>CM042151.1:72918440-72968004 GCA_023376005.1 Doryteuthis pealeii | reverse complement strand
CCGGGTCAGAGTGGATTTGGAAGTAATGATGATGAAGGGGTACTCCACACTTCCAGAGCATCCAGATTAGAACTTCACCAATTAGATGCTGTTTAAATCATACTCAAAGGATACAACACGCTCGCAACGCAGACAGAAAGGCAGAGAGTGAAATGTTGCAATAAGTGTATGTTAACGATACTGGGTGATCAACTAGAAATTGTTAACTCCTTTTAAACAAAAATTATCTGATAATAAGCTTGTATATTTAGATGCAAACAATATAAAAAAAAAGGCAAGTTAAATAACCAAAAAAAGAGGAACATCATTATTGCTGTTTTTTATGTAACTTCCTGATCTATTAAAGATAGAGTGCTCTTTTTCCTTTTACTCATACTTTTTGCACAGGAACCTTCATCAACTTTCATTGTAGTTCCTTCCAAAGGTCGGAGAAGAAAAAAAAACAACCTCCTCGTTGTAGTATAAGGTGTCTTCTAATTAAGTGTTTGTACGTTTTAAAAGCGAACTAAATTAAGGATTTTTTACGAAAATTGAAAGTTTACAAAAAAGCCTGAACGTTAAAACATTATCAAAATATTTACACATTATATATCAAAATAATTCTGAAAAAGTGAACAATAAAAAAAAGGAGCCAAATCAAACAAAAGAAAGAAAAACATCATAAATCTACTGGTTTCATGCAACAATTAGAAAAGCATTTATAACGTTTCAGAAGGCTTTTGTTTACTGTCAATTTAAGATATTAGCTAGCATAGGTTATAATTTCAGACCTCCAGCCAGGCTGGTTGGTTCTGGTTTGGATGTACATGTCAACCCTTGAGGTTAGCCTGAAGAGTTTGTTTGGTTTGTTTTACGGCCATATCAACCTCAGTTGGGTCAGTTTAATGACGATAAAGTTTTGAATAATCAATATAATGGATAATACAATTTTTTATAAATACCATTCTTTCTATTTAACACCTAGATGGGACCCTAACAGTCACTAACACTCCAGGTCAGGTGACCAGGGAGCAATGGTGGATGAAGGGGTGTCCACATTCCCCAAACCTCCAAAACTGGAAACCTCACCTCAGAGAGTTTAACGTCATTCCCAGGTCAATGTAGACCCGCAGCCACCGCCTTCTAGCACCCATATGATAAAAAGAAGGTTGGGGTTGCCATAAGGGCAATAGGGTTGGGAAAATCATATAGTGCTAGGGCTTGATGTGACCAGCCGATGATCGGAGGGGCCTCTCCGACCGCCCGTTTTCTAGCCCAAGATAGGGCCAAAGTGGAGTATTGCATGTCATGAACTGCTCATACACCTGGGCTCTATTCTTAAGCATCACGGGTCGCCAACCACGGCCCAAACGTGCTCCATTGGGGGAGTCTTACCCCTCTTGCAGAGGTGCAGTCGGTGCATTCTAACGTCCCACACCGACAGGAGGATGCTGAACGAGGTTTTGTTTTATTCATTCTTGATGTGTATTCAACATTCTTTTTCAAACTCAATTTTAAAAAATATTTTTTTGTTGTTTATAAATAATTGAATAAAAATAAACTTTTTTGTTCATACCTGCTGCATATCTGTGATATTCATTGTGAATCATTATTAAAGAACGCCAATCAGACAAAAGTCAATAACTGAAGTGAGAAAAAAAAATGAAAACAAAATTAAATGACAAAAGCAATTAGTAAAAAAACGCCCTCTGGACAGTGTAAAAATTAATTTTTGAAAGAATTGCTTGAAGAGGGTGGCAAAAAAATTCAAATGAATAAATATAAAACATCGAATTTTTTTTTTTTAATTAATTACTTACTTAAAAAGGATCCTATTTTACTCTACGAGATTTTGTTTTATGACAGACAACAATGTATTTCTTAAGACACCAATTTTTACATAATTCAACAAAATTCTATTAAAATTGAACAAAGTAAAACTTGCAAAATCATACTCAAAATCAAAATGATATTACAGGGTGACCCAGAAAAACAGAACCCAAATTATTTATTTATTTTCCCATTTAACTAACCCTAAACCCCTAGTTAAATTAACAGTTATTACAATTCGTGGTTCTGTTTTTTCTGGGTCATGGGATTTTGATATGATTTGCAAGTTACCTTGAACAATAAATTTTAATTTAAAACTAAAAACTTTTATCTCGATTTTATAACGTTCAAAATTACATAAAATGATTTTTTGCCATGCTCTTCATAAAACGTAAACAAAATCTTTGAAATCTTAATATTTTTTCAGACATGCGCAAACCTAAAACCAGATACAGTTAAATAAACAACTTCAAATTTGATGTAGAAGAACATTACGTTACTATTTCTTGTTTGTCAATAATTTTCTCATAAAACTGTATATTTAGGTAACTTTAAATATATATCAAAACAAAACAAACTATATATAAATCAATAATACCAGGTACGTATTCATTAAAACTTGTTTTAACAAACAATGTGGACTGTTGCATACTTAATTTCTGAGCATATATAATAGAGGGATGTTCTTTATTCAATGTATCTGATAATCTGGCTAGTTACACAATCTATTCTAACATAAAACTTATCAAATATTCAACTTTGTTTCAAGACTTTGCTTACAAATATTAGAACACTTTGCCATAGACTGTGATGCATAATGCAAATATATAGAAATAAGGGTTGCATTTCTTAGTACTATAATCATAAATGAGCAAAAAAAAAAAAGCGTAATATTCAACTCAATAAAACCTCAATCTACTGAACAGTTACAAACATTTTTGAAGACTTAAGAAAAAATATTTAATCATTTAGACATAAGCCAAGTTAACTTCATCAGAACTGAATCCTAAAAATTCTTCTTCAAATTCATATTGTATGAATTTCATGTCATTACAATCACTGATCGTTGCAACGTAATGATAAATAAAAATTAAAGTAGTTCTGTTTTACATTCATGTTGAACTAGCAGCGCCTACCCGACATCGCCTACCCGACATCGCCTACCCGACATCGCCTGAGTAGAGGGGAATTTTTTTAAAGTTAGTCACGCAGATCCATTATTACTTAATCGTGGGATGCTCCATTTAAATCCCTATTTTAAAAAAATAGACCTTGCATTGATCCAGCTACTCTGAAAAGAAATGTTAATGTCTACTATCTAAAATATTAAATGAAAAAAAGAATCCATGCAGTTATCATTTGAATTTCATTTTTTAATTATCTTCACGAATATAAATCAAATCTCTATTATTTTTGCTCAAAAACCAAGCCCTGGTGATATTTAAGGTGTATATCTATTTACTTTGTCATTAATTGTTTTATTTTCGAAATTTCCCCCAGACATACACATACACACAACTGACCTTTATATATATGTATAGATAGATAAATAAGTAACACCACTGATTTGAGCACAATTTTTGGTTAAAAAATGAAACTTATCCGCAAATATATATGGTAGATGTTTTTAACAATCCTGGATCTTTTTAGATTTCTAGATTAATTACACTGAGATTTTAATGGCATATCAACCCATCGAGGATTATTTTATGCCTAGAAGTTAGGGAACTAATTTGGATTGTCGAATCCAGTTTCTATGATAATAATTGTTATGCTATTTGTTTGTTTGTTTTATTTTATGGAATATCAACCTGGTGGGTCATTAATCCCGGCAATGTTTTAAAAGATTTGTAATGATAGTTTGGAACTCTTTTTTTTTTCTTTTTTTTTGTAAAAAAATTTTCTATTTAACCCATTGACAGGACCCTAACAGGTACTACCTGAGTGGACCTGGGGGCAATGGTGATAAAGGGGAGCTCCACATTCCCCAGACCTCCAGAACTGGAACCTCACCATCAGAGAGTTTAACATCATACCCAGGATACTAAGACCCTCAGCCACCGCCTTCAAGCACCCATATGATAAAAAGGGTTGGGGTTTGCCATAAGGGCAATAGGATTGAGACAATCATATAATTGCTAGGGCTTGACATGTTTTTTTTTTGTAAAAAATTTTCTATTTAACCCATTGACAGGACCCTAACAGGTACTACCTGAGTGGACCTGGGGAATGGTGATAAAGGGAGCTCCACATTCCCAGACCTCCAGAACTGGAACCTCACCATCAGAGAGTTTAACATCATACCCAGGATACTAAGACCCTCAGCCACCGCCTTCAAGCACCATATGATAAAAAGGGTTGGGGTTTGCCATAAGGGCAATAGGATTGAGACAATCATATAATTGCTAGGGCTTGACATGTTTTTTTTTTTGTAAAAAAATTTTCTATTTAACCCATTGCAGACCCTAACAGGTACTACCTGAGTGGACCTGGGGCAATGGTGATAAAGGGGAGCTCCACATTCCCCAGACTCCAGAACTGGAACCTCACCATCAGAGAGTTTAACATCATACCCAGGATACTAAGACCTCAGCCACCGCCTTCAAGCACCCATATGTCATATAATTGCTAGGGCTTGACATGACCAGCCGATTGATTGGCCTCTCCAACCACCCACCTAGCCTAAGTAAGTACCAAAGTGGAGTGTTGTTTATTGAGTTGCAAACAATTCTATCAAATAAAGATCATTTTAAACAGATCTATTTGACTCTTAGGAATCAAAAGAGTTACTACCATTCTAATTCAAATTGAACCTTGGAGTAAAAGACAAGGAAGAGGTACTCCACACTCCCTAAATCTCCAGAACTGGAGCCTTACCATCAGATGTATGTTTAGTATCATACCCAGCCCCCCCCCCCCCTCAGTCAGCTTATTCCCAGCCCTGCCCAATAGGGTAACAGCTAGAGATCAGAGAATTAATGCAAGTTCAAAGGTCAAAACTGAATTTACTTGAGTGGACCCCATGGGATTCATTCAGGTAAGTTATATTGAAATTTCTTAGTAAACAGAAAATTCCTTTCTGTTTCTGTGCATTCATCCTAGATCAGTTGAGCCAGCTCCATCCAATGAATTTACCTGTGGTGAATTCATGAAAGGAGTAACAAAGGAATAGGAAATTCACAAGCGGTCCCAAAACCCTGCATGCATATCCCAGTCAGGGGAAAGAGATATCCTTGTTTGCCACAGATTTTCCAGACACAGTGACAAGTACACCAAAAGCCATTGATTCCTTATGATAATGGAGATGCCTTTTGGATTGTCACCAGAGCCCTTTGGCCGGGTTGTGGCCCTAATACTACCAAATGCCAGACCTGTCTGCCTTGGATGAGTCTACCAGGAACTTAAGTTCCCGATGGTGTGACTCTGCCATTACCAAGTTTACACGGCTCTGCTGCGATGAGGAGGGGTTGAAGTTTAGACGTAAAAAGAGGAAAAACCCATGTTTTGTGATGTTTAAGTCGTACAAGGAGATACGTTAGCACCATATATATTCATAATATGTTTAGACATATCATTAGATCCCATAAAAGAAAAAGGCCTCACACTAAAAAAGACAAGAAGCAGGCAATATCCTGCACAAAATATTTATGGATGCAGACTATGCAGATGATTTGGCACTTCTTACAAATACAAATACACACCCACACAAGCTGAACCCTTGCTACATAGCCTGGAGAAAGACAGCACGGAACATCAGACTATGTGAACACAGATAAAACCAAGGAAGGAGGCATCTCCACATTCCATGGTCAGCCTTAAACTCGCTAGAACAATTCACATACATTGGTAGTAATATCTCATTCACAGAAAACAATGTTATTGCATGCATAGGGAAGGTACGGTCGCATATAGAAATCCAATCTCACTGACAAGTTAAAGCGACAATTCTTCCAAGCCGTAGTTGTATCAGTGCTATTGTATGGCTGCACCATTTGAACCCTAAAAATGTGCCTAGATAATAAGCTAGATAGGAGTTGCACAAGAATGCTGCATGCGATTTTAAACAACACGCCACAAGAAAGCAGTTGTATGGCCACTTGCCCCTTATCACAAACCATCCGAGTGAGACAAGCAAGACATGCAGGGTACTGCTGGAGATGTGAGGACAAACTCATAAGTGACGTTCTCCGATAGAAACCAGCACATGGATATGCTAGTGCCAGCCGCCCAGCAAAGACATACATTGACCTGCGCGGATACTGGGTTCTGCGCAGAGGACCTCCCGAGTGCAATGAATCATAGGGACGGTTGGTGAGAGTTTCAGGGATATCTACTCTACTAACGCGACAATGATGTTTAAAAAAAGTGGAAGAGCGTATTTTTAAATCTGAGATAAGAACCTAACCCCTTTTTTTCAATATAATTTTTTTTTTATCAAAAAAGGCACCCCTTTTGCGATTTCGATTCGTGGGGACATTTTTTCCATTTACACCATCAAAATCCGGTTAATTGTTTACAGACGATTTTTAGAGTTTTTTTTTTAATTATAAGTAACCCCTAACCCTAACCCCTAACAAACAACGTTGTAAATGAGAAAAGTGTCCCCACGAGTCGAGATCGCGGAAGGGGTCCATTAAGGTCATATGGTTCTCTTTTTTTTAAGTCAACAATAGGAAAAGTCAAATCGTAAAATTTATCCGAAATTTTTTTCGCATACCAAACACTGAATTATCTCCCTTGTTTATAACAAGGGAGAGAATTTCGTCATCACTCATAATATGAGGCGAGTTAAATATCAAAAGCTTATTTATATTTAACTAGCCTCATATTATGATTGATCGCAAAATTAAACAAAAAATGACAGTTTTTGTATCAGAAACAAAATGAAAAGTATTTTATTTTTTCATTTGTATAATTAAAAGAATGTAACGAACACATGTTACAACTGATATTTTAGATAACAGTACTTTCTAAAATCCCAAAAACATTTTCCTTCCACACCCATTTGGACTATTATAGACTAATTCGACTTGGGGGGGGGGGTCATAATTTCCAGAGATATTGTATTATATTTTGATTAGGATTTTGATTAGGATTTGGAGAGAAAACTCTTTCAGAATCTAGAGCTCGACTTTTAATATAAAAACAAGACTAACTCAAGAATATGTAATCTTATGAGATTAACAAAGAGAATTTTTTTTTAAGTGTTTGGTATCCGAAAAAACGTTTAGGGTGTTATTAATTAAACTTTTTACTTTACAATTATTAGCGGAAAAAAAAATTAATTCAATTTTAAAATGATACCGAAATAATTAACACAATCAAAACTATGTATTTTTTATTTATTTTCTATATTTTATTTTTAATAGCAGTTTTCACAATAAATAAAATTTATTTAGTAAAAAATTAAGTCAGCAAATAAGTTTCCCTCTAAATTTACAGGTTTTAAAGTTTAATTAAATGTTTCATCTTTTGAGTAAAAACAAAATTAATCATGTAGATAGAGATGATGAAGGATAAAGTTAATGTTTGGTTGAGCGAAATATTGATTGAAATTATTGACAGAACATTAAAACTGATTTTAACATACCGTACAAATGTTAAAATTATAATTTTATTTTTTACATGGATTCAAAAATAAAAAGCAAATAAAGGATACTTTACTTAATATTGATATTTATCAAAATTTCTTAAATGTCTTTTGAAGTTGTCGAAATGTTGTAGTTTTTAAAAAAGTTATATTATTTAATATATACATTTACGACAAAGATACTCTTTTCTCTATATTTATTTAGCCTTTTTTATTTGTATGAAATTTAAATACATAGCATAATTTATTACTAATTACTGAGATTTCATTTTATCTATTTAAATTTGCTTTTAGAAAAAAAGAAAAGTTTTTGTTAGCTTTAGTTTAAAAGTTCAAAAACTTTTTCTTTTTTTTTTTCTTTTTTTTTTTACAATGAAAAAAAATATATAAAACCCATTTTAATGTCATTGACAAAGTATTTTTTTAAATTATTTTTGTTACTAACTTCAAATTGTTTTGTTTCAATTATTAAAACAAAAACAAAATACAATTGAATCCTTTATCATTAAACTAGAAAAGAAGATTCTTTAAAAAGAAAACACTGCTATGTCTTCACAACTTTTAAAATTTAAAGAAGATCAATCGTACAAAAATGTCTGTTAAATATAAGGAGAAAAATAAAATTAAAGAGGAGAAATATCAAACATAAGATTATCAATATAAAATAAAATAAAATATAAAACTTACCATTTAAGTTTTTATAATTTAAATCTTCATATACTTTTCGAACTTGTCCAGAACTGTTTTTTTGTTTTTTAATTACTTTTTTTTTTAAACTCGTATTATCAATTTTCGAGACCTGGTAATTTTTTAAAGGGAAAATAAATTTTGGCTTGAGCTGCAGCAAATACGAGTTAAGGTAGAAAAAACTGAAATCAACAACTAAGCCAAGAGACAGTGGGAAGAAAGAAGCAAACAAGAGTCACAAAGTTTAGCTGTCCATTATGAAAGATACAGCATGGCAGGCATTGAACAATCCGGTGTCACCTAGATAAATGTTCCCAATGTAAAAAAGCACCACGGAAACATTATTTCAGAAACAGCGAAAATACAGCTTTGATCTGAGAGCGTTAAACTCAGCTTAGTTGTAAATACTACCAAGAATATGCGCGCCCTTCCGAGTGTAAGTATTTAAGTTTTAATGTAATGAAATTTATTATGATAGAAAGACTAACGAATTTAAATACGAACGCATATAACAAGATTATACTTATTTTAGTTATATTTTAATTGGTTTCTATATAAAATCATTCATAGCATTGATTTTAATACGTTGGAGAATAAAACAATAACATTAGAGATCAATAACACCAAGTAATCATTTATTAAACCCGGTTTTGTTAAAACCAGTATGCAAATTGACCACACCATATATTATATAAATCTTTATTTCTTAGTGACATATGACAAACATTGCAGGATTTAAAAGCACTAAAAAAACAAACATGGACTGTTCTGAGGCAAAATTTAGATTTTCAAAGATATATCTTTAATAAAAATATTTATTTTATGTATTAATGATTTTGATAATAGATTAAATACTCATTGATAAACTTATGCAATTCCTTGGGATATTGTGATGTAAGCAGTGAAGTAGTTTCGGTTACAGACTGACACTGAATCTCCATTATAATAACTAGCAAATATATGCACCCTCCGGGTGCAAGTATTTGAATTTTAATGTAATGAAATATGTTAAATTTGAAATACTTTTGAAACTAAATAAAAATCCAAATAAAATGATTTGAAACAGAGGGGGTATAATCGAAGAATAGAACAACTTTGAAACTAAGTCTTCCATCATTTTTCATCACTCCCTCCTTTTATTGCTGAATTTTCCTAATTTAACTATTTAGTTAAATTAGGAAGTAAAGAATAAAATTACTGTTATTTCTTTATATTAAAGGATTTCTTTTAAGATTTATCCCCGAGTTTTTTGCTCATATTCATTAAGAAAAAAACAAACAATTAGAAATCAATAATACCAAGCGCATATTTAATAAAATTAAACTTTTAATATCAATATGCAAATTAGCTTTCCTGTTCACACTGTAACCCGCTATTTTGTTGCATATATAAATACAATTGCATGTTATTAGAATGTAGATAAAGTCAAAAGTATTAATAAGGTATAACAATTTTATCAATAACTGAGGTTTAAATAAAAATAAATTCATGGTGAATGTGACGTCAATAACTAAGGGAATTGTGACTTGAGTAGTGATTTAGTTTCGGCTTCAGACAGACAAACACACAATCTCCATTATAATAAGATAAGATAATGGTACACAATGGAAGATGAATGGTCTGGCCATTAAAAAAATCGAGAAATTTCTTTTATTTTTTAGAATTCGAAAGACCTACCTTTACTTGTTAGTCTCAAAAAATGATAGAACTCTGATCTTTCTGATGAAATAAAATTAGGAATTATTCCAATCTGTATCAGTACTACTGATCCTGCATGCTGTTTTGAACAAATCCGAGGAGCAGCACCCCCACAAAACAGCAGTTATATAACCACTTACCTCCTGTAACTGCCGCTAAACCGACCAGTTAATTATATCTTATTTTTATATAGTTGTTTTTTATTATAAAGATCAACTACAGCCACAGTATCCAATTTAGAGTAATTTAATGGGTTTTATTAATACCATTTTGTGTCGACTACTAGTTTCTGCGGTCTATGAACCCTAACCGGAAAAGGGAAAAGGGAAGTTACTTACAAGCCTTTAGAGTTTTATGTTACTGGTCAGGGATAGGCAACACGGCAAGTGCTCTCACATTTCTTTGAGGATTTTCTATTTCTTTGAGGATTTCCTATTTCTTTGAAAAGTATCTGTTTATCAAATGTTATTTGTTTTTCCTTGTACAGTTTCACGGTGTTTATTAAATAAACTTAATAACATCAGTAAAAAAGCATCATGTCATCCCTTTCTTTGAGACCAGTAGGCAGCAAAACCTCCTATCATACAAACAATCCAAGTAAGATGTACAAGATATGCTCAGGCCATTCATCTCTTGTCCGACACAAAGGGACAACTGCCAAGATGCCCCTTTTTGTGATCATAAGATCAGAGGGAAGTGTAGTGGAAGATTGAACTCACAAACTCCAGTTTATTAGTAGTGTATCTTAGATTCCTGTCACCCCTGTTTGTTGGAGAGATAAAAGCCGGGGCAGTTTCTCTTGAGGAGGAATGACATTTTGGCAGCCAAAAGAACCTTTAACAATGTACAAGTACTTTTATGGGACCATATGACCTTTAGGCACTCCTTCCGCGATATCGATTCGTGAGGACATTTTTTTCCATTTACACCGTCAAAATCCGGTTAGGGTTAGGGGTTAGTTTTTATATAAAAAAAACTCTAAAAATCATCTGTTAACTGGATGTTGACAGTGTAAATAAAAAAATGTACTTATGAATCGAGATTGCAAAAGGGGTACCTAAAGGTCATATGGTCCCTTTTATATGGAGATAGGGTTGTGTCAGTCTGAATGATGATGTTTGCAACAAATGAGACCTGAAGACCTAACAAATCTTTTTAAAATCATGGATAAGGCACTCCTGTTGAAAATAAAGGACAAACTCATAAGTGACGTTCAACTATGGACTCCTACATATTGACACAACAGTTTTCCCAAACCAATAAAAACTTACATAAAACAACTCTGTGCAAACACTGGATGCTGTATTGAAGACTTGACAAAAGTGATGACTAATAGAGATGGGAGGTCAGAGAGGGTCAAGGGAATCCGTGCTGTCAGCATGACTTGATGATATATATATATATATATATATATATATATATATATATATATAATACCGACATATATATATATATAAAAGGGTTTTGTAATTTGCTTGAAGCATTGTGTATATATTGGTTTGTTGGTTGTTGGTTGGTTTTGAAAAACCAACCAACAACCAATATATATATATATATATATATATATATATATATATAGGGATGTCCAGAAATAGGAAAGGAAAGTAATAAAATATTTTTAGTATTATCTGCATTATTCGCACTATTGTCCTCATCTTGGACCAAGTCACCTTTAAGCACTCCAGGGGCGACCTGGATTCTGAAGGACATGTTTTTCATTTACACTGTCAAAATCCAGGGGTTTTTTACCAGACGATTTTTAGATGCATTTTTTGTTTATTTCAATAGTTTTTTGTTTTTTTTAAATAAAAATAATTTTTTTATTTACAAAAACTTTAAACAAAAAACAAGTTTACACGGGAATAGTTAACAGTTTTATGGGACAATCCTAAATCACGCTTAATCGCCGCTCTGGTACCAGAGCATTACTTTTAATAAATCAGAAGTTTTGCTTATTAATCAGAAGTAGATGAATATTTTTCAACACTAACAATAATTCTTTTTTTAAATTAGGAAAAAATATTAATTTTTAATTCTTAATCTGATAAAATAGTTTTTGATTTTAATAAAAAAATTAGCTATTTTAAATAAAACTTAAAACGAAAGGCATGTTTATTTATTTTCCATGTACCTCTACGGATAGTTGATATTAAAAAGTATTTATTTAAAAATAGATTTTGCTGGTGTTTGGGTTAGGGTTAGGGGTTAGTTTTATAATTGAAGAAAAAATGCGTCTAAAAATCGTCTGTTAACAAACAACCGGATGTTGGCGGTGCAAAGTGAAACATGTCCTTCTGAAGCCAGGTTGCCCCTAGGGTGCTTAAAAGTTACTTGGTCCGTCACCTTCATTGTTATCGGTACAACCTTTTGGCCAATATACCCTCCGGCCTTCTTCAGGTATTTCTTTTCAGACTCGGGAACCTTCTTTTCGAATTCGGGAACCTTCTTGTCGTAATCAGGAGTGATCACAGAACTTTGAACCTAGTCCTTTATTCAGTTAGGTTAAGATAGTTCTAAGTGACAGTTATCTATGGACTGCAGGTTCAATCTTGGCCAGAGGCAGCAGTAGCATAGAATTATAATTAACACAGCTTAACACCCCTACCCAAGCTATGGTTAGCAAAATGAGAACAGGATACCCCCATGGATTGAATAAAGGATTAGGTTCAAAGTTCCATGATGGCTCCCGATTACGACAAGAAGGTTCTCAAGTTCAAAAAGAAGGTTCCCAAATCTGAGATGGTTCCCGAGTCCGACAAGACAGATAACAATGAAGATGAGGATAATAGTCCGAATAATGCAGATAATAGTAATCATCAAGCCTCATCTCAAAAATTCAGAGAAATAAAAAAGATTTTTTTTAAAGTAAAAAAAGTAGACTACAGGTATCTTTGGATGTTTCCCCATCTAAGTATTGAACTGGCTCATCACTGCTTAACTTTGGTGATCTAGCAGGAACCAACACTTTCAATGTGACTTGACTGTAAGTAGATATGAAGCCTTGCCAAGAGCAATAACTGATAGAGACAAGTGGTGAGAGAGAGAGAATCATGGAATTCTGTCGTGTCAGCACGACTTGATGATAATGATACATATATATATATATATATATATATATAAATACATAAAGTTGGCAGAGTGGCCTATTGTTGGCACTGGTCTCTACAAACTCAGCAGATGAGTAGCACAGTTTGGGTAATCTGATCTGTGGGTAATGTGAGGAGCTGATGATAGGTGTGGTTCCCTACTTCAGCAAAAACAATCTCCCTGGTCTAGCACTAGTGAAAAGGGGATATATATATATATATATATATATATATATATATATATTGTTTAAACATGTTTGGTTATAGACTACAAAACATTTCTTTTTAGTTTTTTTCTCTAGTTTTTTTATGCTAAAATCTCCCCCTGCAATATGGGCCACCTGTTGGCTGTGGGTGGTGATCCAATATTGCTTGAGGATGGATTCCTAGTGGCTGAGCAATCCATGACATGCAATACTCCACTTTGGCTCTTATTTAGGCTAGACGGCCAGTCAGAGAGACAGGGCGGTCTGATCAATAGGTTTGTTTTGTTTTGTTTTATGGCATATCAACCTCAGTGGGTCATTTAATGCCGATAAAGTTTTGAAGTAAATCAATTCTTAATGAATACACAATTTTTTTTTATAAATACATTTTTCTATTTAACTCATAGATGGGATCCTAACAGGTACTACCACTCTGGGTCAGAGTGGACCAGGGAGCAATGGTGATGAAGGGGTGCTTCACATTCCCTAAACCTCCAAAACTGAAACCTCACCATCAGAGTTTAACATCATTCCCAGGACATGTAGACCCTCAGCCACTGCCTTCTAGCACCCATATTATAAAAAGAGTTGGAGCTTGCCATAAGGGCAATAGGGTTGGGGCCATCATATAGTAGGAACTAGGGCTTGACGTGACCAGTCAATTGATCGGAGGGGGCCTCTCCGACCGCCTGTCTAGCCTAAGTAAGGGTCTAAGTGGAGTGTTGCAGGTCATGGACTGCTCATCCACCAAGATTTTGTCCTTAAGCATCACAGGTCACCATCCACAGCCAACAGGTAGCCCCATTTGGGGGAGTCTTATCCCTCTACAGAGGTGCATTCTAACACCCCAGACGACAGGGCGGTCTGATCAATAGGCTACTCACGTCAAGCCCTAGCACCTATATGATTGTCCCAACTGTGCTTATGGCAAACCCCAACCCTTTTTATCATATATGTGCTAGAAGGCAGTGATTGAGGGTCTTAATGTCCTGGGTATGATGCTAAACTATCTGATGATGAAGTTCTAATTCTGAAACCCTGGGGAATGTAAAGTACCCCTTCATCCCCATTACTCTCAGGCCCACTATGACTCAGAGTGGTGATACCTGTTGGGGTCCCATCTATGGGTTAAATAGAGAAAAATGATTTTGAAAAAGATATGTTTAAAAAAATTGAATTTAAAAAAAAACCCTGAGTACCCATGAAGAATGAAAACAAAATGTCTTCAGCATAAAATAACCCAACAAGGGTTGACATATAAAAATCCAACCAACCTACTTGAAGAGGCATATCATTGAGGTCTGTAGTTTTTCTGCTTTTGATTATTTTTAGCACTTTTTTGTTTTTCATTCCCCGTCAAATGTCCTAACTTGATGTCTAGTTGACTATTAATGTTTTCTTGAGTATTTTTATCAGTGATTTTTAGGAGAATTTCTCAACAGATTCTTGAATTGTTCTTTCCACTTCAGAAGTCTATCTTCTTGGCTGGCTGCTTTTAGCTTTGATCTTTCCCACCACTAATTTCATTTACTTTCTGTCATGCTAATTGTAATTGTCTTTCTTCTACAGAATTTTTATTTTTTTATCTATTTGGTCATGGATGTATTCTAGTTGTTCTTTTTTTGTATGGTTTAGTTACTAGCAGGACCAGTGGATATACCAAAGTATAATTTATTTATTACAATATTTGATATGTTTACTCAAAAGTTATTTAGTTTTATCTGAGCTTTCTTAAGATTCTGCACATTGGTATTTGTTGAGGGTTTTTTTTTAATGTAGGTATGTTTTTTTTATGTCATCTCATTTTCTGTAATTATTTTTGTCTTCCATAAAAATATATATTTGGCTTTTTGTTCCATTGGTATGCATTCAGCTGCTGCTTCTAAGTGGGTACTGACAAAGTTTTTATATTCCTCATTTGAAGTATGTCTTTCTCTTGAATTGTATTAAACTTGTTTCTTACTGTTACCAAACTTTGTTGGCATCGTTCCGTCTGTTAAAGATGATGGCGTAGTGTCCATTTTTTAAAAAATTGCATCAGTGCGAGTGGCTTAACAGGCCAATCTTTGAATGGAAATCTTTGTTGCAGTGACTGAAAACAGTGATGCTTGCTGGAGTTGCTGTCGTTTCTCCTTTCTTCTGGTTCTCTTTTCTGTGGTGGCTTCTTTCGTCTGTTACCAAATAGTGATTGTATATATCATTGTTGTTGAATGAGAACCAGTCATATCATTCAGATTTATTGGTTTACTTCTTTCTAGTATTATCTGCGTTATTCGGACTATTGTCCCCATCTTCATTGTTATTTGTACAATGTTTTGGCCGATATACCCTCCGGCCTTCTTCAGGTATTTCTTCTCGGACTCGGGAACTTTCTTGTCATATTTGGGAGCCATCACGGAACTTTGAACCTAACCCTTTATTCATTCCACGGGGGTATCCTGTTCTCATTACGCTAACCACAGCTGGGGTAGGAGTTGTGTTAATTAATTATTGGAGGGTATATCGGCCGAAACGTTGTACAAATAACAATGAAGATGGGGACAATAGTCCAAATAACGCAGATGATAATACTAATCTTCAAGCCTCATCTCAAACATTCAGAGAAATACTTTTTTCTAGTTTTTCTTTTTTTTTCTTCTTTCTATTTTTTCCTTCCTTTCTTTTTTCTTTCTATTTCTTTGTATTTATTTACTGATTGACACTTTCCTCACCTTTCTTTATCCTCTTTACTTCCTATTTTTCTTTCTTTTTATCATTTCAGTTTGCCTTCCTTCTCTCTCTCCATGTGCCCATTTAGCAACCTTATCTTATTGATTATCACACACACACACACATATATATATATATATATATATATATATTAGTTTAACCACTACACTATTCTGTTGGTCAGTCTCTCTTTACTATGTGTCTGCTTATCTACCTATCAGGATCACTACTTAACTATTTGTACTCCTAATGAATTGCTACTTCTTCCAGTGTAACTTTACTGGGACAATTCTGCAATCAGTGGATACACCTTCAAAGGAGGAGTATGCCTTGCAGTGTTAGGCATTACACACACACACATATATATATATATAAATATATATGTATACAGAATTGAATGAAAACAGAAAAGAAAAATCAGACCAAGTTACTTTAAGCACTCCAGGGGCGACCTGGATTCAGAAGGACATATTTCGCTTTGCACCATCAACAACGGTTGTTTGTTAGGGTTAGGGGTTAGGGTTAGCAGTCAGTTTTTTTATTTTAAAAAAATGCATTTAAAAATTGTCTGGTAACAAACAATTGGATGTTGACGGTGCAAAGCGAAACATGTCCCTCTGAATCTAGGTCAACCCTGGGATGCTTAAAGGTAACTTGGTCCAAAAAATCTAAGTTTATTTGTAATTATGCCAAAAACTGTTTCATTTACATTTATCACAGCATCAGTTTTGTAAAGTGAAATTTTACTTTCAAATAAAATTATTTACATTCATTAGAAAAGAAAAAAATTTTTCTCAGTATCCGTTTCAATTTGGAATTTCTAACACAATACAGAAACAAACTAGTGAAAATAGCATTCTTTTATATTTTGAAAATAGTAACTAAAACACACCCCAATTGCTTAAAAAAAAAAAAAAGAAAAGAAAAAAGAACTCAAGACTCATAGAAAAGGGGAAATTATTGGCAAACGAATCATCTCTGGCTAGTAAATTTAGTTTCAATAATAGAACGCAAATACTCAGGATTGTAAAAAAAATGTTCAGAATGTCTATCCTATGAATACTCGGGCTAATCAGGGAAGAGATGAACAAATCCTGAAAGCAGCACCCCTCAAAAACTGTATAGGCATTTACCTCCCATCACCCAAATCTATTCAAGTAAGACAAACTGGCAAATTTTGGTGAAGTAAAGTAAAACTCATAAGTGACATTCTCCTATAGACTCCAACACATGAGCACATCAGTGTTGACTGATCAGCAAAACTTACATTCATCAACTCTGTGCAGACACTAGATGCTGTCTAGAGGACCTACCAACAGTAATGGCCTATAGAGACAGATGGCAAGAAAGAATCAAGGCATTCCTTGCTATCAGCATACAATTATGATGATTTATGATTTACCTTAGAAAATTTACTATAAACGGAAATATCCTCCACCCCCAACCTCCTAAAAAAAATTGTTTATTTGTTTTACACCAGTGATTTGCAAAGTGGGCAGTAAAAATATCTGGGGGTGGGGAGACAAAATGGTTGGGGAGGGGGACAGGGTGGCATTAAGAGCAGTTAATAAATAACCTGTTTTTTTACAAAATCTAAATGACAAAATATATGTCATAAATACTAAATTAAAGGAACACGTATGCAGTTTATACAGAATAAAACTGATAAGAATTATAAACAAATGCATAGTTTTGTTGCATAGTCCAAAATCAGAGTCAAAAGTTTGAACGTTTGCTTGACACCTGTACACAACACATACAGTGATGCATAGATATCACATAACGCCAAGTTTGGCCAGAGAGCAGAGTAAACAGACAAATGCAAGGATCAAAGCTCATCTTAGATTTGTAAGCACTGCACGTTAATTTCAATCTTATAGCCACCCCTCCCCACCCCTGATTTTCCATTTACCTTGATTCCGTTTCCACTTTTGGTAAATTCCCCTGAGAAGTCGAGTTTTAGCCTGAAAAAGTTTTGAAACAATTCATTTACATATAATTCTAAATATATTTTAAAAATACAAATAGATATACAATGGTACCTTGACTTATAAGTTTAATCTCGGGGCGGGGGGGGGGGGCAAAAGTTTAGGTACCAGACATGTATGCTAAAAAGAGGGGGGGGGGTCCCTTAATGAAAAATGGGGATATTGTGAAAAGTATCTGATACCTACTACTTAAGCATAACATTTATTATATATACTAGCAAATATATGCACCCTTCGTACGGTGCAAGTATTTAAGTTTTAATGTAATAAAATATCATATCAAATTAGAAAGGCTAATGAAACTAAATAAGAATGCAGATAAAAAAATATATGAAACAGAGGGGTGGGGGGTATAATTGAAAAATAGAACAACTGAAGATAAGTAAAGAATAAAATTCCATATCAAATCATCCAGAAAAAAAATAAAATTGTCACCCACCCCCTTCAATTTTTTGGAAATTTTAACATCAGACAATCCCCAAAATTTGATCTTCCAATTCCAAAAACTGGCCGAGTTATGTCAATTTTTAGCTCTCCAGATTTGGTGGGGTTGGCAAAAAATGGCAACATTTTGTAACCTATTTTTGTCTGTAAAATGACTTCTAGAGATTACCTACTACTAAAGATTGGTTTATAAAAAGCATTTTTGCCCAAGAAATCCGAAAATGCTATAAAAAAATCTTAAAGTTATTGATAAAGTTATGATTATTTTTTATTTTTTCATAGCAAGATCAATATCCCGATGTGGCACTGCATCTATCACAATATTTCTTTTCTATTATTATTTCACATATATTGAACATTATTTGTACCAAAAAGATAGTTTGATATTTTCTCAGAACCGAAGCTACAACATCAGTTAAAATTTTGCAAATCAGAAATCATTAATAACTTAAAATTTGTTAACTTGACAGCAGTTTTGGATTCTTTGGGCTAAAATGCTCTTAGAAACCAATTTTCAGGTGTAGGGAAGCTCTAGAACTTAGTTTACAGAGAAAAATAGATTACAAAATGTCGCCATTTTTCGCAACTCCCCACCCAAATCTGGAGAGTTATGTCGATTTTCAGAATCTACATAACTCAAGCTAAAATGTTGGGAATTGGCTAACTATCTTTCCCCTACTCCCTTTCTTATCATATTTATTCTGTGTAGCATGTCCTTTTTCTTCCCTTTCTTTATAATAAAACCGAAATGGTTCATTATTTAGCTGAGGTGATGACACTCATAAGAAATAAGAATTTGGTGGATTAGCAACACCAAATAATCAGGATTTACATAAATTTGTTAAATTTTTAGTATCAGTTAAGAGACTTTTGATACTTTTAGTAGATGGTAATATTGTATTTCACTGAAAATAAGACCTAGTGTTATTTTTCAGGATGATTTTAATATCAAGCCATCTCCTTGGAATAAGCCCTAGTTGAGAGTGGCAGATAGATGAAAGAAGAAATATTCTTCACAATCACATCATATTATACAAACACTCATCATCCCCAAAAATAAACCTAGAATTATACTTCAGAGGGAAAATTAATATAAGCCCCCCACCCCACCTCCGTCTTATTTTCAGGGAAACACACTAATAACATTGCATGCATATGTATAGTAAAATAAAACTCTAAGCAAGTCGAAAAACTTTTTGACAAAAATATTTTTTTATTTTATAAATTTTGGCAAAAATATAAGTTGACATATATGCATACAAACCTGGCATTGAGGTTTATTGCAGGTTTAGTTACATTGATGAGTGGTTAGTCAGACAATGCATATGTATGTATGTGTATATATATATATATATATATATATATATATATATATATATATATATATATATATTATCAATCTTTATGGTCTGAACTAGTTCATTTAATGTATAAACATTTTTCTTTCTTTTTTTTATGATCACACAAGCATGGAACTACTAGTAGCATCGGGATTTAAGAATAAAAAAAATTTACCTTTTACCAGCCCGTATGAAAAATAGTCTAGTTTGGGCTGTTATTATCTTGTTGTTTTTTTTGTTTTTATACATAGATTTTGATTTCTAAATGTACTCACTATTTCGGTATTTTTTTTTTTAAGTTATCGTCAGTGGGTTTAACCCATCACCTTCTGTTCGGCTAATCTAATTTGTAATTCTGTTAACACTTTTAGGATTAACTACCAATGCTACTACAGCAAAAATGTAGGAATAGCAGTTGAATAATAATAATTATTTATACATATAATATAATTATGACAAAAATTTAACACTAAAAGCCTTTTTAATCAGTAAAATCTTTATAGTGCTCAATGCACAAAATGCAGAGCAATATCACAATATATTTCAAGTATGAAACAGGATATTAATAAAAAAGTTTTTTAAAAAGTATCAGCCAAACTGTGAAGGAGTCTATCTCCTTTTTGCTAGAGCTAGACCAGGGAGATTGTTTTTTGTTGAGGTGGAGCGCCACACCTATTAGCAGCTCCCTACTTTACTGCACAGATCAGATTACCCAATCTGTGCTACTCATATGCTGAGTTCGAAAAGACCGATATCGAACTAGGAACCTTGTGATTCCGAGGCGTGTGCTCTACCGACTGAGCTAAACCAGACCCAAACTCAGAGTTTTATGTTGTTGATCCTCACGTGAGCTAGTATTCAATAAGTCTGAAAAAGTTAGACATGTTGAATAGTAGTTGACCTGAGGATAAACAATATGAAGTTTTTAGCATTTTATTATTGTATCTTTATAAATTCATATCAAAATATTCCTTAGTTTTAGGATAGCATTATGTTTGAATAAAAACTCATTTTAAATGGTTAATCGTAATTTGCAATTAAGTAAAAAAATGGACCCTTCTCTTACTCCACATTCTGCTTGTCACTTTTCCCCTCTCTATGTAAATCTTGATTACTTCCTCATTATATATGTTAGTTTCTCTGTGAGGGTAAAGAGAATGATTAGAGAGTGTGAAATATATTTATATGTTAAGTTTCAGAAGCAACTAGTCCGTAGCTTCTCAAGAATCAGGTCTATTTAATTTTATATTAGTTCAAACTTTCCTTTTTTTAGAAATATTACAAAATTATTTTAAGGTTGTTTTTTTTTTTTAATTCTCCCACTGTTGAATTAGTTTTGCAAACTCACTTTTCTCTAATCCTAATTATCTATCCAGAGCTCAATGGGTGACCCAACATGTCACATATTGTCTAGTATGTATATGTGTATATATATATATATATACTTTGGAAAAAAATAAAGGCAATATTGAGTGTATTTTGTCTTATTATTTTTATTAAATATATTACGAGTGTATTCTCAGGTGTTTATTAAGAGCACTGTTGGTTGCATAAAATTTCCCACAAAACTCACATCGGTACGGTTTGTCACCAGTATGACTTCGTTGATGTACTGCTACATCAGATGCCTGAGAAAAAGATTTTCCACATACCACACATTTGAATGGTTTCTCACCAGTATGAGACCTTTGATGCCTGACTAACCGGCTGTTGCGATCAAAACTGCGTCCACATATGTCACAGCGATAAGGATTGTTTCTATCGTGCAACCTGCTATGTAACTTGAGCAGACTGCTTACAGAGAAAGATTTACCGCACTTTTTTGCACTCATATGGTTTTACTCCTGTGTGGGTACTCATGTGCCGTTGAAGATCATCCTTGCTGATAGAACGGCCACAGACTTCACAGTGAAATTTTGTACCTACATCACAGGCGTTCTTACCTGCATCGTGCGTTGTCTTTTGATGGCTACGTTCGTCGTGTGTCTTCTCGTGACGGTTACGTGTGCCAACTAAGCTGAATCGTCTTTCACATAATCGGCAAGAGAATGGTTTCTCTCAGTGTGCGTCTTCGCGTGTTGATGCACGTCCCCTTACGTGCAAAACACAAACCACAGATTTCACATCGGAATGGTTTCTCCCCAGTGTGCATTCGTATGTGCATTATCAGGGCCGAATTTGAAGAGAATGTTTTTCCACAAATTTCGCACGGCCATGATAATGAATTCGCTCTCTTTTTGATGGCCTTGTACATTGTTTTATCTGTTTTTGCATTACAAGAAGACATCTCATGGCCAATTCTGTAGGAAGGTAAAAGTTGTTTTCTTTTTTAAAGTTTCTTAAACTTTTATTTTCAAATGATCCTGAAAAGAAAAAAAAAAACAATAATTATGATTTTTTGTCTACAGAGTTCATTTATTTAATACATATTGTATCATATTCCACTTCAGCAAAAACAATCTCCCTGGTCTAGCACAAGCAAAAGAGGATAGACTCCCTCGCTGACCACCGACTTTTTACTTTAAATATTTATACAAAATCGTCCTTCTCTTAGACTGGTTACCTACTAAGGCTTGAAAATTTAGTCTGAAATTTAAAGGCATTAGTACAAAATGGACTCAGAATCAGCTGGAAATTTGAACACAAAAATCACTTTTTTACCTCACAATACTCTCAGGAATTGCGTAAGCTTATCAATGAGTATTTAATCTATAGTCAAAATCATTAATACATAGAATGAATCTTATTAACAATGTCTCTATAAAATCTGAATTATATTTGCTTCAAAAGAGCCCATGTTATTAGTCTTTTTTTAAATCCAGCAATGTGTCTTATATATTACTAAGAATATAGGTTTACAAAATATATGGTGTGGGTTAATTTGCATACTGGTTATAACAAAACTGAGTTTAATAAATAAGTACTTGGTGTTATTGATCTGTAATATTGTTTTATTCTCCAACGTATTAAAATCAATCCTATGAATGATTTTATATAGAAACCAATTAAAATATAATTAGAAT
Organism: Doryteuthis pealeii; assembly: GCA_023376005.1. NCBI lineage: Eukaryota > Metazoa > Mollusca > Cephalopoda > Myopsida > Loliginidae > Doryteuthis > Doryteuthis pealeii. The sequence goes on along the minus strand of CM042151.1, from coordinate 72,945,424 downwards.
AAGTGTAATCTTTTTATATGTGTTCTTATTTAATTAACCAAAATTTACCAAAAATCAGGGAATTATCCAGTTTTAAATTATCATTGATTTATCAATGAATGAATTTTATAATGCATCAGTTATTTCATTTCAAAACTTTTCTGATTTTTTCCATGTCACTTAACTTTGACCCCCCCCTCCTATTTTTGAGGCGCAAAATATCAGTGGGGTTATATGCTTTCGAAACTTTTACAGTATAAATAAAAAAGACAAAAAACCAAAGGTGTGAATAGAAGAAAATAAATTTTAAAAATCAGTACCAAAAATTGGAAAATAAAATGAAAATAAAAACTAAAAAGTAATTTGGGGATTTTTTTTTACTCTTTTCAATAATTATTTATTTGATTTATTATTGATATTTATCATCTTATAAAAGAAAAAAATTATATATCGATATTTGTTTTATTTAAAAGGGGGGATGCTAAATTTTCAATAGAGTTTTCTACAAAAAAATTTTTAGAATTCAATAAAAAGTAAAGTAGTTATTAAATAAATATTTTTTAGAATCTAAAAATATGACATCTTAAACCAATGTTTACAGCCATAGTTGAGCAAAATTGACTGAAAAGATAGTTTAAATGTATCAAAAATAAATTACATGTGTAATATTATTTGCCCCCCCCTTTTTTTATTGATGCTCATTATGTTACTACTTTTCGACTTAGACTTGATCTTAAATAATCGATTTAATTAATCTTAATTTGTTCTTAAAATGAAAAGCTGACAATAAATTGGGTACCTTATTGATATATAGATTGTTTTGATTTTTGAAACTTATATGTTTAAAAATTAAATTGTATGAAAAAGAGGTGCCATTTGAGTTCTTATTTGTATTGGGGGGGGGGGGGGGGGCATTGTAAAATCAAAAGTATGTACTAGGGATACCCATTTTTTCATCTGCTTTTCATTTTAAAAAGGAATCAAAATTAATCAAATTGATTATTTAAGGTCAAATTCTTATCTAAGTCGAAAAGTAGTAGCATAATGAGCATCAATAAAAAGAATAAAAAGAAAAATAATATTACACATGTAATTCATTTTTAATACCTTTAAAACGATTTTTTTGGTCAATTTCAATTGTGTATAGCCTGAAATGCTGTTTAAAAATTATGTGTTTACAAATATAACATTCACGATTGAAAAAAATTCCAAAAATCAGGGAATAATCCGATTTTAATGAAATCAAGTATTTCATTTCAAAACTTTAATTAAGTATTTCTGCTATGATAAATTAATATACATATAAATTCATTTAAAATATGAGCAGCATCATTTTAGGTTTAAAATGTCATATTATTAGATTCTAAAAAAATATTTTTTTTACCTACTTTACTTTAGTATCACTCAATTTTTGGGTCGAAAACTGTATTGGAAATTTAGACCCCCCACCCTTTAAACGGAACAAATATTGATGTATATTTTTTTCTTTTATAAAATAATAGCTAATTAATAGGGACCACCAATTGATCAGTTTAGGCCATCTTGAATAAAACGGAAATAAAATATTTCCGAACTTTTTTATCAAAAATCTCGTAAAAACAATTAAAGATCGTACAGGGTTGTTACAAAGAAAAATAGTTAATTCAAAGATCAAATTATCCGATTGGGAAAAATTACATCATTATCTTAAAAAATAAACAAACCTATCCGTATTACATGCGAAAGGGTAATTTTCAGGCCACAATTTTAAGACAGAAAAAAATACATATTATTACCCTCTTACGGTTATGCGTCTACGTAGGGTTGGGTGTAACGGACATACTTTTTTAGCCAAAATTTACTATTAAAATGAATAAAATCTTTAAAAACTTTAATATTAAGATTTCGCAGTGAAATTGACGTTAAAAAAATGTCTTCGGTTTTAGTATTAATTTTTTAAGTCGAAAATAAAATGAAAATTTGAGTATTTTTTCTAAGAGAAAAACTGATAAAATAATTAATATATACTTTTTTTTCTAATTGGTCGAAAAAGTTAAATAAAATAATTTTTTACGCTAAGAAAAACAAACTTTGGTTAATGAGAAGCGTCTCGTCTCTTTGTATAAAAACAAAACAAATATGTCAGTTTTGCTCTTCCGTATATTCTAAGAATCACACATTACTATTCAACAATAAAAATTACAAATTCTTTTAAAAATATTAATCGAGCTCAGATTGGACCAATTTTTAGTTCACCTGAATTCTAAAATTCATATTTCTAAATATCCATGAAAAAATTCGATTTTTTGACGCAGAAAAAAAAAATTTATTTCACGCAGAAAATAAAAATATTTAAGCTCACGAAAGATTGAAAATCTCTTAAAAATTAATTTCTTAAAATTTTTTTTTTTTTTTTTGACAATTCAATACAATTACAAAAAATAAAAAAAAATTTAAATATTAATATTATGACATTTTTTTTTGCACTTTTTATTTCCGATTTCATTAATTTTTCCTAAAAAAAAAGCTACGGTACGTTATACAATCAATTCATTGATATAGTTATTCAGACTCTTATCTTTATAGAAAAAAAGTACAAAAATTTTTCTGACGCGTCATTTTTTTTATCTCATAAAATAAATAGGGTGATAGACCTCGTAAAAAATATTTCCCCTAATATATTTTAGAGAAAATACTATTTCAGATGTATTTACATCCAATGGTAAACATTTATGGAAATTTTCTCGTGAAAATCAGATATTATTAATTAATTGATTTTCATAGAATTCTTTTTAAAAAAAATCTTTATCGTAACTTGTTTTTAGCTACGTTAAAATTTCAGTTGATTTAACAGTACAAAAATGAAAACATTGTTTTTCAATCATAATTTTCATTATTTCCGTAAGCTGAAATTTTTTTTTTTTAATCATCAGGAGTTTATTTAATGTTTTTTCTTTCGAATGGAAAAAAATTTTCAAGAAATATATTAAGTTTTCTGCAAGTTTCATAGTGTTAAATATAGGGGGGGGGTAAATTTCACAGGGTAAATTGGTAGTACCTACTAATTAAATATTTTTTCGAAATGAGTAAAAAAAAAAAAAATCTCCAAAATTATTTTTTTTTTTTACTTTTTAATTTAATTTTATTTTCGATTTCGTAATTATTTCTATCCGAGCAGATTCATTAAATTTTTTTTTCTTCTATTCACACCTTCGATCTTTGGTCTTTTTATTTATTCAGAAAAAAAGTATCAATCACATTCACATATAATACCACACCGATATTTTGTGCCCCAAAAGCAAGGAGGGGGGTTCAAAGTTAAGTTATCTGAAGGAAAAAACCCAGAAAATTGTAAAATAAATATAACTGATTGCATTATAAAATGCATTCATTGATAAATCAAACACTGAAAATTTCATTAAAATCGGATAATTCACTGATTTTTGGTAATTTTTTTTTCAAACAGGGAGGGCGTCAAAACACGGATTTTTCGATTAATTGGGTATACTTTGTATTTACAAATACAATCGAAAACATAGCGTAAATTAGGGCAGAAGCCAGGACAACAAAAATATCAAAATTACAAAGGGATTTAGTAAAAGCTTTTTTCTTTTTTCTAATCGAATAATTCATAAAAAGTTTTACCATCAAAAACTTACCACAATTTTCCTTCGGGATGACTATTCAAAAAGTTTGAAGAATGGTTTAAATATATTTGCTATAATCTAGAAATAAAATAACTTTGTGTGTTTGTGTCAGAGTAACTTCATAGACGAACAATTTTTTAAAAAAGTAGTTTCCTAAATAAAAAAGTATAAAAAGAACTTCGACGTAATTATTTTTAAAATCAAAACCACCCAAATAAAAAAGTACACAATCCGCTTACATTTGACCGGTGAGCGGCCAATTGTTCTTCACGTTCTAAAATATTTTGGATTTAAATTTCATTTTTGTCTTTCAGAAATCCGCCCACACGAGCGTAAGTATATAATAGGGTCTGACAATTGTGTTGCCATATGGGGTATTTACAAAATAAATTTAACCCACCCGCCTGCTCCATTTAACTGTTTTTTTTTTTGAAAAATCAGGGATTTATCCGATTTTCATGAAATGTTCAGTGTTGATTTATCAATGAATCAATAATTTTAATTAAATGCCACATTTATTTTTAATTTAAAACAAGACCCCCCCTCATCACCACCACCATTATTTATATAACCCTGAGCCTGCCCATTTTTAAACATATTCTCCCGTTTTTTTGTTTTTTTAACTCTTTAGTTTTCTGTGTTTTGAAAAAAAATTGATTTTCTCTTTGAATTAATTATAAAAAAAATTTAGTCATTTTCTGTTATAAGCGTATTTAATATTTTTTATTGATTTTTAAGAAGAAACTTTTTAAAAAAATGTTTTAAAAATGCAGATAAATTGGATTTTTGAGCGCTGCATAAATCTCAATTAGAAAAAATTTATTGTTTAAAATGTATTAAAAAATTACATAGGTAATATCATTTTGCCTTTTTATACTGGAACGCTCATCATGTACTACTTGTTGACCAAAACAAAAATTTGACCTCAAATAATCGATTTATTAATTTAATTCGTTTTAAAAATGAAAATGGCCCAAAGAATTGGCAGTGCCTAGTAATATAAGTTTTACTGTAATGGATTGATTTAGAAAAGACTAACAAAATGAAATAAGAAGCATATAAAAAGATAACACTATTCTAATTATATTTTTAATTGATTTCTATTAAAAAAAAAAAATCATTCATAGGATTGATTTTAACATGTTGGAGAATAAAACAATAATATTAGAAATCATTAACACCGAGAATGTAGATTATTTATCAAACCCGGTTTTGTTAAAACCAGTAAGCAAATTAACCACTGTTTATGAAATTAAACGTAAAGGAAAATTTAGACCCTATGGAGTGTAGGGGAATAAAATACAAATTACTATGTGTAGCAGAGTAAAGGTGTGCAGGTTGAAAGATCAAGTTACAATACAATTATAATTTACTACAAAAAGGTATTTATGTGTTCGTTCAAAATGTCAAGTATAGGCATATATGCAAAACATATAAATGTTACAATTTAAATACATGGTACGTTAATGTTTTTAGAGTTCAAACAATTCTGTTCAGTCAGAATGGCCTATTGTCAGTAGGAAGTTAGTAAAGTTAGAGGTTGCCAGTAATATTGCCTGCAGATGAAGTCATTTGGTGAATATCTTATTTCTCATTGGTAATGTTAAAGTTTGTGTACCTTTGGCTTTTGAATGTTATTTAAGTAGTTTTGTAGCCATTGTCTTAGTCGAAGGCTCTATGCTCCTAATGGAGGAAGTAAGCAGCATGCGGCGCGTCGGGTATTCAGGTGCTAGTCTTGTGGGTGGTATAGCGGGCGGCACGTTTCCGGCGGGCGGAGGGCTGCTGACTATTTGTGCTCTCGCTTGCCTCGCTAGGGTGGGACGGCGGTTGTGGATTCTTTTTCAGTGATGTACCCAGAGCGTGTCGTTGGGACAGGCAGAAACTGCATAGGCCAATCAGTGCGCGGGGTGGGGCAGGGATACCATTTCATCAACCACATGAGTATGCGGATACAAAGGCATTGCTTGGACGGGTGGTTATAACATCTTCATCGAGACCACTGGACAAAGACAGAGGTTAGTGTTGGGAATGAAGCAACAGAGAATTCAGGCCTTCATGGACTTTTTGAATCCTAGGCAGCCCACACTTTGTACCTTAGCAAAGGTGGTGAAGAAAGAGGAGGTAAATGGTTGGAACTTGCCTTTATATACTGACCCTAACGGATCCGCAAGAGCTGCTGATACCAGATGTAATTTCAAAGACAATATTTAACAATAAAAATTTCGTAATATATTAATGGATTTTTACTAATAAATCAAATAAACATTGATAACTTACGCAATTCCTGGGGGCATTGTGATCTAGCAGTGAAATATTTGGTTCAGACTACACACACCTGAATCTCCATTATATAAGATGACATTCTTTCCAAAGCATTTATTATATGGCATCAGATCGAGTATCAAAAATATAAATCACGTTACAATACAATATTACAAAATAAACAGAAACGTAAACTTTTTTTCCAGAATCATTTTATTTACGTGGGTGATAGCAAGGCCATTGAATGATTTTTAAATCTTAAATTAATGTTATCAACAGTCAATCCCCATTGTTTAATTTTATGCCGGAGTTAGGGAATCATATTCATAACATTGGATATTTAGCTTAGTTTATGTCTTAAAGATCTGTAAGAGATTCCTATATTTTTTTTCATTTTAAAACAATAGAAATTGCCAATTCTAATGAAATTTTGGACATCATGACCTTAGGCACCCCTTTTTTGGATCCGACTTCAGAAGGACGTTTTCCATTTACCAACCGTCAATATCCGTTTTTTTTCCAACAGAGCAATTTTTAAAGTTTTTTTATTTTATTAATAAAACTACCCCTAACCCTACATCCCTAACTAACAACAACCAGTAATTGAACGGTGTAAATGGAAAAACATGTCCTTTCTTAATCGAGATCAAAAAGGGTGCCTAAAGGTCATATGGTCGAATTTTCTACCAACTTTTAATCATTTAGATTTAATCAGTGTTTTTTATTTTTTTTATCATTCAATGAAAGGGGGGGGACTTTGGTCATTTCTGATAAGAAAAAAAAAATGTAAAGTCATATCTCAGACAATAAGATCCCTCAACAACAACCTTCAAGCACCATATAAATAAATAAGGGTTGGGCGTTGCCATATCCTATTTTTGGATGACTACTAACGATCTACAGTGAGAATAAAATTTATATCAGGCAAATGGACAACAATTACCACACTGAAAACAACAAAAAGTAGAAGACCAAAATGCTTATTAAAGGGCTACAGCACGACAAGCACACATCTTTACAAAAAATGATGGTACATTAAAGAGAGAGAATGTGTTTATCTGAGTTTCTGATGCTTAATTCAAACTAATACTATTCTGTTTGGGGTATAAAATGGTAATTGCTGAATGGACATTGAGTCGCAATAGGGGTTTTTCCCTGCTACAGGTTTCACCGATAGGTGCTGGCGGTATTTAGGCCAAGAGCGCTAGGGAAAATCACTCTCTTCTTTTGGGTCCAGAAACAAACAGCACATGGTTAGGAGCTGTGTGCCTATCTTTAAATGCACCTCTACAGAGGGGTATCCTCCACTCTAACGGGGCTACTTGTTGCTGTTGGTGAGACCTTATGATGCTTAAGGAACGGAAATCCTGGTGGCTGAGCATCCATGACATTTTCCAACTTTGGCGCCTTTAATTAGGCTAACAGGAGTCAAAAGAGTCCCCATCATCGGCTGTATAACAATAAGTGTTGTAACAATTCTGGAGAAACGATCATCTTATTATAGATGAGATTGGTGGTGTTGTCATATCTGTAACCGAAACTATATTACTAACAATATCAAATTCCCCTTTAGTTATATTACATTTATAATTCTCATGATTTATTTTATTCACAACCTCATTTAATAAATTTGTTTTACATTATTAATACTATTGACCATATCTCCTTACATACTAATAAACATGCACATTGTAATTTATATGTATCACAAATAGCAGATTACAGTGTTAATGGGAGGGCTAAATTTGCATATTGGATCTTAAAATTATTTTGAATAAATATAATGCTTAGATTTATGATCTAAAATCGTTGGTTTATTTAATGAATATGAAGCAAAAATCTGTGGAAAATCTAAAGAAACCATTTAACAAGAAAAAAACTTGTTAATTTTTCGTTTCTTACTTTCCTATTTTAACTAAATAGTTTAATGGAAAATTTACCCAAAGACAGACGGGAGTAATGGAAAAAATGATAAAGAGTTAGTGTTCCCAAGTTGTCTCTATTTTCAATCATACCCCCTCTGTTTCCAAATCTTTTATCTGCATTCTTATTCAGGTTTCTTTGGCGTTTTCTAATTTATATATGATATTTAATTATATCAACAAAACTACATACTTGCCCGCCAGGAGGTGCATATCTTCTTCAAGTTTAAAACATAACATTTCACGTTTTTGAGAGTGGGACTTGTTCAACATGTATGTCGAAATACTATATTTATTTTCTGAATTTGGTTTTACTTCTTTAGCTTTTCGACATATTGCTAAAAGACAGTTCTGTTTTTAATTGAAAATTATTGATATTTGGAATTTTTTTCCTCCAAAAAACAAAACACTTTTTGTTTAGTTTCTAAAGAATTGTCTCTTTTTAACAGCTGCCTGCATTTAATATTATTTCATAACAGGTTCTCATGGGCTGATGAGAACTATGACAGATAAAATCATGTAATCTCATTGGATAATTTTAAATTCCGGGGCTACTTTGATTTTTAATAATTATTTAAAATGTAGTGATACTATAAAAACTACAGAAACTATAGAGTGAAATAATAAGTGGACCCTTTGGTTTTATCTTAATACTACATAGTAATTAATAATATCTTTTACATCCCATACGTAACTGAACGAAAACCTTTGATTGTGCTTACTTATCAAGTATTCCTATCAAATCAAATATTTTTAACAGATCTATTTGATCCATAAATGGGATACCTAGGATATTATATTCAGGATCTGGATAATGGGAGTATTCTAACATTCACCTGAGCTCTAGAACTAGAGTCACATCACTGGATGCAGGTTAGGTGTAATATCAGGAACCTTTTGGTTAGAAGAGAGTGTATAATAGAGTTAGTCTAAACGCCCCACTGACAAGGACTTATATAAATTTGATAAGTATATAGGTACAAAGGGGGAGTAGATTTGCTCTCAACCTAAGTGAGGAGTTGTTGTTTTTTTTGTTATATCAAATGACTGGATACATTTCAGATCTCATATAAAAGAAGAGAGAGAGAGAAAGAGAGAGAAGAGAAAGAGAGAAGAGAGAGAAAGAAAAGGAGAAAGAGAAAGAAAGAGAGAGTTTCACAAAATAATATTTATTGTTTGCTTTTGACGCTTCGAGTACTCAATCAAATTAAATTTGCACTCATTTATTACTAATTAATTTAGTGTAATTGAATAATGTAATACACTTTGTTTAAATTTCTAAGACTTCCTATCTAACAATTAACAAAATGGTTCAAGTAACTAATGATAAAATAATTAATAGCAAAGAAATGAAAAAATAGACAGGATAGCTTAGAACCTGTCAGAGACTTAAAGAAACTACTGTGGAACATAAACGAAGGCCATTGTACACGAGATGGCTTCTTTTGTTGATCAACTAATTTTTACAAAAAAGGAAAAGTGTGAATACCTTTTTTGTGTTAGTGTCATTGGGTTTGTTAAGGTGTGCAAAAATGCAAAAAATCCAAAGATAGTCAGTACAAATTTTTGTTTTGAAAATATTGGTTTATTATAACAGGAAAGGTTGCAGGTTATATTAAACGATTTGAACAATGGCTGTCAGATCATAAAGGGTGACCTTGAGGATTCACACCTATATTTCACCTCATGCCGTTGACACAGAGATAAGATACGAATTGTTTATATCAAAATAATTCTCGTTTTTAAAAAGAAGGCGAGCAGACAGTGCAGGAATGTAGCACCCGATGTGGCACAGACCACCAAGCAGTCGGCCCCGGGGATGGTTGAGTTTGATCGAAAAACGAAATTGTCACTGGATAATTTGTTACACAGAAATTTCTTAATTAAGAAGGGTTCGCAACTAGAAAACTGACTCTTGCTGCTAAAGTTGATTCACGAATTTTCTACATAAACAAAACGCCCAACCAAGCTCATCATGTTTTTATTTATCCAGAACAAGTGTGAAACATCTCCATATATTACAAACTATTCAGTTATATAACGAATAAAAACAAGTTTTATTTGTTGATGGGGTGTTGACTGACGTGTTTTTAGAGTTGCCAGCATAACCCGGCAGTTTATAATCTACTGATTTCTTCAACCTCGTCACAAAGACAATCTCGCACGGATGTGCGTCGATCCCACTTTCTGAGGTATTGAAAGAGCGCCTGACCGAGGCTCAGTGGTAAGTCACAGAAATTAATCATAACCGTTACCGACACGCTACTAATCATCCGCTGCCACGGGGCCCCAATTACGGTGTCAGGTACAGATTGTCATATTCGGCTGCGTGCAAGGATCTATAAATTTATCCCATCCAGGTAGGGATCTTAACCATACAGTCCCGTATGGCAGCCGAGTGTTATGGATATGTACCACACCACGGCGATCCTATGTTATATCATGCCAATTGTAATTGGCCCTTGGAATGGTCCCCAAAGGTCTGGAAAAGAGTCTGAGTGACCTTGGAAATCGGTGAAGAAATGAGACCAATGTCTAAATTACAGCATTAATTGTGAATTATCGAACTAGAATACTCAGAAAGTCCTTGGAGACCCGAACGGAGACTGGTGTCTATCAAGCTCCAAGAACCAGCCGGCTTCTTGCAGTGGTGAAAACCTTGAAAGAGTGAAAATAATAGCATCCAAAACAGCTTGAGCAAAAAGACCGGAGGAGACTGGAAATCAAGAGAAGAACGTTAGACCAATCCCAGGGCAACTGCACTCGCTGCAATCAGCTAGAAATACTGCAGAAGAGTCCTGGAGACTAGTAGAAACTTGTGTCCTCAGACCTCCAGTGAAAGACCATCTCGCTAATGCCAGTGTAAAAAACTGCATAAAATATAATAATAAAATAATAACGTTAGTAAACTACTATAGTTTCAATAACTATTTTTCAATACAAATAATTTCGTTCACATGCTTTAAATAAGTATATGTATAATTATTCCTATTCTAAGATTAATATTAATAATTCATTTAACAATTAATCATTAGGTACCACCAATTGACCACTGTGCAATTATAGCCCCTACATTTATACACAATGAAATCTTGCAGAAAAAATATATATTTTTCTTGAAAATTTTTTCCATTCGAAAGAAAAAACATAAACAACTCCTGATGATTTTTTTAATCTTTTTATTAAGCTAACGAAAATAATGAAAATTATGAATTGAAAAACAATGTTTTCATTGCACTGTTAAATCAACGGAATTTAACGTAGCTGAAACAAGTTACGTAAGAGGAATTTTCTTAATTCATGAAAAATCAATTAATAATCTCATTTTCACGAAAAATTTCCATAATTGTTTATCATTGGATTGTAAATACATCTGAATAGTTTTTTTCTAAATATATTAGGGAAATATTTTTTACGAGCGTCATTTTATTTATGAGATAAAAAACATGACGCGTCAGAAAAATTTTTTCTTTTTTTTCTATAAAGATAAGAGTCCTGAATAAACTTATCATGAATCTGCTATGATGTACGAGGTCTAGTTTTTGAGTGAAAAATTAATGAAAAATTGGAATAAATAATGTGCAAAAAAAAGTCATAAATTATATTGAACCTTTTTTTTGCTTTTAAATTGGTAAATGTACTATATTCTATTAAATTGGGTCAACAAAAAAAATTTTTTTTAAGAAATAATTTTTAAGCAGATTTTCACATTTTTGTGTGGATTAAATATTTTATTTATCTGCGTTGAAATAAATTTTTTTTATTCTCCTGCTAAAAAATCGATTTCACGGATATTTAAAAATAGGAATGTTTATAATCAGGTTGCACTAAACATTTGGTCGATACGACTCATTAATATTTTAAAAGAATTTGTAATTTTTATTGTTGAATAGTATGTTGATCCTTAGATGTACGGAAAAGCATTGCTGAATATTTGTTTCAAAGAGACGAGACGCCTTCTAATAACGAAGTTTGTTATTTAGGCTGCCCAGTTGTTAGCGGAAAAAATTATTTTGATTAACTTTTTCAATAATTAAAAAAAAAGTAAGTATATATAGATTATTATTATCAGTTTTCTCTCTAGAAAAAATATTCAAGATTTCATCATATTTTTGACGGTTAATCGTAAAAGGGAAATAATTTTAACTTTTCTGTCCTATATTACGGTCTGAAAATTACCCTTTCCATGTAACTACGGCAGGTTGTTTATTTTTTTTTAAATAACGATGTAATTTTCTCCAAGTATCTGGATAATTTTGATACTTGATTAACTATTGTTTCTTTGTAAAACCCAGTACGAATCTTTTTACGAGATTTTGATTATAACAAACGTTGAAATAATCTATTTCCTTTTAATTCAAGCTGGCCTAATACGGTTTTGGTGTCCTAATAATCATTATTTGTAAAACAGTTATGGTTCCACATATTTCCTACCAGTATTAATTTAATTTCGAATCTTTTGACCATAGATGGGACCAGCTAACAGAATACACCATTCAGGCCAGGTGTACCGGAATAATAGCAAATGAAGGGAGTAATCCAAACAAACAAGCGTCACAGAATGACCGAGTATTCTGTCGAAGGAAGTGGGGTAATTTTAAAGCGACACCCGGCCTTCAAAAAAAAAGGAACGATAATAACTTGTTCACCGCAGAGAAACGAGAGGCGAGTTTTGGAAGACAATAGAACGGCGTGTCACTTACTTGAAATGAAACAACTTAAAAAGAAAAAAAGATTTTTTTAAATAATAAGGGAAGATTTTAATGCCGTCTAGTTTTTTCGGAATGTGCCGAACTGTTAGAGGCTTGTTCCTGTCTTTTTCTGTAACACAATATTTGGGAATGATACTTGTTTTCTTCTTCACTTACTATTACCAGAAACTTTGGACTGTTTAAACAGAAGGTCACCTTTTCCATCGTTGTGTAATGGTTATACAAGCCTTGTTCACTGATCCGTTTAACTGAAAAAGCATTGGATCCACGTTGGATTCCCATATTGTGACCCGCTTGTGTCAAATTATCCCGTAAGTAAATATTTTTTCTTTTTATAACCAGAAATCACCACTTATAGATTAAGACAAAAGTTTGACCTGATCAAATTCTTTTGTTACCGAATTTCGACCCCACAATATTCGTGAACTCTTGCTGTATACATTTAATTTAGCACTAATTTTATGGGTCGAGTATTCTATTACAGTTTAATGGGAATACTTTTTTCAACAGTGTTTACAACGATAGTGTGCACTGAAATGATTTTTTTCTAAATTATTTGATTTTACTATAACATGCATTGGAAATGATTTTTGATTTTTACTCATAAAATGATTGGAATGATTTGATTTACTATAATGGAAATGATTTGATTTTACTATAAAAATGCATGGTAAAAGAACAGTTTTCTCGTTTATTCCTACCATAAAATAACGAACCTCATTTTATGTCCGTGTTTGCAATAAATGTTTCTATTTTTTCTTGCACCCATTATTTACAATACAAATATATTTTATTTTATTTAATTTAAATATTCACTTCAATGTAATTCTAAAAGTTTAATATTTTGTGAGAATGTTAGTTTTAAAGTGGGGTCCTTTTACTGTAAATTCCCTACCATAAAATGCCCAAGCCCTATTTTATGGTAGGATTTTTACGAAGTAAAAAGTTGTTTTCTTTTCTTTTCTGGCTTGGCACTCTACAATAAAAACGTCAATTTTAATCGTCGTCGACGAAAAAACAAATACGGTCATAAAGGAAATCCAATTAACCTAAATTGTAAAACGACCCCCACTTAAAACTAAAACATTCCACAAAAACTTTTAGAAATATACACATTGAAGTGAATATAATAAATAAGAAAAAATATTTAGTATTGTAAATATCACGGGGTTTTTTGGCAAAAAAGACAAAAAGATAAAACTTATTGCAGAAACACGACATAAAAATGCAGGTTTCATTAGTTTTATGGTGGAATAAGCAGAAAACTGTTCTCTTTACAAAACTGATAATATTTTTTTATAATCTATAAAAATCATTATATACTGTTCGCCAAACTTAACCTTACACGTGTTCCGATTTATTCACTCTCTAGTAAAAATGGTTATCCAACTGATCTATCTCTAAAGGTTATTCTATCTGGTGGAGACAGTTTCATTTGATTTTAACCCAAGAACGTGTTCACAGTGTTTGCTTCCTAAAAAGAAATGGCGACTGTCAATGTAAATAATATCACATAGAACGAATTCCATCTGTTTAACCAGTTTCAATCCCAAAACCTGCCATGATCTCCAAGCTTTTGTCAAGTGTCTTCAAAGCTATATGACAAGGAATTCAACAAAAGGGAAGAAGCTTCTGTTCGGGTGTCGTAAAATGTCAACCCCACTTTCTGAAAATGATCGACTCTTCCGTAAAACAGATGTAAAACATGACCAACCAATTTTATATAACACAGAAACGAAAAAAGACAGAGTTCCAATATTCAGCAACATGAACCTATCGATGAAAGTTGTTTTCGGACAGAAACTGGAACAGTTGAAAACAAATCCACGACTATAAAAAGAATGGAACAAAACATCGTCATAATATGATTGGCTAACAATTCACTCAAGGAGGTTTAAGGTTGTGCAAGGATACACAATATCGAATATTTCCATAATAAAGTGAGATTTAATACGCGGCGAGTTACTCGTAATCCAAGAATGCCAATAATCCTTGATAGTCCTCATGGATCGGAAAAGATAATGGAAGAAACTGTGAGTTTAATAATGCCCAATAAGGCAAAAACAAAAGGAGAAAAACGTCCAGAAAAAAACAAACATTGGAGGTTGTAGTATTGATTCAACGTAATCTAAACGAATCAATGGTAAACCTGGAATTAACTTTAAACACTTAAACTGACGATTCTGACAGTAAAAAGAATTAAAATCATGAATGATCAATGCACGGTGTGGGGAATTCCGACGGAACCATCTCTTGTTCTGAAAAGGCCACACCAGGATCCTTACATACACCTTCCAATGCTGAATGATTTGATACTATTGCAGCGTGAAAGTGATGTAATGATCGAAATCTGTTGGTTGTTTTGGGAGATCAACAATATCCTGCTTTGTTAATGATAGCAAAATATGGCCTGCCAAAGTCTCGATTGAACTGTCATCTCGAAAACAAGTAACATTATATTCTAGATAATCAATGTTAGGTCACTTTCAGCAAACGACTGAGATTTCATATAATTGATGTTTCGAGTCCCCACCGGTTTGCCTTTATAGTCGAAACAAAATCTGTATCGCATTGGTCTCTTTGTGGTTGAATAAAAATTCAATTGTGTATCTTGGCCTCTCCTAATGATGATTATGATTCCTCGAGACCACAATAGAATGGATCCGTCGTTTGACGCCTAAAAATAAGGTCACAATACGACGATATCCAGGGAGCCAAATGCGATTTACATAAAACAAAGGAAAATTATATGTTTATCCGATAAAACAGAAAATGCTGCTGGCTTCTTTTGATTTCTATGAGGTTGATTTTTAAATACATGGTGATACGGAAAATCCACTGTTGTGATTTCGGACGTCTGCGTAGTGACTCGTTTATTTCATTGCAATAAAGCACCACAAAGTGCACAAACTGAGTTTTTATGGAAAAAGTTTTGGGAATTATACGTGCCATGAATTTTGGTATTTCTAAAGCCTTTGTATATACACGCAAGCAAATACAGAACGAGGCTATTGCGTCAAAAAGAAAGATCGTTCTTATTTTTGAAAACCTTTTTTTCTTTTAAGAAGAATAATGAAATAATGGAGTTTACCTCCCTCGCATGGGATGAAAATAAAAACATGAGAAAAAAATGATAATACAAATTATCCAGCCTCATCTAAAAAAATTCAGAACCTGTGTCTGTTTTTTTTTTTTAATTTTTGACCAAGTGCAACCAGTTACTATTGTATGCACTTTACCCTCATATTCTACATTTTTTTTTCAACTTCCTTGTAAGGTATCAATTATTTTGTCTATCTTTTATTTTCTTTCATCTTCACCCTGTGATCTGCTGCTACAAGACAAGTTTATCACAACAATAAAATCAGAATAATTTTACACTGGCCTGAAATCCGTGTAAATAAATCACTTAATAAAACGACTACATGAAAGTGAACGTATTTTGTTTGTTTTTCGATACAGGTTTCATGAAAAACAAAGAAAAAAAGATTTTGTTAAAAACAGACAAAGCCTGGCCTATTTAACGAACATTTTTCTTCTAAAAGGTTAAATTCAAGAAATGAAAAAAAAAAAAATCAATTACAAAAATGATCGTTCAATTCAGGTTCCATCGTATGGTCAAAATAGAGAAAAAAAATTGACATTAAAAAAAAAAAAAAGAATTTAAATACCACAAAATGAATAAAAAAAATAAAATATCTTGACATAAAATAACCCACAAGAGTTGCATGCTGTACAGATCAACCAATAGAAGGTGCTGTTGCTCTTGTATTCCAGATCTGGGGGGCAACCTCACCTTGAGTCCAGTGCATATCAGACCTCATAAAATTTTGCTTAATTTTAGTTAAACTTAATAAAAAGTTTTTTTTTTTTTTTTTACTGACAGTTATCTTAAAATTATACAATGACTAGCTACATGCCATATTTCTTAATCTTCCCATCCTCTAACCACTAAAAAACAATCAAGTTATGTTGATTTTAATTTTAAAACCAAACTTGAACTGTAGTAAAAAAAAAAAAATGACTGGAAATTGTGAATTTGAGAATACTCTTAGATTAATTTGCATGAAATTAACTCAGAAATTCTTACAGGATATTAAATCCTAGATGCCCCATTCCTCTAAGGATTTACATAAATTGGCCTTCCATTTAAAGTTACTTGTTATTTCCCTAAATTCAAAGACTCATAAATAGTTTAATATTACATTTAAACAAAAGACTATCATTGGTAGAATAAGAAATAATGTGAACTTCCAGCAGGGGAATTAGGGGGGGGAGGATGTTAAGAGTAATGTACATTTTGGGAGTTTAAGTGGATTATTCTCTATAAATTGCTGAAATTTAATTTTTCTTTGAAATATTTAGTATTTTTCAGTTTTTCCAAAGAATCAAACACGTATCTATTTTGTAAACAAAATAAAAAAAAAATTAAAAATCTTAAATTCATTGTTTGAAGTAATTATTCATTTTTAAACTTTAAATAAACAGTTCTTTTCATTTTTTTTAATATACAAATTTTAAGCGACATAACCGTTAGCAATTAGACTTGCCTTAAAACCAGGGGCAAAGTTAGTACCAGATATGTATACCGAAAACCTGAGTTATCTTAGGAAAAATTACGATATTGTAAAATGTAAGCTGGTACTATTACTTAATAACATTATATTTCGATTAGATTAATAATAATATTCATTTATAACTAGATGTAAATTAAAATAATTTACTATATATTTCAATTTTCTCACTGTATGTTACAATGTCATTAGTTTATAACTTAAACTTAACTACTCAAGTCATTTAAATAATTTTAATAAAGATATACAGCTTATCAACTGTGCATATGAAATCTAATAGATTGCAATGGAGTTTCAGAAATAAAATTGATTAGATACATTCTTTTGTTATATCTAAAAGAATTACAATGGTTAAATTCAAAAATACTAAATAGTACATATAATCACGTGTTACCGCTCATTCAGGAATGAACCATCCTTCTTTAGAGGTAACATGTTTTAAATAATCACAATTTTTCTTTAAGGGGGACCACTTTATTTTCAAATACATGTCCATCATACCCACTACCTTGTTAGGCACACCAAAAAATAAAACGATGGTATCGATTTCTTTGTGTCCAACAGTATGGTAGTGGGTTGTACTGGACATTATTCGTTGAAAAGGTGGGAGTCCCTTAAAGAAAAACTTTGATATTAGTAAAAAATGTTAGCCTCTAAAAGAAGGAGGCTTCATTCCTGAATGAGAGGTAACCAAGTGAGTATTGGTATATTAGTATTTTTGTATTTAACCATTGTAATTCTTTAGATAAATAACACAATAGAGATATTCTAATCAATTATTATTCCTGATAATCATTGCAATCTATAGATTCAAATAATGCCACAGTTGAATAAGTCGTCATATCTTATTAAATATAAAAATTGACTTGACTAAAGTTAGTTAAAGTTAATAAAAACGATTCATTGTAACATCATTGTGAGAAAAATTGAAAATAATAAATTATTTAAATTACTATCTAGATATATAAATGAATTATTATATATATCTACTCTAAATATATAAATGTTAGCTTAAGTAATAGGTCCAGGTACATTTTACAATATCGTTAATTTCCTTAAGATAACTCAGGTTTCGTATAGTCATCATGCCGATAACCTAAACTTTGCCCCTGGTTCTAAGCAATGTCTATATGTCAACGTTTTAATCTCAGCATAAAATGTGATATTAAATAAAAATGAAAAGAATTTTATTTTATTAAGTTTAAACATGATAATTGACTTCAACAATTGAATTTTAAAGAATTTAAATTTTTTTTATTTTTGTTACCAAAATAGAATACGGTGTTTGATTTCTTTGAAAAAAAAATTTTATCTTTACTGAAAAATATTAAATCATTCAAAGCGAAAAATTAAACTTCACAATTTATAGAAATAATCACTAACTCCCAAAAATGTACATTAACTCTTTACACCTATTCACCTGGCGAAGTCACATCTCATTTCTCCTATCTACCCCCAATATAGTCTTTGTTTAATGTTATATTAACATATTTATGAGTCTTGATTAAGGAAATAACAAGTAACTTTAAATGAAAAAGGCAATTTATTGATAATCCTTAGAGGAATGGGCTCTGGACTTTTAATATCCGTTAGAATTTTCTGAGTTATATTCATTCAAAATAATCTAAAGAAGTATTTTCCCTCAAACTTCACAATTTCAGTCATTTTTTTTTTTTTACTGACAGTTACAGTTTATTTAAATTAAAAAATCAACCATAACTGTGATATGTTTTTAGTGGTTAGAGAGGAGGAAGTTAAGAAATATGCCATAATGTAGCTATTCAATGATAATTTTAGACTAAATTGTCAGTAAAAAAAAAAAACAAAAAACTTTTTAGTAAGTTTAACTAAAATTACAGGCAAATTTAATGAGGTTGCATATGCACTGACATTCAAGGTTGAGTTGTTGGTGATTTACAGCAGTCAAACTCTCGTTGGGTTATTTATGTCAATAGATATTTTGTTTATTCATTCTTGAGAGTAATTTAAAATTCTTTTTTTTTTTTTTAATTCAATTTTTTTCTCTATTTGACCCATAAATGGGACCTGACATCAAAGTCATTTTTGTAATAAATTTTTTTTTTTCATTCTTGAATTTAGCCGTGTTTAGAACAAGAAAAATGTTTCGTAAATAGGCCAGGCTTTTTGTCTGTTTACAAATCTTTTTTTGTTTTCATCAGAATAAACCTGTACTCGAAGGAAAACAAACAAAAAATACAGTCCACAATTTCAATAGTAGTTATTAAGTAATTTATTACACGGAACTTCAGGCAGTGTAAAATTATTCATGATTTTAATGTGTGCAACTATCTTGGTAGCAGCAGATCACAGGTGAAGATGAAAGAAAAAAAAAGATAGCAGCAAATACATGAACCGTACAAGAGAATTGAAAAAAAAAAAAAAACTGTAGAATTAAAATTGGAAGTGGGGTGAAAGTGATACAATAGTAACTGGGCACATGGTCCCCAAAAATAAAAAAAAAAAAAAAAAACAGACACAGGTCTGAATTTTTTAGATGAGGCTTGAATAATTTTGTATTATCCATTTTTTTCTCATGTTTTTATTTCAACTCCAGTGCCGAGGGAGGTAACTCTCCATTAGTTTCTTCATTAATTCTTTTCTTTAAAAGAAAAAGGTTTCAAAACATAAGACGAATCTTTCTTTTGACTGCAAATACCATCGTCTGTATTGCTTGCGTGTATAGTACAAAGGCCTTCTAAAATACCAAAATCATTGCACGTATATATTCCAAACTTTTCCATAAAAAATCAGTTTGTGCACTTGTGGTGTCGTTTACTGCAATGAAATAAACGAGTCCACTCAGCGACGCCGAATCACAACCAGTGATTTCCGTATCACCATCGTATTAACTCACTCATAGAAATCCAAAGAAAAGGCCAGCAGCATTTCTTTATCCGGATAAACAATAATTTTCCTTGTTTTATGTAATCCATTTGCTCCCTGAAATGACCGTATGTGACCTTATCTTAGGTCAAAAGACGGTCCATCATATTTGTGTCTCGAGGACATGCAATACAATCATTAGGGAAGCCAAGGATACACAATGTATTTTTCCATCAACCACCAAAGAGATCAAATTTGACGATATCAAGATTTTTTGTTTCGACTATAAGGCAAGACCCGTGGGCACTCGAAAACATCAAATTATATGAATCTCAGTCGTCTGCTAAAGTGACCAAACCCAGTGATTACATAGATAATACAGTTACTTGGTTCGTAAACAGTTCAATCGGACTCTTAGCAGGCCCAATATTTTGCATCAATAACAAGCAGGATATTGGTGGATCTACCACAAACAACAACAGTTTCATCATACATACTTTCAACGCTGCAAATTACTAAAAAATTCATTCAGCATTGGGAAGGCGGTAATAAGGATCCTGTTGGCCGTTCAGAACAAGGCGATGTTCCCTCTGGATCCCCACACACTTGCATCGATCCATCAAGATTTCTTTAATACGTTTTTACTGTCAGAAATCGTCAGTTTTTTAAAAAGTTAATTCCCAGTTACAATTGAATTCGTTTAGATTACGTTTGATATCAAAACCTACTCAAATGTTTGTTTTTTTCCTGACGTTTTTCTCTTTCTGTTTTGCCTTTGGCATTATTAAACTCAACATTTCTCCTATTTTTCCAGATCCATGAGAGACTTAATCTCAAGGAGTTATGGCATCTGGAATACGAGTAAACTCGCCGTGATAGAATCCTCCACTTTAGAAACTATTCGAATAATTGTGTATCCTTGGCACAAACCTTACCCCTTCCTTGAGTGTGTGAGCCCCAAATCATATTTATGACGATGTTGTTGTTCCATATTTCTTTTATAGTCGTGATTTGTTTTCAAACTGTTTCCAGTTGCCGAACACTTTCATCCGTAGGTTCATGTTTGAATAATTGGAACTCTGTCTTTGTTGTCCGTTTTCGCTGTGTGATATAAAAAATTGGTGGTAAATGTTTACAATCTGTTTTACCGGAATAGTCGATCCATTTTCCATAAAGTCGGGTGACATTTACCGACACACCGGACCAGAAAGCTTTCTTCCCTTTTGTTCAATTCTGTCGATATAGCTTTGAAGACACTTTGAACAAAAGCTGGTGGAGACATGGCAGGGCTTTTGGATTGAAACTGGTTAAACAGTGGACATTCCGTCATGTTGATATTATTTACTTGACAATCGCCATTTTCTTTTTAGAAGCAAACACGTGACACGTTCTTGGTTAAATCAAGATGTAAACTGTCACACCCAGAAAGAAAACCTGTTAAGAATAGAAATAGTGAAAATAACAATTTTGTATAGAGAGATGCATAAAATCGTAACACGGTGTTAAGGGTTAGTTTGGGCGGAAGTACTAATGCATTTTTATAGTAAAAATAAAATAATTTCCAATGCATTTTGGTAAAGAGAACAGTTTTCTCGTTTATTCTCTACCATAAAATAACTGAACCTTCATTTATGTCCGGTGTTTTTGCAATAAATGTTTTATTTCTCTATGCACCCGTTATTTTACAATACTAAATATATTTCCTTTATTATTTTAATCACTCAATGTGTAATTCTAAAGAGGCTTTTGTGAGAATGTTTAGTTTTTAAAGTGGGGGCTCGTTTTACAATTTAGGTAAAATTGGATTCTCCTTTTATGACCGTAATTTTGTTTTTTTCGTCGACGACGATTAAAAATCTGAACGTTTTTATTTTAGAGTGCCAAGCAAAAAAGAAAAGAAAACAACTTTTTACTCGTAAATTCCCCATAAAAATTAGGCTTGGCATTTTATGGTAGGCGAATTATACGAGTAAAGAACCCCAAAAACTTTAAAACTAAACATTCTCACAAAAATATAAACTTTTAGAATATACACATTGAAGTGAATATTAAAAATATAAATACATATATTGTATTGTAAAATAATGTGGCAAGAAAAATGAAAACATTTATTGCAAAACACACGGACATAATGATAGGGTTTCAGTTTATTTTATGGTAGAATAAACGAGAAACTGTTCCTCTTTACCATGCATTTTTATAGTAAAAATCAAAATCATTTCCAATTATAGTAAAAGTCAAATCATCTTCATGCATTTTTATAGTAAAAATCAAATCATTCCAATGCATTTTATAGTAAAATCAAAATTATAGTAAAAAATCTTTCCAGTGCAAAACTATCAGTTGATAAACCTTGTTGATAAAAAATGTAATCTCGCATAAAACTGAATAATTAAAATACCTCGACCCTAAAATTCCTGTTGCTAAATTAAATTGTATATCAAAGCCAAGAGTTACGAATATTGGGGTCGAAATTCGTAACCAAAAATTGTCAGGTAAACTTTTTGTCTAATCTAATAAGTGGTGAATTCTGTTAATAAAAAGAAAAATTTACCCTTACGGAATAATTTGACACAAGGTCACAAATATGGGGGAACCAACGTGGATCAAACTCGCTTTTTCAGTAGAAACGGATCAGTGAGACAAGCTTGTTAACCATTAACACACCGATGGAAAGGTGACTTCTGTTAAACAGTCCAAAAGTTTCTGGTAATAGTAAGTTGAAAGAAAACGAAATACTCATTCCCAATACTTGTACAGAAAAAAAGACAGGAAACCAAGCCTCAACAGTCTCGGCAATTCCGGAAAAAACTTAGACGGCCATTAAAATCTTCTTTTATTTAAAAAAAATCTTTTTTTCTTTTAATTGTCATTTTGTAAGTGACACGCCCGTTGTATGTCCCTCCAAACTCGCCTCTCGTTCTCTGCGGTGAACAGTTTATTATTCGTTCCTCTTTTTTTGAAGGCCGGTGCGCTTAAATTACCCACTTCTTCGACACGAATACTCGGTCATTCTGGAGCTCTGGTTTGTTGGTGTACCCTTCATTGCTATTACTTCCAGGTACACCCTGGCCTGGAATGGAGTATCTGTTAGGATCCCATCTATGGGTCAAATGATTCGAAATTAATAATACTGGTAGGAAAATATGTGAAACCATAACTGTTTACAAAATAAATGATTATTATGGTACCACCAAACCGTTTAGGCCATCTTGAATTAAAAGGAATAGATATTCCGAACTTTTGTTTATCAAAAATCTCGTAAAAAAAAGATCGTACTGGGTTGTTACAAGAGAAAAATAGTATTCAAAGATCAAATTATCCGATGGGAAAATATTACATCGTTATAAAAAAAATAAACAACCTGCCCGTATTACATGCGAAAGGGTACTTTTCATTGACCGTATAATAGACAGAAAAGTTACAATTAATTCCCTTTACGATTAACCCGTAAAAGTATGGAATGAAAATTTGAATATTTTCTAAGAAAAAACTATAAAATAATCTATTATACTTACTTTTTATTTTAATTATGAAAAAGTTAAATCAAATAATTTTTTTCACGCTAACACTGTCAGCCTAACCAAACAAACTTCGTTACTTAGAAGCGTCTCGTCTCTTTGTAAAACAAATATTCAGCAATGCTTTTCCGTACATTCTAAGAATCACACATACTAAAATTCAACATAAAAATTACAAAATTCTTTTAAAATATTAAATCGAGCTCGTATCGGACCAATGTTTAGTGCACCTGAATATAAAATTCCTATTTTTAAAATATCCGTGAAAATTCGATTTTTTGAACGCAGGAAAAAAAAAAAAATTTATTTCACTCAGAAAATAAAAATATTTAATCACACAAAAAATTGAAAATCTCTTAAAAATTAATTTCTTAAAAAAAATTTTTTTTTGTTGACAATAATAGAATATAGTAATACAATTATAAAGAGCAAAAAAAAGGTTTTCAAATATTAATATTATGACATTTTTTTTTTTGCACTTTTTTCCAATTTCATTAATTTTTCCTCAAAAAAACTAGACCTCGTACATTCATACAATTTCATTGATAATTATTCAGACTCTTATCTTTATAGAAAAAAAGAAAAAAAATTTTTCTGACGCGTCATTTTTTTTATCTCATAAAATAAATAGACTCGTAAAAAATATTCCCTAAATATATTTTAGAAAAACTATTCAGATGTATTTACATCCAATATAAACATTTATGGAAATTTTCGTAAAATCAGATATTAATTGATTTTTCATAGAATTTTTAAAAAAAATCCTCTTATCGTAACTGTTTTCAGCTACGTTAAATTCAGTTGATTTAACAGTGCAAAAATGAAACATTGTTTTCAATCAAATTTTCATTATTTTCGTAAGCTGATAAAGATATTAAAAAATCATCAGGAGTTTGTTAATGTTTTTTTCTTTCGAATGGAAAAAAATTTTCAAGAAAATATTTTTCTGCAAGTTGCATGCAAGTGTTCATTGTGTTAAATGTAGGGGGTAAATTGCACAGGGTCAAATTGGTACCTAATGATTATTGTTAAATAGAAATTATTAATGATTAATCTTAGATAGAATAATTATACATAATACATTATAAACTGTGAACAAATTATTTGTATTAAAAATAGTTACTTGAAACTATAGTTGTTTACTAAAGGTTATTATTATTATTATATTATTATGCAGTTTTTCACACTGCATTAGCTGATGGTCTTTCACTGGAGTCTGAGTGACAACAAGTTTCTAAGGTCCAGGACTCTCTGAGTATTCCTAGCTGATTGCAGCAATGCAGTTGCCTGGGTGGTCTTAATTCTTCCTCTGATTTCCAGTTCTCTCCCGTCTTTTTGCCAAGCTTTTTGGACTGCTATTATTTCACTCCATTCAATTTTTCACACCTGCAGAGCCGGTGGTTCATTGGAGGCTGAGTGACACCAAGTCTCCTCGGTCTCCAGGACTCTTCTGAGTATTCTAGCCGATCTTAATAATGCTGTAATTTAGATGGTCTCAATTCTTCAACCCGATTTCCAGTTCACTCAGACTCTTTTCCAGACCTTTGGGGACCATTCAAGGCACCATTACAATTGGCATGGTAATACATAGGATCCGTTCATGGTACCCAATATCATAACACTCGGCTGCCATGGTACTTGTATGTGTTAAGCTCCCTACCCTGCACGGGACTAAAATTTAATAAGATCCTTGCACGGCAGCAATATGACAAGATCCTGTACCCTGACACCGTATTGGGCCCCGGGATAGTATGCTGTGTAACGGTATGAATTATTTCTGTGACTACCACATGAGCCTCCGGTCAGCTGCTCTTTCAATCCCTCTGTGAAGTGGGATCGACGCAACTTCGTCGGAGTGTCTTTGTGAACGTTGAGAATCAGTAGATATAAAACTGCGGGTTGCTGGCAACTCTAAACAACGTCAGTCACACCCATCAAATCACTAACAACGTTTTTATTCATAATATAATGAATATAGTAATATATGAGTACTGTTTGCACACTGTTTGGATAATAAAAATCCATGATGAGTTTGTTGGCGTTTTGTTATGTGAAATCTGGAATCCAATTTAAAGCAGCAAAAGCAGTTTTTCCTAGTTGCAACCCTCTTAATTAAGAAATTTCGTAAACAATTTCCAGTGACAAATTTCGTTTTCGATCTCCACTCAAGCCATCCCCGGGCCCGACTGCTTGTGGTTGTCTGTTGCACAAATCGTGTCTACATCTGAACCTGTCTCTCGCCTTCTTTAAAAACGAGAATTATTTGATATAAACAATGTATCATATCCCTGTGTCAACGGACTGAGGTGAAATAGTGTGAACCCCAAGGTCACCCTTTTGATCTGACAGCCACGTAAAATCTTTAATATTAACCTGCCAATCCATTCCTGTATAATAAAACAATATTCAAAACCAAAATGTACTTGATATCTTTGATTTGCATTTTTGCACTAACAAACCCACTGAAAACACTAAACAAAAAAAGTATATCTACATTATCCTTATTTTCGTTAAAAATTTAGGTTGATGCCAACAAAAAGAATCCATCTCGTTACAGATGGCCTTCGTTTCAATGTTCACAGTTTATTCTTAGTTATCTCTGACCAAGGTCTAAGTATTGTCTATCTTTTCATTTCTGCTATTATATTATTATCAATTAGTTACTTGAAACCCATTATTTGTTTGTAATTTTTAGATAGGTTCTTAAATTTAACAAAGTGGTGAATTACATGTATTCTATATTATCACTTAAAATTATTAGTAATAAGCAGTGCAAAATATTGATTATACTCAAGGTCAAAAGCAACAATAAATATTAATTTTGTGAAAACTCTGCCATCTTCTCTTTCTCTTTCTCTCTTTCTTCATCCTCTCTTCTTTCTCTTTCTCTCTCACTCTGCCTGTCTTCTCTCTCCCCTCCTTCTTTGATATGAGATCTGAATATGTATCCAGTCATTTGATATTACACAAAAAAAAACAAACATCCTACTTTAGGGTTTGTGCACAATTACTCCCCCCTTAGGACCTCATATACTTATCACAATTTTTATAGTCTTGTCAGTGGGTCTTAGAAACTACTCTGACTACCTCCCTTCTACAAGGGGTCCTGGATATTAGCACCTAACCTTGCATCCAGTGAGTGTGACGCCTAGTCTAGAGCTTCAGGTGAATGTAGAATACTCCCCATTAGTTCCTTCCTGAATGATAACTTCCCTTATGATCCCATTTATGGTCAAATAGAATTCTGTAGAAAAAATATTTGATTTGAATGGAATCTTGAATATATATCAAGCCACACTCCCAAAGCGATCTTTCGTTCAGTTCTATTGATTCAAGATCTTCCAATAATTCCTTTATGTAATTATTAAGATAAAAAGTCACCATAAGGGTCCCCTTATTTTTTCACTCATAGTTTCTTGTTTTTTATAGGTAATTTCCACTATTTAAAACTTAAATTCATTAAAAATACAAAGTAAGGCCCCGAATTAAAATTAGCCATGTGAGATTACGATTTTATCTTGTCCAGGTTCTCATCAGCCAATGA
>CM042151.1:72890911-72918430 GCA_023376005.1 Doryteuthis pealeii | reverse complement strand
CACGTGGCTTGAAACACCATGTACACAACCACATACAGTGATGCATAGATATCACATAACGCCAAGTTTGGCCAGAGAGCAGAGTAACAGACAAATGCAAGGATCAAAGCTCATCTTAGATTTGTAAGCACTGCACGTTAATTTCAATCTTATAGCCACCCCTCCCCACCCCTGATTTTCCATTTACCTTGATTTCCGTTTCCACTTTTGGTAAATTCCCTGAGAAGTCGAGTTTTAGCCTGAAAAAAGTTTTTGAACAAATCATTTACATATAATTCTAAATATATTTTTAAAATACAAATAGATATACAAATGGTACCTTGACTTATAAGTTTAATCTCGGGCGGGGGGGGGGGCAAAGTTTAGGGTACAGACATGTATGCTAAAAGAGGGGGGGTCCCTTAATGAAAAATGGGGATATTGTGAAAAGTATCTGATACCTACTACTTAGCATAACATTTATATATATACTAGCAAATATATGCACCCTTCGTACGGTGCAAGTATTAAGTTTTTAATAAGTATAAAATATCATATCAAATTAGAAAGGCTAATGAAACTAAATAAGAATGCAGATAAAAAAATATATGAAACAGAGGGAGTGGGGGTTATAATTGAAAATAGAACAACTGAAGATAAGTAAAGAATAAATTCCATATCAAATCATCCAGAAAAAAAATAAAATTGTCACCACCCCCTCAATTTTGGAAATTTTAACATCAGACACCCAAAATTTGATCTTCCAATTCCAAAACTGGCCGAGTTATGTTAATTTTTAGCTCTCCAGATTTGTGGGGTTGGCAAAAAATGGCAACATTTTGTAACCTATTTTTGTCTGTAAAATGACTTCTAGAGATACCTCTACTATAAGATTGGTTTATAAAAAGCATTTTTCCAAGAAATCCGAAAATGCTATAAAAAATCTTAAAGTTGATTAAAGTTATGATTATTTTTTTATTTTTTCATAGCAGATCAATATCCCGATGTGCACTGCATCTATACAATATTTTTTTCTATTATTATTTCACATATATTGAACATTATTTGTACCAAAAGATAGTTTGATATTTTCTCAGAACGAAGCTACACATCAGTTAAAATTTTGCAAATCAGAAATCATTAATAACTTAAAATTGTTAACTTGACAGCAGTTTGGATTTTTTGGGCTAAAATGCTCTTAGAAACCAATTTCAGGTGTAGGGAAGCTCTAGAACTTAGTTTACAGAGAAAAATAGTTACAAAATGTCGCCTTTTTCGCAACTCCCCACCCAAATCTGGAGAGTTATGTCGATTTTCAGAATCTACTAACTCAAGCTAAAATGTTGGGAATTGGCTAACTATCTTTCCCCTACTCCTTTCTATCATATTTATTCTGTGTAGCATGTCCTTTTCTTCCCTTTCTTTCTTATAATAAAACCGAAATGGTTCATTATTTAGCTGAGGTGATGACACTCATAAGAAATAAGAATTTGGTGGATTAGCAACACAAATAATCAGGATTTACATTTTTGAATTTCATCTTGGATGATTTGGACAGTCTTATTTTAACCAGAGGTTGTGCAAGATGATAACAGTCATACAATTAAGGAACATGAGTATTATGTATTAATATATAGAAGATTATGTGCTGTAAGTAAAACCAGTGAAGTGTTCTATATTGTTTGTATCAGCTGAACAGCAAGGGAGTCTATCCCCTTTTCACTTTTTTAAAAAATATTTTTCTTTTTAATTTTTTTAATTTTTAAATTTTTTTATCTTTATTTATTTATTTATTTTATGCTTTTTTGCAGAACTTGTTTTACTCGAGTGGATTTTTTTCCTTTTCTTATCTGAATCGAAAGTGTGTGCATGTATATGCATGCGTATGTGTGCCTTTTTTCTTTCTTTTTTAAAAATGATATATATTTTTTCATTTTTATTGCGAGTGTGGAGTATTTAAATGCAAACTGTTTATCAGGGTGTTTTTTGGTTTTTTTTTTTGTTTTTTTTTTTTTTTTAATCGAAGGTGTATGCGTATATATGTATGCATATCTTTTTTAAACAATATGTACATTTCATTTTTAGTGCGAGTATGGGATTATCAGGGAGTGTGAATGTTTTATATGGTGGGTCGATGGATTAGCAATTCAGTTTAACCCCAAATGCTTTGCATCGACTTCATCATGTGAATAAGGTTTTGTTCTCTTTATACTATTGAAGTGTGTGGAATGGGTATATATGTTCTTTTTATTTTTTATTTTATATATACCGTCTGTTTTTAAAAAAATATTTTACCACCCTGTAAATACATTTTATTTTTTTATTTTCATTTTTTTAAAGAAAATATTGGACCATATGACCTTTAGGCACCCCTTTTGCCATCTCGATTCATAAGGACATGTTTTTCATTTACACCGTCAAAATCCGATTGTTTGTTAGGGGTTAGGGTTAGTGGTTAGTTTTATAATTTAAAAAAAAACTCTAAAAATCGTCTGTTAACAAACAACCGGATTTTGACTGTGTAAATGAAAAAATGTCCTTATGAATCGAGATCGCATAAGAGGTGCCTAAAGGTCATATGGTCCAAAATATGTGTATACAAAAAAAATATATATGAATAAAAAGGGGAAAAAAAAATAATGATAATAATAAATGGAGTGGGGGAAAATTCTAAATACAGCCTGGTATACCCTCAAATAATGGGAAGAACTTCTGATGGATATGATTGGCTGTTGGAATGGTCCTTCTTCCACATAATTGGAAAGCTATCACTTGCTCTAGTATGGAATGGGTCGACCTGGCAAGAGGATCTGATGCAAAGACCAGAGATCTTCAATGAACCAGAGGGCATCACTGAGAAACAGTCCTAGTGTAAGTTAATATATATATTTTCAAGGGATAGAAAAACTTCTCATCCTAGAAGCTCCAGAGCTAGACCAGGGAGATTTTTTTTGCATCTGAGGTGGAATGCCACACCTACCATCAACTCCCCACTTTAATATATTTATAAATTTGTCTGTATTTTTTAAATGCGGATTGATGTGAATAATTTTGATGTTTCAGACTGTTGTCCTTGTCTTTATGGTTGTATATATAAACAGAACGGTTTGGCCACTGTATCTTCTGGCCTTCTTCAGGTGTTCCCTGTGTATCCAAGCATAGTAATGACCCAACCTGGGAAATCATTTTTAATAGTTTGACTGTTGATCAAACAAACAGGCATCAAAGATCTTTTGAAGTTCTAATTCAAATTCATTATTTGAATAAGATATATTTTTCTAAATAATCATGATTCTTCTTGTGACACATGTTGGAATGATAGGCATGCAAAAACAATGACATCATTATTTGAATAAGATCTTCAAAACCTGATGAAAGCCGGAGAATACAGTGGCCGAAACATTGTGTTTATACATACCACAATAAAGATGAGGACAACAGTTGGAAATATTAGAATTATTCATATCTATAAATGTATGCACAAAAATAAATTGGTTGAATTTTTAGTATCAGTTAAGAGACTTTTGATACTTTTAGTAGAAGGTAATATTGTATTTCACTGAAAATAAGACCTAGTGTTATTTTTCAGGATGATTTTAATATCAAGCCATCTCCTTGGAATAAGCCCTAGTTTCCCCTACTCCCTTTCTTATCATATTTATTCTGTGTAGCATGTCCTTTTTCTTCCCTTTCTTTCTTTATAATAAAACCGAAATGGTTCATTATTTAGCTGAGGTGATGACACTCATAAGAAATAAGAATTTGGTGGATTAGCAACACCAAATAATCAGGATTTACATAAATTGGTTAAATTTTTAGTATCAGTTAAGAGACTTTTGATACTTTTAGTAGATGGTAATATTGTATTTCACTGAAAATAAGACCTAGTGTTATTTTTCAGGATGATTTTAATATCAAGCCATCTCCTTGGAATAAGCCCTAGTTGAGAGTGGCAGATAGATGAAAGAAAGAAATATTCTTCACAATCACATCATATTATACAAACACTCATCATCCCCAAAAATAAACCCTAGAATTATACTTCAGAGGGAAAATTAATATAAGCCCCCCACCCCACCTCCGTCTTATTTTCAGGGAAACACACTAATAACATTGCATGCATATGTATAAGTAAAAATAAAACTCTAAGCCAAGTTGAAAAACTTTTTGACAAAAATATTTTTTTATTTTATAAATTTTGGCAAAAATATAAGTTGACATATATGCATACAAACCTGGCATTGAGGTTTATTGCATGTTTAGTTACATTGATGAGTGGTTAGTCAGACAATGCATATGTATGTATGTGTATATATATATATATATATATATATATCAATCTTTATGGTTTGAACTAGTTCATTTAATGTATAAACATTTTTCTTTCTTTTTTTTTTATGATCACACAAGCATGGAACTACTAGTAGCATCGGGATTTAAGAATAAAAAAAAATTTACCTTTTACCAGCCCGTATGAAAAATAGTCTAGTTTGGGCTGTTATTATCTTGTTGTTTTTTTTGTTTTTTTATACATAGATTTTGATTTCTAAATGTACTCACTATTTCGGTATTTTTTTTTTTAAGTTATCGTCAGTGGGTTTAACCCATCACCTTCTGTTCGGCTAATCTAATTTGTAATTCTGTTAACACTTTTAGGATTAACTACCAATGCTACTACAGCAAAAATGTAGGAATAGCAGTTGAATAATAATAATTATTTATACATATATATAATTATGACAAAAATTTAACACTAAAAGCCTTTTTAATCAGTAAAATCTTTATAGTGCTCAATGCACAAAAATGCAGAGCAATATCACAATATATTTCAAGTATGAAACAGGATATTAATAAAAAAGTTTTTTAAAAAGTATCAGCCAAACTGTGAAGGAGTCTATCTCCTTTTTGCTAGAGCTAGACCAGGGAGATTGTTTTTTGTTGAGGTGGAGCGCCACACCTATTAGCAGCTCCCTACTTTACTGCACAGATCAGATTACCCAATCTGTGCTACACATATGCTGAGTTTGAAAAAACCGATATCGAACTAGGAACCTTGTGATTCCGAGGCGTGTGCTCTACCGACTGAGCTAAACCAGACCCAAACTCAGAGTTTTATGTTGTTGATCCTCACGTGAGCTAGTATTCAACAAGTCTGAAAAAGTTAGACATGTTGAATAGTAGTTGACCTGAGGATAAACAATATGAAACTCAAAGTCATGAGTTTTTAGCATTTTATTATTGTATCTTTATAAATTCATATCAAAATATTCCTTAGTTTTAGGATAGCATTATGTTTGAATAAAAACTCATTTTAAATGGTTAATCGTAATTTGCAATTAAGTAAAAAAATGGACCCTTCTCTTACTCCACATTCTGCTTGTCACTTTTCCCCTCTCTATGTAAATCTTGATTACTTCCTCATTATATATGTTAGTTTCTCTGTGAGGGTAAAGAGAATGATTAGAGAGTGTGAAATATATTTATATGTTAAGTTTCAGAAGCAACTAGTCCGTAGCTTCTCAAGAATCAGGTCTATTTAATTTTATATTAGTTCAAACTTTCCTTTTTTAGAAATATTACAAAATTATTTTAAAGGTTGTTTTTTTTTAATTCTCCCATTGAATTAGTTTTGCAAACTCACTTTTCTCTAATCCCAATTATCTATCCAGAGCTCAATGGGTGACCCAACATGTCACATATTGTCTAGTATGTATATGTGTATATATAATATATATATACTTTGGAAAAAAATAAAGGCAATATTGAGTGTATTTTGTCTTATTATTTTTATTAAATATATTACGAGTGTATTCTCAGGTGTTTATTAAGAGCACTGTTGGTTGCATAAAATTTCCCACAAAACTCACATCGGTACGGTTTGTCACCAGTATGACTTCGTTGATGTACTGCTACATCAGATGCCTGAGAAAAAGATTTTCCACATACCACACATTTGAATGGTTTCTCACCAGTATGAGACCTTTGATGCCTGACTAACCGGCTGTTGCGATCAAAACTGCGTCCACATATGTCACAGCGATAAGGATTGTTTCTATCGTGCAACCTGCTATGTAACTTGAGCAGACTGCTTACAGAGAAAGATTTACCGCACTTTTTGCACTCATACGGTTTTACTCCTGTGTGGGTACTCATGTGCCGTTGAAGATCATCCTTCCTGCTGATAGAACGGCCACAGACTTCACAGTGAAATTTTGTACCTACATCACAGGCGTTCTTACCTGCATCGTGCGTTGTCTTTTGATGGCTACGTTCGTCGTGTGTCTTCTCGTGACGGTTACGTGTGCCAACTAAGCTGAATCGTCTTTCACATAATCGGCAAGAGAATGGTTTCTCTCCAGTGTGCGTCTTCGCGTGTTGATGCACGTCCCCCTTACGTGCAAAACACAAACCACAGATTTCACATCGGAATGGTTTCTCCCCAGTGTGCATTCGTATGTGCATTATCAGGGCCGAATTTGAAGAGAATGTTTTTCCACAAATTTCGCACGGCCATGATAATGAATTCACTCTCTTTTTGATGGCCTTGTACATTGTTTTATCTGTTTTTGCATTACAAGAAGACATCTCATGGCCAATTCTGTAGGAAGGTAAAAGTTGTTTTCTTTTTTAAAGTTTCTTAAACTTTTATTTTCAAATGATCCTGAAAAAAAAAAAAAAACAATAATTATGATTTTTTGTCTACAGAGTTCATTTATTTAATACATATTGTATCATATTCCACTTCAGCAAAAACAATCTCCCTGGTCTAGCACAAGCAAAAAGAGGATAGACTCCCTCGCTGACCACCGACTTTTTACTTTAAATATTTATACAAAATCGTCCTTCTCTTAGACTGGTTACCTACTAAGGCTTGAAAATTTAGTCTGAAATTTAAAGGCATTAGTACAAAATGGACTCAGAATCAGCTGGAATTTGAACACAAAAATCACTTTTTTACCTCACAATACTCTCAGGAATTGCGTAAGCTTATCAATGAGTATTTAATCTATAGTCAAAATCATTAATACATAGAATGAATCTTATTAACAATGTCTCTATAAAAATCTGAATTATATTTGCTTCAAAAGAGCCCATGTTATTAGTCTTTTTTTAAATCCAGCAATGTGTCTTATATATTACTAAGAAATATAGGTTTACAAAATATATGGTGTGGTTAATTTGCATACTGGTTATAACAAAACTGAGTTTAATAAATAAGTACTTGGTGTTATTGATCTGTAATATTGTTTTATTCTCCAACGTATTAAAATCAATCCTATGAATGATTTTATATAGAAACCAATTAAAATATAATTAGAATAAGTGTAATCTTTTTATATGTGTTCTTATTTAATTAACCAAAATTTACCAAAAATCAGGGAATTATCCAGTTTTAATTATCATTGATTTATCAATGAATGAATTTTATAATGCATCAGTTATTTCATTTCAAAACTTTCTGATTTTTTCCATGTCACTTAACTTTGACCCCCCCCCTCCTATTTTTGAGGCGCAAAATATCAGTGGGGTTATATGCTTTCGAAACTTTTACAGTATAAATAAAAAGACAAAAAACCAAAGGTGTGAATAGAAGAAAATAAATTTTAAAAATCAGTACCAAAAATTGGAAAATAAAATGAAAATAAAAACTAAAAAAGTAATTTTGGGGGATTTTTTTTTACTCTTTTCAATAATTATTTATTTGATTTATTATCGATATTTATCATCTTATAAAAGAAAAAAATTATATATCGATATTTGTTTTATTTAAAAGGGGGGATGCTAAATTTTCAATAGAGTTTTCTACAAAAAAATTATTAGAATTCAATAAAAAAATAAAGTAGTTATTAAATAAATATGTTTTTAGAATCTAAAAATATGACATCTTAAACCAATGTTTACAGCCATAGTTGAGCAAAATTGACTGAAAAGATAGTTTAAAATGTATCAAAAATAAATTACATGTGTAATATTATTTTGCCCCCCCCCCTTTTTTTTTATTGATGCTCATTATGTTACTACTTTTCGACTTAGACTTGATCTTAAATAATCGATTTAATTAATCTTAATTTGTTCTTAAAATGAAAAGCTGACAATAAATTGGGTACCTTATTGATATATAGATTGTTTTGATTTTTGAAACTTATATGTTTAAAAATTAAATTGTATGAAAAAGAGGTGCCATTTGAGTTCTTATTTGTATTGGGGGGGGGGGGGCATTGTAAAATCAAAACAGTATGTACTAGGGATACCCATTTTTTCATCTGCTTTTCATTTTAAAAAGGAATCAAAATTAATCAAATTGATTATTTAAGGTCAAATTCTTATCTAAGTCGAAAAGTAGTAGCATAATGAGCATCAATAAAAAAGAATAAAAAAGAAAAATAATATTACACATGTAATTCATTTTTAATACCTTTAAAACGATTTTTTTGGTCAATTTCAATTGTGTATAGCCTGAAATGCTGTTTAAAAATTATGTGTTTACAAATATAACATTCACGATTGAAAAAAATTACCAAAAATCAGGGAATAATCCGATTTTAATGAAATCAAGTAT
Source organism: Doryteuthis pealeii (assembly GCA_023376005.1). Classification (NCBI taxonomy): domain Eukaryota; kingdom Metazoa; phylum Mollusca; class Cephalopoda; order Myopsida; family Loliginidae; genus Doryteuthis; species Doryteuthis pealeii. Next base: position 72,909,891 of record CM042151.1, on the reverse strand, counting down.
TTCATTTCAAAACTTTAATTAAGTATTTCTGCTATGATAAATTAATATACATATAACATTCATTTAAAATATGAGCAGCATCATTTTAGGTTTAAAATGTCATATTATTAGATTCTAAAAAAATATTTTTTTAATACCTACTTTACTTTAGTATCACTCAATTTTTTGGGTCGAAAACTGTATTGGAAATTTAGACCCCCACCCCTTTAAACGGAACAAATATTGATGTATATTTTTTCTTTTATAAAATAATAGCTAATTAATAGGGACCACCAATTGATCAGTTTAGGCCATCTTGAATAAAACGGAAATAAATATTTCCGAACTTTGTTTATCAAAAATCTCGTAAAAAACAATTAAAGATCGTACAGGGTTGTTACAAAGAAAAATAGTTAATTCAAAGATCAAATTATCCGATTGGGAAAAATTACATCATTATCTTAAAAAATAAACAAACCTATCCGTATTACATGCGAAAGGGTAATTTTCAGGCCACAATTTAGACAGAAAAAAATACATATTATTACCCTCTTACGGTTATGCGTCTACGTAGGGTTGGGTGTAACGGACATACTTTTTTAGCCAAAATTTACTATTAAAATGAATAAAATCTTTAAAAACTTTAATATTAAGATTTCGCAGTGAAATTGACGTTAAAAAAATGTCTTCGGTTTTAGTATTAATTTTTTAAGTCGAAAATAAAATGAAAATTTGAGTATTTTTTCTAAGAGAAAAACTGATAAAATAATTAATATATACTTTTTTTTCTAATTGGTCGAAAAAGTTAAATAAAATAATTTTTTACGCTAAGAAAAACAAACTTTGGTTAATGAGAAGCGTCTCGTCTCTTTGTATAAAAACAAAACAAATATGTCAGTTTTGCTCTTCCGTATATTCTAAGAATCACACATTACTATTCAACAATAAAAATTACAAATTCTTTTAAAAATATTAATCGAGCTCAGATTGGACCAATTTTTAGTTCACCTGAATTCTAAAATTCATATTTCTAAATATCCATGAAAAAATTCGATTTTTTGACGCAGAAAAAAAAAATTTATTTCACGCAGAAAATAAAAATATTTAAGCTCACGAAAGATTGAAAATCTCTTAAAAATTAATTTCTTAAAATTTTTTTTTTTTTTTTTGACAATTCAATACCAATTACAAAAATAAAAAAAATTTCAAATATTAATATTATGACATTTTTTTTTGCACTTTTTATTTCCGATTTCATTAATTTTTCCTAAAAAAACTACAGCTCGGTACGTTATACAATTTCATTGATATAGTTATTCAGACTCTTATCTTTATAGAAAAAAAAGTACAAAATTTTTCTGACGCGTCATTTTTTTTATCTCATAAAATAAAATAGGGGTGATAGACCTCGTAAAAAATATTTCCCCTAATATATTTTAGAGAAAAACTATTTCAGATGTATTTACATCCAATGGTAAACATTTATGGAAATTTTCGTGAAAATCAGATAATTAATTGATTTTTCATAGAATTCTTTTTAAAAAAAAATCTTATCGTAACTTGTTTTTAGCTACGTTAAATTTCAGTTGATTTAACAGTACAAAAATGAAAACATTGTTTTTCAATCATAATTTTCATTATTTCCGTAAGCTGAAATTTTTTTTTTTTAATCATCAGGAGTTTATTTAATGTTTTTTCTTTCGAATGGAAAAAAAATTTTCAAGAAAATATTAAGTTTTCTGCAAGTTTCATAGTGTTAAATATAGGGGGGGGGGTAAATTTCACAGGGTAAAATTGGTAGTACCTACTAATTAAATATTTTTCGAAATGAGTAAAAAAAAAAAAAAAATCTCCAAAAATTATTTTTTACTTTTTAATTTAATTTTATTTTCCGATTTTCGGTAATTATTTGCTATCCGAGCAGATTCATTAAATTTTTTTTTCTTCTATTCACACCTTCGATCTTTGGTCTTTTTATTTATTCAGAAAAAAAGTATCAATCACATTCACATATATACCACACCGATATTTTGTGCCCCAAAAGCAAGGGAGGGGGGGTCAAAGTTAAGTTATCTGAAGGAAAAAACCCAGAAAGTTTGTAAATAAAATAACTGATGCATTATAAAATGCATTCATTGATAAATCAACACTGAAAATTTCATTAAAATCGGATAATTCACTGATTTTTGGTAATTTTTTTTTCAAACAGGGGAGGGGCGTCAAAAACACGGATTTTTCGATTAATTGGGTATACTTTGTATTTACAAATACAATCGAAAAACATAGCGTAAATTAGGGCAGGAAGCCAGGACAACAAAATATCAAAATTACAAAGGGATTTAGTAAAAAAGCTTTTTCTTTTTTCTAATCGAATAATTCATAAAAAAGTTTTACCATCAAAACACTTACCACAATTTTACTTCGGGATGACTATTCAAAAAGTTTGAAGAATGTTTAAATATATTTGCTATAATCTAGAAATAAAATAAACTTTGTGTGTTTGTGTCAGAGTAACTTCATAGACGAACAATTTTTTAAAAAAGTAGTTTCCATAAATAAAAAAATAAAAAAGAAACTTCGACGTAAATATTTTAAAACAAAAACCACCCAAATAAAAAAGTACACCGCTTACATTTGACCGGTGAGCGGCCAATTTTCTTCACGTCTAAATATTTGGATTTAAAATTTCATTTTTGTCTTTCAAGAAATCCGCCCCACGAGCGTAAGTATATAATAGGGTCTGACAATTGTGTTGCCATAGGGGTATTTTACAAAATAAATTTACCCCCACCGCCTCTCCGATTAAATTTTTTTTTTTTTTGAAAAATCAGGGAATTATCCGATTTTCATGAAATGTTCAGTGTTGATTTATCAATGAATGAATTTTATAATGCATCAGTTATTTTATTTAAAAAACAAGCCCCCCCCCCCTCATCACCACCACCATTTTATTTATATCAACCTGAGCCTGCCCCATTTATTAACATATTTCTCCCGTTTTTTGTTTTTTTTAACTCTTTAGTTTTCTGTGTTTTGAAAAAAAAATGATGTTTTCTTTTGAATTAATATAAAAAAAAATTTAGTCATTTTTCTGTATATAGCGTATTTAATATTTTTGTTATTGATTTTTAAGAAGAAACTTTTAAAAATGTTTTAAAATGCAGATAAATTGGGATTTTTTGAGCGCTGCATAAATCTTCAATTAGAAAAATTTAATTGTTTAAAATGTATTAAAAATAAATTACATAGGTAATATCATTTTGCCTTTTTATACTGATGCTCATCATGTTACTACTTTTTGACCAAAACAAAAATTTGACCTCAAATAATCGATTTAATTAATTTTAATTCGTTTTTAAAATGAAAATGAGCAAAGAATTGGCAGTGCCTAGTATATAAGTTTTACTGTAATGGATTAGATTAGAAAGACTAACAAAATGAAATAAGAACGCATATAAAAAGATAACACTTATTCTAATTATATTTTAATTGATTTCTATATAAAAAAAAAAAATCATTCATAGGATTGATTTTAACATGTTGGAGAATAAAACAATAATATTAGAAATCAATAACACCAAGTAATTATTTATCAAACCCGGTTTTGTTAAAACCAGTAAGCAAATTAACCACTGTTTATGAAAATTAAACGTAAAGGAAATTTAGACCCCTATGGAGTGTAGGGGAATAAAATACAAATTACTATGTGTAGCAGAGTAAAGGTGGTGAGGTTGAAAGACAAGTTACAATGACCAATATATTTACTACAAAAAGGTATTTATGTGTTCGACAAAATGTACAAATAGGCATATATGCAACATATAAATGTTACAATTTAAAACATGGACGTTAATGTTTTTAGAGTTCAAACAATTCTGTTCAGGTCAGACATGGCCTACTGGTCAGTAAGGAAGTTTAGTAAAGTTAGGGTTGCAGAAATATTGCCTGCAGATGAATTCATTTGTGAATATCTATTTCTCTTGGTAATAAAGTTCTGTGTACCTTTGTTTGAATGTTAATAAGTAGTTTGTAGCCATTTCTTAGTCGAAGGCTCTATGCTCCTAATGGGAGGAAGTAACAGACATTCATCAACCATCATGAGTATGCGATACAAGGCTGCTTGACGTGGTTATACACTTCATGAGACCACTGACAAGACAGAGGTTAGTGTGGGGATAAGCAACAGAGAATTCAGGCCTTCATGGACTTGTTGAATCTAGCAGCCCACACTTTGTACCTAGCAAAGGTCGGTGGAAGAAAGAGGAGGATAAATGTTGGATACTTGCTTTTATAACTGACCCAACGTGATCCCCAGAGAGCTGCTGATACCCAGTGAATTTTCAAAGAGCCATCATTAACAAATAAAAATTTTTCTATATATTAATGATTTTTACTATAAATCAAATAAACATTGATAAGCTTACGCAATTCCTGGGGGCATTGTGATGTAAGCAGTGACATAGTTTTGGTTACAGACATACACACACCGAATCTCCATTATAATAAGATGACATTTTCCAAGCAATTTTTAATATGGCATCAGATTCGAGTATCAAAAATAATAAATCAACAGTTCACAATATCAATATTACAAATAAAAGAAACGTAACTTTTTTTCCAGATCATTTTAATTTTACGTTGGGTGAAGCAAGGCCATTTGGAATGATTTTTAAATCTTAAATTTATGTTTATCAACAGGTCAACCCATTTAGGTTTATTTTATGCCTGGAGGTTAGGGAATCATATTCAGTATACATTGATATTTATAGTTATGTCTAAAGATTGTAAGAGGAGATTCTAATTTTTTTTAATTTTAAAACAATTAGGAAATTGTCCAATTCTAATGAAATTTTGGACCATATGACCTTTAGGCACCCCTTTTTGATCTCGATTCAGAAGGACGTTTTTCATTTACACCGTCAATATCCGTTTTTTTTAACAGACAATTTTTTAAAGTTTTTTTTATTTATTATAAAACTAACCCCTAACCCTAATCCCTAACCCCTAACAAACAACCAGATATTGACGGTGTAAATGAAAAACATGTCCTTTCTTAATCGAGATCAAAAAGGGGTGCCTAAAGGTCATATGGTCCGAAATTTTCACCACTTTAATCATTTATGATTTAATCAATGTTTTTTTTTTTTTATCAATTCAGATTGTAAAGGGGGGGGACCTTTGGTCATTTCAATAAGAAAAAAAAAAGTTCAAAGTCATATCCAGGACAATAAGACCCTCAACAACAACCTTCAAGCACCCATATAATAAAAAGGGTTGGGGCTTGCCATATCCTATTTTTGGATGACTACTAAAACGATCTACAGTGAGAATAAATTTTATACAGGCAAATGACACAAGTTACCACAGAAAACAAACAAAAAAGTAGAAGGACCAAAATGGCTTATTAAGGGCTAACAGCACACACACACATTATTATCAAAAATGAATGTACATTAAAGAGAGAGAAGTGTGATTTATCTAAAGTTTCTGAATGCTTAATTCAAAATCTAATACTATTTTTGGGTCAGTAAAATGGTAATTCTGAATGGACATGAGTCCAATAGGGTTATCTTTCCCTGCTACAGGTTTTCACCGATAGGTGGCTGGGGTATTTAGGCAAGAGCCCAGGAGAAAATCACTCTCTTTCTCTGGGTCCAGAAACAACAGCACATGGGTTAGGAGCTGTGTGCCTCTTATCTTTAAATGCACCTCTACAGAGGGGTATGACTCCACCCTCTAACGGGGCTACTTGTTGGCTGTTGGTGGAGACCCATGATGCTTAAGGACGGAATCCTGGTGGCTGAGCAGTCCATGACATTCCACTTTGGCCCTTAATTAGGCTAGACAGGCAGTCAGAGAGGTCCCCTCAATCGGCTGTAAACAATGTGTGTAAGCAATTCTTGGAGATAGATAATCTTATTATAATGGAGATTGTGTGTTTGTCTATCTGTAACCGAAACTATATTACTACTCAAATCACAATTCCCTTAGTTATTTACATGTTATATTCTCCATGATTTTATTTTTATTCAAACCTCAATTATTAATAAAATTGTTTTACATTATTAATACTATTGACCATATCTACATACTAATAACATGCAATTGTATTTATATATACAACAAAATAGCAGATTACAGTGTGAATGGGAAGGCTAATTTGCATATTGATCTTAAAAATTTTATTTTGATAAATATATGCTTAGTATTATTGATTTCTAAACGTTTGGTTTTATCTTAATGAATATGAGCAAAAATCTTGTGGATAAATCTTAAAAGAAATCCATTAACAAGAAGAAATAACTGTAATTTTATTCTTTACTTCCTATTTTAACTAAATAGTTAAATTAGGAAAATTTACCAAAGACAGACGGGAGTAATGGAAAATGATAGAAGAGTTAGTTTCAAAGTTGTTCTATTTTTCAATCATACCCCCTCTGTTCCAAATCTTTTTATCTGCATTCTTATTCAGTTTCTTTGGCTTTTCTAATTTAATATGATATTTTATTATATCAAAACTTAAATACTTGCACCCGGAGGGTGCATATATTTTCTAGTTTAAACAATAAACATTTACGTTTTTGAGAAGTGGGACTTGTTGTCACATGTATGCGAAATACTATTATTTCTATTTTTTCTGAATTTGGTTTTAACTTTTTTAGCTTTTCGACATATTCTAAAAAGACAGTTCCTGTTTTAATTGAAAATTATGATATTTTGAATTTTTTCCCCAAGAAAAAAACACTTTTGTTTAGTTTCTTAAAGGAATTGTCTCTTTTAACATCTGCACTGCATTTATTTATTTATTTCATAAACACGGTTCTCATTGGCTGATGAGAACATGACAGATAAAATCAGTAATCTCATTGGCTAATTTTAAATTCGGGGCTACTTTGTTTTTTAATTAATTAAGTTTTAAATGAGTGAAATACATATAAAAACTAAGAAACCTATGAGTGAAAAATAAGTGGACCCTTTGGTGATTTTATCTTAATAATTACATAAGAATTATTGAAATATCTTTTACATCCAATAGAACTGAACGAAAATCGCTTTGGGATTGTGGCTTACTATATATCAAGTATTCCTATCAAAATCAAATAATTTTTTTAACAGATCTATTTGATCCATAAATGGGATCCTAAGGGATATTATCATTCAGGATCTGGAACTAATGGGAGTATTCTACATTCACCTGAGCTCTAGAACTAGAGTCACATCACTGGATGCAGGTTAGGTGTAATATCCAGGACACCCCTTTTGTAGAAGAGGATGTAGTCAGAGTAGTCTAAACCCCACTGACAAGACTATAAAATTGGATAAGTATATGAGGTCCAAAGGGGGGAGTAATTTGCCACAACCCTAAGTAGGATGTTTTGTTTTTTTTTGTTAATATCAAATGACTGGATACATTTCAGATCTCATATAAAAGAAGAGAGAGAGAGAAAGAGAGAGAGAGAAAGAGAAAGAGAGAGAAAGAAAGAGAGAAAGAGAAAGAAAGAGAGAGTTTTCACAAATAATATTTATTGTTGCTTTTGACCTTTCGAGTATAATCAATAATTTGCACTCTTATTACTAATAATTTAAGTGATAATATGAATACATGTAATCACACTTTGTTAAATTTAAGATTCCTATCTAAAAATTTACACAAATAATGGTTTCAAGTAACTAATGATAATAATAATAATAGCAAAAGAAATGAAAAGATAGACAAATACTTAGACCTTGTCAGAGAACTAAGAAAACTGTGGAACATGAAACGAAGGCCATTGTAACGAGATGGCTTCTTTTGTTGGCATCAACTAATTTTTAACGAAAAAGGAAAAGTGTAGAATACTTTTTTGTGTTAGTGTCATTGGGTTTGTTTAGGTGCAAAATGCAAAAATCAAAGATATCAAGTACATTTTTGGTTTTGAATATTGTTTATATATACAGGAAAGGTTGCAGGTTAATATTAAAAGATTTGACATGGCTGTCAGATCAAAAGGGTGACCTTGGGGTTCACACTTATTTCACCTCAGTCCGTTGACACAGAGATAGATACAATTGTTTATATCAAAATAATTCTCGTTTTTAAAAGAGGCGAGCAGACAGTCAGAATGTAGACACCGATGTGCACAGACCAACACAAGCAGTCGGGCCCCGGGGATGGTTGAGTTTGGATCGAAAAACGAAATTTGTCACTGGAAATTTGTTACAGAAAATTCTTAATTAAGAGGGTTGCAACTAGAAAAACTGACTTTTGCTGCTAAAATTGATTCCAGAATTTCACATAAAACAAAACGCCAAACAAAGCTCATCATGTTTTTATTTATCCAAACAAGTGTGCAAAACATACTCATATATTACTACTATTCATTATATATGAATAAAAACAGTTGTTATTGTTGATGGTGTGTTGACTGACGTTTTTTAGAGTTGCCAGCAAACCCGGCAGTTTATATCTACTGATTTCTCAACCCGTCACAAAGACACTCCGACCGAGTTGCGTCGATCCCACTTCTACAGAGGGTATTGAAAGAGCAGCTGACCGGAGGCTCATGTGGTAGTCACAGAAATAATTCATACCGTTACCACAGCATACTATCCCCGGGGCCCCAATACGGTGTCAGGGTACAGGATCTTGTCATATTGGCTGCCGTGCAAGGATCTTATTAAATTTAGTCCCGTGCCAGGGTAGGGATCTTAACACATACAGTACCGTGGCAGCCGAGTGTTATGATATTGGGTACCACGACACGGGATCCTATGTTATACCATGCCAATTGTAATTGGTGCCCTTGGAATGGTCCCCAAAGGTCTGGAAAAGAGTCTGAGTGAACTGGAAATCGGGTGAAGAATTGAGACCATCTAAATTACAGCATTATTAAGATCGGCTAGAATACTCAGAAGAGTCCTGGAGACCCGAGGAGACTTGGTGTCACTCAGCCTCCAATGAACCACCGGCTTCTGCAGGTGTGAAAAACTTGAATGGAGTGAAATAATAGCAGTCCCAAAAAGCTTGGCAAAAAGACCGGAGGAACTGGAAATCAGAGGAAGAATTAAGACCACCCAGGCAACTGCATTGCTGCAATCAGCTAGAATACTCAGAAGAGTCCTGGAGACCTATAGAAACTTGTTGTCACTCAGACTCCAGTGAAAGACCATCAGCTAATGCCAGTGTGAAAAACTGCATAATAATAATAATAATAATAATAATAACCTTTAGTAAACAACTATAGTTTCAAGTAACTATTTTTAATACAAATAATTTGTTCACAGTTAAATAGTATTATGTATAATTATTCCTATCTAAGATTAATCATTAATAATTCTATTTAACAATAATCATTAGGTACCACCAATTTGACCCTGTGCAATTTACCCCCCCTACATTTAACACAATGAAACTTGCAGAAAAAATAATATTTTCTTGAAAATTTTTTTCCATTCGAAAAAAAAACATTAAACAAACTCCTGATGATTTTTTTAATCTTTTATCAGCTTACGAAAATAATGAAAATTATGATTGAAAAACAATGTTTTCATTTTTGCACTGTTAAATCAACTGAAATTTAACGTAGCTGAAAACAAGTTACGATAAGAGGATTTTTTAAAAATTCTATGAAAAATCAATTAATAATCTGATTTTCACGAAAATTTCCATAAATGTTTATCATTGGATGTAAATACATCTGAAATAGTTTTTTTCTAAAATATATTAGGGGAAATATTTTTTACGAGGTCTATTTTATTTTATGAGATAAAAAAAAATGACGCGTCAGAAAAATTTTTTTCTTTTTTTCTATAAAGATAAGAGTCTGAATAACTATATCAATGAAATTGTATGAATGTACGAGGTCTAGTTTTTTGAGGAAAAATTAATGAAATTGGAAATAAAAAGTGCAAAAAAATGTCATAATATTAATATTTGAAAACTTTTTTTTGCTTTTATAATTGGTATGTACTATATTCTATTAAATTGTCAACAAAAAAAAAATTTTTTTTTAAGAAATTAATTTTTAAGAGATTTTCAATCTTTTGTGTGATTAAATATTTTTATTTTCTGCGTGAAATAAATTTTTTTTTTTTTCCTGCGTCAAAAAATCGAATTTTTCACGGATATTTAAAAATAGGAATTTTATAATTCAGGTGCACTAAACATTGGTCCGATACGAGCTCGATTAATATTTTTAAAAGAATTTGTAATTTTTATTGTTGAATAGTAATGTGTGATCCTTAGAATGTACGGAAAAGCATTGCTGAAATATTTGTTTTACAAAGAGACGAGACGCTTCTAAGTAACCGAAGTTTGTTTCTGTTAGGCTGACAGTGTTAGCGTGAAAAAAATTATTTGATTTAACTTTTTTCAATAATTAAAATAAAAAGTAAGTATAATAGATTATTTTATCAGTTTTTCTCTTAGAAAAAATATTCAAATTTTCATTCCATACTTTTACGGGTTAATCGTAAAAGGGAAATAATTTGTAACTTTTCTGTCTATATTACGGTCTGAAAATTACCCTTTCGCATGTAATACGGGCAGGTTTGTTTATTTTTTTTAAATAACGATGTAATTTTTCCCAATCGGATAATTTGATCTTTGAATTAACTATTTTTCTTTGTAACAACCCAGTACGATCTTTTTTTAACGAGATTTTTGATAAACAAAGTTCGGAAATATCTATTTCCTTTTAATTCAAGATGGCCTAAACGGTTTGGTGGTACCTAATAATCATTTATTTGTAAACAGTTATGGTTTCACATATTCCTACCCAGTATTATTAATTTTCGAATCTATTTGACCCATAGATGGGACCCTAACAGATACTACCATTCCAGGCCAGGGTGTACCTGGAAGTAATAGCAATGAAGGGGTACACCAAACAAACCAGAGCTCCAGAATGACCGAGTATTCGTGTCGAAGGAAGTGGGGTAATTTTAAGCGACACCGGCCTTCAAAAAAAGAGGAACGAATAATAACTGTTCACCGGCAGAGAACGAGAGGCGAGTTTTGGAGGGACAATACGAACGGGCGTGTCACTTACGAAAATGACAACTTAAAAAGAAAAAAAGATTTTTTTAAATAATAAGAAAGATTTTAATGGCCGTCTAAGTTTTTTCCGGAATTGCCGAGACTGTTAGAGGCTTGGTTTCCTGTTCTTTTTTTCTGTACCAAGTATTTTGGGAATGAGTACTTTCGTTTTCTTTCAACTTACTATTACCAGAAACTTTTGGACTGTTTAAACAGAAGTCACCTTTCCCATCGTTGTGTAATGGTTAACAAGCTTGTCTCACTGATCCGTTTCTACTGAAAAAGCGAGTTTGATCCACGTTGGATTCCCCATATTTGTGACCTTGTGTCAAATTATTCCCGTAAGGTAAATATTTTTTCTTTTTATTAACAGAATTCACCCACTTATTAGATTAAGACAAAAAGTTTACCTGACAAATTTTTGGTTACGAATTTCGACCCCAATATCGTGAACTCTTGGCTTTGATATACAATTTAATTTAGCAACAGGAATTTTAGGGGTCGAGGTATTTTAATTATCAGTTTTATGCGGATTACATTTTTTATCAACAAGTGTTTACAACTGATAGTTTGCACTGGAAATGATTTTTTACTATAATTTTGATTTTTACTATAAAAATGCATTGGAAATGATTTGATTTTACTATAAAATGCATTGGAAATGATTTTGATTTTTACTATAATTGGAAATGATTTTGATTTTTACTATAAAAATGCATGGTAAAGAGGAACAGTTTTCTCGTTTATTCCTACCATAAAATAAACTGAACCCTCATTTTATGTCCGTGTTTTTGCAATAAATGTTTTATTTTTCTTGCACCCATTATTTTACAATACTAAATATATTTTATTTATTTATTTTAATATTCACTTCAATGTGTATATTCTAAAAGTTTATATTTTGTGAGAATGTTTAGTTTTAAAGTGGGGGTTCCTTTTTACTCGTAAATTCCTACCATAAAATGCCCAAGCCTAATTTTATGGTAGGAATTTACGAGTAAAAAGTTGTTTTCTTTTCTTTTGGCTTTGGCACTCTAAAATAAAAACGTCAGATTTTAATCGTCGTCGACGAAAAAACAAAATTACGGTCATAAAAGGAGAATCCAATTTATACCTAAATTGTAAAACGAGCCCCCACTTTAAAACTAAACATTCTCACAAAAACCTTTTAGAATATACACATTGAAGTGAATATTAAAATAAATAAAGAAAATATATTTAGTATTGTAAAATAACGGGTGCAAGAAAAATAAAACATTTATTGCAAAAACACGGACATAAAATGAAGGTTCAGTTTATTTTATGGTAGGAATAAACGAGAAAACTGTTCTTCTTTACCAAAATGCATTGGAAATTATTTTTATTTTTACTATAAAAATGCATTAGTACTTCCGCCCAAACTAACCTTAACACCGTGTTACGATTTTATGCATCTCTCTATACAAAATTGTTATTTTCACTATTTCTATCTTAACAGGTTTTCTTATCTGGGTGTGACAGTTTACATCTTGATTTAACCAAGAACGTGTCACGTGTTTGCTTTCTAAAAAGAAATGGCGACTTGTCAAGTAAATAATAATCAACATGACGAATGTCCCATCTGTTTAAACCAGTTTCAAATCCCAAAAGCCCTGCCATGTCTCCACAGCTTTTGTCAAAAGTGTCTTCAAAGCTATATCGACAAGAATTTCAACAAAAGGGAAGAAAGCTTTCTGTGTCCGGTGTGTCGGGTAAAATGTCAACCCCGACTTTTCATGGAAAATGGATCGACTATTCCGGTAAAACAGATTGTAAAACATTTACCAACCAATTTTTATATCAACACAGAAAACGGACAACAAAGACAGAGTTCCAATATTCAACATGAACCTATCGATGAAAGTTGTTTCGGCAAACTGGAACAGTTTGAAAAACAAATCCACGACTATAAAAAGAAAATGGAACAACAACATCGTCATAATATGATTTGGGCTCACACACTCAAGGAGGGTTTAAGGTTTTGTGCCAAGGATACACAATTATCGAATAGTTTCCATAATAAAGTGGAGGATTCTATACGCGGCGAGTTTACTCGTATCCAAGAATGCCATAACTCCTTGGATAAGTCTCTCATGGATCTGGAAAAGATAAGGGAAGAAACTGTGAGTTTAATAATGCCCAAAGGCAAAAACAGAAAGGAGAAAAAACGTCAGAAAAAAAACAAAACATTTGGAGGTAGTTTTGATATCAAACGTAATCTAAACGAATTCAATTGTAACCTGGAATTAACTTTTAAACAACTGACGATTTCTGACAGTAAAAACGAATTAAAATCATTGATGGATCAGATGCAACGTGTGTGGGGGAATCCAGACGGGGAACCATCTGCCTTGTTCCTGAAAACGGCCAACCAGGATCCTTACATACACGCCTTCCCAATGCTGAATGAATTTTTGTACATTTGCAGCGTGAAAGTGATGTATGATGAAACTGTTGTTGTTTGTGGGAGATCACCAAATATCCTGCTTTGTTATGATGCAAATATTGGCCTGCTAAAGTCCCGATTTGAACTGTCATACGAACCAAGTAACATGTATATCTATGATAATCAATGGGTTATGGTCACTTTCAGCAAGACGACTGAGATTCATATAATTGATGTTTCGAGTTCCCCACCGGGTCTTGCCTTTATAGTCGAAACAAAAATCTTGTATCGTCAAATTGTCTCTTTGGGGTTGAATGAAAATTACAATTGTGTAATCCTTGGCCTCTCCCCTAATGATGATTATGATGTCCTCGAGACCACAAATATGATGGACCGTCGTTTGACCCTAAAGAATAAGGGTCACATACCGGATCGATATCCAGGGAGCCAAATGGATTACATAAAACAAAGGAAAATTATTGTTTATCCGGATAAAAACAGAAAATGCCTGCTGGCCTTTTCTTTGATTTCTATGAAGGTTGAGTTTAAATACGATGGTGATACGGAAAATCCACTGGTTGTGATTTCGGACGTCTGCTGTAGTGACTCGTTTATTTTCATTGCAGATAAACGACACCACAAAGTGCACAAACTGAGTTTTTATGGAAAAAGTTTGGAAATTATACGGTGCCATGATTTTGGTATTTTAAGGCCTTTGTATATACACGCAAGCAAATACAGAACGATGGCTATTTGCAGTCAAAAGAAAGATTCGTCTTATGTTTTGAAAACCTTTTTCTTTTAAAGAAAGAATAATGGAGAAATAATGGGAGTTACCTCCCCTCGGCACTGGATGAAAATAAAAACATGAGAAAAAAAATGAATAATACAAATTATCAAGCCTCATCTAAAAAAAATTCAGACCTGTCGTCTGTTTTTTTTTTTTTTTTTTAATTTTTGGGACCAAGTGCACCAGTTACTATTGGTATCACTTTCACCTCATATTCTACAGTTTTTTTTTTTTTTTTTTCAATTCTCTTGTAAGGTACATGTATTTGTCTATCTTTTTATTTTCTTTCATCTTCACCCTGTGATCTGCTGCTACAAGAAAGTTTATCACAACATATAAACATCATGAATAATTTTACACTGCCTGAATCCCGTGTAAATAAATTACTTAATAACTGACACTATTGAATGTGGAACTGTATTTTTTGTTTGTTTTTTTCGATACAGGTTTCATTGAAAAACAAAAAAAAAAGATTTTGTAAAAACAGACAAAAGCCTGGCCTATTTACGAACATTTTTCTTGTTCTAAACACGGCTAAATTCAAAGAAATTGAAAAAAAAAAAAATTCATTACAAAAAATGATTTGCATGTCAGGTCCCATCTATGGGTCAAATAGAGAAAAAATTGAATTAAAAAAAAAAAAAAAGAATTTTAAATACTCATCAAGAATGAATAAAACAAAATATCTTTGACATAAAATAACCCAACAAGAGTTGACATGCTGTAAAATCCAACCAACCAACCCTCAACCTTGAATGTCAGTGCATATGCAGACCTCATTAAAATTTGCCTTAATTTTAGTTAAACTTAACTAAAAAGTTTTTTTTTTTTTTTTTTTTACTGAACAGTTTAGTCTTAAAATTATACAATTGACTAGCTACAATTTGGCCATATTTCTTTAATCTTTCCATCCTCTAACCACTAAAAACATATCAAGTTATGGTTGATTTTTAATTTTAAAACTAAACTGTAACTGTTCAGTAAAAAAAAAAAAATGACTGAAAATTGTGAATGTTTGAGGGAAAATACTCTTTAGATTAATTTGAATGAAATTAACTCAGAAAATTCTTAACAGGATATTAAAAGTCCAGAGCCCCATTCCTCTAAGGATTTATCAATAAATTGCCTTTTCATTTAAAGTTACTTGTTATTTCCCTTAAATCAAAGACTCATAAATATGTTTAATATTACATTTAAACAAAGACTATCATTTGGGGTAGATTAGGAAAATGAATGTGACTTCCAGCCAGGTGGAATAGGATGTTAAGAGTTAATGTACATTTTTGGGAGTTTAAGTGATTATTCTCTATAAATTGCTGAATGTTTAATTTTTCTTTGAATGATTTAAGTATTTTTCAGTTTTTCCAAGAAATCAAACACCGTATCTATTTTTGGTAACAAAATAAAAAAAAATTAAAAATCTTAAAATTCATTGTTGAAGTCAATTATTCATTTTTAAACTTAAAAAATAAAAAGTTCTTTTGTCATTTTTTTTTTTAATATCACATTTTATGCTGAATTAACCGTTGAGCAATATAGACATGTGCTTAGAACCAGGGGGCAAAGTTTAGGTACCGGATATGTATACCGAAACCCTGAGTTATCTTAAGGAAAAATTACGATATTGTAAAATGTACCTGGTACCTATTACTTAAGCATAACATTTATTATTTAGATGTAGATATAATATAAATAATTCATTTATATATCTAGATAGTAAATTAAAATAATTTATATATATTTCAATTTTCTCAAATGTATGTTACAATGTCATTGTTTTTATTAACTTTAAACTTAACTAGTCAAGTCATTTTATAATTTAATAAAGATATACAGCTTATTCAACTGTGGCATATGGAAATCTAATAGATTGCAATGGAGTTATCAGAATAATAATTGATTAGAATAATTCTATTTTGTTATTATCTAAAAGAATTACAATGGTTAAATTACAAAAATACTAATAGTACCATATACTCACTTGGTTACCTCATTTCAGGAATGAAGCCTCCTTCTTTAGAGGTAACATTTTTTTACAATATCACAATTTTTCTTTAAGGGGGACTCCCACTTTTCAACATACATGTCCAGTACATACCCCACCTACCTCTGTTAGGACACCAAAAAGAAAATCGGATACCAGTCGTTTTATTTTTTCTATAATGATGTGACCAGGTTATATTTGCATTAAAACCAAATCAGTGGAAAACTTCAGAAAAATTATATTAAAAAAAATTATCCAATTTTGTTAATTCTTTCTTGTAGGATTTCTTAAACTATGAATATTGTACTTTTTTTTTCTTATAATTATTTAATTTCTTGTGAGTTTTTCACACCAGCATTAGCTGATGGTCTTTCACTGGAGTCTGAGTGACAACAAGTCCCCTCAGGACTCTTAGACAATCTTAATACTGTTGATTGGATGGTCTCAATTCTTCCTCTGATTTCCAATTCCTGTGTATTAATTATATTTTCAGACTATTGTCCTAATCTTTATTGTTATATGTTTCAGCTGATGTACCCTCCAGCATTCTTCAGAGGTTTCTTGTCAAACTCAGCATTCATGGAACTTCGAAAAAGAAGGGTACCCTTAAAAAAAATTGTGATATTGTAAAGAAATATGATACCTCTAAAGGAGTCGGCTTCACTCCCAAAAGGAGTTAACCAAGCGAGTACCCGGTGCTATTAGTATACATTAGTCACAAGTTCCTTAGTTATTTATGTCACGTTCTCTATGATTTTATTTTTATTCAATCCTCAATTATTAATAAAATTGTTTTACATTATCAATACTGTTGACCATATCTACATACTAATTACATGAAATTGTATTTATATATACAACTAAATAGCGGTTTACAGTGAATACAGGAAGGCTAATTTGCATATTGATATTAAAAATTTGATTTTAATAGATATGTGCTTAGTATTATTGATTTCTAATTGTTTTGTTTTATCTTAATGAATATGAGCAAAAATCTCTTCAATCCATCTAAAAAGAAATCCATTAACAAGAAATAACTGTAGGGTAATTCCATGTCAAATCATCTAGGCCATGTCACCCACCCCCTTCAATCTTTCTGAAATTTTGTCCATGTGTGGATTATGGTAGAATTAGCCAATTTCTAAAATTTGAGCTTCAAATTCCAAACATTGGCTGAGTTATGTCGATTTTTAGCTCTCCAAATTTGAGCGGGGGTCATGAAAAATGGCAACTTTTTTGTAACCTATTTTTGTCTGTAAAATTCAATTTATCTAAAAGTTTTAAAATGTGCAATTTTGCACAACATATTTTCCAAGATTTTTATATATCTAAAAAATTATTAATAACGATTGTATTTTCATGTATGGATTATCAAACATATAAAAAAAAATTATCTTCCCTTATAACTCAGATCAATGAAATACACAGAATAATTTTACAATATAGGCTTCCATAGATTTCATTTAATACACAAAAAATTTATTCATTTATGTTGATTTTTTGAATTTATCTCCCTTACACCTGAAATTTTGAACATACCTACCTACCTACCTACATATATATATATATATATATATATATATATATATAGTGTGTATTGAAATAACCTACTTGAGTTTCACCTGAAGATCCTAATGGTGAAACCTAAGTAGGTTATTTCAATACACACTGTAATACTAAATTCGCTCTACTAACATATTGAGCACTTTATATTTGTTATAACACTGACTTATCCGGCTTAATACTTGTATCAACCATCAATATTGCGATTAACTCAATATTTTATTTCCTGGTAAGTCATTCCCTTTATTATATATATATATATACATACAAATTGTAGGTAACACAAAAAACGAGACTTTATCACTTACAAAAACAAATTAAAATTAATTAAAATCGATTATTTAAAGTTAAATTTTAGCCAAAAAATAGTTACATATTGAGCATCAGTAAAAAAGAAGAAAAAAAGAAAAAAATATTAGATATGTGATTAATTTTAAAGATTAAATTTGCCCCAAAGTTTATGAAACTGGACAATTTGTGTGAAGTAACTTACATACTAACAAAACACCTTATTAAAAGTTTTTAAAAAGCTTCTAAAAGTTTCTTCTTAGAAACCAATAACAAAAAAAATTAAATACACTATGTACAGTAAAATTACTCACATGTTGATATTTTATTTCAATGTAATATCATTTTTTTTTATTCCAAACACACAGAAGAAAGTCTGTTTACAAAAAATTGAACACAAAATATATTAATTAGCTGGTAATATCAAGCCCTATCACCTATATGATTGTCCCAATCCTATTGCCCTTATGGCAAGCCCCAACCCTTTTCATCATGTATGTACTAAAAGGCAGTGGATGAGGGTTTTAATGTCCTGGGTATGATGTTAAACTCTATCTGATTGTGAGGTTCCACTTCTGGAGTTCTGGTCACATCAGACCCTAGTACCTATATGATTTTTCCAACCCTATTGCCTTTATGGCAAGCGCACAACCCTTTTTATCATATATGTGCTAGAAGGCAGTTCCTGAGGGTCTTAATATCCTGGGTATAACATTAAACTCTATCTGGGGAATGTGGAGCACCCCTTCATCACCATTATTCCTAGGTCCACTCTGACCCAGAGTGGTAATACCTATTAGGGTCCCATCTCTGTGTTAAATAGAAAAAAATAAGTTTTAAAAAAGATTTTTGAATACACATTAAAACAAAATGTCTTTAGCATAAGATAACCCAACAAGGGTTGACATGCCATAAAATCCGATCAACCAACCAACCTGATTCTGACTGATGCCTT
>CM042151.1:72828411-72885911 GCA_023376005.1 Doryteuthis pealeii | reverse complement strand
CAATTTATTTTATTGTAGGAATTTATGAGGAAATTGTTCTTCTTTACCCAGGTAGGAAGTTCATAAATAGCACGGTTCGAATTTTCAGAAGGCATCATGTAGCGTTTTTTAGGGCAAGGGGCCAGAATGCATTAATGCGATATGCACCAATATGTTTCGCGCGTTGATCCCCGTACCAAGATTTTTTTTTTTTTTTACATAAATAAATTTTACATTTTTCGAAAGACAATTTAATGATGGAACATATGTAAAAAAACGATAATTCACTAATAAATCGGTTTTGGAAATAGGGCATCTTAAACATTGAAACTTAAATCTCGTAAATAAGAAAAAATATGTATCTTTTTCTTTTTTGGTGTTGTTGTTTTTTAATTGTTAGATTATTTCCAAAAGAATTTTATATTAAAAGTTCCTATTGTCTACATTTTTGTTTTATTTTTCAGGGATTTTTAAAAATTTACAAAATGTAAAATAAATACTTTTCTTTAATGTACAGCAAAATCGTATTTATTTAATCAAAGAAAATATTGTATAAAAAATATCTTGCTTGTGTTCTGGGTCCATAAGTTAATAGGTTAGAATCCATGACGCATGTATAATTATACTCTGTAAAATAAAACTCAAACAAACAGTGTTTGAAGAAATTTATTATTTTATTTGGAAACAAATAATTCTCCCATTTATATCCAGAAAGCAGATACTACTGTTCAGTTAAAATTTTATTATAAATAATTTCTAAAATTGTAATTCTGATTTTCCCAACTTTCTTTTTCAATAATATTAAGAATTAAATTGTGAGGCATCAAGGAAATGCTAAATTAGTAATTTGTTTTGCTTCATAAAATAATTTTTTATACGTTTAGCCCTTCATACTAAGATAAGGTGCACACGTCAAGATGCGATAACTGTCAACAAAGAGTGGGAATGTACGGCAATTTACTTTGAAATGCAAAAATGTAGGTTTTATGTAAGAGAAATTTCTTTTTTTAACACATAAACTTGGAATTGTTCTTTATATTAAACGTAAAAGAAAACATTAAAAAGTTAATTTTCCATTTTTTATTGACGTTTTAAAATATTTTAAACAATTAAACGGACATTTTGAAAGTCCGCGGTTTGCACATCTCTACCATTATGCATAACGCATCTAAAAAAACAAAAAAAATTAGCGGTGCAAATGTATATACACCTTCCTTTAAAAATATATTTTTTATTCTGTATTGCCACAAATTTTTAAACAAATCGGAAAAACGCCTTAAATCAGCTATAGAATAATATAATAAAGAAGAAATATGGCCAGATAATTTTTTAAATGTAAATGAATTTAAGTAGAATTAAATGTAAATGGCAATTAAAGTAAAGGAAAATAATTTATTTACGAAAGGAATAGGTATGAAATTATTAGTGAGACCTATATGGTCTTTAGGTACCACCAAACCGTTTAGGCCATCTTAAATAAAACGGAAATAGATATTTCCGAACTTTGTTTATCAAAAATCTCGTAAAAAAAAAGATCGTACAGGGTTGTTACAAAGAAAAATAGTTAATGCAAAGATCAAATTATCCGATTGGGAAAAATTACATCGCTATCTTAAAAAATAAACAAACCTATCCGTATTACATGCGAAAGGGTAATTTTCAGACCGTAATATAGACAGAAAAGTTACAAATTATTTCCCTTTTACGATTAACCAGTAAAAGTATGGAATGAAAATTTGAATATTTTTTCTAAGAGAAAAACTGATAAAATAATCTATTATACTTACTTTTTATTTTAATTATTGAAAAAAGTTAAATAAAATAATTTTTTTCACGCTAACACTGTCAGCCTAACAGGAACAAACTTCGGTTACTTAGAAGCTTCTCGTCTCTTTGTAAAACAAATACGTCAGCTATGCTCTTCCGTATATTCTAAGGATCATACATTACTATTCAACAATAAAAATTACAAATTCTTTTAAAAATATTAATCGAGCTCGTATCGGACCAATGTTTAGTTCACCTGAATTATAAAATTCATATTTTTAAATATCCGTGAAAAATTCGATTTTTTGACGCAGGAAAAAAAATTTAATTTATTTCACGCAGAAAATAAAAATATTTAATCACACAAAAGATTGAAAATCTCTTAAAAATTAATTTCTTAAAAAAAAAAAATTTTTTTTTTGACAATTTAATAGAATATAGTACATACCAATTACAAAAGCAAAAAAAAGTTTTCAAATATTAATATTATGACATTTTTTAGCACTTTTTATTTCCGATTTCATTAATTTTTCCTCAAAAAACTACACCTCGTACATTCATACAATTTCATTGATATAGTTATTCAGACTCTTATCTTTATAGAAAAAAGAAAAAAAATTTTCTGACGCGTCATTTTTATTATCTCATAAAATAAAATGGGGGGGGGGGGAATAGACCTCGTAAAAAAATATTTCCCCTAATATATTTTAGAAAAAAACTATTTCAGATGTATTTACATCCAATGGTAAACATTTATGGAAAATTTCGTGAAAATCAGATTATTAATTGATTTTTCATAAAATTTTTTAAAATCCTCTTATCGTAACTTGTATTTAGCTACGTTAAATTTCAGTTGATTTAACAGTGCAAAAATGAAAACATTGTTTTTCAATCATAATTTTCATTATTTCCGTATGCTGAAAATTTTTTTTAAAAATCAACAGGAGTTTATTTTATGTTTTTTCTTTAGAATGGAAAAAAAAATTTCAAGAAAATATTAAATATACTGTAAGTGTCATTGTGTTAAATATGAGGGGGGGGGGGCTGGCTAAATTTCACAGGGTCAAATTGGTGGTACCTACTGTATTGCCACGATTTTTTAAACAAATACAACCGAGTTTGGCTTTAACTTTTCGGAAAAACGCCTTAAATCAGCTATAGAATAATATAAGAAATATGGCCAGATAATTTTTAAAATGTAAATGAATTTAAGTAGAATTAAATTTAAATGGCAATTAAAGTAAAGGAAAATAATTTATTTACTAAAGGAATAGGTATTAAATTATTAGTGAGACCTATATGGTCTTACTAATAATTTCATTTACCTATTCTTTTAGTAAATAAATTATGTCGTAGCTGACAATTTAATTCTAAACAACTTATTTTCTAATAAACTCTTGATTTGTTTTCTATTAAAAACTGTAGGAAACATAATAAATTTGTTTATAAGTATATATTAACATTACCGACAAAAACAGTTAAAATAAAAAGGCATTGGTTTGTTTATGTGTGTGTATTATTTATCTCGTACATTTTTTAATCTCAAAACATCTTAAATCGGAAAACTTGCAAATCGTCGTCAAAATGAAAACTTATTTGGGATGACAGTTTAACTACAGTGCATGAATTAAGTTTTTTTGCAAATTCTGTTACGGTTTAGGGGTTAAGGTAACTAAGTTGTTGTCGGTTATGTTAATATATACTTCTTATTAAAAATTTGCCAACTTTAAGCCACAAATCTTGATTTTAAAACAAAATAAGCTGATTTGAATTATTTCGCAGCTAAATTTATTTTTAATTTTTCCGAAAAAACAAAGACAATTTATCTACTTACCAAATAAGTTGATTGATTCACTAATTTAAGATAGATAAATTAACAAAAATCAAGGAGTTAGTCAGCAATGTATTCTTTTAGTTTGTTTTAGTTAAACGATGGGGGGAGTCAACGTTTGCTCATTTGAATAAGATCCCATCACATTTAAATATATAACTACTTTTTTTTTTACCCAACATGAAATATTTTAAAGTAAGTTTAATAATCATGTTAAATTTGACTATAAATTAATAATTAAAGTAATTTAAAAAAATCTATTTTAAAGCCTGATTTACGCCAATTTATTAAAAAAAAAAAATTCTCTTTAGCCTGGAGAAATGAAGGGGGGTGAATCTACGTACGTAGGTAATGGCGTAGGGGCGTCACTGCTGATATTTTCAGATCTTACAGGCACTCTCACTAACTGACAAATACAGAGTAGGAGGAGAGTACCTTTACTGACATAGCGAGATGGCAAGAGCAACAGTTAATCTCCAAGACAGGGATTGGTCGGTCGTTGACTTAATTGCTAATTACGCCTAATTAAACCAATTAAACTGAATTTTTTTCATACACTTTGTAGTGCTAACACCAAGGAATATCTAAGTATAAATATTGTGTCCATAACATAGATAGAAAAAAATCCTTTAGCTGGAGAAGGTTGATAAACTCAGCTTTAGTATAATAATAGATATGTATGAAAAGGTGGAATGAAAACATCACACAATGCTGTTAAAGAAGAAAACAGTTTATAATATAATCATAGCTGATACTGATCAATATTTCGATTTTACAAAAATCATCATCAGAGCTCATTCCCTCTCGTAGTTGTTTGGGTCGGAGAGGAATGTCAAATCAGTTTACAAAACAAAAAAAACTTAATACTGCAAAAAAGAACGAAAGTCGTTACAATATTTACCAATGTGGGCATTCGTGCCATATATATGTCGGTCATGTCTCTATGTATACCTTTTGTCATCCAAATGTAGCGGATTTTTGAGATGTTGGCAACAAGATGAAACAATTTAAACAGAAGGGGATAGGTATTAAGAAATGTGACGGTTGGAATTCAAAAGATTTTTAGTAAAGGAATTTTTTACGATTAATTATTTTTATTTTTTTTAATTTTTATTTTTAAGTTCTGTATTTCATAAATGATTAGATATTTACTGTATTTTGTTTTTATATATAAAGTTAAAAAAATAAAAATAAAAATAAAAAAAAGTTATGGGCGGAATATGTTATTATTTTAGAAAAGGAATTTTTTTTTTTTATTTTACGATTAATTAATATATTATTATTATTATTATTAATTAATATATATATATATACTTCTGAGTATTCTAGCAGATCTTAACAAGTCTGTTGTTTGTATGGTCTCCATTTATTATTATTACAGCACTGCTCACGTGACTTTCGGAAACATTTTTTCACGCTCAGAGTTGCGGAGACATGGAATAAACTGCCCGTGTCTGTTGTAGGCTGCCGAAGCACTGAGTCTTTCAAAGCCTCCATGCTTCCTGTAGTCCGCCGACACTATACCTAATGCCACTCTCCACATACATATGCGCACACATACATGCATATTACTACTGTAAACTGTTCATGTTCCTGACACTAATACATTATTCTGTGTACTTGATATGAGACTTTGATGAGCTGTGGTGCACCTGAGCACTGTACACAATAAATTTCATCATTATCATTATTATTATTGAAACTTTCATATTATTATATTATTTTTCAATTATGCAATTATGCATTCATTACTTCATTTCAAAATAAATTATATCTATAACAATTCAAAAAAAAAAAAAAAAAAAAGGGGGGGGGAAATAACTTCTTCTACAACTATTAATGCTCTATATTCACAATATATTGAGCCCTATAGGATTAACTACTTCCGCTATGTTCACATAGTAGTACCCATCAATGAATATATATATATATATATATATATATATATATATATATATACATGATGGCAGCAAAAATAAAGCAAAAAAAAAAAAATAGTTCAACGGTGAGCTGCACAAATGTGGCTTTTTAGTCCAGCTAAAGTCTTGCACATCTTTCTCTCATTCACACAAAGTTATTCCAGGGAGCACAGGGTAGTTTATTGGTCCATTTCACTGATGCACAGTTTAGTGACTCATCAGGCCAACTCTGCTTAGACATGGCCTTCCGCACTGTTCACACAGTAGACCAAAATATATATATATATATATATATATATATACACACACACACACACACACATACCTACCTACACTTTCTTATACTCTCACCCTCATACACCCATATACACAAGGGCACATATATATACATATACATAAGCATACAAACATACATACACCTATATGTACATACACACATGCATAATCGTATCCCCACTACACATACACATTTCCAGGATATTTCCTATAAATCTAACATGATCAAAGGGGAACCACTCTTGACTGATAAATTATTTATTTATTTATTTTCCCATTAAACTAACCCTAAACCCTAACCCCGTCTTCATTTTTCCTAATAGATCAATCAATAAATAAATAATTTATCAGTCAAGAGTGGTTCCCCTTTGATCATGTTAAACTTATAGGAAATAACCCATTTCCATATCTACAAAAACATATACATCCGTACTTACATAATCATATGCCCATATTTTCATGCATATACATATTCATAGTTGTACACACTCGTATACGTATCTGGAGATGTGTGTGAATACATGTATGTGGGAGATGAGTACGTAAGCATGCGTATATTTATGAATTTATGTATATATGTAAGTACGTTTGTGTGGATATATATGTGTATGAACATGCATATGTTTATAATCTTCATAGGTACACTTGCATATACAGGTGTATGTATGGGTGCATGTGCATATGTGGGTTGTATGTGTGCTTGTATTTATATAAATATGCTTGTATGTATATATATATATGGTAGTGCACTAGCATCAAATTTTACCATCTGATCCATTCAATCCAGTGGGAAAGACGACCTTCCTATGTCATAATTGCATCAAACTTTGTGGATCTGCAGTTTGGATTGAGGAGTCACTTGAGGGCTCATGAGAGGAAAGGTTCTGGTGGTGGTGTTTTAGGATTGTGATGGATGGCAGTGATGTGTAAAGATTAGGCCATTGCTATATATATGTATGTATATGTTCATCAAAAGTTGCTACCACATTTTCATTGTAGTAGCATTAGTAGCTAACCTTGAGGAAGGTGTACCTTGAACACCGAAACCGTGGTAGAGAGAAAACCTTTTTCTACAACTATATATATATATATATATATATATATATATATAGTAAGAAATAGGACTTGAAAATCTGAAGTTGTAGTTAAAATAATTTATTTCCTGTGCCACATTTTGCTGTTAGTTGATACTGTTGATTTTGTTCTGTGTTAAAATAGATTTCATAATAACACAAATTCAACGAAATTTCAGTTAGAAAAGATCTCATTAAAACTCTAAATGTCATAACACATTCACATAAATTGATAAATAAAACAAAAGTCTCAGAATATTTCTCAGCATTTCAAAACATTTCAATTTTCTGTTTGAAAATGTTGGAATGATGAAGAGCTAAACATTAAAACCGGAAGTAGACAATTATAACACAAACTTCCGGTTTTCAAGTCCTATTTCTTAACATTTTGTCAGATATTATATCAAATATACAGGGTGATAAAAAAAATAGACTTTTTTAAAATTTATATAGTCAGGCCTGTTTTGGGGGGGTTACCCTGTATATATACATACAGGGTAACCAAAAAAAAACGGCCTGACTTTCAGAAAAAAGTCTGTTTTTTGGATCACCCTATGTATACAGGATGATTGAAAAGTTACTCCCTATTTTAAACTATTTATAATTTTTTCATATGCATTTGTCAATACTTGGGAGATGCAAGATGGTGCTCCTCCACATTTTGCTATTGTTGTTCATGAATGGCTGAATTGCCATTTTTCTGGGGGATGGATGGGTAGACATGGTCTGCATGAGTGGCCGGCCAAGAGCCCTGATTTAATATCCTGCAACTTTTTTCTTTTGAGTTGGTTGAAGGAGCAAGTCTACTCTGCGAAACCAACAACTTTAGAAGAAAAAATATCTTAGACCTGTTTGGAAAGGGTTGTTCTATGCACATATTTTATATAATGTGATGCTCGTTTTGGGATTGCGTATATATACGCATATATATATATATATAGTCATCCACAAACACCGTGTTTTGATGTATCACGTCTCTTCAATGTGGCTAGACAATTGCAGGCTACCTCCATCCAGGATGGAAATCTGATTGATTTATCATCAGTCGGACTCAGCCATCGTCACGTACTGACTGGGAAGAGGATTTTAGGATAAATATATACATCTATATATATATATGTAAAGGCTGCCAGAGAGTGCTCCATCCGTTTTTATAGGAGCAAACAAATTTGATTAAAAATAATAGAATCCTTATTGTTTTCAAGTGTTTTTGTCTGAAAGAGTTATCATTGATAAACTTTTGATTCTTTTTTTAACTATTATCAAGAAAATTTGAAAGAAACAACTTGAAAACCATAAGGATTCTATTTTTTTAATAATTATTTTGGACCAAGTATCCAATAGGCACGTCAGCTGGGAGCCACCTCAAAAGGAACACCTTTTGCTTTTCACCACACACTTCCAGTTGTGGTATGAGAGGTGCATGGAAAATAAACTTTATAAATTGTGTGATACCATTTCCGAACAACATCCTTTTATCTAAATAAACATAAAAGATATTTTGTAAATAAAAACTATTTTCATTTAAATAAAAATATCTGCATTTTTCTTCCGATTAAATAAAAACTATTTTAATATAAAATTGTGTCTTTCGTTTAAAGTTTTTAAAACTTAAAAGAAAATTCCTATTCCAACAACATAAAATAACTAATTTTTTAAATTAAAATTGAAAACTATTTTAGTATAAAAACTTGCCTTTGGGTTGTAAATATACATGAACAAACTTTTAAAAAATCTTAAAGTGAAATTCTAATGCAAAAAAATTGTCTGTTGTTTGTAAACAAACAACTGGGAGTTTACAGTGAAAAGCAAAAGGTGTTCCTTTCAAAATAGCTCTCAGCTGGGGTGCTTATTGGTTACTTGGTCAATTATCTTTATAATAATCTAGGGTATTATAAATAAATATGGCATAGACCCAATTATAAAGTGGGAGATTGTTAAAAGAACCCGTAATTATAAATTGGGTGATAAATTCTGCCTTCTCTGTATGGAGGAGAAATTGGCTATTGCATCTATTACTAATTCTGAAGAACTGCGTTCCTTCTTTATGATGTGTTCCTTTCCAAATGTTTTTGTTTACATCAAATTGTTTTAATCCAAATATTCTTATTCAGCTTTTCTTTTTGGTAAATAAGATGTTAAAATTATAAAACAGTTTTAAAAATATCCAAAGTTTCAGGACAACCGCACTTGTAACATCTTGTTTGCCAATAAAAACTGAATAAAAAAACTAAACACTAAATCCTTGTCTGTCATTTTCAATAGAATATATATATATATATATATATATATATATATATATATAAATAAACACACACAAACTAAAATTAAAATTTAAAAAAAAAAAAAAAAACAAAAAAAAAATAAAGAAATAAAAACGGAAAAATTTAAAATTATCATAAAAACACAAGACCCAATGACGACAAATAGTGATGCCGGTGAATGACGAAAGCAAAATGCAAGAACGAATAACGGATCACATAAAAACGAGCCAAAAGTAAAAACTGTCCATTTTTTCAAAAGTCAACGTCTCTGACGACGAATAACACCGAAAAAGTGATATTCAGAAACCAATGGTTAGACAGACTTTTCAGTTAATATGAATAAATAAATAATATATATATATATATATATATGGTAGAAATGTGAGGAGGTTAATCCGACAGTATGTGGAGAAAAGTAGACAAACACGGGATGTTGTGGAAACTTGATGTTTATTGTCGACGGTGCAACGTTTCGGTCTAATAAGAGACCGAAACGTTGCACCGTCGACAATAAACATCAAGTTTCCACAACTTCCTGTGTTTGTCTACTTTTCTCCACACACATATATATATATATATATACCTTTGAAAGAAAAATAGGCTCAATAAACCATCATTCTGTAATAAATTTATTTCAACGAAAACTTAAAAGGCTTTTAGAAATTTAAAGAAATTTCCAAAACTCCTTAGTTCAGTCTCATCAGACAGTCACAGTTAGAATGAATAACCCAAAGAAATTTCACCAGAAAATCCATCAAATGTAGGTCAGACAGCAAATATAAATTTACAATTTCAAGCTAAAGAAAGAGTTACAAAAGTATCCTTATAAACAAGTCACATCTGTTTTGATATGTACATCTTGACTTATAACTCAGAAAAGAGATGTCATTGAACATTAAAAATCGCGCATACACTTTAATATGTTTATAATAAGGAAATTAGAAAATTTACTTTTTAGTTTTTACTGATTAAATGATATAATTGAATAATTAAAAATCAATCGATTTGTGGAACTCTTCACAGTTATATAGTGTTGTAGTGTTTGGACCCCATTGGTTAAAAAATGTCATCAACAGCAGATATGACGTCATCATATAAACTTTTTAGTATATCCCCTCCATCCCTATCCATTTCATTGCTCTTGGTCATTTGTTTCTTGGTGAGGCTAGGAACTTTTCACCCCCTCCCTCAAAAATTAACTTTTGATATATGTTTAAGTCACAGTTTAAAATTAATTTATTTAAATTACTTAAAATCTAATTAGCAGTTTTTTTTTTAAATCCTGACACGCCCTCCCCGGCCAAATTTTTAAAAAATCCTGACCCCTAAAAAGAATAGTTTAAAGATCATAACACCCTCCAAAATATCTTTTTTAATATCATGATACCCCCCACCAAAAATGTTTAATTCACATTTTAAGATTAATCTATTTGAATTACTTAAAATTTAATTAGCTGTTAAGAAAAAGAAATCCTGACCCCCACGAAAATTTTTTACTAAAAATATTTTTTTTTAAAATCCTGAGAACCCCAATTTTTTAAAGACATAAATAACCCCTCCTCCACACCCCTTTATTTTTTAAAATCAGGAACCTGCAATTTTTTTTTAAAAAGATCTTAACCCCGCCCCCCCCCATTTATAAAAAAATTATGACACCCCAATCCAAAATAATTTGGCTTTCACTTGACAAAATTTGATATACATTAAATTATTTGCTCTTTAACCTTTCTATTTTGTCAATAAATGTTGTCTCACCCACCCAACACCAGTGTTTACAGATCAATTTTAATTATATTCGTGACCTTGTGATATATATATATATATATATATATATATATATATATTTAATCAAAAATTAACATCAATGTTTCTATTAACATTAACTGCATTCTCTGAAATGTTCAAATAAATTCTCTTTTTTATGAATAAAAATAGATTTATAATTTTGTTTAATGATTGTCCGTCTGAAATGAGGCTTTTCAAATATCAAAAACTGGTTTCTTAATTTTGAAAATGAATCAAATGAATAGAAATAATTTTTACAGTGTAAATTCAATTGCTACCAAGCCCTGTCAGCTGAGGTATTAGAATACACCAACTGCACCTCTGCAGAGGGATAAGACCCCCAGCCCTCAATGAGGCCTCCTGTCTCAGAATTGGAACTTCACCATCAAATAGAGTTTAACGTCTTACCCAAGACATGAAGACCCTCAGCCTCCACCATCTAGCAAATATATAATAAAAAGGGTTTGGGGCTTGCCATAAGGGCAATAGGGTTGAGACAATCATATAGTAAAAATGAGTAAAGTACAAACACATGCAGAGGGGTAAGACTACCCCACCCCAATTGGGTCACCTGTTGGCTATGGGTGGTGACCCGTGATGCTTAAGGATAGATTCCTGGTGGCTGAGTAGTCCATAACATGCAACACTCCCCTTTGGTCCTTACTTAGGCTAGATAGGTGGTCAGAGAGGACCCCTCTGATCAATCGGCTGGTCATATCAAGCCCTAGCACCTATATGATTATCCCAAGCCTATTGCCCTAATGGAAAACCCCAACCCTTTTAATGATATATGCACTAGAATGCATTGGCTAAGGGTCTTAATGTCTTGGGTATGACATTAAAGTCTATCTGATGGTGAAGTTCCAATTCTGGAGGTCTGGGGAGTGTGGAGTACCCCTACATTGCCATTACACTCAGGTCCACTCTGACCCAGAGTGGTAATACCTGTTAGGGTTCCATCTAAGGGTTAATTAGAAAAACTGAGTTTAAAAAAGATGTGTTTATACAAAAGATGAGTTTAAAAAAAAAAAGATTTTTAAAAAAGAGATTACTCATTAGGAATGAATAAAACAAAAATGTCTTTGGCCTAAAATAAGCCAACAAGGGTTGACATGCCATAAAATCCAACCAACCAACAAATTACAGCCAGATATCAAGATACAGTTCATAATTTGCATCAATTGTATCCACGGTCTCAAATATCAACAGGTGTCATGACACCCTGGTTAAAAATAATTGCAGTCAGTAAGTATATCTTATTATAATGGAGATTGTGGGTTTGTCAGTCTGTAACCGAAACTATATCACTACTCAAGTCACAATTCCCTTTGTTATATACATCAGATTCTCCATGATTTTATTTTTATTTAAACCTCGA
This sequence comes from Doryteuthis pealeii, assembly GCA_023376005.1. NCBI lineage: Eukaryota > Metazoa > Mollusca > Cephalopoda > Myopsida > Loliginidae > Doryteuthis > Doryteuthis pealeii. The sequence goes on along the minus strand of CM042151.1, from coordinate 72,873,639 downwards.
TTATTAATAAAATTGTTTTACATTATTAATACTGTTGACCATAGCTACATACTAAAAACATGCAATTGTATTTATATCTGCAACAAAATAGCGGTTTACAGTGTGAATGGGAAGGCTAATTTGCATATTGATCTTAAAAAATTGATTTTAATAAATATGTGTTTAGTATTATTGATTTCTAATTGTTTGGTTTTATCTTATTGAACATGAGCAAAAATCTCGGATATAAATCTTAAAATAAATCCATTAACAAGAAGAAATAACTGTAATATTATTCTTTACTTCCTATTCTAACTAAATAGTTAAATTAGGAAAATTTACCAATGAAAGACGGGAGTAAGGGAAATTGATGGAAGAGTTAGTTTCAAAGTTGTTCTATTTTTCGATTACACCCCCTCTGTTCCAAATCTTTATCTGCATTCTTATTCAGTTTCATTAGCTTTTCTAATTTAACATATTTCATTATATTAAAATTTAAATACTTGCACCCGGAAGGGTGCATATATTTGCTAGTATATTTAATAACCCTTCAACATGAGCAGGATGTGACACAAGGTCAATTTCTTAGGCAGAGTTTAACAGGTTTGACCTGATAAATGTGCCAGGTCGCTACTGGTACTATGTAACCAAGTACTACCTGTTTCATAGTCAGGTCATCAGCGACAAAACTGGTAACCCCAAAGATTTTGTCTAGTGAGGAGGGGGGTTAGACATTCTGCAGAACAAAAAACAAGACCTGTAAAAAGGCAGAGGAACTCTTTGCTCAATGGCCATCTAGCACATTATTTCTAAAGTCCAACCCCTCCTCATCATGGCAGGGCTATGCTGTCGGGAAAGTTGGTGGACAGGTCTGGCACCCAGTGGTATTAGATAATCAGGATTTACATTTTTGCATTTTATCTGGGACAATTTGGACAGTCTCATTTTTAACCAGAGGGTATTACAAGATGATGAAATTTATTGTGTACAGTGCTCAGGTGCACCACAACTCATCAAAGTCTCATGTCAAGTACACAGAATAATGTATTAGTGTCAGGAACATAAACAGTTTACAGTAGTAATATGCATGCGTGTGTGCATATGTATGTGGAGAGTGGTATCAGGTATAGTGTTGGCGGACTACAGGAAGCATGGAGGCTTTGAAAGATTCAGTGCTTAGGCAGAGAGAGATAGATAGATAGAAGATATATATATATATATATATATATATATATATTATAATGGAGATTGTGTGTTTGTCTGTAAGCAAAACTATATCATTACTCAGGTCACAATCCCCTTAGTTATTTACGTCACATTCTCCATGATTTTATCTTATAGCTCAATTATTAATACTGTTGGCCTTATCTACATTCTAATTACATGAAATTGTATTTATATATACAATAAAATAGCAGTTTACAGTGTGAACAGGAAGGCTAATTTGCATATTGATATAAAAAATTTGATTTTAATAAATACGTTTAGTATTATTAAATCCCAGGGATAAATCTTAAAAGAAATCCACTAACAAGAAGAAATAACTAATTTAATTCTTTACTTCCTAATTTAACTAAATTGTTAAATTAGGAAAATTTAGCAATGAATGAAGGGAATGATGGAAAATTGAAAGGTAGAGTTAGTTTCAAAATTGTTCTATTTTTCAATTATACACGCCTCTGTTTCAAATCTTTTTAAATGCATTCTTATTTAGTTTCATTAGCTTTTCTAATTTGATATATTTTATTACATTAAAACTTAAATACTTGCTCCCAGAGGGTGCATATATTTGCTTATATATATATATATATATATATATAATACACACATACATTACACATAGACATGCATTAGATATATACACAAATACAAATTACATACTCTCATATATATTATATACACATTAACATGCATTGTATACATACAGAAATACATGAACACATACATATTTTACACATACATACATTGCTTATATTTCATATATACACACATACATTATATTTGAATTATGCATACACATGCATTATAAATACATTACATATATATATATATATATATATATATATATTTGAGATATATTTTGTATCTGTATCAGTTTTTGGGAAGTACATATACCAGGTTTGGGCATAGGTGTGAAGCATTAAAGTATTATATTATGATAATGTGTATATATATATATATATATATATATATATAAGCATTACATATATGCACAATAACCTAAAATCCATAGAAAATCTTTTCTGTTTTAAATGCAATTTTTTCTTTTAACATTATCTGTCATAAGCAATTATTTCAGCAATGGAGGCAAAAATCTCTGAACAAAATATTTTTAAAATGCAACATTTTTCTCTTTAAAAAAAAAAAATTGCAGTTTTTTTTTCTCCTTCACTTTTAAATGTTCTACAAGTGTGTATATATATATATATATGTGTGTGTGTGGGTGGGTGTGTAGAGTTTTATATTTTTTCTAGCTTTTTCTGTTCAACTGAACAAAAAAATTATTTTGGAATATGTGTGTATATATATATATATATATTGTGTGTGTGTGTGTGTGTATGTGTATATATGTGTGTGTATGTGTGTGAATAGATTTATATTTTTGTTTGAGCTTTTCTGCTCAGCTGAACAAAAAAAATAATTTTTTTTAAATATGTGCATATATATATATATATATATGTGTGTGTGTATGTAGATTTATATTTTTGTTTGAGCTTTTTCAGTTCAGTTGAACAAAAAACATTTTTTGGAATATTTCTTTTTCCCCATCCCTCCACTTGCTGTACTTTAATTAAAAAAATAGTCTTCTATTGAAAAGGTCAGAAAATGTTAAAGAAAATCAAATCTTTTACACAGCAAGGTATAAGAGTGGCGTACGGGAACAATTTCCTGTTTAAAGGCCAAACTGAAATTTATTGTCTACTAAGAATTTTTAGTCTGTTTACAATAAAATCTAAAGTTTAGATTTTTAGTTAATAATTTAGTCCAAATTTAATTAATATATACAACTTAAAAGAAATTTAAATAAATAAATATATATATATATATATATATATATATATATATAAAAGTGACCAGATAAGTAGGTGGTGAGAATGATTAATTTCAGAACCTCTTAGATATAGATACATTAAAATTTGTTAGTCCACAGGGAGAGGTCAATGTATTATTTGATAATTTATCCATGATTGTTGCCAATCTGTCCCTCATGGGGGAGTAATAAAAAACACAACTTTTAGTTTATAATTTAGTCCAAATTTACAACTTAAAAGAAATTTTTGAAATAGTGAATCTTTTAATTATTTTTTGGAGATTATTTTTTGTGTAACATGACAAGTGTATGTGTAAGCAAACTTGGCATTATATGTATATGTGTGTATGAGTGTATATATATGCATGTATGTGTGCATGTAAAAGTCAGCTGGGGATTTAGAATACACCGACTGCACCTCTGCAGAGGGCTAAGAACTCCCCCCATAGGGTCACCTGTTGGCCATAGGTGGCAACCCATGATGCTTAATTCTTAATGTTCGCCTCATTCCGCACAGACAGAAACCACATCTGTTTTCCTAATCCACCTCAAACAAAAGCTTTTGTTTAGATGTAATATTAAACATATTTAGAAGTGTTTATTTTTAGGGAAATAACAAATAACTTTAAATGAAAAGAAAGTTTTTAGTCATTTTTTGATAAATCCTTAGAGGAAAGGGGCTCTGAATAAGAGTTAAAGATGAAAGCCCAGTGGCTGACATGTAACACTCCATTTAGGAGTCAGAGAGGCCCCCTTTGATCAATCGGCTGGTCTCATCAAACCCTAGCACCTATATGATTGTCCCAACCTTATTGCCCTTATGGCAAGCCCCAATCATTTTTATCATATATGTGCTAGAAGGCAATGGCTGAGGTTCTTAGTGTCCTGGGTATGATATTTGGTTTGGTTTGTTTTGTTTTACGGCATATCAACCTCAGTGAGTCATTTAATGCCGATAAAGTTTTGAAATAAATCAATTCTTAATGGATAATACAATTTTTTTATAAATACATTTTTCTATTTAACCCATAGATGGGACCCTAACAGGTACTACCACTCCGGGTCAGAGTGGACCAGGGAGCAATGGTGATGAAGGGGTGCTCCACATTCCCCAAACCTCCAAAACTGGAACCTCACCATCAGATAGAGTTTAACGTCATTCCCAGGACACGTAGATCCGCAGCCACCACCTTCTAGCACCCATATGATAAAAAGGGGTTGGGGCTTGCCATAAGGGCAACAGGGTTGGGAAAATCATATAGGTGCTAGAGCTTGACGTGACCAGCCAATTGATCGGAGAGGGCCTCTCCAACCGCCCGTCTAGCCCAAGATAGGGCCAAAGTGGAGTATTGCATGTCATGAACTGCTCATCTACCTGGGCTCTATCCTTAAGCATCACGGGTCACCACCCACGGCAAACAAGTGGCCCCATTGGGGGAGTCTTACCCCTCTGCAGAGGTGCAGTCGGTGCATTCTAACGCCCCAGCCGACAGGGCGGTGGGTATGATATTACACTGCATCTAATGGTGAAGTTCCAATAATAAATAGAAATAATGGGTTGATTAATTAACAGATAAAATTAATTCATAGTGGTTCCCCTTCTTTTTTTCTTTTTTTTAGATTGGAGTTATTGGAAATAACCTAAAATCTAACCAAGCAACCGACCAACAACTGAAGGTAACAATTAAGTTGAAATGCAAAGGGAAGCTGAGAGCAGGTGTGCTCTTACTTCAGGATAATGCGCCCATTCACAGTAATCAGGTTGCAGCTGTTCAAGCAGTCAACTGTGGTTTTGAATTGCTACCCCACTACACTTATGCACCACCCTTACCCCCATCTGAATTCTTCCTGTTTCCTAAACTCAAATGATTGCCAATTTTGAAACAATCATATGGTCGTTTTTTGGAGAAACAAGATGCTATCTTTTTCCATGATGGGATGGAAATGCTTGAGATTGGTTGGTTGGATTTTATGGTATGTCAACCCTTGTTGGGTTATTTTATTCATTCTTGATGGGTACTAAAAGCTTCTTTTTTTTTTAACTCAATTTTTTATAAAACTCATTTTTTTTCTATTTAACCCATAGATAGGACCCTAACAGGTACTACCACTCCGAGTCAGAGTGGACCTGAGAGTAATGGTGATGAATGGGTACTCCACATTCCTCAGACCTCCAGAACTGGAACTTTACCATTAGATAAAGTTTAATGCCATACCCAGTACAAAAAGACCCTTAGGAACCACCTTCTAGCACTTATATGATTAAAAGGGTTGGGGGCTTGCAATAAGGGGCGATGGGGTTGGGACAACCATATAGGTGCTAGGGTTTGACATGACCAGCCAATTAATCAGAAGGGGCCTCTCCAACTGCCTATCTAGCCTAAGTAAGGGCCAAAGTGGAGTGCTGTATGTCATGCACTGCTCAGCCACCAGGATTTCATCCTTAAGCATCATGGGTTGCCACTCACAGCCATTGGATGGATCTTACCAATCTGCCGAGGTGCAGTCAGTGTATTCTAAAGCCCCAGTTTTTTTTTTTTAATTTTTATTTATTTATTTTTTTGCCACTAATTACAAAACTACATTAATAACAATAATAATACATTAAAATAAATAAAAATAAAAAACATTACACTAATATAAATAGAACACTAGTATAAAGGGAACATTCCAATGTTGTATAGTTTTTACATTTCCTCTTGATAATGGTGCATGAAAGGGCTGAAAGTACTTGGGAACAAATGAGTTATGGCAAATACATCAGCCAATTTCAGCCTGATACTATATCATCTATTCAGCACTTAGAAAGGACTATGAACAAAATTTGCAGACAAGAAAATGTCTGCTCAGTTCAAGCAAATACGTTTGAATGAAGAAATACTTCCCATATATATATATATATATATATATATATTATATATAACGTGTTATGGGTTCATTGGGAGAAAATTAAATATTTTATAAAAAAGAAGGTCCGCAAAATGGATTATGTTTTTAAAATTTTTATATTACATTTGCAACACTTCTTCAGGCATTGATCAATCATATGATTGATTAATGCCTGAAGATATCAGAAGATCTGAAACACGTGTCGCAAATGTAAGATAAAAATTAAAAAATATTTTTAAAATGTTTAAAAACGTAATCCATTTTGTGGACCTTCTTTTTTTATAAAATATATATATTCCATCTCAAAATCAAATCCCGTGAAAAATAAAGTTAATTCAAGAATATTTCAATGTAAACTGAATATTAAAAATCATCCATTGTAAAAAATTTTTTAAAACTGTTCAGAAAATAAATTGACTTGAAACTAATCTTAATATTTTTTTTATAAAAAAAAAAACAAACCAAAAAAAACAAAAAAACATCAGCTCTGAAGTTGTCACATTATTGCATTATCATTAAAAAGTTGTTTTCCTACATCAGTGCTTCTCATAGTCGATCTATAAAATCAGTGCCAGTCCATGGATTACTACCTGCCAGTCCACAGGTATCATACAGGATTTTTTAAAAATTTGTATAGTCTTGAAGTACAGCAACCATACATACAAACTAAAATTAGAAATATATTTCTAAAAATATCAACTTTGTTCATTTTCTGCTCTTTACCACGGTGGCTATTTTACCATCTTTTTGTCTACGTTGTTTCATAGAAACCTTATCTCCTTTTTGTAAATTTCAGCATTGCCAATTTGGTCTCCAAAGAGAAGGGCAGTTATTGAATGTAAGTCCTCACCACTTATTGAAACAAACCTAACATACGTGGCACTTTCTTCTATCAAGCCAAGACTTGACAAATTGACAAAAAAGAAAGCAATCTCACTATTCCCATTGATTGTACACTGGGGAGTTAGTTTATATTGATGATAGATTTCTGTATTAAATAAAACTAATTTTAATATATGTACATAAATACTTTTTATTCGAAGTTTAACAAATTCTTTAATTTTATACACCATCAATCTTGTACATCAATAAAAAAAAAATTTTTTTAAAATAAAAAGTTTGAGAAGCACAGTCCTAGATGATTATTTCTGAGTAACAAGTTCGATCCTCACTGGGTGCAGCAACATAGTAGTGGCCTTGTGCCAAATTCAAGCTAATGCTTTTTTTTATCAAGACTGAGTAGGAATTAATTAGATACATCTGGAAAGCATCTATTCCATAGACATTTTTATTCAAGAATAATAAACGCCATAGATGGTGGGGGGGGGGGGCATAAATTATCAATGACCGTGAGTCAATGATGATGATGATGATGATATGCCATTTTGAGGAGGAGGGAGAGGAGGACTATAGAAATGAGCAAAGAACACAAAACACAACAAAAAAAAAAAAAAAAAAAAAAAGAGAGAAAAGAAAAGAAAATGTAATCATATCATTTAAGTGAATTTACAGTTTATAGTTTAAAAAAAAAATTTTTTTTTTTTCAATTGGTTGGTTGGATTTTACGGCTTGTCAACCCTTGTTGGGTTATTTTATGCTGAAGATGTTTTGTTTTATTGTCAATGAGTATTTAACATTGTTTCAAACTCAATTTTTTTGTTCTACTTAACCCATAGATGGGACCCTAACAGGTAGTATTAAAAAATAAAGATTTACATTTTTATATGGTGTGAATAATTTGCATACTGGTTTTAACAAAACCGTGTTTAATGGATAATCACTTAGTGTTATTGATTCCTAATATTATTGTTTTATTATCAAACATATTAAAAGCAATCCTATATATAATTTCATATTGAAATCAATTAGAATAATGAAAATAATTTTTTTATATGCATTCTTATTTAGTATTCTCCAATACAATATTTTATTAGATTAACACCAATATACTTGTGTCCGGAGTGCACATAATTTTACTAGTAAAGATAAGGAATAATTAGTATAATCAGATGAGAGTAAACTAATACATGGCTGCACCAAGCTGTGTTAGTGCTACTGTATGGCTGCACCACTTTAATTCTAAACAGCAGAAGAGGTGGAATGTTTGTTTTTTTTTTCTATATGGAAAATAGAAGACTTGTAAATTAATGTGGATACTGATTTTCATTTAGAGTTCTGGATTTTTTTAGCTGTGATAATATCTATAAAATACCTTGCGGGTGGGGGGTGAGGACAGAGCAACAATTAAGAGAAGCCTGGTATGCTGGAATTCATCTCCCAAATAAAATAGATAGGAAGGTTTTTATGCCAATTTTTCAGGCAGAAGAGGACCCCCCCCCCTCGCCACACACTGGCACCCGTGAGAAAATGTAACTATTGCAGGTTGGATTTTTTCCAATACACATTTACTTATTTTATTCAACATAGCAAAGAATGTCAAAAGTTCTAGAACTGTCTATATCTGTCGTTATCAAAGTGCTTGGTACAACGGGTCTCAGTGAAGAAGGTCTGTGGATATGGTTCAAATACATTGAATTATTTCTATTGTTAAACTTGACAGAGACCTCACACTCCACACACACCCCAAAAAAAAACCTCACTAAATACTTGCCAATACATCACACTCCACCCCCCCAAAAAAAAAAACCTCACTAAATACTTTCCAATACATCACACTCCCCACCCCAAAAAAAAACTCACTAAATACTTGCCAATACATCACACTCCCCCCTCAAAAAAAAACCTCACTAAATACTTGCCAATACATCACACTCCACCCCCACCAAAAAAAAAAACCTCACTAAATATTTGCCAATACATCACACTCCCCCCCCAAAAAAAAAACTCACTAAATACTTGCCAATACATCACACTCCACCCCCCCCAAAAAAAAAAACTCACTAAATACTTTCCAATACATCACACTCCACCCCGCCCCCCCAAAAAAAAACCTCACTAAATACTTTCCAATACATCACACTCCCCCCCCAAAAAAAAAACCTCACTAAATACTTGCCAATACATCACACTCCACCCCACCAAAAAAAAAACCTCACTAAATATTTGCCAATACATCACACTCCACCCCCACCAAACAAACCTCACTAAATACTTGCCAATACATTAACCAAAAAAATAAATAAAAAAATAAAATCTTTCTAAATACTTTCCAATACATCACAAACAAAAAAATTAAATTAAATAAAATCTCTCTAAATACTTGTCACACGCGAAAAAAAAAAAAGTGGGGGAAAATAAGATAAATAAAAAAATTTTAATACTATTAATTAACATAAGATATTTTATGATGTTTTAGCACCAGTATAATTTTAAACTCATCCCCTTCCCATGTTAAACTAGTGCTAAAATATCATAAAATATCTATTGTTGATTAATAGTATTAACATTTTTTTTTAAATACATAATCAAATAAAGTATTTTATATTCACAAAAATTGTTTCCAAAAGTTTTCCAACAAAATTACAACACAGGGTTTGAATGGGGATGCCAACATTACGTGGCGTTTTAAGTTATGTATTTTTTTCATATTTGACTATCAACAGAAGCCAGTACACAGTAACAGCAGAAGCTTGCAAAATATCTGTTTACCAATAATTTCTTTCTTTTTTTCTCCAGATGATGGCCCCAACAATGTATTGATAGACAAACCAAAACACTGTAGTGTCGGCTTTAATAAACATCACCTGTCAATGCAACTTTTATATATATATATATATATATATTATATATATATATATATACATCTCTGTTACCCTAACTTAAAGCCAATGGTACTCTGTAAGTGTCAGTTTCCAAATTTGGTTTTATCTAAATATGCATATTTCTAAATCCATAAACTCTTGATTAAATATCTATGAGAATTACTTTACTAAAAAACTTCTTTTTTTTTTATCCTCCCCCATGAGTATCAGGTTTGAATGTGTCATGACCAAACTGAAAAAACAAAAAACAAAAAGACAATAGTAATAAATAAAATTACTTTATTCTTTTATACAACCAAAATAAATGAACCTGAATTTCTTTGAAAATCCATACACTGTTTCTTTAAAAAAAATAAAAATTAAAAAAAGAGGAAAAATTTCACCTTAAAGAAAAAAAAATGTTTACAAAAAAAAAAGGTATAAATTACCAAAATGAGACAGAGAGAGACACAGACAAACAGAGTTGAGCCCCCCCCCCTACAAATTGTAGAACAAAAGAAAATCATATTACCAATTAGTCCATGTTAAAAGCTTGGTAAGAGTAACCTGGAAACAAATTTTTTTTTTAGACCTCATTTTTCCAATTCAGATTTCATTGGCAAATGAGAAAAGTTTTAGTAAACCAACCAAAGTCTGACCCATTTACCAAAACCTCTTGTTCCTCAATGATACTTGCATCAGAAAAATAAGGTCTATTTAAAAAAAAAAAAAAAAAATCACTTCAGATTACCCATAATGCACTTTTAACCCAAACTAAGTGTGAAGGTTTTCGTTGTAGGAAATATTTCAATGATCTGAGAATTATACAAACAAAAATTAAATTATCAACAAAAATAAATCACATTTCTCAAAATAATGGAGATTATGTGTCTGTCTGTCTGTAACCAACACTATGTCATCACTAACACCACAATTCCCTTAGTTATATTCTCAATGGTTATTAAATAATAATTAATCTTAATTAGCATCTTATTTATTAACAATGGTCTATTAAGGTCTAGCCGAGATAGATTTGCCTCAAAACAGCCCATATTATTAATGTGTTTAAAATCCTGCAATGTGTGTTATATATCATAAAGAAATTAAGGTTTATATAGTATATGGTGTGAATAATTTACATACCAGTTTTAACAAAAGTGTTTCATAAATAATTAGATGGTGATATTAATCAATTTCTAATACAGTGGAACCTTGGTTCTCAAACGACTTTGATGTTGAACAATTCAGAGTTTGAACAAAAAATTTTAGTAAAAAAGGCCTCAGTTCTCAAACAAATTTTCAGACTTTGATCATATGAGTCGAGACGATGAAAAGGGGAGTCCCATGAGTGACTGCCGAGTCAAACCGAAGATGTCCAAATGGCTGGTGGAATCTACCCAACTAGCATTGGTTAGCATCAGCCGCTATCTTGAACTATTGTCTGATATTGTTTAGTGTGCAAATTCTTCACTTTATGTTTATTCTCTATTTTATGGCTACTTTAACCCTTATTCATGGATCCTAAGAAAGGCAAGTGATATTACTGGAAAGGAAAAGAGGAAAGTTGTGAGAACAACGATAGAATTGAAGGTGATGTTAATGGTCATAAATCCACTTTACATGAATTCTTATGGGGAAATATTGTTTCATTTTTGGACAAATTGGTTATTAACCATAATTTTGGAATGAATTATGTTCAAGAACCAAAGTTCCACTGTATTACTGTTTTATTCTCAAACATATTAAAATCAATTCTATGTATAATTTTATATTGAAATAAATTAAAATAAAGTAAAAAATAAGTGTAATCCTTTGTGTTCTTATTTAATTTCATTAGTCTTTCTAATTCAATATAATATTTAATTATATCAAAATTTAAATACTTGTACCCAGAAGGAAGATATTTTTTTCTAGTTTCTCTAAAGTTTACCAGATGAATCAGCTTTTCAGAATTCCCTTCATTTGTCTCAAACTTTTTCGTTTTTGTTTTTTGCCTGCCTCATTTTACTTAAAATAAAAATCAATCCTCAATGAATTTCTAATTAATTATTCTGTGAGCAGAAAAAGAATCTAGTACCCTCCAAGGATAGGGTCAAAGTTTACATACCAGATATGTATGCCGAAAAGAGGGGTTCCCTTAATGAAAAATTGTTATATTTTAAGAAGTACTTGGTACCTATTAAGCATAACATTTATTATCTAGATGTAGATATAGTATAAATAATTCATTAATAAATTACAATAATTCATAATAAATTATTTCAATTTTTTTTAAATGCATGTCACAATGTCATCATTTCTATTAACTTTAACTTTTAACTTAACTAATCAAGTCATTTTAGAATTTAATAAAGACATACATCTCATTCAACTGAGATATATTGAAATCTAATAGATTGCAATGGAATTATCAGAATAATAATTGATTAGAATAATTCTATTTTGTTATCTAAAAGAACTACAATGGTTAAATTATAAAAATACTAATAGCACCAGATACTTTTTACAATATCACAATTTTTTTTTTAAAGGGACTCTCCATTTCAGCATACATGTCTTGCACCTAAACTTTGACCTCTCCCTTGTACCTTCCCATTTATTGTTTTTAGTCCAAAGTCACTGGAATGGAATAGTAATTTATTAGACCATTTCACTTAAAAAACTTTCCCTTAATTCTTGACAGCACTTTTGCCCTAATTGTTTAAAAAGTAACAAGAAAATGCACAACAATAAGAAATTTTTTTCTCTTAACATTTTTATAAATAGATTTTTAAAAATTCAACATCAGAAAATTAACCATGAAAAACAAACAAAAATATATATGTGCGTGTCTTTTTTTTAGTATTGGAGAATTGAAAATAAAGTGCTTGATTACGGTGGTAAGAGCTGTATTTATTTGTTATAGAGTACAATATATTTAAGGTGTGATTGTTACCATTGGTTTCAAAGCAGCATATTAGCCACTTATCATCAAGACAACACACCTTTGAAACCAATTGCACCATAAATGCATTGTACTCTATAACAAATATATATATATATATATATATATATATATATATATATATTATACATATAAGTTAGGGTAGCACTGACAAAGTCAATGACATTTGGTTACTAATAGTTTCTTGCCTATGGGACTTTTAAGCCACTTGGTTTTCTAATAAAAGTATTTTTCTAAAATTCTTTTTGATGGTTAAAAAAAAATAATAAATAAATAAATATGTGTATAAAGATTAAATAACTTTTTTCATTAAAGAGAAAAAATTGGTCTTTTGACCACATTTTTCCAATGCAGGTATCATTGGAGAATAAGAAAAGTTTTGGTAAATAGGCCAGGCATTGGTTAACCTTACAACACTTTTAACCTGGACTAAACAAATTGAATACCAAAAATGTTTTTTAAAAAAATCTTTCTTTTTTATTTGAATCTCAGAAAATAAATTAAAGTGTGTGGGCAGAGAGTGATAAAATTAATCACCCTCCCCACTCTTTTAAAAAAATTTTTTTTAATCTCCTTTCAAATCCTTGTGAGTGTTTAAAAAAAAAAAAAAATATGACGATATAAGTCAGGGGTGGCCTAATGTCGATATCAGTCAGACAATGAGGGAGTCTATCCCCTTTTCACTAGCACTAGACCAAGAAGATTGTTTGGCGCCCGAGGTGGAGTGCCACAACTACCATCAGCTCCTCAATTTACCGCACAGATCCCTGTGCTACTCACACACTGAGTTTGTGAGGGCTGGTATCGAACCAGAAATCTTGTGATTCCTCGACAAGTGCTCTACTGACTGAGCTAAACTGGGGCCCTATTATTTTTAATTCCCATTTTATCTTCTTTGTCTCAGATAAATTGAATGCCAAAAATATTTTTAAAAAGACTTACTTTTGAATTTGAGTCACAAAAAAAAAAAAAAAAAAAAAAAAAAAACTTTTTAGGGTGGTGATAATCATCACCCTCCACCCAGAACACCCCCCTTTTTTTTAAAAATATATTGTTACAGTCTTCTTTCAAACACTTGTGCATGTCTTTTTGTTTTTGTTTTTTTTTAAATATATGACACTGTATTTGATGATATATGCACATTATAGAGAGATGAATCTTTTTCTTTTTAATCCCTACAGTCTTCTTTGTCTCAACAAAAGGAAAATGAAGAAAAACCAGAAGACATAAAAGTCATTCTACAAATTCATCCCATATGGTACAGTTTTTGAATTTCTTTAAAGCCCCCCCCCCCCCCAAATAGTAATTCTTAAATACAGGGGTCTGCAAAAGAAGTTTTAGAATTAAAAAAAAAAAATAAATTAGAAAAGAAGGAAACTTACGACTCACAGTTTTATAGAGAAAACTTTGAAGTTTCTTAACCCTTCATCTACCACTGCCATCCGCACTGGAACGGTGAAATGGTTAATAAGTTAGTAACGTATCGCTGATTCTTTACTACTGAATAGAAATGTATTCATTTCCCTTTCTTTTAAAACTCTAAACCATTTTCTAAGAGCTGACAATGTAATAATGTAATTTATTGTGTACAGTGTTGTGAATAATGTTGTGTCAGGAACATGAACAGTTCACAGTAGTAATATGCATGTATGTATGTGTGTGCATGTGTATGTGGAGAGTGGCATCAGGTATAGTGTCTTGGGTGTTTTTGGAGGGTCTGGCATTTTGATATTCAGGCAGTAGAATATGGTAGAGAAAGGGTTGATAAGGTTGTTTAAGAAGTTTAGGAAACATTTTTTTTCCTTTTAAAAAACATCCTGTATATACAAGCTGCTGAGAAAATAAATAATTTCAAAAATCTATTAAAAAAAAAATTTTTTAAAAGTACTTTCTTTGGTATAGGTTTCCATGCCAACCATTTACCAGTTTTTAAAATGCACCCCTCCCCCTGTTCATTGTTAATAGGGGTGCACACATTGAACAACTGTAAGTTGTAGTAATAAACTTCCAATGTTTCCCACTGCAAAACTGCGTATTGTAAGGGTTAATATCCCAAATAGTTTTTAGTTTAATAAATGTTTTAAAACTTTCTTTTCAGAGACCTTCTTTATAGCAAGTCTTCTTTCTTGAATTATATTCGTTGCTGAAATTGGGGTATGTCTTACATCTGATATGCTATCAAACTGTAGCAGATTGCAATGTGTGCGTGTGTGTGTGATGAGGCACATATTGAGGAAGAACACACACCCACACGCATCAAGGTTTATTATTCCATTTAAACAGTCTAAATCAAAATATACAAGCCAAGAATAAAAGAAAAGAATAAAAAAGAAAGAATGAAAAGAAAAGAATGAAAAAGAAAAAGAAAAAGAAATAAAGAATTAAAAATTAAAATTGAAAGAAAAGAAAAGAAAAGAAAAAAAAAAAAAAAAGAAAAGAAAGAAAAAGAAAAAAAAGAAAAGAAAAGAAAAGAAAAAAAATGGAGAAAAAAAAAGCCTAAAAACATTTCTTCAACCCATAAATAAAAAAAAAAAATTTTCTCAAAGTTTATTTTTCTTTTTTTAAATTAATGCAACATTTAAGTCAAAAATATTTTCAGTCTATGAACATTTCAACAACAGTAAAATTCAACTTTTTTTTTTTTTTTGGGGGGGGGGCGTTAGAAAGCCATCACAATGTGAACATAAAGAAAGACAAGGAGAAAACAACAAATCACAGGTAAATGAACAACATCCTCGTTACCCAGTCTTTCTTTACACTTGCATAGCTATAACCTTCAATCCCTTCACCCCAACCAAATATACACACAATGCTTTAAGCAAATTATAAAACTCTCATTAACTTTTTTTTTTTTATTCAAAAATTTTTTCAACCAGATACTTAGTCTGGCAAAAGGCCAATAGAATTAGAAAGATTGCACTTATACCAATCTTCTAAGTATAAATAGACGGCTTTGAGGAAAAAAAATTAAAAATTTATAAAAATCTGCCAACCCCCGGATTTCTGGCCCTAGACCGGTGGGAAATAATCACAACCACAATGCAGGTTCAATCCTTACCTGCTTCATCAATATCTTATTATAATGGAGATTCGGTGTCTATTTGTAACTGAAACTATGTCACTGCTTACATCACAATACCCTCAAGAAGTGCATAAGTTTATCAATGAATATTTAGTTTATAGTCAACATCATCAATTAACACAGACTAAATCTTATTTATTAATGATGTCTCTATGAAAATCTGAGTTAGATTTGTCTCAAAACAGCCCATGTTATGAGTGCGTTTAAAATCCTGCAGTGTGTCTTATAAATCACTAAGAAATAAAGGTTTACATAATATATAGTGTGGTTCATTTGTATACTGGTTTTAACAAATTTAATAAATAATTATTTGGTGTTATTGATCTCTAATATCATTGTTTTATTCTCAAACATTAAAATCAATCCTATGAATAATTTTATATAGAAACCAATTAAAATAAGTGTAATATTTTTATATGCATTCTTATCTAATTTTTTAGTCTTTTTAATTTGATATATTTCATTACATTAAAACTCAAATACTCACACCCAGAGGGGCACATATTCTTGCAAGTTTTACTAAATTGTGTTTAATACATTACACAGGTGGGTGGATTGCTAGAATGTGTTGCACCAATCTTCAAGCAGGGGGGGAGGGTCTGCTAGCCTTGAAAATCAGAATTTAAATTTCTGGGTTTATTTGAGCTAAAGTCAATTCATTTGAATTCTGTATGAATTACAAAGGTCTGTTTTGTGTGAATTTAGGGTTTATATATTATAGAGGTGTGTGGTGTAATGGTTGGAATCATAGGAAATGGATTCATCGACAAGAGTTCAAATCCTGGACAAGGCTGTTTGCATTTTCACATAGCACTAATATCATTGGGAAAGGTATGCACCCAACTACAGGTGAATAGTAGGGCAGAATGGGCTCTTTAACCGTAGCTAGGTAACCAGTCTAGGAAAAGGATCACTGAATTAAAATCTGCTAAACTTCCCTTTAAAAATTGACCATGTGTTGCACCCTGTCTGTGTGTGGGTGGGTGTATTAACAGGTACCATATATTCTTGTCAAATAAATCTTTTTTTTTCAAAATCTTTGTTAAAGATTAAATAACATATCAATATAAATCATTGAAATCTGGTCAATAAAAATAATCTTGCACGCATTTGTATATAATAGATTAGTAACATTTGCTACTTTTCTCAATCCTTTTACAGGTAGAATTACATTTTTGTCTTAGTGATAGTTCAATGTAAGGTATTTTCCTATCAGCTACTTGTTGACTAATTCAATGTTAATGCATAGAAATATTGCTAGGAGGCCCAGCTGAAGTATAGGATTGTTTTGCAAAATATCACAATTAATAATGAGTGTTTTATCAGTTTCATGTTTTTGTACTATGACACACAATTATTAATGTTGTTCAAAATTATTCATTGTTTTAAAATTAAGAATTACTGATCAATACACATATCATTTATTACTTTTAAATTATTAATTATCATATAAATTAGTAATTTGAAATATATCATATAAATTATTAATTATCATATAAATTATTATATAAATTTATCAATATAATATATAATAGATAATAAATAATATAGTCTAATATAATCTATATATATTATATAATCTATATAATAGATAATAAATAATAGATATATATAATATATAAATTATCAATTACTGATAAATACAACAATTGTTGTACTATGACACACAATTATTAATGTTGTTCAAAATTATTCATTGTTTTAAAATTAAGAATTACTGATCAAATGATGTTTTGTTTTAATTTCAGAATTGTGATTAATTAACTTATTTTAAACATTCCCTCTATTTGGCAATTTTTCTGAAAATAATTTGCTCACTTCACAAGGATTAAGAAAAATTAATCTGTCTGTGAAAGAGTTAAGGTTCTTTGCAAGACCAAATTTGAATAAACATAAAAACAAGTTTATTTGCCAGTGAAATGGGGTTTGATCATCACTGATTGCCCTAATAATCCTGCCCTGTGCCAGACTAAGTAACTTAGGAAGTATGATTTGTGATGATTAGTTTAAAGAAAGGCATGATTGGAATAAAAAAAAAAAGGTTTTTTTTCTTCTTAAATAAATGTAGGAAGTAACTGAATTTATGAATACAGTGAATTCCAGTTAAACAGAACTTTATTTACAAGGAATATCTTATTCATTTGTGTATAAAACGCACCTGTAACATTGAACTACAAAATTCTGGGTATATATACTTTTAATTGGTTCATACAGACTAAAAATTATGTCTTAAAACACAATTTAAACAATACTTAGAGCAAACACATGAACATGTTTACATTAAGAGAAACAAAATTATAAACAAACACCCATTTCAGGGGATATTTCTCTGTAACAGCATAAAATACATTTGTTTGTACTATAGATATAACTTATTTTCGGTCACCCCATCCCAAATAGGGTGAAGCATGTGACCAGAAAAATAGTTAATTACACTAGCAAACAAAAAATAAATAAATAAAAAATAAAAATAAGAACTTAATGTAGAAGAAGATTATGTGACTATTTCTTGTTTGTAAATAATTTTCTCCTTAAACTATGTTAGATAACTTTAAATATATATAAAAATAAAAAAATATATATATATATGAGGAAAGAGGATTGGAATGAATCCAACAGAATGTGGTAGAGAAATGAGGAACACAAGAACAAAACTCGGACAAACGTATGTATACCCTGATAATTCATTGAAGCGACTGATGATGCCGAGCTCAATGCTCTAGCAAAATATATCCTACATACGTTTGTCTGAGTTTTGTTCTTGTGTTCCTCATATCTCTACCATATATATATATATATATATATATATATATATATATATATATATATATATATACCAGGCATATATTTATTAAAACTTGTTTTAATAAACAATATGGACCATTTAATGTTGCATACTTAATTTCTAAATATATATAATACAGTGTTGTTCTTTATTCTATGTATTAATGATTTTGACTGTATGTACCCCTAACTTTTGTGCTAGAAGATTAGTGCGTCTTATATACAAATAATTATGGTTGTTACTTGATAGGACTAATAATATAAGAACAGTTATTAAATGTAAAATTTTGTCCCTTATAAAAATCTGTTTAAAAAGGAAGAAATTTACTATGTTCTATTCAAATGAAATTCACTGGATTTAAATTCTTTTAAGCAAGTAAATATACAAAACAAATTTTAACAACCCATTAAAATTTCAAGTCATTTTTTAATGGCCAAGTCAGTGCACAAGGCCAGATTCCACATTTCTTCAGCTGGACGGAGTTGTAGTAGTAGTAGTAGGAGGTGGAGGAGGAGGAGGAGGAGGAGGCTGGGCAGCCACAGAGCTTAGAATCTGTGGATTAGACTGCAATGCTTGTCTTCGCACTTCTTCGGCTGTATGGGTCTTGAGATGTGCCAGGAGGCTACTGTTGACTGTATAGCTTCTGCCACAAATCCGACAGGTGAAAAGACGCTCCCCACTGTGCGTCACTAAATGCATCTGCAGCTGCACGTTCATTGCAAAGTCCTTGCCGCAGATATCACAATGAAATGATTTGACCATCGAGTGCATAATCACGTGACTCTGGAGACTGTTATTCCGCGAGAAGCCCTTACCGCAGATCTCGCAGCTGTAAGGCCTGTCTCCAGTATGTGTCCGAAGATGACTTTGCAAGTTCCCCTTCTGAGCAAACTCCCACCCACAGATTGTGCAACGGAACGGCTTCTCCCCAGTGTGCGTGCGCATGTGCTGATGCAGATCACCGTTGCGAGCAAAATTTTTCCCGCACATCACACAGCTGAATGGGCGGTCTTCCGAGTGGGTCATCGTGTGGCTCTGCAACGTGCTGCTCTGCGCAAAGCTCCGGCCGCAAATCTCACACTGGAACGGACGTTCACCTGTATGGGTCAGCATATGAGTACGCAGCGTACTCTTCTCAGCAAAATCTCGAGGACAGATTTCACAGTGGTAAGGTTTCTCGCCCGTGTGCGTCTTCATGTGGATGTGCAGGCTAATGCTGTGAGAGAAATCCCGGCCGCAGATCAAACAGCGAAATGGACGTTCGCCAGTGTGGATACGCAGATGTGCCAGAAGACTGCTGTTCTGGGAAAAACCCTTTCCACAATTCTCACATCGGAAAGGCTTCTCCCCGGTGTGGATGCGGATATGACGACGGAGATGGCTGTTCTGTGCAAATTTCCGTCCACACACTTTGCATACAAAGGGCTTTTCCCCAGTGTGCATCCTCATGTGCGTCTGCAACGTACTGTTCTGCGAGAAACATTTATTACATTCGGCACATTTGAAGACCTTCGCTTTGACGGCGCCGACTTCTGGGTTTGCTGCTGCTCGGTTGTTGCTAGTGTTTGCTTTTAACCGTTTCTTCGGACCACCAATCTTCGTTTTATGTTCTTCAACATCACTGGGAAGTTTGTTCTCACAATTTTCTTGATTTTTCATTTTTTTTTTTTTGTTTTTTTCCAAGAATATTCAGTGCCAGAATTAAAAATATGGCTGAAGTCACATCAGAATTTAAATAAACAGAACATTGTCTTGGAATTCCATTTTTAATTTTAAGAAACCGATTCCATCTCTTCTGGAAAAGAAAAGAAAAAAAAATTATGAATTTATCATCTAAATTTTTAAAAAGGTTTATATTCTACCATAAAAAAATAAAGGCATCAATCAAACACTAGCAGGACCTGTGGATATACAACAGTATGATAATTTAATTATCATAACGTTTGATATGTTTACATAAGAGCTATTACAAATAGTTCAATATGTAAAAAGTATAATAATCTTCATTTAACTCTTTTTCCTTTTTTTCATCTTTTCATTATGTTCGATTGAAACAGATTAGTGATATCGCTCCCATGCGCTCACCTCCTCTCTCTATCTCTCCCCCCCCCACTGTCTCTTTCTTTCATTCTTTTCATTATGTTGAAATTTCATAGGGATGAGCAAAAAAAAAAAAAAGCATTCTGAGTTAGGTTATGATTTAACTGGTTAATTTTAAAACCACATTTGGTTAAGGTTTTGTTAGGTATAACTGGTAATTTCAAAATCTTTAGATACATTCAGCTATTATTCACTTAATTCACAACATTCCTTTTTCTTTAAACTAATAACCATTCTGTTAACTAGCAAGAATATGCGCCCTCTGCCGGTCATAAGTATTTATGTTTTAATATAATGAAATATATCAAATTAGAAAGACTAACAAAATTAAATAAGAATGCATATAAAAAGATTAGACTTATTTTAATTATATTTTAATTGGTTTCTATATAAAATCATTCATAGGATTTATTTAAATATGTTGAAGAACAAAATAATAATATTAGAGATCAATAACACCAAGTAATTATTTATTAAAACTGCTTTTGTTGAAAGCAGTATGCAAATTAACCAAACGATATATTATGTAAACCTTTATTTCTTAGTAAGACACATTGCAGGATTTTAAATGTACTAATAACGTGCGCTGTTTTGAAGCAAATCTAACTCGGACTTTTATAGAGATATTGTTGATAAATAAAATTTATTCTATGTATTAATGATTTTGACTATAAATTAAATACTCATTGATAAACTTATGCAATCCTTGAGGGTATTGTGATGTAGGCAGTAACAGTTTTGATTGTAGACAGAGAATTTCCATTATGATATCAGTGATGCTGATAGCTTTTTGATTTAGTACGTCCTGGGACACATGTATTTGATTTGAATGAATCCCAGGAAATTTGATGGGTCCCAACTAAAGTCTCTTAATAAATTGTAGGGTTTTTATCTATGAACAACTAAAGCGGTCTAACCCCTACCTTGTACATCATAGCATGTAATTCATTTCCAAGAAAATATTGAAATGTATTAACAGTAAGATGGAAATGATGGGGGAAGAAGAAAAATAAACACTGGGATGCATGGATATGATTTTTCTGCTTCCTTTTAGATTTTTATGCAGGGACGCAGGATGCGTACCTATCAGCATCCGAGATATTATTGTTAAATTTATATCAATATTTATTTCTGTTTTGTTTCTCCAGTTTATAATCATTTAAATTGGGAAACTGAAAACCTTCCATGCTTTTTTTGTTCTTCAACTTAGAACTATTTGTGGGTGACAACTGCCACTTTCCCAGTGTGTTTTGGTTTGGTTTGTTTTACGGCATATCAACCTCAGTGGGTCATTTAATGTCGATAAAGTTTTGAAATAAATCAATTCTTAATGGATAATACAATTTTTTTATAAATACATTTTTCTATTTAACCCATAGATGGGACCCTAACAGGTACTACCACTCCGGGTCAGAGTGGACCAGGGAGCAATGGTGATGAAGGGGTGTTCCACATTCCCCAAACCTCCAAAACTGGAACCATCAGATAGATTTTAACGTCATTCCTAGGACATGTAAACCCGCAGCCACCGCCTTCTAGCACCCATATGATAAAAAGGGGTTGGGGCTTGCCATAAGGGCAATAGGGTTGGGAAAATCATATAGGTGCTAGGGCTTGACGTGACCAGCCGATTGATCGGAGAGGGCCTCTCCGACCGCCCGTCTAGCCCAAGATAGGGCCAAAGTGGAGTATTGCATGTCATGAACTGCTCATCCACCTGGGCTCTATCCTTAAGCATCACGGGTCGCCACCCACGGCCAACAGGTGGCCCCATTGGGGGAGTCTTACCCCTCTGCAGAGGTGCAGTCGATGCATTCTAATGCCCTAGCCGACAGGGCAGAGTGCGTTTTGGGTGGGATATTGAATTATTTTAGCTGTTAGGAAATAAAGCATTGGAGTTTAGAAAAAAAAAAAGGGAGGGTAGGAATTATCAATGTAAAATAACACAGCAATTTCTGGTAATCAAACAGAAAAAAAAAAAAAATTAACTTAATTTGAATCTTGTATATGCAAGGCTTCAATTTTTCTTATGACCCACTGACTTTACCATTATTCCACTTTTGCTTAGTCTTTGTTGTTTAGTTTGGTTTTACAGCAGGTCAACCCTTGTTGGGTCCTTTTATGCAGAAGATATTTTTGTTTCATTCATTCGTGATAGGTACTCAATTTGATTTAAACACATTTTTTCTATTTAACCTATAGATGGGACCCTAACAGGTACTACCACTCTGGGTCAGTGTGTACCAGGGAACAATGGTGATGAAGAGGTGCACCACATTCTCCAGACCTTCAGATTATTTACATGGTAGGAAATAAAATAAAATAATCTTTCTAAACATGTATGTGTTTTTATCCATTGAATTTTTTAAATTTTTTTACAGCGGGTTAAAATGATATTTTGCTTCAAACAGATGAAAATGCGAAATGGGAATTTTTTCAAGACTAAATTTTACACGTTAGTTTTTTTTGGCAAAATCAAAGTGGCTAATCTTTATCAATATTCTTGAAAATGTACACTCAATTAGAAGACATTTTAAACTACAAAGAAAAACTTGTTTTTTTCTTCTCTGACCCATGGAAGCAAAAATACAATAGAGAAAAGTTGACGAAAGTTCCATCAAAAAGTATAAGATAAGCAAAAAAAAGGTGACTATATAATTAATAGAAGATGATCTCAAAATTATTTACATATATAATGTGTGAAATTTTGATAATGTTTTAACGTCAGGCTTTTTTGTGAAAAAAAAAAAATAATAACTTACAAGCTAGTTTTAAAACATAAAAACTGTTTATTACTACACACCTTCCATCCAGTCAGGCTTTGTTAAATAAAATTATATAAAGAGTTATTCTATTTCTTGTATGTAATACAGCATAGCAGATATTTAAAAAGATATTTTTAAATTCAAAGTGATGTTATTTATATAAATTAATACTATATATGTGTATACATGCAGTATTAGAATGAAAATGTTGAATAATCTTGTGGTAAACTTAGAAAAAAAAAAAAAAAAAAAAATGATGATATCCGTACCTATTATTCTCTAAATAATGGGTTCCAGCATAGATACATACAGTTTGAGTGCAGAATCAGTAAGGACATAATTTAACATAAGAATACCAAGTTTTATAAAAATTGCTCCAAAAATAAAGAAATGGTGAAAAATGACTGAATTTCTGGTTTTGAATTGGTTCGTGATTCGATATATTTTTGGAGCGAAATCATGTCCACTTGTGTCCCCTAATTTCGGGGCTTTAAATTAAATTCTTGCTCAGAATATTAACCTCCTAGAAACTGTACAGAGACATGCAACCAAACGAATACCCTCCATCAGGCATCTACCAAACTCTGAACGTCTCGCAACCCTGGGAATAGATTCGCTGAAACTTCGGCGTCTGGCAACTGACCTGGTAAACGCTCATAAGGTCATTAATCATCTTAGCAACAGCAACCTTGAGCACCTTTTTGATCTCCATCTTTCCAACACACGTGGGCATGCCTACAAAGTCAGAAAACAGCACTGCTCACGTGACTTTCGGAAACATTTTTTCACGCTCAGAATTGCGGAGACATGGAATAAACTGCCCGCGTCTGTTGTAGGCTGACAAAGCACTGAATCTTTTAAAGCCTCCATGCTTCCTGTAGTCCGCCGACACTATACCTGATGCCACTCCCCACATACATATGCACACACATGCACACATACATGCATATTACTACTGTAAACTGTTCATGTTCCTGACACTACATTATTCTGTGTACTTGACATGAGACTTTGATGAGTTGTGGTGCACCGTACACAATAAATTTCATTATTATTATTATTATCATAACTTTTGAACCATTAGGGATATTTGTATAATTCAGTTCTGAACTCCATTTACAAAGCTCTATATAATTAATGTGATTAAATAACAATAACCTCAAATAAAAAAAATCAACTGGGAATGCTAAATAAAAAGAACATGTGATTCATGTGAATTGTCAAGAGTTTAAGAATAAAATGATAAAAAATGCCGAGAATTTTTCTTTCATGCATAAAAATGTTTAATTATGATACAATTCACGTATTGTTCTGAATTGTCTCAGTTGATGCAGATTTTTAAATGAAAGTCGGCAAATAAATATGCAACATTTTAATTGATGTGGAGAAAATAGAATTTGTCATTCAGCAAAATTTCTTGCTTATCAAAATATATATATATATTTATATATATATTTTGTTCCAAAATTATGTCTGAGAAGCAATTTGTATGAAAACTGAAACAATATTTCTCATAAGAAATAGTGTAAAGTGAATTTATGCGTTCTTGGTCACCAGACCTCACAACTTTCCCCTTTCCCTTTCCGGTAGTATCACCGCTGCCTTTCTTAGAATCCATAAATAAGGGTTAAAGTAGACGTAAAATAGAGAATAAACACAAATGAAATGAAGAATTTGCACAAAAACAATACCAGACACTTGTTCAAGATAGCGACTGATGCTAACTGATGCTGCTTGGGTAGATACAACCAGCCGTTCGGCCATTTTCAGTTTGCCTCAGTAATCATTTGTGCAACTTCCGTTTTCATCGGCTCGACTCAGAGACTCAAACCTCCTTCTCAAACTTGGCGATTATCTCCTTCAATTCTATCTTTGCTCTCACAACTTTCCTCTTTCTCTTTCCGGTAGTATCACTGCTGCCTTTCTTATGATCCATGAATAAGGGTTAAAGTATCCATAAAATAGAGAATGAACACAAATGAAGTGAAGAATTTGCACAAAAACAATATTAGACACCTGTTCAAGATAGCGACTGATGCTAACTGATGCTGCTTGGGTAGAGATACAACCAGCCGTTCAGTCATTTTCGGTTCACCTCAGCAGATATTCATGTGACTTTTGTTTTCATCGGATCGACCCGTTTGTTCAAAGATGAAAATTTGCTCAATAATTAAGGCCTTTTTTTTTTTATTACACAAAATGAAAGACAGCAAACAAATATGCGGCGTTTGAACTTGAAATTGTAATCCCCACAAATCTCCAAATATTTTCTTTATCCTATGAGAATTAATGAATTTAATCTCTAAAATATTAAACCTAATATGTAAGTAAAACTGAAATCAATAATTAAATTAGTAGTAGTAGTAGTAGTAGTAGTCACCAATTCCCTTTAAATCTAATTAACTAATTTAGTAATTACTGCCCCCCCCTTTTTTCTTTTTTAGCTGCATAAAACACTCCCCCTCCATAACACACACACATTCAAAATTCCCTTTCCCCCCCAGATAATTATACAATGAACAAATAAAATAAAAATATACAAATCAATTTTAGTAACAAAATTCACAGAAAATAATCATTAGATTAATTATTCTAATAAAGTAAATGTTGATTTTTTTTTAAAAAGTCACATTTTCTGCTCTAATTCCAAAGATTTAAAGTTTTGATTATTTTTTTAAAATAATTTATCAGCAGGAGTTCTCTGTAAATATTTCCTAAAATAATCAGTCATAGAAATCAGACAAGGAGAATTGTAAATTGTTGAAGTATTAATAAAAGTGCATTTTCTTCTTTGCTGTGAAGAAAGCTAGGAAAATAGAAGATAGTTTTGTGTATATTATGGTGGATTGGTTGGGTTTTATGGCATGTCAACCCATTGGGTTATTTTATGCCAAGGACGTTTTTGTTTTATTTATTCTTGATGGTACTCAATTCTTTTTTAAACTCATTTTTTTCTACTTAACCCATAGATGGGACCTAACAGGTACTACTACTCCGGGTCAGAGTGGACCTGGGAGTACTTTACCATCAGATAGAGTTTAATGCCATACCCAAGACAAGAGTAATAGGGTTGGGAAAATCATATGTGCTAACTAGTCAATTGATCGAAAGGGGCCTTTCCAACCTTTTGTCTAGCTTGAGTAAGGGCCAAAGTGGAGTTGCAGGTTGCCATCCATGGCCAAAAGCTGGCTCCAGGGGTGGAGGAGTTCTTACCTCTCTGCAGAGGTGTAGTTGGCGTATTCTAAAGCCCCAGTCTGACAGGGCATGTATATAATGGTATTTAGCAAAATATAAAAGGAGAAAAATACATTTTATATATATATATATATATATATATATATATATATATATATATATATATAGGCCGGGTTAGCTCAGTCGGTAGAGCGTTCGGCTAGAAACAACATGGTTCCTAGTTCAATTCCGGTCCTCGCCTACTCAGCGTATGAGTAGCACAGGGATCTGTGCGGTAAAGTAAGGAGCTGATGGTAGGTGTGGCGCTCCATCTCAGATGCCCAAACAATCTCCTTGGTCTAGTGCTAGTGAAAAGGGGATAGACTCCCTCGCTGATTGGCTGATACCGACTTTAGGCCGTCCCGACGACATATCAGCTGTCAGTGGGCAAGGGGATAAGACATCGGACTACCATGCGGTCAGTCTGAGTTCGAACCCTACCCAAGGATAGTTGTGTCTAGCCACACTGAAGAGGCATGATATGCCGAAACACGTGTCTGTGGATGACTTATTAATTATTAATATATATATATATATATATATATATATATATATTTTAAAACTTTTTCTCTTGACAATGATCCAAGGTCAAAACTAGTTGATAACAATTTTAAAAAATAAAAAAAATAAAGATAACATACAAGAAATATCCCTATTTGTCTTATCACTAATTCATCTGTCATCCACGTACAGTATTGTTTTGCCACATCACTGCTCATCAGTGCGGTTAGACTAAAAGGCCAGGATCGAAACTCGACTGATTTTTCTTCAGTCAGAGCCTCTACCACCTACAACATCAGCCCAACTCACTTAAGGGAATTTTATTTATATGAATATATAAAGGTTGATAAGAGTGTTCTATCCATTATAAGTCCATAGCATGATAATCATAAGTCCCCGCTCTTAAATTGGTTTTACATTTTCCCCTAGAGAACCAATTTGTCCTGGAATTCCTGAATGCTCCTTAAAAATGTCTAAATATAAAAATAATTTCCCTAGAGTTGGATGAGAGTCCAATACCGGAAAAAAAATTATTTTTAACCTTTTCAGCAAACTTGGAACTTTTTCAAAAAAACATGAGAACCAAGGGCAAGTAACTCTCACTTTATTTTTGGAAAAACTTTTGATCTCGTAAATAAAATTACCAGATCTACAGGTAACAATAAAATAAAACGTTTCCCACAACCTTTTATAAAAATCCAACAGATGTTGGTATTTGTTGTTGGTTTGATAAATTTTTCACTAAATTTTTTAAAGAGTTTAAAAGAATGCAAATATTATTTGCCGATTGTACGAAAAAAAAAAACCCACAAAATTACTTGTGTTGACAAATAATATAAAATACTTAAACGAGTTTTATTATATCTGCAAAATTAAGTTATGTCAACAAGTCTATAGTAAAATGTTAAGTATTTTTGCAATGAGGAAATAAGCAAGACTATTAAAAAATGTTATATGATATATCTTCTCCGATATAAAACTAACGATTCTACAGCCCCGCCCTAAGTTGGTAAAAGAAAAAAGAAAAAAAAAAGAAAATTTAAATATTTGTGAGGGAAAAACAATATAAGAATTATTATTTAGTAGAATCTGAATTAAGTTGCAAATTTTGTTTAGATTCGAAATATATATCGTTTGTCTATAAGACATTAATGTTTCTTTGAATAATGAACAAACAGGGTTTTTTTTGTTTTGTTTTGTTTGTTTTTTTAAGATGTAAAAAAAAATTGTAAAACCTTAAATTAGAAATGAATGAAAAATACGTTGATAAAATATTTCTTGCTTCTTCATATTCATTTTTAACCGAAAAAACAATAAAAAAATTATCTCACAAAAGCCTCGTCATTTGTTTTAATATAAAGTTAGTAATTAAATTAGTAATTACTAATTCGAACTAAATTTTGTTTATAATACAACAGAACTTCGTTCAAATTAAATAAGCAAAGTACATTAAAAAGTTGTTTTGTTTTAAGTCAAATATATTTTTAATCAAAGTTGATATTTTTATCTAATTTTCCCAAATTTGTTTATTATTTTAACTTAAAACATTCAAAAACTTGAAACATTCAAAAACTTCAGAATTATTTCAAATTGATTTTTTTTTTGTTTGTTTGATTGTTTTTTTTTTCTTTTCTTTCTTTCTTTCATACGTAAAACTGACGTGTTTACTTTTTTAAGGTTGAATCTAAAATCTAAAAATGCAAAAATATATATGAATAAATCCAAGTTGATTTAATGAATTAATAATAAAATAACAATGTTGAATCTATAAATACAACAATTAACGTAGTTTTGGTCTTGCTATTGTATTGTATTGTTATTTTATTCATTTATTCATTTTTTTAAAACTTTTATTAAGTTAGAAATGAATGAAAAACACATCGATAAATGTCTTACTTCTGATCAATTTTAACCGATAAAAAACAAAAAAATCCTCGTCGTTTCAATAAAAAGTTTTAAACTTCGACAAAGTTTTGTATATGAATTATTTAAACATTAAAACAAGCAAAGTACATTAAAAAGTTTTTTTAAGTCAACTGTTTTTTTTTTAATTAAAGTTTTTATTTATATTTATTTTCCTGAAATGTGTTCATTACTTTAACTTTGCTTTTAAAACATTTAAAAACTTTAGAATTATTTCAAATTGTTTTCTTTTTCTTTAAACGTAAAGCTTATGAGTTTACTTTTTTTAAGTTGAATTTAAAATTTTAAAAATGTAAAAACATTTATAGACAAATTCAAGTTGATTTTATCAATTATTGATAAAAAAATAATGTCATATTTATAAAATGCAACAATTAATTTAGTTTTGTTTAGTATTGTTTTTTATTTGGGGGGAGTGATTGTTAAGTGATCGTCACAAAAGTTGATCATTTAAATGGAGAAAAAAGTAACAAAAAATGTATTTAATTGGCAAAAAATCTAGTAAACACAAAAATAAAATTATGACGAAGAAAACTAAATTAAGTTTTAGACGTAACGATCGTAATTGTACAAAAAAATGTACAAACGACAAGGACATATTGTTAAAAAATAAGTAAACAAATAGATAAAAAGTTTTATTGAAATGATATACGTAAAAAATAATGATTTATTATTATTCCAGGTGTTTTATTTATTTATTTATTTTTATACGAAAGTTTTAATTAAGTCTTAATTAAAAAGACGTATTTTCTGCGGGGGTTAACAAGTGCGAGACAAAACGTCTACCCTTCATTTCTAAAAGTCACAAAAATACCAGGAAAAAATGTCCAATAATAAAACAATACGAACAAGTCAAACTTGTTTGGTTTTCAGAATCTAATTTTAAGTTGAAAAATAAGGAAGGAAAACCCCCCTTTTTTTCTGTGTGTGAAATTATTAAACAAACACATTTTAAAATAATAAGGTACTTTACTACGATGGGAAAAAAACAACACACATTGTTAATATATTAAACAAGTAAAAAGATATACGCAACTTTATTATCGATTTAATTATTGGGGAGTTCTTTTTGATAATCTACGATAAAGTAATTATTAAAAAAAGAAAAGGAAATAAAAAAAATAATAACCAAAAAGAAAATGTTTAAGAATAATAACAAATTAAAAAAACAAAAAAAAACATCCCGGGTAAATTTGTTAATAATATTAAACAAGTAAAAAGATAGACAACTTTATTATCAATTTAATTATTACGGAGTTTGTTTGTTTTTTCGTTTGTTTTTTTTATAATCTAGGATAAAGTAATCATTAAAAAGAGAGTAAATAAAAATAAAAAAATAACCAAAAAGAAAAAATATTTAAGAATAATAAAAAAAGTAAAAAAACTATCCCGGGTAATTTTGCGCGCCAATATCGAAAAATAAAATGCCATCGATTTGGGACGGGTAATTTAAAGTTTTCAAAAGAAAAATAATTATCAACATTTAAATAAATATTTTGATATTAAATTATTAACTGCATTTAAAAAATAAATAAAAAAAACTCACCTGGTGACGTGCTTAGATTTGAATATGTTCTTTTTCCTCTCTTTTCATTTAGTCTGTCCCAGAAATCGGCGACTGAGAGAAGACGAGAATAAGTGAGAGGAGATATTTAGTCTAGAGGGGGGGGGAGAGGTCCGAAGAGCGGGTAAGAAATTAAGAGAGGGGGGCTAAAGAGAAAGAGGGAGAAAGAGAAATAGAGAAAGTTATATAGACAGAAAGAGTAGGTAAAAAGGTAATAAAAAAGCAACAGCTATTGTGATAGTGAGAATAAGTGAGAGTAGATATTTAGTCTGAAGGGAGGGGGAGGTCCCAAGAACGGGTAAGAAATTAAGAGAGAGTGGGCACGAGAAAGAGAGAGAGAGAGTGAGAAATAAAGAAAGTAATAGGGATAAGGTAAAAAAAAGGTAATAAAATTTTTTTTAAAAGCAACTATAGTGAGTGAGATATAAAGAGGGTAATAAAAGTGAGATAAAACATTCTGAAAAGAGTTTGAGAAAGATAGGAGGAAAAAAGGAGTGATAGTAAGAGAGAGGGGTAAATTTCAGATGAGAGATAGAAAAAGTAAAGAACTAATCAGAGAGAGAGAGAGAGAGAGAATGTGAGAAGCTCCGAAATAGTTTTGGTGTCTGGGGTAAAAAAAAAGAGAAGAGTAAAAAAGAATTAACGAGAGAGAAAAAGAGTAAGTAAGGGAAGAAAAAAAGAGAGTGAATCGGAGAGAGAGAGAGAGAGAGAGAGAGAGAGAGTAATAGACAAAAAGAGAAGGTAAAAAGGTAATAAAAAACAGCAAAGATATAGTGAGGGAGAAATATAAAGAGAGAGAGAGAAAGAAAGAAATAGAGAAAAATTGACAGAATGCTGGGGATGTGGATGGGGGTTGAGGCAATGCTCATTAGTTAGGTTTAAGTATGTGGCAACCCACGAGCAAGTGTTTGACGTGGGCTGAAAGAAGGTTGGGGGGTACAAGAAAAAGTAGAACAAAATAAATCAGTAACTGAACCTGGAGAAAATGTTGCGTAACGCTTAAACACTTAAGTTATATTAGACAAAAATAAAACAAAACGAAAAAACAAAACATCTTACCTCAATAATAACTGTAGAAAAGAATGCAATCCTACTTTACTCACGCACATCTATATAACCTAGTTTTAAATTAAAAATTTCACGGTGTACCAGACCTTACACCTGGTACAATATATTTATTCAATCACATACACAAACATAAAACCTTAATATAACCAAACTCACAGCTGGTGTTCATAAAAAAAATGTTTTTAAATGAGCTGCAGTTCATTATAATTGACCAACACATTTTTTTCTGATTCTTAAAATATTGGCAGCGCTGTTGGCGGGGTTTAGAATAAGTAAAGGGGTACCCCACCCCACACCAAAAATGGGGGTGGGATTCTGGGTATAATACTACCCTGCATCTGATGGTGAGGCTCCAGTTTTGGAGCTCTGGGGAGTGTGGAATACCCACTAATGGCAATTACTCCCAGATCCACTGGCTGGTTGTTTTATTTCATTGCATATCAACACTTTTTGGGTCATTTAATGCCGGATCAAGTCACTTTGGTATATGGATGCTTACAGTACCTGCTGTTGCTTAAATAGTCACCCATCTAAATATAGAACATGCTCCTCGCTGCTTAACTTCTGTGATTTAGCAGGAACCAGTGCTTTCAACATGACTTCACCGTAAGCAATCCACTCTTGTGTACCTGTAATGGTTGTAATATACGAATCAAATAGATCTGTTTGGAAACTTTCTTTCTTTCTTGCTTGCTTTTTTGGATTGTACAGCATGTCAAACCTTGTTGGGTTATTTTATGCGTTTTGTTCTATTTATTCTTGATGGGTATTAAGAATAATTTTTTTAAACTCAATTCTTTTTAAACACATTTTTATTAACTCATTTTATTCTATTTAACCCATAGATGGGACCCTAACAGGTACCACCACTCCGGGTCAGAGTGGACCTGGAAGTAATGGCAATGAAGGGGTACTCCATATTCCCTAGAGCTCCAGAATTGGAACTTCCCCATTAGACGCAGTTTAACATCATACCCAGGACACTAAGATCATCAGTCACTGCCTTCTAGCATATATATGATAAAATGGGTTGGGGGAGTTGCTATAAGAGCAATAAGGTTGGGACAAACATACAGGTACTAGGGCTTGACCTGACCAGCCGACTGATCAAAGGGGGCCCTCCAACTAACCGTCTAACCTAAGAAAGGGCCAAAGTGGAGTGTTGCAAGTCATAGACTGCCCAGTCATCAGGATTCCGTCCTTAAGCATCTCGGGTCGCCACCCATGGTCAAAAGGTGGACCCATTTGGGGGTGGGTCTTACCCTTCTGCAGAGGTGTAGTTGGCGTATTCTACAGCCCTAGTGGACAGGGTGGCTGTTTGGAAATTATTTGTATTAGATAGGAATACTTGATTCATAAGAGTATGCAAAAAATTTTTTGACCATATGACCTTTAGGCACCTGTTTTGCGATCTCAATTCATAAGGACATTTTTTCCATTTACACCGTCAAAATCCGGTGTATTGTTAACAGACGATTTTTAGATTTTTTTTTAAATTATAAAACTAACCCCTAACCCTAACCCCTAACAAACAACTGGATTTTGACGGTGTAAATAAAAAAAAATGTCCTTATGAATTGAGATCGCAAAAGGGGTGCCTAAAGGTCATATGGTCCAAACTTTTTTTTAAATTACAAAAAAAATGTAAACATGAACATACAATGTACACAATTTCTTAACCTCTGGACATAAAATAACCCTAGACAGGTTGACATGCCATTAAAATCAATCAATCAAGCATTAACTCTTTGCCTACTTTAAACTGCTCATAGCGGCTCTCCCATCACTGCAATCCTACCATAAGCTGCTGGCAGTGGCTCTTGCACGTGTCAGTTGTTTTCATTGAAAAATCACAACATGAACACCCCTGCCATTTTTTGTTTTGTCTGTGAACGAACCCTGAGATTGGTGCTTCATCCTTTTGCAATAGGGAGTCAGCTGAATGGGAAATTTGGTAGACAAAGATGGTTTGTTTGGTTTGTTTGGTTTGTTTTGTTTTACGGCATATCAACCTCAGTGGGTCATTTAATACAGATAAAGTTTTGAAATAAATCAATTCTTAATGGATAATACAATTTTTTTATAAATACACTTTTCTATTTAACGCATAGATGGGACCCTAACAGATACTACCACTCCGGGTCAGAGTGGACCAGGGAGCAATGGTGATGAAGGGGTGCTCCACATTCCCCAAACCTCCAAAACTGGAACCTCACCATCAGATAGAGTTTAACATCGTTCCCAGGACATGTAGACCCGCAGCCACCGCCTTCTAGCACCCATATGATAAAAAGGGGTTGGGGCTTGCCATAAGGGCAATAGGGTTGGGAAAATCATATAGGTGCTAGGGCTTGACGTGACCAGCCGATTGATTGGAGGGGGCCTCTCCGACCGCCCGTCTAGCCCAAGATAGGGCCAAAGTGGAGTATTGCATGTCATGAACTGCTCATCCACCTGGGCTCTATCCTTAAGCATCACGGGTCGCCACCCACGGCCAACAGGTGGCCCCATTGGGGGAGTCTTACCCCTCTGCAGAGGTGCAGTAGGTGTATTCTAACGCCGCAGCCGACAGGGCGGGGTAGACAAAGAGTCAATTGAACACATGGCATAGTGGATATAGGCATTGAGTTAACACAGTTCTAAGTGACAGTTATCTCTAGGCTGCAGGTCCGATCCAGATCAAGGGCGACAGTAACATTAATTAACACAGCTTAACACTTGTACCCAGTCATGGTTAGCGGAATGAGAACAGTCTACCCCCGTGGATTGAATAAAGGTTCAAATTTGCCTGAAGGCTCCTGAGTTCGACAAGAAGGTTCCCGAGTTCGAGGAGGGGGTTCCCGAGTCCGACAAGAAGTACCTGAAGAACACCAGAGGGCACATCAGCCGAAACTGTGGGTAGATAACGATAAAGATCAGGACAATAGTCCAGATAATACTAATAATACAGGGTGACCCCAAAAAACAGAACCCAAATAAATTTTATTTAATCTTATCAACGTTTATAAAATTTTAATCATGGCATATTAGGGAAAATTATTTCAACAATATTTTAAACACCAAGTGGATTGTATATTCTAAAAGAAAAAAAAAAGAAAATTAACAGTTTTATTACAAAATTTGTGGGTTCTATTTTTTTTTTTGGGGGGGGGGTCACTCTGTACAAACAAGTTAAAATATTAGGTTTTCTTACATTATAGTTTACCCCGGGTGTAAAAAGAGTCTAAGAGATTAAGGGGTGTAAATTCTAATGATTTTATTTTACTTTATTTGTCACATTAGTAATGTATGACTTTACAATGAAAAATTACAAAACATTTCAACTTAAGTCGGACAGTTTAGCTCAGCTTGTAGAGTATCCGCCTAGGAATTACAAGGTTCCTGGCTCGATACAAGTCCTTGCCAACTCAGCACATGAGTAGCGCAGCTTAGATAATCTGATCTATGCAGTAAAGTAGGGAGCTGATGGTAGGTGTAATGCTCCACCTCAGCTAAAACAATCTCCCTGGTCTATCACTAGCAAAAAGGGGATAGACTCCCTCGCAGTCCGACTGATACTGACAATAGATCACTCCAGTAATTTCACTTTTTTGCAACTCAAGTGTGTATGTGTGTGTGTGTGTGTGTGTGTGTAGGCAATTGTTACTTTTTCAATTTTAAAATGGCCGCTATTTCAGCTGTAGCAAAACAAAACCAAACACTTAAAAATATAAAATGTTCAAATGCAGAATAGCGCGCAAGAGATAATATCATTAGAATCGCATTTTATGTATAAACAGCACTAGAATACAAAAACTCCCGAAGTAGACTAACCCTAACCCTAACGTCTCAAAGGTTTTGCGTATTTCTATGAAATGTAATGCTTTTTATACATAATCTAATGATATTATCTCTTGCGCACTATTCTGCATTAGTACACTAACCCTAACATCCCAAAGGTCTTGGGTATTTCTATGAAATGTAATGCTTTTTATACATAATCTAATGATATTATCTCTTGCGCACTATTCTGCATTAGTACACTAACCCTAATCTTAACGTCTCAAAGGTTTTGGGTATTTCTATGAAATGTAATGCTTTTTATATATAATCTAATGATATTATCTCTTGCGCACTATTCTGCATTAGTACACTAACCCTAACGTCCCAAAGGTTTTGGGTATTTCTATGAAATGTAATGCTTTTTATACATAATCTAATGATATTATCTCTTGCGCGCTATTCTGCATTAGTAATAAAAAAATAAATAAATAAAAGATAAAAATAAATCTTATACACACACAAAAAAGAAAGTCAGTCATTTGAACAATTTCTGTCTTTTTATCCCCCTCTGGCCCCTGGGGTGCTTTTGATATTTAAGATGAGGCAGATTACACCTGGTGTCATCTGGGATACAAAGTCAACTTAGTTACACAGCATGAAACACACAACAATTCAGATAAGTTAATACAACATTGAGTAAATCATTTAAACTTACAAGTCATCTCACATTCATTTTTCACAAGCTGAGAAAATACAACTCTTCTTTTTATTTGTGACAGTTGATCATAAAAAGAAGGAAAAAAAAACAACTTATTTTTGTACAAGTTTATTTATTCAAGGCTCAGTTTTACACCAGAGATTTATGATAAAATTGTATTCCCCTGTCTTAGTATCTATTTATTTATTGGTCTGTCTGTCCATATATATCTATCACAGTCTGTTCATATCTATCACAGTCTGTTCATATTTATTTTGTTCATATCTGTCTCAGTCTGTTTATCTATCTATCTATTTATTTACCTATCTATCTAACTATTTAAAAATCTTTCTATTTATTTATTTACCTCGGTCAGTTCATATATATTGTGTTCATATCTGTCTCTTAAACTGTATCTAATAGTGAAGTTCCAATTCTGGAGCTCTGGGGAGTGTGGAGTACCCTTTTATTGCCATTACTCCCAAGTTTACTCTGACCCAAAGTGGTAGTACCTGTTAGGGTCCCATCTATGGGTTAAATAGAAAGAATGAGTTTTAAAAATTGCGATGAAAAAAATAGACTTTAAATAAAAAAATTTTTTATTCCCATCAAGAATGAATAAAACAAAAATGTCTTCAGCATAAAATAACCCAATAAGGGTTGACATGCCATAAAATTCAACCAACCAACATATCTGTCTCAGTCTGTTCATATCTATCATATTCATTGCAAATCCCCAGTCCTTTTTATTATATATGTGCTAGAAGGCAGTGGCTGAGGGTCTTAGTGTCTTGTATATGAGGCTAAACTGCTTCTAGTGGTGAAGTTCCGATTCTGGAGCTTAGGGAAGTATAGTGCACCCCTTCATTGCCATTACTCCCAGGTCTAATCTGATCAGGAGTGGTAGTATCTGTTAGGGTCCTATTTAAGCCTAAAATAGATATGTAAATAAATATTTAAAAAACAAATTGAACGCCCATCAAGAATGAATAAAGCAAAAATTTCTTTGACATAAAATAACCCAACAAGGGTTGACACGCTGTAAAATCCAACCAACCAACATCTCTGTCTCAGTCTGTTCTTATCTATTTTGTCCATATCTATTTATTCATCTATTTTAGTCTGTCATCTCTGTATATCTCTGTTTATTCATATCTATCTCTTTATCTCAGTCTGTTCATATCTATTTATCAATCTAAGTCTGTTCATATCTCTGCCCCTATTTCTCTTCTATCTTTCCTTTTTCTTCTTTTTCTCTCACTCTTTTCTGATTACCTACATAATCACTGAGGTGTAAATACAAGAAGGAAATATGAATTCCTTTTAGATTTAATTAATCATAATTCAATTAACTTACATGACATAAAAAAATAAAGAAATAAAAAAATAAAGAAATAAAAAAAAGGAGCAAATACCTTATGAAATTCTAATTAGAATTACAAACACATTCCTTTGCGTCTCACCAGTTTCATTCATCTGATGTCAAATTGGATAATAGGAATAATAATAATAATAATAATAATAATAATAATAATAATGATGACGATGATGATAATAATCACTTAAATAGGAATTAGTAAGTATTAATCCAAATCATCTACATGTAAGCCTCTTTTTGTAGTTTATTTATAGATTATTTGAGGGTTTTTCTCCCTTATATTTCTTCTTCTTATAATACTAAGTCTCTTTCTCTCTCTGTCTGTTCATCTCTCTCTCTCTCTCAGTCTATTCATATATCTCTTCCTCTCTCAGTCTATTCATATCTCTCTTCTCTCTCTCTCTTCTCTCTCAGTCTATATCTCTCTTCCTCTCTTTCTCTCTCAGTCTATTCATATCTCCTTCCTCTCTCTCTGTTCATATCTACATATATATATATATATCAGTCTATTCAGTCTATTCATATCTCTCTTCCTCTCTTTCTCTCTCAGTCTATTCATATTCATATCTTTCTCTCTCAGTCTATTCATATCTCTCTTCTCTCTTTCTCTCTCAGTCTATTCATATCTCTCTTCCTCTCTTCTCTCTCTTCCTCTCTTCTCTCTCAGTCTATTCATATCTCTCTTCTCTCTTTCTCTCTCAGTCTATTCATATCTCTCTTCCTCTCTTCTCTCTCTCAGTCTATTCATATCTCTCTTCCTCTCTTTCTCTCTCAGTCTATTCAGTCTATTCATATCTCTCTTCCTCTCTCAGTCTATTCATATCTCTCTTCCTCTCTTTCTCTCTCAGTCTGTCTCTCTCTCTTCCTCTCTCTGTTCATATCTATCATGTTCAAATATATATATATATATATGTATGTAATATATATATATATATATATATATATCCCTCTCCCTCAGTCTGTTTATATTTATCATATTCATGCCCCCCTCTCTCTCTCTGTTTGGCTGGTGACCTGAGACTAAAAAAAACAAAAAAAAAAAAGAAAACACTTCCACTTAACATAACAAAGTCTGACAATGAAGAACAATAAATTCTATTCTAATACACATCTCTCTATCTTTCCCCTACTCTCTTTCTTTCTTATTATATTTCTTCTGTGTAGCATGTCCTTTTTCTTCCCTTTCTTTATAATAAAATAGAATGGTCCATTATTTCACTGAGGTGACAACGCTCATAAAAAATAAGAATTCGGTGGATAAGCAACACCAAATAATCAGGATTTACATTTTTGCATTTCATCTTGGATGATTTGGACAGTCTCATTTTTAACCAGAGGGTGTTGCAAGATGATTACGGTCGTCCAAATAAGGAACACGAGTATGAATAGATTGATAACTAATCTCAAAACTAAGCTAATCTGTTTCAATCGAACATGATGGAAAGAAAGAAAGAAAAAAAGAAAGAAAGACTGTAGAGGATAGAGAGAGGGGGTGAGCACATGGAAGCGATATCACTAATCTTTTTCAATGAAACATAATGAAAAGAGGAAAAGAAGGAAAGAAAGAAAAAAAAAAGAGTGAGAGAGAGTTAAATCAAGATTATTATACTTATTACATATTGAACTATTTAGCAATAGCTCTTAAGTAAACTTATCAAATGCTGTAATAATTAAATTATCATACTGTGGTATATCCACAGGTCCTGCTAGTTTTTATTATTTCATTATTCTCTTTTTTATTCCAAGGCTAAAGAACTTAGCCTGCCCTACGATTTACCCTTAGCTAGAGGGAGAATAAAATGGATTCATGCCTTTCTCAAGGGTATTAGCTGAAAGTGAAATGCAAACAGCCGAGTCCAGGGTTTGAACTCGGGTTGCCAATTTCATTTCCTACGACCATAACCATTTCATAAAGTACATCTTATGTATGTGCCATCGTGGTGTAATGGTTAGCAAGCTACTCTCGCAGATCCATTACTATTGAAAAGTGAATTCAATAATCATAATAAGCATAATCCCAGGGAGCCATCCCCCCACACAAAACGTCTAAAAGGGGCAGGACTGGGTTTATTGCCCAGTGTTACGTAGCCGTTCGTCACGGTACCAAATAGATACATTTGTTACGTACTTTCTTACTGCTTCTTACTCTGGTCTTCTATTCTTCCGGCCGTCTTCTGATCGTCTAGTCTTCTGTCTTCTATCTTCTTTCTTGGTCTCGTCTGGTCTTCTTATCTGGGGATTCCGTGTCTGGTTCTGCTGGGGAGCGTTCCTTATCAGAAGCCTTGTGTCATTGTTAGCTTTTAGTAATAACAACAAGTCTTCGATTTACCTTTGATGTTATTTTATTCTGGAACCCCAGGACCAGACAAATGCGCGCGGAGAGTCACATCTTGCTAGCTTCAGTCCTAACTCTCAACTGACTAACTGCAACTAACTACTGCAACTGACTTTCAGAGTTGCCCACCTTAAACTGGAAGCGGGCTTTCTATCGGGGTTCCGTTCTCACGATTCTATCCCCAGAAAGCAAGGTGAGAGTGAGGTCAAGCATTGTCACTCACTCTCAAGGCCATCAGCTGTACTGATCGCCATAAGGATTTCTATACTACCTTAAAAAGTAATAGGGATCCAATTAATATGTAACACCAGTGCCTGAGGTGGCTCAAAAGTGGAATGTCAAAGGGATACATGTAATGTTTACACTAGCAACTGCATGTGCTTTTGTTTGTGTGTGGCTCCATCTGACATGATGGGAGGTCAGAGGTCAGAAAATATTTAATTGTGACCTTGTGTCAAATCTTATCCATGGTGAATGGGTTTGGTAAATCTTTGTTGATTTTTTTTTTTTTCCAAACAAAAAGCCCTTTTCATGCAAGACAATTCTTCAGCTGATGCTTCTAGAGCAACCGTGTGTATACTGTATTTTCCTCAAAATAAGACCTAGCGTGATTTTTCAGGATTATTTTAATATAAACCCTTCTCTTAAAATAAGCCCTAGTTGAGAGTGGCAGACAGATGAAAGAAATAAGCATTCTTCACAATCACATTATGCGATGCAAACGTTCTAATTCCCCTGAAAATAAGCCCTTATGTTTTATTTTGGAGTGGAAATTAATATATATATTTACCGACCCCTCCGCACGAGCAGGATGTGACACAAGGTCAATTTCTTAAGCAGAGTTTAACAGGTTTGAATTCAGAGTTTTCCTTCTCCTAGACCGGTTGCCTAACCAAGGTTAAAGAGCCCAGTCTGCCCTACTATTTACCCATAGCTGGAGGGAGAGTAGGATTCATACCTTTTCTAAGGGTATTAGCGCTAAGTGAAATGCAATTACCACGTCCAGGATTTGAACTCGGGGCGACAAGTCCATTTCCTATGACTTTAACCATTACACCATGCGCTTCCTACATTACATGGAAATTAATATAAGCCCTGTTTTATTTTTTGGGAAACAAGGTACAGTCAAACCTCAGTTTTCGAACTTAATCTGTTCCAGAAAAAGGTTTGAAAAACAAAAAATTAAAAAGCTGACACAATTTTTCCCATCTATTCATATATAAGAAGCCGTTGTATGTATGTATGTATGTATGTATGTATGTCTCGATGAAACTACGAAAATAAAACAATTAATGACAAAGTAAATAAATATTCATATTCACTATGACTAGAGCTTGCTTTTTGCACAAAAATTATGAAGATTTTATTTATATCCGTGAAGATATTTAAGAATTAGAATTTGAATAGTAAAAGAAGGGAAAGTCATTGGTTGTGTCCATAATTAAAACATAAATCATTCAATTATGGAAGACCAAAACAATCAATGGATCTGCGAGACTAATTTTTATTTATTCCCCTTTTACCCAGGTGATGCCAGGGAGCCACTTCCAGTAAGAAATAATGGGAAACCAAAAAATTGATTCCTAGCCCAAAAATTTACTTGAGTAATATTGCAAAAATGGTCAAAACATCAGACATAAATTTATAATAAAAATCCATAAATACAATAGAGAAAATTTAGAAATCACTTTATCTTTTTGGTGGTGGTGTGTTGGTATATGTAAATGGATGGTGGGTGGGTTGGAAGGAGTTATTGCTGAGAAGGGGATTCCCCTTCCATAGAAACTTCAGGCAAATCAGTGTCTTCAGGAGACTCTTTGACTTAATGTTGTACCGGCCGTTCCTACAGTGGAGAACATGCACCGGTTCTCACTATAAATAGTGAGACACCGAGTGGAAAGGAGGACTGTTCCCGTTAACGACAAGCTAGTCGTA
The DNA here is from genome assembly GCA_023376005.1 of Doryteuthis pealeii. Lineage (NCBI taxonomy): Eukaryota > Metazoa > Mollusca > Cephalopoda > Myopsida > Loliginidae > Doryteuthis > Doryteuthis pealeii. Next base: position 72,831,966 of record CM042151.1, on the reverse strand, counting down.
CATGTACCATTAATTGTAAATACACTTGTCTTATTTTACCCCATCTCGACTTGACTTCTTTTTACTGTTGGGACTAACATCACAACACTTAAGTTTAAAATTTTGCAGCGGGAGGCTGAAAAAAAGTTTGAAAACCGAGACAAAAATTTTCCAAAATTTAAGTTTGAAAACTAAAAAGTTCAAAAACAGAAATGTTCAATAAACAAGGTTTGACTGTATTTAGGGTTTAAAAATGACAGGCTGATAGTGTGTATGCCATTTTCATTGGATCTCAATTGAGAACTTTTTGGACAATTGTCAAGTGTCTTGTTTATGAGGACAGCAAAATAATTTGTATCCAAAAATAAACTCTAGGAAGCAATTACCCTTAAAGAAATTCTCAAAATAACTTCTGTTAATTGTAAATGGCATCAAATCAGTTGAGAGAAGGGAAATTATATCAATAAACTAGCAGAGCTACCTGACATTGGTCAGGATATAAAAAGTAGAAAAATAAATATATTTTTCTACATTTGGTGGGGTGGCCTATTGTCAGTATCAACAGGATAGTGAGGGGGTCTGTCCCCTTGTCACTAGCTCTAGACCAGGGAAATTGTTTTTGTTGAGGTGGAGCACCACTCCTATCATCAACTCCCCACCTTACTACACAGATCAGATTACCATATCTATGTAACTCATGCACTGAATTGACAGAGATTGGTATCAAATTTGGAACCTTGCGATTCCTAGGCAGGTGCTCTACCAACTGAGCTATATAATAAGGGTATAAATCTATAATATATTAAAAAGAATCATTTTTTTTTAAATGATTAAAAACCAAAATAAAGGATAAAATACAATAAAAATTGTATTTTTTTGTATTTTTCTCTGTTTGAACTACATAGCTTGGGCGGGTTCATATGGAGGATAAGCTGTTGCCCATGCAGCAAATCCCCCCTCTCCACACTGCCACTGTGATCCAAAGGAGAGGTAAGGTACCAGTTTGGCAATGGTAGTGTCGCAGGAGTTGATGGGTAATACTGGATTTCAGCATCACACCACCTTAGGGACTCCGGCTCCTGATTTGTTTTCAGGGTTTACTCCCTTAGCCTTTCCTTGAAAGGCAGCAGAGGTTTTGTGTCGGACTTTCCGTTGACTGATGGGTTGCCAACCAAGGCTAAAGAGCCCCATTCAACCCATTTGAGGATCCATGCGAGTAGCAAGTGCTGTAATCCGATTGTTGGAGGATAAGCTGTTGCCCATGCAGCAAATCCCCCCTCTCCACACTGCCACTGTGATCCAAAGGAGAGGTAATCCGATTGTTGGTGTTCTTGCGAAAAATTTGATAATAAAAATAAACAACTTAAAAACAAGAAAAATCAAATAAAAAATAAAACAAATTTATAGAAAAAGAATTTTTATTAATCTATATATAGATAACAGGAAGCATGTAGTGTGATTGTTAGAGTCGTAGGAAATCCTGGATGAGGCTGTTTGCATTTCACATAGTGCTGATACCTTTGGGAAAGGTATGCTTCCAATTATTTACCAGCTATGGGTAAATCGTAGGGCAAACTGGACTTTTTATCTGTGGCTAGGTAACCAGTCTAGGAGAAGAAAAAACTCTGAATTCAAACCTATTAAAATCTGTTTGAAAATTTGACCTTGTGTCACATCCTACTCATGCAGAGGAGTTGGTAAATATACATATAAATATATATATAGTCTTTTTTAGTATTGAAGAATTGAAAATAAAGTGCTCGATTACGTGTGTAAGAGCTGTAAACAAAAAATACACGAATATATAAATGAATTGACATTCACTGCATTTGTTAACAGGTTCATTGTCTTGAAGAAAAGTGGCTAACATACTGCTTTGAAACCAATAGTAACAATTGCACCTTAAATGTATTGTACACTATAATATATATATATATATATAGGGTCATCCACAGACACATGTTTCGACTTATCAAGTCTCTTCAGTGTGGCTAGACATTTTGTAAGCTACCTACAGCCGGAATTCCGGTCGGTTGGGTGTCAGTCCGGCACCATAACCATTAGGCTGTCTTCACTTACAGGATGGGAAGGGGATTTTAACTGTTTTAATACACACATCGCTTTGTGTGTAAAGGCCGTCACAGAGTGCTCAATGCGGGAGGGGGGGTTAAAATAAAACTAAAATAAAATTAAAATAAAAAAACTCCCATAGGCCTTTACCGGAAGAACCGTCCGCACATGTGTGAGAAAAGGGACCGACTTCCCATCCCCAAGAGAATATCTAGGCCATTCAAGTTTAGGCCTTAACAGGGTCTGGTCGCTCCTACTAGCCAGGGAGATATTCCCTTGCTACAGGTTATTATGAATAAAGCCTGTCATCAAATCCCCTTCTGCCTTTGTCTCTTTTCTTTTTCATTCCTTGAATTTCTTCCTTTTCAGCGCAACCACCAAATGAGATGGGGTTAAAAGAAAACCCAAAGAACACACACCAAGAATATCCAGCTACCTTAAATTTTGAAATACGCAAAACCACTTGCCACCCCATATATATAACAGATTTATTTTTAACTTTTGAAATCCCAGGCAAAGCCAGGTAGCTCTATTAGGACACACACACACGTGTGTGTGTGTATATATATATATATATATATATATATATATATATATATATGATAAAAGTTAATAAATATACCTACTAAAAGTCTTGCTTAGTGCTTTTTAGGGCAAAGATCGGACTAAAGAGACTTTATTGTTTGCTCTACTTAGGTATTGAGCACTCTTTACTTTTTAGCTTTAGAATATCTTGGTAGTTTATATATATATATTTTTCATATATATATACATATAAATTGTTTTTTCTTTTGGGCAAGTATTATAGTATGAACTGATTATTTTCAATTGGTCCGACTATCTTGGTCTTTTCTTTTTTGCAAAATTTTTTTTTTTCCCGAGATGATGTTTGGTAGTATATTTTTACAATCAAACTATTTGCCAGGTTTTTTTATATATATATATTAGTTTGTGTATATATATTATTGCATGTATATATATATATATATATATATATATATATATATATATATATATTATATATATATATATATATATATATATATATATATATATATATTAGTTTGTGTATATATATTTATTGCATATATATATATATATATATATATATATATATATATATTTATTAGTTTGTGTATATATATATTTATTGCATATATATATTTATTAGTTTGTATATAAAAATTTATTGCAAATATATATTTATTAGTTTGTGTATATACATTTATTGAATATATATATGTATATATATATATATATATTAATAATGAATTAGGCGGGAATACCTATTAAATGTATGGCTAAACAAATCGAGAAAAATCAATCTCTGTATGTACATTTCGGCCTATTAGGCCTCATCAGCAGAGCTATAGATCGGAAGACCGCCCTGTGCGTGATTTGAAACCGGACCGTCAAGCTGACAGGCCGATCTCATAACCCCAACACCAAACGAACTTCTTAGATTTTATGATTTGTTTAGAGTAGGTTAACATTCCTCTTCTAGTG
>CM042151.1:72795025-72823401 GCA_023376005.1 Doryteuthis pealeii | reverse complement strand
GCCAATATACCACCCTCTGGCAAAGTATTTAAATTTTAATTTAATAAAATATTATATTTAAATTGAAAGCTAACATGAACTAAAAGAATCCAGGTAAAAAAGATTTGCCAAATAGAGGTTAAAATCGAAATAATAGAACAACTGAACCTCACTCTTCCATCACTCGATCATTTATTCGTTAAAATTACATAATTATTTAGTTAAAATAGAAGTAAAGAACAATTAGAGTTGTTTGTCTGTTTAATGAGTTCTTTTAAGATTATCCCAAGATTTACTTATATCTTAAGATAAACCAAACATTAGAAATCATAATACTAGCTATATTTAAAATAATTTTAATATCAAGATGGCAATTAGCTTCATACACTGTAACTGCTATTTTGATGTATATAATACAATTGGCATGTTATTGTTTTGATATATTCATACAGTATTATATGTAAAAAATATTAATAATTGATGTATAAATAATATGGGGAATTGCAGTTATAAAAGCGGATTGTGACTTGAGTAGTACTTAGTTTTCAGGTAGAGAGAAAAACACCTATCTCTATAAGATATATACGGTCTTTTATTCATTACAAGTTTGATGTAGCCCTCATTTTCTTTGTATCTGATGAAAACGTGTATAACGTCGAAACGAAGATGAAAAAAAGGGGCGAGTAACGTAACAGGTTGTGTGTGTATATATATATATATATATATATATATATATATATACTTTCGATTCATCCTAGTATTTATTATTTGGATTATTCAGGCTATCAACCTCATTTTTATTGTTATCTACAGAACGTTTTGGCCAATGTGCCCTCCAGCCGTTTTCAGGTGTTTTTCTCTTCATTTTTGTGTGGATGTATATATATATATATATATATATATATATATTTATATATATATACACACACTAGAATGAATTGAAAGTTTTGCAATATTTTGCTAATGTTGTTACATAATGGATATACATGTGTGTGTATATATATATATATATATATATATATAATATATTATATGCATGTCTTTGTGTGGATGTCTGTGTTTTTGCATGTGCCTATGTGTGTCTGTAACAACACCTGTATCAATTTTATAACCCCGCCCCTGCACCCCCATGAATATGTACGCAGAAACTATTACTGATACAGAAATTGACACTCATGTGTATTTTGTATTTAATTGAAACATTTTTCATCCTTTTTCTTTTTTTTTGCGTTCTGTTTTTTTTTTTTTTTTTTTTTTTTTCATTTCTATCATTGCTAACATTTTTCCTTTCTTCTTCTAGAGTACCCAGGTATCTGATGCTGACCCGCGCGCATTACCCAGCATCCGCATACATTCCACGTGATTACCAAGACACATACTGGCAGTACAGAGCATGTGTTGTCTGCAGACTCAAAAGAACAATCAGACAAGTGGTGGGAGGGATTCCAACAACACTTTGCTCGATCAAGGTAAAACATACATACATACCTTTTTTTTCTCTCTTTGTTTCTCTTTTTTTTTTTTTCTCTTTGTTTCTCTTTTTTTTTTTTTTCTCTTTGTTCTCTTTTTTTTTTTTTCTCTCTCTTTGTTTTCTTTTTTTTTTTTTTTTTTTTTCTTTTTTTTTTCTCTTTTTTTTTTCTCTCTCTTTTTTTTTTCTTCTTTTTTTTTCTCTCTCTTTTTTTTCTCTCTCTTTTTTTTCTCTCTCTTTTTTTTTCTCTCTCTTTTTTTTTCTCTCTCTTTTTTTTCTTCTCTTTTTTTCTCTCTCTTTTTTTTCTCTCTCTTTTTTTTTTCTCTCTCTTTTTTTTTCTCTCTCTTTTTTTTTTTCCTCTCTCTTTTTTTTTTTCTCTCTCTTTTTTTTTCTCTCTCTTTTTTTTCTCTCTCTTTTTTTTTTTCTCTCTCTCTTTTTTTCACGTATGGAACTATTAATATCTTGGCATTACATCTACTTCTTGAATGTGACATATATACACCTACCCCCACACTCCCTTGTTAGTGGGTGTGTAGAATCTGCTGACTGTATCCCCCTGCAAAGGAGTAGGATCCCCCCCCCCCAGACTCCCCAAAAAGTGTGCTGGGTATGACACTAAACTGCATCTGGTTGTGAGACTTCAGTTCTAGAGATCTGGGGATTGCGGAGTACCCTGCTATTAATCCTAGGTCCACTGATTCAGAGTGATAATACCTGTTAGGGTCCCATATATGGGTTAAATAGATCTATTCAAAGGGTCTCATGTATGACCCAATGAGATCTGTTTTAAAATTTTTGATATTGGATATGTCTTATATATCCCTAAGAAATTCAAGTTTACATAATATATGGTGTGGTTAATTTGCATATTGGTTTTAATAAAACCGGGTTTGATAAATAATTACTTGGTGTTATTGATCTCTAATATTCTCCAACATATTAAAATCAATCCTATGAATGTGTTTATGTAGAAACAAATGAAAATATAATTAAAATAAGTGTAATCTTTTTATATGCGTTCTTATTTTAATTTTTTTAGTCTTTCTAATTTGATATATTTCATTACATTAAAACTTAAATCCTTATGTCCATCAGAGAGCGCATATTCTTGTTTGTCATATGAATAGAAATTTACTCTCAATACATCTTGTATGCTACTTGAATACTAACACAATTTTCTTCACTTTGGATTCTTGCAATAAACTCCTTTTTCATTTGTATTATTTAGATTTTACAGACTATTGTCCTCATCTTTATTGTTATATACACAATGTTCTGGACGATGTGCCCTCCGGCATTTTTCAGGTGTTTTCTGATTGAACTCTGGAACCTTCTTCTTGGAACTTTGAATTCAACAAAAACAACTGAAGAAGGCCTGAGGGCACATCAGCCAAAACTGAGGGTGCATATTCTTGCTAGTAAAGTTGATGAATATTATTTGTTACTTTACTGATAAATGCGAAGAAAATGAAAATTATTTTTACCCTTCGTTTAATTTTCTTTCTGCTATTTTTTTTTTTTTTTTTTTTTTTTTTTTTCCTCAGCTCTTTGGAAACACGCTACAGAACACATGATGGTCATCAAGAAGGCATCACCACTCAACCTCCCATTATTTCTACGCAAGAGTTTCTCTCTATGACGAACACACCATTGAAGGTAAGAGAAAAGGAAAAGTCATTATCACCCCCCCACACACACACCCATCCCACTCTCCCCCCCTCTTAATCTTTTTATTATGGTATTTCTTTTCTTTAAATATTTTTCTATTGTTTCATTCACTCTCTCTTTCTCTCATCTTGTTTACTTAGGGTTCTTTTTTTTCTCTCTCTCATTTCTTTCTTCTGTTTTGTCACCTTCCTTTCTGTTCACTTTTTTTCAATTCTTTCTTCATTGGTTTGTTTTTTTCATTGGTTTGTTTTTCATTGTTTGTTTTTTCATTCGTTTGTTTTTTTTTTTCATTGTTTTTCTTCATTTGTTCGTTTCTTTCGTTTCTTTTCGTTTGTTCTTTCGTTTTTCTTTTTTTTTCTTTTTTTCTTTTGTTCTTTCTTTTTTCATTTTTTTCTTTTTTTGTTCTTTCGTTTGTTCATACTTCCTTTCATTCATTCTTTTCAATCTTTCGTTCTTTTCTTTCACTTCCATTTATTAATTATCCAATTGGCCAATTTTTATAGTCATTTCTATTTAATAAAAGATCAGACGCCTAGATGAGAGCAAAGTGATGTTTTTGGAAACTCCCATCTCCTCCCTAGACCCCCAAAATCATTTTGATTTGGATTTAATTTACTTTATTTCTACTGACATTACACAATGATAAATCTCACCGTCTGTGGGTGTCTGATGAAGAAGCCAAATTTCCCTGGGCCCCCCCAAATATCTGGCTACCCCTCTGACAAAGATATACCCTCATAATGTTGATCCATAAAAAGAATAAAATCTGTTAAGGTGCTACTTAATTCTCTGGGGTAGGGGGTCCCCTTTGGCGTAGTGGATAAAGTGCTGGCCTACAACATCAGAGTTTGAACTCTTGTCACAGTTTTTATGTTCACTTTTGGGCTCTTATCCTTGGAAAAGGTATAAATTACCCTCAGCTATAGGTTGAATAGTATCACAACTGTTCTTCTACATGTATGACTTTGGCATTAAATAACCCATGAAGGTTGATCTGCCATTAAACAAAGAAACCAACTAAACCATCAGTTTTCTTGAAGGAATGTTATTGTGATGGCATTCGCCCTGGGTCAGTTAAGCCTGCTCCATCCAACGAATTCACTGTATCCCGAATGGACGAGATATTGAATTCATGAAGGTGTAACACGGGAATAGGAAATTCACAATTGATCCCCAAGTCCTGCATCCATATCTTGATCAGGGGAAGGAGATGCCCTTGTTTGCTGCAACTTTTCCATAGACGCAGTGACAAGTATGCCAAAAGCCATTGATTCCTGACGATAATGGAGACGCCCTTTGGATTTTTATCAGAGCCCCTTTAGCCAGGTTGTGGTCCTAATACCACTGGGTGCCAGATCAGTCTGCCTTAGGAGGTCTTACCAGAAACTTGAGTTCTGGACGACATAGCTTTGACATTATCATGTTGTTACCACCACCTTGCCTTGGGAAGGGGGGATGTAAAGGAATACATGTAAATCATTGCATTTGTTTAGCAGACATGAAAGTGAATTGTTTAGAATATGTGTCTCTAGTCATGAATCTAAAGAAATGTCCACACAATAAAGTTCTTAATATCTTCAGATTTGTAGAAATAATTTTCATTAACTTCATTTGGTTTGGATTGGTTTATTTAATGGTATAATAACCCTGTGGGTTATTTAATGCCAAAAACTATTAGAGTATGAGATAAAAGTTTGTTCTTGAATTTCCTTTATAGGTGTAATTTTTGTAGATATATTTTGTGGATGTATTTAATACCTGATTCATACTTTTCGATGTATTTTTATTTCTCTCAAGAAGTATAAAATGTCATCTGTTAGCATTTTCAAACAGATCCCTCATATTATTTGCGTCGAAATATTTCTTTCTGATTGGAGCAAAAACTCCACACTCCATGAAGAAATGTTTCACTGTGCAGGGTTTTTGGAATGTCCTGCACTGTGGTTGATCCTCTTGCTTGAACATATAAAAAAGTATGCAATTCTTGTATGGCCAATGCACAGCCGAGCCAGTATTACTTTTTTTCTCTCTGGATTTTGTATATCCTGATTTCCATTCTCCTACTGTTGTAACGTAGCGGCGGCATCACGGTACTAAATTACAATAGTTTTATCTTCGTTGTAAGGATGACAATAACACCAAAGTTATCCTCCAGAAGTTTATTGAAATAAATTCAAGCTTCTTAACTTCGAGAGAGAGGTCAGTTTAATTAATATATTTCAGTCTTTAGACTTTCAGTCCTTCGATTAAATTTCTGGTTGGTAAATATTAAGGCTAGCTTTTCCAACACCAACTACACGAGATCCCACTCGGCCAACTAACTCGTACCGGCTCTCCCGATTACTGACCCCGATCACCTCACTCACTCTCTGGCTGACTGCCTCCTGGGCTGACTGACGACTGACCTGTCTCAAGCCCTCGGTTCTTTTATATTCATAGCTACTCCCACGCATTTTTATCTCTTGATCTGATAACGGGCAGTTGTTATATTTCTTTGTTTAATAAAACGGAAATTCATATTTCCGTTTGTACAATATATAACACTGTTGGTTTAATTGATAATTTATTTGGTGTATTACTATACAACTTATTTAGAATTTGTGTGTCTATTCATGAATCTAGTCGGACAGCATTGTGTACAATATGCAACAATGTTCTATTTTTAATTTAAACTCAGCTCTAACTACTTCAACCCTAAGAAAAAGAACATTGTTAAAAAAAAAAAAAATTTCTTATGAAATTGTTCATACACTTTTAAAAATATCAGAATGGACAATCACTAACAACAGCTCCAGACTTTCAGAAATCTTTTGTCAAAGAGATTTTATCTCGAAATATTAAGAATAAATCACAGGTTAACAAACACCATAGTTACCTTATTTTTCTTTACACTTGCATTGTGATAGCCTTCAAAACCAACCACCAAACCAATATAAACACAATGCTTCAAGCAAATTATAAAACACTTTTAGTTTTTATTTTATTTTATGATATTGCAGTCTGTTCTTTTGATTTAAGTCTAAAAATAAATTACCATATTCTACACAATGCTGCAATCTTAGACTTTGTAAAGAATAAAATTGGCAGAGTGGCCTATTGTCGGTATCAACTAGACAGCGAGAGAGTCTGTCCCCTTTTCATTAGTGCTAGACCTGGGAGATTGTTTTTGCTGAAGTGGAGTGCCACACCTACCGTCAGCTCCCCACTTTGTCGCACAGATCAGATTGTACAATTTGTGCTACTCATGCACTGAGTTAGTGGGGACTGGCATCGAACCAGGAACCTTGGAATTCCTAGCTGAGGGCTCTATTGATTGAGCTAAACCGGTCCCATACACAGACATTGTGTACACATCTTCTGTGTAGATTTCTCTATATTCCTAAACAGACATCAATTCTAAGCAAGTACCAAATATTTTAATGGTTGTATAAAGATATGATTATGTTTAATGGCCAAATAAAAGATATAGTAATATTTTAATGGTTGTGTAAAATGGTGATGTTTTAATGGTTGTTTTAAGATGTGGTAATATTTTAATGGTTGTTTTAAGATGTGGTAATATTTTAATGGTTGTTTAAAGATGTGGTAATATTTTAATGGTTGTTTAAAGATGTGGTAATATTTTAATGGTTGTTTAAAGATATGGTAATATTTTAATGGCCATGTAAAATTGTGATATTTTAATGGTTGTTACTTTAATGGTCATGTAAAAAAATTACAAAATGATGTGTTTGGCAGCATTAAAAATTTGTTTAAAAAAGCAAAACCTTCTAAAATCTTTAAAGATGTCCATGTAGAATCAGGAAAGTAATGTGGACAATCAATAATATTGTTATTGTTATCTTTCTTGTTTCTCCCTCACCACACCACACACCTGATTATATAAATCTTATTATAATGTAGATTCAGTGTCTGTCTGTCTGTAACCGAAACTACATCACTGCTTACATCACAATACCTTCAGGAATTGCGTAAGTTTATCAATGAGTATTTAATTTATAGTCAAAATCATTAATACATAGAATAAATTTTAACAATGTCTCCATGAAAATCTGAGTTAGATTTACCTCAAAACAGTCAATGTTACTGTGTTTTTATATCCTTCAATGTGTCTTATATGTCACTAAGAAATAACGGTTTACATAATATATGGTGTGGTTAAATTGCATATTGGTTTTAACAAAACCTTGTTTAATACATAATTACTTGGTGTTATTGATCTCTAATATTATTGTTTTATTCTCTAACATATTAAAATCAATCTTATGAATGATTTTATATAGAATATAATTAAAATATGATTAAAATAAGCGTAATCTTTTTATATATGCTCTTATTCAATTTTGTTAATCTTTCTAATTTGATATATCTCATTACATAAAACTTAAATACTCACACCTGGTGGAGGGCACATATTCTTACTAATAAAGTTAATGAACATTATTTCTGTTAATTTATTAATACAATGTGGGCCATCATAGTTTCCTGGTCAATTCTCTAGTTAACAAAACCCACAATAATTTTTTTAGAGTCTTTAGTTTTTCTGTGTGTTTGGAACAAAAAAACATATTTCATTGAAATAAAATATCAACAAGTAATTTTTCTATACATAGTGTATTTAATGTTTTTTGTTATTGATTTCTAAGAAGAAACTGTTATAAGTTTGGTTTTTTTTTTTAACTTTTAATAACGTGTTTTGTTAACTTCACTTACATCATTTTTCGTAAATTTTTAAGCTAATTTAATATTTAAAATGTATTAAAAATTAATTACATGTGTAATATTATTTTTTTTTTTTTACTGATGCTCATTATGTTACTACTTTTCAACAAAAATAAAAATTTGACCTTAAATAATCGATTTAATTAAATTTAATTCGTTTTTTAAGTGAGAATCAGTGTTCATTTTGTTGATAGATATTTTGTTCATTTCAAAAATGATTTTTTTTTTCTTCTTTTCTTATTGTTTTTCAGATCCTGAACATTTGTGTGACTCCCTGGTAGAAAATATGGATGACACGGAGTTGACACAGATGATTAGGACTATGATGGGTGAGGCTCAACAGATCAGAGGAGAGAGCAAATAAAATAAAAAAAGAATGCAAAAGATGGGGGGGGGTGACACAGATGTGGGGTGATTGTTTTTTTTTTTTTTTTTTTTTTTTTTATAAAGCTAAAGAGAAAAAAAAATCATTGGAGGATCCGACAGGGAAATAAACCAGAAAGGTTAAATAAAAGTAAAGGAGGAGGAGGGAGGGAGGGGTGGAGAGTGCATTAGATGGGAAATTTGTTGGATTCATTTCCCTTTCTGGCGAGGAGTTTTTTTTTTTTTTTTTTTTTTTTTTTCCATTTTGTGTGTGTCTCAGTCATTCAGCAACTATTCATCATAATAATTCATGGTAGGAATCTTACATAAATTTATATATATATATATATATATATATATATATATATATATATGTATGTATATGTATGTATATGTGTGTGAAAAGAAAATAACAGATTCGGTAAAATTTTACAAAATATGATAAAAGTTGAGGAAAAGTGATTTATCATCACAAACAATTTGAATCAATTAATATTTGACCTCTGTGGGTTTAAAAAGCTTCATCAGAAAAAATATTTCTGATGAAGCTTCTTGAAAATACAGAGGTGAAATATTAATTGATTCAAATTGTTTGTGTTGTATCCACTCTTTTACCTCAACTTTTAACACTTATACACACACACACACACACACACACACACACACACACACACATATATATATATATATATATATATATATATATATATATATATATATATAAGCTTGAAAGATGTACTTTAGAGTAATTCTGCATTTTATCTGCAAACAAGATGTGGTTTGGTCCTGCTGATATTTCAATGTTTATTTACATCATCTTTAGAATATTCTGAAATGTTTGTGTATAAACATTTGAAATAATGACAAAATAATTTATACTTTTGTTTTGTTAATCAAATATTAATTACTTGCGTATTTTCTTTGTATTCATTTTCATCCTCCATAAACAATTTACTTTATATATGAGGGAGGATTAACAACAATAATGAGCATGGAGATATATTATATATATTTGTGCAGTCATTTACATATGCGATTATGTACAATATGCAATGATGATGAGGATGAATAGACATCCAAAAATTTCTTCTTTTTTTTTAAATTAAACCAAGTGTCATCCAATCAACAATTTTTGAAAAGTCAAGATTTGATCCGTTTTTGTTGCTGGAATTAAAATTTTATCTTTTCAATTTTTCCCATCATTCATTTCATTTACCTACTTTAAAAAAGACAACCACCACATATACGCAGGGTGAGTTTGACAATTGAAAACATAAATAAATGTTTCTAACAGTTGATGAGTCAAATTTAGCAAGCAGTGTTCATATTCTCTGCAGGACCATAATAATGTCTTTGTTTACTTCTGCTTTTGTTCTTAATTAATTTAATTAATTCAATGCAGATACCCTGATGATCGATTCAATGTGAAACTCGAGTAGGTTATCTGACTATACCATTTTACTATATATATTTGTGCAGTTATTTACATATGCGATTATGTACAATATGCAGTGATGGTGATAAATAGAAAACCAAAATTTCTTTTTTTAGATTAAACCAAGTGTCATTCAATCAACAATTTTTGAAAAGTCAAGATTTGATCTGTTTTTGTTGCTGGAATTAAAATTTTATCATTTCAAAATTTTATTTTATCTTTTCAATTTTTCCAATTGTTCATTTCATTTACTTTTAAAAAAATCAAAACTAAATTTCATATTTAAAAAAAAAAAAAAGAAATACTTTTTTTTTTTTCTCTCTCTCTGAAAAAAACATCCATAAATTTTGTTAAGATAATCAGATTTCTCAGTAAATTTGCAATTTGTTTTTGTTTTAGGGTTAATTATGAATAATTTTGATATTCCACCTGGATTTATGGACTTCTAACTTTGTGGTACAACTACCCTCGCTAACTCATTTTCAGAGGATTAAACTTTTCTTGGCAAGTCCAGAAAAAAATAGAAAATTAGTTTACCATTTTCACTTCTGTTGATAAACCAAATTGCTATGATTCTTGAATTATTCAGTCTTATACTGCAGTCGAAGCAATCAACAGATTTTGATTCCATTTCACAAGAATTCTTAGAAACAATTCCTATCTATTGAATCTTTGAACATGATTGTAAGAATTATGCAAGTCTTTCACAATCCCAAATTAATTGTTATCAGTCTTTTACTTAAAATTGTATTTACAATAATTCATAATCAATTTGACAAACAAGATGGAGTCAGCAACAACAACATTGGGATTTAATATTCAGATCTTAAATTCAAACAAAACGTATAGATGCTTTCAAAAATGCAACCAAGTAAGTAATTTAATAAAACTTCCCGAAAATAAGACCATCCAAGATTTTATATTTCCTTAAAAAAAAAAGTTGGATTCTACTTAAAAATATGAGTAATTGAACAATAGTTCACACACACACACACACATATATATATATATATATATATATATATATATATATATATATTAGACAAAATGTGACTGGTTGGATCATCCATTGAGCTCTGAGTAGATGATAGGGATTAGGGAAAAGTGAATTTGCAAACGAAAATTTTTTTTTTTTTTAAATACATAAGGATGGAGCATTAAAAAAACAAAGATTAAAATCATTAAGATTTCTAAGAAAGGGGACATTTGACCTAATTTAACCTATGTGCTAGTTGCTTCTGAAACTTAAGATACAAATATATTTCACTTTCTCTAAATCATAAGGAGGTAATTAAGATATATAGAGAGAGGGTGAAAGTGACAGGCAGAATGTGAAGTAATAGATGGGTTAGTTTTTGACTTAATTGCAAATTACAACTAATTAGAACCAATTAATGGATTTTTTTTTTTTTTTTTTTCAAACATAATTCAATCCTAGAACTAAGGAATATTTTGGGGTGTATTTTGTGTCATTAAACTAAACAGAAAAAATCCTTTAGCAACAATTATTGGTTCACTCAGCTTTAGTATGATGATATATATATATATATATGTATGTATATATATGTTTTCTACCAAACTATCACTACAAATCTATTTCAAAATTTATCGGCATTAAATGACCCACTGAGATTGATATGCCACAAAACAAACAATCCTTGAAAGATGAAGCTATATAAATCAAAATCCTTAAGTGTGTCTGGATTTCAAATTACAATTTGAATTACGAATGTTAAAACTGTTTTGTTTTCCAATCTGCTAGATGATTCTTATTCAGTTGCATCGATAAAACAAAAAACATTTCTAATTTTTATCTTTCCAATGCCCTCCTCCTCCTCCTCCTCCTCTTCCTCCATGATTCCTTATTTGAATTAAGGTCGAGTACTCCTGAATTTTTAAAGATTCAGGGAAGAATTCAAATAGTTGATATTGTTTTTTTATTGTTGTTTTTTTTTGTTTTTTCATATTCAGATAACTTGTTATTATCACCCCCCTTTCCTTGCCAATTGACCTTGGTGGGGGGTGGGGTGAAAGTTGTGTCCATGCAACATCAAGGGAAGAAAATTTATTGTTTTAAACATCAACATTTGTTTAAGTTTAAAAAGAAACATCTGTTTTTAATATTTTACTCTGATGAATCAGAATATGAAATAAATAAATAATATATAAATAATAAATATATATATATATATATATATATATATATATATATATATATGTCTGGGTTATAAAAAAAATTGGATTTTTTTTTTTTTTTTTTTTTTTTTTTTTTTTTTTAAGGCATGAATGAATAGTGAATTTAAGTGTTTAAATAGACTAATATTTAAGAAATACAGTTAACTTACCCAGTATTAATTAAAACATAACAGGTAAGTCAGCTGTATTTATTAAATATTAGTCTATTTGAACACTTAAATTCACTATTCATTCATGCCTAAAAAAACAGTATTTTTATTTTATTTTTTATAATAGACAGAAAATATGTAAAACATACACTAAACCCTTGCAATTTGAATATATATATATATATATATATATATATATATATATATATATTTATGGCTGGGCAGTGTTTTAAAGGAAGAGTGCAAATTAAAGTTGGAAGTGGGGGGTAACAGTTGTGAGGGGTGGGCGAGTAATTGTCATTTTGCCTTTTATCATTCCCCCTAACCCTCCACAAATGCATCCTCCCACCCTCTCTGCAGCTCTTTTAATAGCTCCACCCTACCATCACCCCCTACCCGTGCCCCCACTCTGAATTTTTTTTTCTCTAAGGGTTGGGAAGTAGTTTAGCTGATGACTTATTTGGTGGGCATCTTCCTTCTCTCATCCTTTTAAAAAAAAAGAATAAGGGAGAAGGAAGCTGTGAATGGGGAAACAGGAAGAAATAAAATTTGGAAGAAACCCCCTCCTCCCAAGAAAAAGGGAGGGGGGACAAATGGAGATTTGAATCCCATAATAAAACTTGTTACATTGGTTATTTGAAACTTTTTTTTTTTTTTTTTTTTTTTTTTTTCCAACGAAAAACAAAATCAAAACTGAAATGTATAAGAAAATCTAAAAACCAAAAAAGATAAATAAATTATCAAAAAATTCAATTTTCGTCTTTGTTTTATTTTCTTGAATTAATCTTACTGAAAAAAAAAAAATCTTATTATAATGGAGATTCAGTGTCTGTCTGTAACCAAAACTATGTCACTGCTTTCAATCGGCTGATCACGTCAAACCCTAGCACCTATATGATTGTCCTAACCCTATTGCACTTATGGCAAACCCCAATCCTTTTTATCATATATTTGCTAGAAGGACCTAGAGTGGTAGTACCTGTTAGGGTCTCATCTATGGGTTAAATAGAAAAAAAGGACCCATTGAGTTGACTTGCTGTAAAACCCAACCAATTGACATCACTGCTTACATCACAATACCCTCAGAAATTGTGTAAGTTTATCAGGGAGTATTTAATTTATATTATAGTCAAAATCATTAATACAATTTTGGTCTTTGTTTTATTTTTTTAAACTAGCAGGACCTATGGATATACCACAGTAGGATTATTTAATTATTACAATGTTTGATATGTTTACTTAAGAGCTATTGCCAAATAGTTTAATATGTAAAAAGTAAAATAATTTTGATTTAACTCTCTCACTTTGTTTTTTTTTTTTTTTTTTTTTTCTTTCTTTCCTTCTGTTGTGACTGAATTCATCAAATACAATATTGAAAATAAGTTTTATTACTTTTTGTACAGGAATATAAATAATAGTCAACATGCAGTTCTCTAACAGTATGACTTGCTACTCAACTACGAATGACTTCACATATTTGTACCTTTTATGTGTTTTGTTGAACAAATCCAACTATCTTGTAAAGGAAATATCTTCCCTTACAACAACTTCTTTTCATTATGTTCGATTGAAACACATTAACGTTATTGTTTCTGCGTGCTCAGCCACTCTCTCTGTTTCACCTAGTCCCTTTCTTTCTTATATTTTTTCTGTAGCATGTCCTTTTTCTTCCCTTTATAATAACAGAATGATCCATTATTTAGCTGAGGTGACGACAGTCATAAGAAGAAAGAATTTGGAGGATAAACAACACCAGATAATCAGGATTTACATTTTTGCATTTCATCTTGGCTGATTTGGACAGTCTCATTTTTAACAAGAGGTTGTTGCAAGATGATAACAATTGTACAATTAAGGAACATGAATATTAATATATACATTATTCTTATAATTATTCTTTTAAAAAGTGTAAATTAAAAAAATAAACAATTTTTTTTTTTTAACCAACTCTTGACCTTTCTCTTCATAGTGCAATGGAAGGGTGCTCTTGTCATTGACCTTCAAATAATTTTTTATTATGCCTCATCCTATGCAAGTCATTATTATGAGACTTTCAAAATCTGGATGAATACATCTTCAGTGTATTTATATTTACCAACCCCTCCACGTGAGCAGGATGTGACACAAGGTCAATTTTTTTAGTTTAACAGGTTTGAATTCAGTTTTTCCTTCTCCTAGACTGGTTGCCTGACCAAGGCAAAAGAGCCCAGTATGCTCTATTATTTACAGTTAAGCAACATAAAATATTAATACATTATAGTAAATAAAGTTAGAGGAGTGGCCTATTGTTACTATCAGCCACGAGACTATCCCCTTTTCACTAACACTAGACTAGGAAGATTGTCTTTGTGTCTGAGGTAGAGTGCTGTACCAACTGTCAGCTCCTCACTTTACTGCACAGATCCAATCTGTACTACTCATGCACTGATTTGATGAGGATTAGTATTTTGAACCCGAAAGTTTGTCATTCTGAGATGGATACTCTACAGATTGAGCTAAACTGGCTCTTTCACTACATTATAATGTAGATTAATTACAGGTTTTTAAATCAAGATATTACTAATGATATTACTAATATCATTAAATATTATATATATATTATTATAAATTATTAAGATATCACTACATTATAATGTAGATTAATTACAGGTTTTTAAATCAAGATATTACTAATGATATTACTAATATCATTAAATATTATATATATTATTATAAATTATTAAGATATCACTACATTATAATGTAGATTAATTACAGGTTTTTAAATCAAGATATTACTAATGATATTACTAATATCATTAAATATTATTATATATATTATTATAAATTATTAAGATATCACTACATTATAATGTAGATTAATTACAGGTTTTTAAATCAAGATAATATAGCTGGAGGGAAAATACTTGAATTCATACCTTTCCCAAGGGTATTAGAAGTGCTATGTGAAATGCAAACAGCGTATAAGACAATCGTCATGCAAGGAAAGACAGAAAAAAAGATAGGAAAAAAAATCTTGGAATGGACAGCTAATGTGACATTCTGAAAATAGAAAGGAGCTGGGTGCCGTCTGTGATATCTCCAAAGAAAATCTTAAGAACTTCTTAGTAGGTGTTGATATTTATAAACTGTTGTGTTTCCAACATCTTTAACTTCTCTGGATTTTTGAGATGAGGCTTGATAATTTGGATTTGATGGATTATTCAGACTATTGGCCTCATCTTTATTGTTAACTACACAACATTTCAGTTGATGTGCCCTCCAGCCTTCTTCAGGTGTTTTTTTGTCAGACTCAAGAACCTTCTCTTTGAACTCAGGAAACTTCTTGTGGATTGAATAACAGGTTCAATTTGAAGTTCCGTGAAGGTTCCTGAGTCCAACAAGAAATACAGAGGGTACATCAGCTGAAACATTGTGTATATAATAATAAAGATGAGGACAATAGTCTGAATAATCCAAATTGTCAAGCTTCATCTGAAAGATTCAGAGAAATACTTACAATTACGTATATAATTTTGATTTTTTTTCGACTTTTTCTCATCTTTATTGTGTTATGTAAAATCACAATGTTTCAGCCACTGTATCCTCCAACCTTCTTTAGGTGTTTCCAAGTAATGACCTCACCTGGGAAATAATTTTTACTAGTTTGGCTGTTGATCAAAGAACCTTTTAAGATCTTATAGATAACAATAAAGATGAGGACAATGTCTGAATAATTCATATAATATATCTTTAACTGCATCAATATTTTATCTAATCCTAAACATTTGATATATTTTTTATTTTAGTTTAAAATTTTAGAGAATTAGAAATTTTAAAAAAAAACTAATTCAATTGTTTTAATTACAATTTTATTTTTGTTGATATTTTCATTTTGTTAATTTCTGGAATTGTTCATTGAATTTGTTTGAATTTTTGAGATGAAGTTTGATAATTTTGGTTATTTATACTGGACAGTTGGACACATTTGTGCAACAGATATATGGCTTGAGTTAATACAGTTCTAAGTGACAATCATCCATAGGTTGCAGGTTCAATCTTAGGCAAGGGCAATAACAACATAGTTTAACACTTGTACCTGGGCATGGTTAACAGAATGAAAACAGTCAACAACCGTGGATGGAATAAAGGGTTCAGTTTGAAGTTCTGTGAAGGAGAGAGAGAGTGATAAGTTGGCAGTCTGGACTTAGTGTTTGAAGAGAACAGACGTAATATGAGTGTCTTTTCTTCAAGACATTTTTATTTGGATAAAATAAAGGAACAGAGAAAAAGCAAGAGTGTTTTTGTTTTTTATTAAAAAATATCCAAGTAATTTCTAGACTCAAAGAAAATTGCCAGCCTAAACAACTGATCAAGGAATATGAGCTTCTGGTCCAGAACAACAGAGCCCAACTCCGATTCAGCCAAGAGAATAGTTGAATAGTAAGAAGATAAATATAGAATTATTACGTTTACATTCCAAACTCTTTCCAATCGATCCTCACTATGCAACATAAGGACAAAAAGAATGTGAAAAGCCAAAACCAATTTATTTGACCTTTGACAACAATTATGACCACAATTCATCATCATCATCATCATCATCATTAACATCACTTTGTACAAATGTGTCGCATACAGCGAGGAAGAAATGGAATGCATCGAAAGATCACGTCAGACCATGCAAAAGAGGCAAAGTTGCAGGTTCGAAGGGATACTTCTGTGTGTGTGTGTGTGTGTGTGTGTGTGTGTGAGGATAAAAGAACAGCAAAATCCCCTGGTCAAGTTCTATTCTTTTATCGTAAGTCTCCAAGGGAGGTAACTTCTGAAAGGTTAAAAACAGAGTTATGCACCTTTTATTTTTAAGTACATTTTTAAAATCTTATTATAATGGAGATTGTCTGTAACCAAAACAACGTCACCACCAATGTCACAATTCCCTTAGTTATTTACATTCTATTTTCAATGGTTATTGAATAGTCATAATCTAATCTTAATTAGCATATTATTTCTCAACAATATCTCAAAAGAGCCCATATTATTAATGAGTTTAAAATCCTGCAAGGTGTGTTATATATCATTAAGAAATAAATGTTTACATAGTATATGGTGTGAATAATTTGCATACCGGTTTTAACAAAACCGTGTTTAATATATAATTACTTGGTATTATTGATTTTTAATATTGTTTTACTTTCAAACATATTAAAAGTGATCCTATGTATAATTTCATATTGAATAGATTAATAATTATTATTAATCATTATTGAATTAGATTAAAGTGAAAATAAGTAATCTTTTTTGTGTTTGTATTTAATTTCATTAGTATTTCTAATTCAATGCCTACATTCTGAATTCATAAAAAGTTTTTTTGTTTTTTTTAAAATAAGCTAATAATTATAAAATTAGGTCATTAACAAATAATTTAGTGAAAATTCAATTAAAATTGGACAATTCCCTGATTTTTGGTAATTATTTTAAAATTAAGAAAT
Organism: Doryteuthis pealeii; assembly: GCA_023376005.1. Lineage (NCBI taxonomy): Eukaryota > Metazoa > Mollusca > Cephalopoda > Myopsida > Loliginidae > Doryteuthis > Doryteuthis pealeii. The sequence continues at coordinate 72,805,950 of CM042151.1, read as the reverse complement.
TTTTTAAAAAATTATTGCCTCCCTTGGTCATAATTGCATATACCTATATATGACTAATTTGACTAACGGATATATTATAAAATCTTATTTAAGGACTAAGTTTTGTATATTCATATTTCTTTTGTGTTATGTTAGCGATAACTTCCAGTCTGTCGAATTTTGTCAGATATTTTTACATAGAATAACAGAATAAATTTTTAAATCTATTTTCGTACAAATAACAATTTTATTTCAACTAGCAAAAAAAAAAAAGGTGCCCTCCAGTCACAAGTATTTAAGTTTTAATATAATTATTATATTGAATTTGTTTTAGCGCACTTTAGTTTTTCTGTGTTTTTAGAAAAATAAAAAAAATAAAAAATATTTCATGTAAATAAAATATCAACAAGTTATTAATTTTTCTGTACATATTTACTACTTTTAGTAACATTTGGTAAATTTTTTTAAATATATAAAGATCTCAGAAAATGTTACACAAAGTTGCGCAAATTTTTTAGATAGATTAAAGCTTTCAATATCAACTTGAACATGAATGTTTCCAGACGTTTAAAATGCAAAATTGAATTTTCAGGTGAATAAAAATAAGCCAATTAAATCAGAAAAAAATCAGTTAAAAAAAATGTTGTTTTTAAAACTACGAAAAAAAATAAAATTGCAACATAAATTATTTTTTGAATTTTATAACTTAAATTTTCAAATCACTTTTTTCAGGTATTAAATTTTTATTTTTTCATTATTTTATATGGTCTTCAGGATTTGATCTTTCTAGAAATATAAAAATTAGAGACCGGAAATTTTTTTCTTCAAATCAAAAAAATTCTTGTGTTTTTCATTTACAAAATGACCAGGAAATATATTAAAAGTATGGTAGCCAATAACTGACAATTAATTTTATAATACATCAGTTATTTTATTTAAAAAATGGCAGATTTCTTTCAGGTTACTTTTGGAGAGTAATAACACTCAGGCTATATGTCTTTATATTGAAATTAACATATTTTAAATTAATTTGTTTTGAATTGCAATGAATGTTTTAATTAAAAATTGTAATAAAGAAATGAATGTATCTTTCTTTTAAATTTCTGAATTGTTTCAATTAAATTGACTGAATGGAAGTAAATTGGAATTCTTTAAGATAAATATTACTGTTAGAGTTATAGGGATTAACCCCTATATTTTTACATACATGTGAAATTGAATAAATTAAAATAATTAAGTTTTCTTAAACAATTAGTTTTACAATTGTATGTTATGAGTTAAGTTTTTGAATTATGTAAATAAAAGAAATCAAATGAAAATTAGTTTAGAAATATTTTAACAACAATAGAAACAATTGTTTAAATTCCAATGACAATATCTACGTCAATAGAAAAATGCATTGTCATCGGAATGCCACGGGTAACAAAATCATCCGATATCTACGTCAATAAAAACCAGTTGATATTTGATGAATAATTAATTTTAACTTAATGATCACGTAGACAATTACAAAAAAAATTATAAAAAGGCCCATTAGTTGAAAAGCTTCAGTTGGAGATAATACTCTCCTAACTCGACACAGTTGGAGTGGACGCTCTCTCCAATTTGACAAAGTGGGGAGAGGACGCTGTCCAGAGACACAAAATACGACTCAGCAGGTCCGTTTATTTTTCGTTTCATATTTTCTCTCTCTCCTTATCAACACGACACAAGTTCAATCACAGACTTTGTTTTAAAAAAACTGCTAGAATGTTGACACATCAAAATGGCCACTCACAGTAACAAAATATAAACAATACATACACACTCTGCACACACAACTATGTACAGACACATACAGTCCGCAACACCACTGAAAGAACAATTGACTATACCAACTGTATTTATGTATATAAACTTGTTTCTTGTATCAATTTTGTCTTCTTTTGTTTTCTATGGAAACTATATTTCTGTAATCTCATACATTTAAATTGTGGGATACAACACTCGGATATTCTTCATACACATGAACACCGAGTACACAAGGCCCCCACAGCACCCAAACAACAATTTATATATCTAATTAAATTAATAGATAAAATTCATTTAGAATATAATCCCCATGATTTTAAGTTTTAAATTTCATATTTTTAGATTCTAAAAAGAAATATCATTTAATAACAAAATTACTTTAGTTGGCTGATGTATTAATTAATGGAGAAATCTCAATTTAAATGTTTAGCCCACACCTTTTTAAACAAAACAAATGTTGATGTATAATTATTTCATGAATAATCTGAAAAATTATATTTCATATACAACAGTACTTATTTTCTTCCAAAATCTTTTACACTTTTCATGTTTTTGTCTTATTTATACAGAAATTAGTTTCAATTATGCATAACCCCACCCATATTTTAGATCCCCAAAATAAGGGGGGGGTCAAAGTTAAGTAACCTGAAAGTTTTTGAATAAAATAACTGATACATTGCAAAATTCATTCATTGATAAATCAACATAGAAAATTTCATTAAAAACGGATAATTCCCTGATTTTTAATTTAATTTTTTTTTCAATCAGGGGGTTTGATTTGATTTTGTAAAATACATCTATGACGTCAAAATTGTTGGTGCCTATGATTATAAATATAAATTAAGTTTAGGCTGGAAAAGGTAAGGTCAATATCTTGTACGAAAATTAGTTTATTGTTATGATAATTTATTTACAAAAAACAATGCATCAGTGGACATGAAAATAAAGAAATTATTTATTTAAAAATTTCATTAAAACTAAAATAAAATCAATTTTAAAAGTTGCTTAATGAAAACCATCTTTAGTTTACCTGAATTTTAATAAGTCTGCCATAGTTCTACTAAAGGAGGCTACTCTGTTGTGTACAAAATTGAGTTATTTCCCTTTGACTTCGCTTTTGTTATTGTTGGCATCCTTCCATCTGCGAAAGACGATGGTTAGTGTCCAAATTTTATCTTTTTTTTTTTTTTTAACTACGTAGTCTGGGTGGGTTGTTTTGGAGGATGTGTTGTTGCCGAAGCAGCAGACCCCCCTCTCCACACTGCCGTTGTGGTCCAAATGAAAAGTAAGAAACCTATTCAGATTTGCAACAGCAGTGTCCCAGGATTTGGTGTGTAACACTGAAATTCAGTGTTATTCTCCACCTTAGGGACTCAGGCTCTTGATTTGTTTTCGGCCTTTACTCCTCTGCCCATTCTCGGGATTATGAAGCTGCTCAACGGCGATGGTTTTATAACACTCTTCCTGGTCCTAGATGGGTTGGCGACCAGGGCCAATTTGGGGTTTTATGTGTGTAGTAAGTACTCCAATCTTACCACTGTCAGTGTGGGTGGTCGTTGGCTCCCGTTGAGCCCGTCTGCTCTTTCCTGTGTTTTTTTTATTTTTTTTATTTTTTATTTATTTTTTTTTTAAGATGTTGGTGTTTACTCACCCTCCCTTGCGGTATATTGAATGAAATTAACTTCCAATGACTTTCACGATAAACTTGCAGAATATCTCTCTACAAGCACCTGTTCGATCCTATATTCATTTAGATCTCAAATTTTTTAATGACTGACTTGTTTCACAAAAATCACAAATTTAAAGAATCAATTCAAAAAACTTCAAATCTCAATAATAAATATCTGAATTGATAAAAAAAAAAGTCAACTAACATTTTACAAATTAAGGAATTAAACAAAAATAATGGAATCATTGAAACAAAAAAATATATTATTTCTCTGAATTTTTTAAAATGAGGCTTGATAATTTGGATTATTCGAATTATTCAGACTGTTGTCCTCAACTTTATTGTTATATACACAATGTTTCAGCCGATGTGTCCTTTGGCCTTCTTCAAGTGTTTCATGTTGGGAGCCTTCATGTCATAATCAAGTTAAACAAGAAACATCTGAAGAAGGCAAGACGCCCCATCAGCCAAAATGTTGTATATATAACAATAAAGACAAGGACAACACACTAAGAAATCTAAATAATAAAAATGGGGTCTTTTTTCTTTTTTTTCTTTTTTTTTGTGAGGAGAGTGTAGGTCCAGTTGAGGTCATAGGTCATTCATTATATTGAATAAATTTGTTTATTTTGGTCATATGTTACTTATTCATACAACTAGTTCAGATATCGCAAAAAAAAAAAAATAAAATAAAATCCTTAAAAAAATATGGAAAAAAATATTTCTAAATAGGTATTTACCCAACACATTCGCCATGGGTAGGATGTGACACAAGGTTACAAGTAAGAGGCATCAAAGTTTCAGTAGTAATGGATCTGTGAGACTACCTTGCTAACCATTACACTATCAGTAAATGCTCAAAATACTTTAAATATCATCATCATCAGGTTATGCTGGCAGCACAGATATCCATGACAATCTCTCAACAACCATCCCTATCTGTCATTGCCTCCCCCCCCAGGAGGTCTTCTGTGCAACATCCAGAATCCACACAGAGCTGATCAGTGTAGGTGCTTGCTGGATGGCCCACACTGGTGTGTCCATGTGCAGGTTTCCATAGGAGAACGTCACTTATGAGTTCATCCTTGCTTCTCCAGCATTCCTTGTTCATCTTACTTTGATGGTTTCTGTGATGGGGGGGGGGGTCAGGTAACTGTATAGCTGCTTTTTTGTGGGATGTTTCCATGATTTGTTTAAGACTGCAAGCAGCATTCTTGTGCAACTCCCATCTAGGTGCTTCGTTAAGGTCCAACAGGTGCAGCTGTACAGTAGCACTAACACAACTACAGCTTGGAAGAATTGTCATTTTAACCTATCATATCATATCTATATTAATAGTTAATGTTTTTAAAGGATTTTTTCCGTCCTGTCAGCTGGGGTGTTAGGATTCACCGACTGCACCTCTGCAAATGTTGGTCATGGGTGGTGACCCGTGATGCTTAAGGATAGAACTCAGGTGGTTGAGCAGTCCATGACTTGCAATACTCCACTTTGGCCCTTTCTTGGGCTAGATGGGCGGTCAGAGAGGCGCCCTCCAATCAATCGGCTGGTCACGTCAAGCCCTAGCACCTATATGATTGCCCCAACTCTATTGCCCTTATGGCAAGCCTCAACCCTTTTTATCATATGGGTGCTAGAAGGCGGTGGCTGAGGATCTACATGTCCTGGGAATAACGTTAAACTCTATCTGATGGTGAGGTTCCAGTTTTGGAGGTTTGGGGAATGTGGAGCACCCCTTCATCACCATTGCTCCCTGGTCCACTCTGACCCGGAGTGGTAGTACCTGTTAGGATCCCATCTATGGATTAAATAGAAAAACATGAGTTTAAAAACAAAATTTGATTATCCATTAAGAATAAATTTATTTCAAAACTTTTTCAGCATTAAATGACCCATCGAGGTTGATATGCCGTAAAACAAATTAAACTAAAGGATTTTTTTTTTGTTTAAGATTTTTTCATTAATGGTGAAGATGATGCAATTATGAATCCCTGTGAGGCATTATCTAAAGAGAAAGACAAACTTTGTGATAAACAAGCCGGGGTTATTTCATAAAATGCAATTTGAAAAAAAAAAAAATGTTTTTCTATATTTCTAAATTATGTGGTCAATGAGTCCCTTCTAGTTACCATGATAGCATTTTTAAATAATGAAATTATTGTGTACAGTGCTCAGGTGCACCACAACTCATCAAAGGCTCATGTCTAGTACATAGAATAATGTACAGACATAATACATATGCATAGGCATGTGTGTGTGTATTTGTATGGATGAAGGATATAGTGTTGTCAATTACAGGAAGCATGGAGGTTTTGAAAGTTGCAGAAAAAATGTTTCCAAATGTCATGTAAGCTATGCTATCTTCTGACTTTGTAGGCATGCCGACATTTGTTAGACACATTTCTTTGATGATTTCTTTGATCAAGTCATGTAAGCTATGATATCTTCTGACTTTGTAGGCATGCCGACATTTGTTAGACACATTTCTTTGATGATTTCTTTCATCAAGTCATGTAAGCTATGATATCTTCTGACTTTGTAGGCTTGCCGACATTTGTTAGACACATTTCTTTGATCATTTCTTTGATCAAGTCATTTAAGCAATGCTATCTTCTGACTTTGTAGGCATGCCGACATTTGTTAGACACATTTCTTTGATCATTTCTTTGATCAAGTCATTTAAGCAATGCTATCTTCTGACTTTGTAGGCATGCCGACATTTGTTAGAACACATTTCTTTGATGATTTCTTTGATCAAGTCATGTAAGCTATGATATCTTCTGACTTTGTAGGCATGCCGACATTTGTTAGACACATTTCTTTGATCATTTCTTTGATCAAGTCATTTAAGCAATGCTATCTTCTGACTTTGTAGGCATGCCGACATTTGTTAGACACATTTCTTTGATCATTTCTTTGATCAAGTCATTTAAGCAATGCTATCTTCTGACTTTGTAGGCATGCCGACATTTGTTAGACACATTTCTTTGATGATTTCTTTGATCAAGTCATGTAAGCTATGATATCTTCTGACTTTGTAGGCATGCCGACATTTGTTAGACACATTTCTTTGATCAAGTCATTTAAGCAATGCTATCTTTCTGACTTTGTAGGCATGCCGACATTTGTTAGACACATTTCTTTGATCATTTCTTTGATCAAGTCATGTAAGCTATGATATCTTCTGACTTTGTAGGCATGCCGACATTTGTTAGACAAATTTCTTTGATCATTTCTTTTTGATCAAGTCATGTAAGCTATGATATCTTCTGACTTTGTAGGCATGCCGACATTTGTTAGACAAATTTCTTTGATCATTTCTTTGATCAAGTCATGTAAGCTATGATATCTTCTGACTTTGTAGGCATGCCGACATTTGTTAGACACATTTCTTTGATCAAGTCATTTAAGCAATGCTATCTTCTGACTTTGTAGGCATGCCGACATTTGTTAGACACATTTCTTTGATCATTTCTTTGATCAAGTCATGTAAGCTATGATATCTTCTGACTTTGTAGGCATGCCGACATTTGTTAGACAAATTTCTTTGATCATTTCTTTGATCAAGTCATGTAAGCTATGATATCTTCTGACTTTGTAGGCATGCCGACATTTGTTAGACATTTCTTTGATCATTTCTTTGATCAAGTCATGTAAGCTATGATATCTTCTGACTTTGTAGGCATGCCGACATTTGTTAGACAAATTTCTTTGATCATTTCTTTGATCAAGTCATGTAAGCTATGATATCTTCTGACTTTGTAGGCATGCCGACATTTGTTAGACACATTTCTTTGATCATTTCTTTGATCAAGTCATAAGCTATGATATCTTCTGACTTTGTAGGCATGCCGACATTTGTTAGACACATTTCTTTGATCATTCTTTGATCAAGTCATGTAAGCTATGATATCTTCTGACTTTGTAGCATGCCGACATTTGTTAGACACATTTCTTTGATCATTTCTTTGATCAAGTCATGTAAGCTATGATATCTTCTGACTTTGTAGGCATGCCGACATTTGTTAGACACATTTCTTTGATCATTTCTTTGATCAAGTCCATGTAAGCTATGATATCTTCTGACTTTGTAGGCATGCCGACATTTGTTAGACACATTTCTTTGATCATTTCTTTGATCAAGTCATGTAAGCTATGATATTTCTGACTTTGTAGGCATGCCGGCATTTGTTAGACACATTTCTTTGATCAAGTCATGTAAGCTATGATATCTTCTGACTTTGTAGGCATGCCGGCATTTGTTAGACACATTTCTTTGATCAAGTCATGTAAGCTATGATATCTTCTGACTTTGTAGGCATGCCGACATTTGTTAGACACATTTCTTTGATCATTTCTTTGATCAAGTCATGTAAGCTATGATATCTTCTGACTTTGTAGGCATGCCGACATTTGTTAGACAAATTTCTTTGATCATTTCTTTGATCAAGTCATGTAAGCTATGATATCTTCTGACTTTGTAGGCATGCCGACATTTGTTAGACACATTTCTTTGATCATTTCTTTGATCAAGTTATGTAAGCTATGATATCTTTCTGACTTTGTAGGCATGCCGACATTTGTTAGACACATTTCTTTTGATCATTTCTTTGATCAAGTCATGTAAGCTATGATATCTTCTGACTTTGTAATCATGCCGACATTTGTTAGACACATTTCTTTGATCATTTCTTTGATCAAGTCATGTAAGCTATGATATCTTCTGACTTTGTAGGCATGCCGACATTTGTTAGACACATTTCTTTGATGATTTCTTTGATCAAGTCATGTAAGCTATGATATCTCTGACTTTGTAGGCATGCCGACATTTGTTAGACACATTTCTTTGATGATTTCTTTGATCAAGTCATGTAAGCTATGATATCTTCTGACTTTGTAGGCATGCCGGAATTTGTTAGACACATTTCTTTGATCAAGTCATGTAAGCTATGATATCTTCTGACTTTGTAGGCATGCCGGCATTTGTTAGACACATTTCTTTGATCAAGTCATGTAAGCTATGATATCTTCTGACTTTGTAGGCATGCCGGGCATTTGTTAGACACATTTCTTTGATCAAGTCATGTAAGCTATGATATCTTCTGACTTTGTAGGCATGCCGGCATTTGTTAGACACATTTCTTTGATCAAGTCATGTAAGCTATGATATCTTCTGACTTTGTAGGCATGCCGGCATTTGTTAGACACATTTCTTTGATCAAGTCATGTAAGCTATGATATCTTCTGACTTTGTAGGCATGCGACATTTGTTAGACACATTTCTTTGATCATTTCTTTGATCAAGTCATGTAAGCTATGATATCTTCTGACTTTGTAGGCATGCCGGCATTTGTTAGACACACATTTCTTTGATCAAGTCATGTAAGCTATGATATCTTCTGACTTTGTAGGCATGCCGACATTTGTTAGACACATTTCTTTGATCATTTTCTTTGATCAAGTCATGTAAGCTATGATATCTTCTGACTTTGTAGGCATGCCGGCATTTGTTAGACACATTTCTTTGATCAAGTCATGTAAGCTATGATATCTTCTGACTTTGTAGGCATGCCGGCATTTGTTAGACACATTTCTTTGGATCAAGTCATGATGATATCTTCTGTTTGTAGGCATGCCGACATTTGTTAGACACATTTCTTTGATCATTTCTTTGATCAAGTCATTTAAGCAATGCTTATCTTCTGACTTTGTAGGCATGCCGACATTTGTTAGACACATTTCTTTGATCATTTCTTTGATCAAGTCATTTAAGCTATGATATCTTCTGACTTTGTAGGCATGCCAACATTTGTTAGACACATTTTCTTTGATCATTTCTTTGATCAAGTCATGTAAGCTATGATATCTTCTGACTTTGTAGGCATGCCGACATTTGTTAGACACATTTCTTTGATCATTTCTTTGATCAAGTCATGTAAGCTATGATATCTTCTGACTTTGTAGGCATGCCGACATTTGTTAGACACATTTCTTTGATCATTTCTTTGATCAAGTCATTTAAGCAATGCTATCTTCTGACTTTGTAGGCATGCCGACATTTGTTAGACACATTTCTTTGATCATTTCTTTGATCAAGTCATTTAAGCTATGATATCTTCTGACTTTGTAGGCATGCCAACATTTGTTAGACACATTTCTTTGATCATTTCTTTGATCAAGTCATGTAAGCTATGATATCTTCTGACTTTGTAGGCATGCCGACATTTGTTAGACACATTTCTTTGATCATTTCTTTGATCAAGTCATGTAAGCTATGATATCTTCTGACTTTGTAGGCATGCCGACATTTGTTAGACACATTTCTTTGATCATTTCTTTGATCAAGTCATGTAAGCTATGATATCTTCTGACTTTGTAGGCATGCCGACATTGTTAGACACATTTCTTTGATCATTTCTTTGATCAAGTTATGTAAGCTATGATATCTTCTGACTTTGTTAGGCATGCCAAACATTTGTTAGACACATTTCTTTGATCATTTCTTTGATCAAGTCATGTAAGCAATGCTATCTTCTGACTTTGTAGGCATGCCGACATTTGTTAGACACATTTCTTTGATCATTTTCTTTGATCAAGTCATGTAAGCTATGATATCTTCTGACTTTGTAGGCATGCCGACATTTGTTAGACACATTTCTTTGATGATTTCTTTGATCAAGTCATGTAAGCTATGGATATCTTTTGACTTTGTAGGCATGCCGACATTTGTTAGACACATTTCTTTGATCATTTCTTTGATCAAGTCATGTAAGCTATGATATCTTCTGACTTTGTAGGCATGCCGACATTTGTTAGACACATTTCTTTGATCATTTCTTTGATCAAGTCATTTAAAGCAAATGCTATCTTCTGACTTTGTAGGCATGCCGACATTTGTTAGACACATTTCTTTGATCATTTCTTTGATCAAGTCATGTAAGCTATGATATCTTCTGACTTTGTAGGCATGCCGACATTTGTTAGACACAATTTCTTTGATGATTTCTTTGATCAAGTCATGTAAGCTATGATATCTTCTGACTTTGTAGGCATGCCGACATTTGTTAGACACATTTCTTGATGATTCTTTGATCAAGTCATGTTAAGCTATGATATTCTTTTGTTGCCGACATTTGTTAGACACATTTCTTTGATCATTTCTTGATCAAGTCATTTAAGCTATTCTATCTTCTGACTTTGTAGCATGCCGACATTTGTTAGACACATTTCTTTGATATTTTCTTTGATCAAGTCATGTAAGCTATGATATCTTCTGACTTTGTAGGCATGCCGACATTTGTTAGACACATTTCTTTGATCATAAAACTTTTCAAAATATTTTTTTTTGAAAGGAGAATTCCTTAGTTTTAGTTTAAGCCAATATTCATACTCTCCTCCAATGAATATTTCCTTCAATATAGAATTAAACATAGGATAGATTTTAACACATTTAAGAATAAAACACAAATATTAGAAATCAATATAC
>CM042151.1:72767794-72795015 GCA_023376005.1 Doryteuthis pealeii | reverse complement strand
ACACCAAATAATAATTTACAAATTTGGTTTTCTTAAAACCGATACAAAAAATATCTTATATTATGTAAAGCTTTATTTTCTTCGTGATATAAACACACATTGCAGGATTTTAAACTCATTAAACATGGGTTGTTTTGAGATAGACTTTAATAGAGACATCGTTAATAGAAAAGATGTTAATTAAGATTACATGACATTTAATTGAGAATATAATGTAAATATCTAAATGAATTGTGACACCAATGGTGTTGTAGTGTGTATATATATATATATATATATATATATATATATATATATATGTTTGTGTGTGTTTACCCAATCTGTCCACATGTGCAGGATGTGACTCAATGTCAATTCTTTTTATTAGTTTAATGGCTTTGAATTCAGTTTTCCTTCTCCTAGATTGGTTACCATACGAAGGTTAAAGTGCCCAGTCTGCCCTACTTATTACTCTTTAACGGAGGGTAAATAGTTGGATGCATACCTTTCCCAAGAGTATTAGCGCAATGTAAAATGCAAACATCCTTGTCCAGGATTTGAACTCTGGTCATCATGTCCATTGCACCACAAGCACCTCCGTGTGTGAGTGTCTGTATATATATATATATATTATATATATATTATATATATATTGTGTGTGGTATCAGGGTGTTCAGGATAAATTTGACATTTATATTTGGTTATTTTTCTCCGTAGGTTGGAGGTATTGACGTGAACTGCACATCCTTTAAAAGCTTGGACCCTTCTTCATTCATATACGTGACTAGCTAAAGTACCTGGTCCATGACCGGACTAAAAAAAAAAAAATAGGAACACCAAAGAGTGAGTGACGAAAAATAAGAGATAGGTATACCAATTTCGGTTCATTTTTTAATATCTCATAAAATAAAATAGGGGATGGGGGTTAGACCTGTAGTCTCTCTCCCAGAGAGAGATATCTCTTATCTCTCTATTCTCTCAGCCTATTCGTTCTATCTAGTCACCACCTATTCCCGACACCCCTTCAGGTCAGATGAGCCACAAAACAACCCAACAAAAGTGACCTTGAATCAATGCCAACATTTCAGTGTTCTCCCAATTTTTGGACTCCCCATTATCCCCACACCCGCACCTGTTTTATATTTTGATTGCAGTTCAAGAAACTTTCTTTATTCCTTGGGGGGTCCATTTGCCCGCATGGTGGGTGGTATTTCTTCGGCAAGAGGATTTTCCAATTTATAATCTCTAACCACGTGCATAATAAAATCCGACTGGCAAGAGAAATTTTAAACAAACTAAAAAACAAAACAAATAACACATCTAAATTGGGATGGTGTATATCTATAATGCGTCCTGGCTCCTGCCCTAAAAAAGCTAAGCGGTGCCTGCTGAAAATCCGAACCGCGCTACTATTGAACTCCTGGCTGTTTTGAAGTGCTTTTCCTCAAAAGTTAATGCGATATGAAAACTGTAGAATAAACATACTGATATTCCCAATTACCATCGAATTGGTAGCAAGGCAACAAGTAGCTGTAACTGAATACGGATCTAATCTTGTTGCAATCCTACTGCAGAATGCCAGGGTTTTTATGAAGCTCATAAACATCATAGAAACCAAGGCAGCTAATCAGGATCGAAGGATGGAATCACCCAAATATATGAATGGACTATTTTTGATTTTCCATAAATACCAGCTGTCTTGGTTTAATTCAGTTGTGCTTTAGTCAGTTGCTGTTGTTCCAAACAAGAGTATACTGAATGCTGACTGACTTCATTGGATGTAATCTTGTTGCAATCTACTGAGAATGCCAGGGTTTATTATTGAAGCCTCAATAACATCATAGAAACCAAGCCTAATCAGAACTCAGTTGCTGTTGTCCAAACCAAGAGTATACTCACTGAACATGGACTGACTTCAATAAAAACGATAAAATACAAAAAAGGAATATCTTAATTTTTTATTTGCATTTTAGAAAGATCTAATCTCAAAGACAAAATATTTATTGTGAAAGGTATTGAGTGATGGTAAAGCAGAATGTGAAAAGTTAAATAGAGATAAAAAAACCAAAGAATTAAAACATAGTTGAGATTAAGCAATAAGAAAAAAAATGATTTTGAAAATGTCACACATATGGTTTCTTGTTTTTTGGTCAGTTTTTTCTTTGGTTTAATATTGAAATTACACACGCAAGAAAGCAGTTTGGTTTAAAAAGGTATATATGTTTCTGTAGAGTGTGTTATTTATATCTAGGCAAATATATGCAGCCTCCGGGTGCGCAAGTATTTAATGTAATAAATAATATATTAGAAAACGCCAATGAACTTAAATAAGAATGCAGATAAAAAGATTTTGAAACAGAGGGGGGTAATAATCGAAAGATAAAACAACTGAACATCATTCTTCATCATTCCCGTCTTTCATTGCTAAATTTTCCTAATTTAGTATTTAGTTAAAATAGGAGGTAAAAGATAAATTTACTAGTAATTTCTTCTTGTTTAATGGATTTCTTAAGATTTATCCCAGAGATTTTTGCTCATAATTCATTAAATCAAACCAAACATTAGAATCAATAAGATATTAAGCCATATTTATTTAATCAATTTTAAATATCAATATTGCAATTAGCCTTCCTGTTCATACTGTAAACCATTTTTGTTGTATATATAAATACATTGCATATTATTGTATGTGATATGGTCACAGTATTAATAATGTAAACAAATTTTTATTAATAATTAAGGTTAAATAAAATAAGATATAGAGAATGTAGCGTAATAACTAAGGGAAATTGTGACTTGAGTAGTTAAGAGTTTTCGGTTACAGACAGAAACTACACAATCACATTATAATAAGAAGATGTAAAGAGAAAATGGAAGTGAATCTGGACTATATGTAATATAGTGAAAATTGTATGTAACATTAGAAACCTGTTTGTCTTAGTGTTCCCCATAATTGCAACGTCCAGAACGCTAGTCTTTATTCAAATTTTTTTGACTAAAAATAAACCATCTCTAATTTTAATGACTTGTTTTTATCATTTTTCACTATAATTACATATATGTATATTGAAGGAGTCTAATTTAACCACACCATATATTATGTAAACCGTTATTTCTTAGTGACATATAAGACACATTGAAGGATAATAAAACAAGTAACATTGACTGTTTTGAGGTAAATCTAACTCAGATTTTCATGGAGACATTGTTAAAATTTATTCTATGTATTAATGATTTTGACTATAAATTAAATACACTCATTGATAAACTTACGCAATTCCTGAAGGTATTGTGATGTAAGCAGTGATGTAGTTTCGGTTACAGACAGACAGACACTGAATCTACATTTATAATAAGATTTATATAATCAGGTGTGTGTGTGTGGTGAGGGAGAAACAAGAAAGATAACAATAACAATATTATTGATTGTCCACATTACTTTCCTGATTCTACATGGACATCTTTAAAGATTTTAGAGGTTTTGCTTTTTAAACAAATTTTTAATGCTGCAAACACATCATTTTTGTAATTTTTTTACATGACCATTAAAAGTAACAACCATTAAAATATCACAATTTTACATGGCCATTAAATATTACATTTAAACCCATTAAAATATTACCCTATCTTTAAACACCATTAAAATATTACACATCTTTAAACAACCATTAAAATATTACCACATCTTTAAACACCATTAAAATATTACCACATCTTTAAACACCATTAAAATATTACCACATCTTTAAAAACATTAAACATCTTAAAATATTAAAACAACCATTAAAATATTACCACATTTAAAACAACCATTAAAACATCACCATTTACACAACCATTAAAATATTACTATATCTTTTATTTGGCCATTAAAACAATCATATCTTTATACAACCATTAAAATATTTGGTACTTGCTTAGAATTGATGTCTGTTTAGGAATATAGAGAAATCTACACAGAAGATGTGTACACATGTCTGTGTATGGGACCGGTTTAGCTCAATCAATAGAGCCCTCAGCTAGGAATTCCAAGGTTCCTGGTTCGATGCCAGTCCCCACTAACTCAGTGCATGAGTAGCACAAATTGTACAATCTGATCTGTGCAACAAAGTGGGGAGCTGACGGTAGGTGTGGCACTCCACTTCAGCAAAAACAATCTCCCAGGTCTAGCACTAATGAAAAGGGGACAGACTCTCTCGCTGTCTAGTTGATACCGACAATAGGCCACTCTGCCAATTTTATTCTTTACAAAGTCTAAGATTGCAGCATTGTGTAGAATATGGTAATTTATTTTTAGACTTAAATCAAAAGAACAGACTGCAATATCATAAAATAAAATAAAAAACTAAAAGTGTTTTATAATTTGCTTGAAGCATTGTGTTTATATTGGTTTGGTGGTTGGTTTGAAGGCTATCACAATGCAAGTGTAAAGAAAAATAAGGTAACTATGGTGTTTGTTAACCTGTGATTTATTCTTAATATTTCGAGATAAAATCTCTTTGACAAAAGATTTCTGAAAGTCTGGAGCTGTTGTTAGTGATTGTCCATTCTGATATTTTTAAAAGTGTATGAACAATTTCATAAGAAATTTTTTTTTTTTTTAACAATGTTCTTTTTCTTAGGGTTGAAGTAGTTAGAGCTGAGTTTAAATTAAAAATAGAACATTGTTGCATATTGTACACAATGCTGTCCGACTAGATTCATGAATAGACACACAAATTCTAAATAAGTTGTATAGTAATACACCAAATAAATTATCAATTAAACCAACAGTGTTATATATTGTACAAACGGAAATATGAATTTCCGGTTTTTATTAAACAAAGAAATATAACAACTGCCCGTTATCAGATCAAGAGATAAAAATGCGTGGGAGTAGCTATGAATATAAAAGAACCGAGGGCTTGAGACAGGTCAGTCGTCAGTCAGCCCAGGAGGCAGTCAGCCAGAGAGTGAGTGAGGTGATCGGGGTCAGTAATCGGGAGAGCCGGTACGAGTTAGTTGGCCGAGTGGGATCTCGTGTAGTTGGTGTTGGAAAAGCTAGCCTTAATATTTACCAACCAGAAATTTAATCGAAGGACTGAAAGTCTAAAGACTGAATATATTAATTAAACTGACCCTCTCTCTCGAAGTTAAGAAGCTTGAATTTATTTCAATAAACTTCTGGAGGATAACTTTGGTGTTATTGTCATCCCTTACAACGAAGATAAAACTATTGTAATTTAGTACCGTGATGCCGCCGCTACGTTACAACAGTAGGAGAATGGAAATCAGGATATACAAAATCCAGAGAGAAAAAAAGTAATACTGGCTCGGCTGTGCATTGGCCATACAAGAATTGCATACTTTTTTATATGTTCAAGCAAGAGGATCAACCACAGTGCAGGACATTCCAAAAACCCTGCACAGTGAAACATTTCTTCATGGAGTGTGGAGTTTTTGCTCCAATCAGAAAGAAATATTTCGACGCAAATAATATGAGGGATCTGTTTGAAAATGCTAACAGATGACATTTTATACTTCTTGAGAGAAATAAAAATACATCGAAAAGTATGAATCAGGTATTAAATACATCCACAAAATATATCTACAAAAATTACACCTATAAAGGAAATTCAAGAACAAACTTTTATCTCATACTCTAATAGTTTTTGGCATTAAATAACCCACAGGGTTATTATACCATTAAATAAACCAATCCAAACCAAATGAAGTTAATGAAAATTATTTCTACAAATCTGAAGATATTAAGAACTTTATTGTGTGGACATTTCTTTAGATTCATGACTAGAGACACATATTCTAAACAATTCACTTTCATGTCTGCTAAACAAATGCAATGATTTACATGTATTCCTTTACATCCCCCCTTCCCCCTCACCAAGGCAAGGTGGTGGTAACAACATGATAATGTCAAAGCTATGTCGTCCAGAACTCAAGTTTCTGGTAAGACCTCCTAAGGCAGACTGATCTGGCACCCAGTGGTATTAGGACCACAACCTGGCTAAAGGGGCTCTGATAAAAATCCAAAGGGCGTCTCCATTATCGTCAGGAATCAATGGCTTTTGGCATACTTGTCACTGCGTCTATGGAAAAGTTGCAGCAAACAAGGGCATCTCCTTCCCCTGATCAAGATATGGATGCAGGACTTGGGGATCAATTGTGAATTTCCTATTCCCGTGTTACACTTTCATGAATTCAATATCTCGTCCATTCGGGATACAGTGAATTCGTTGGATGGAGCAGGCTCAACTGACCCAGGGCGAATGCCATCACAATAACATTCCTTCAAGAAAACTGATGGTTTAGTTGGTTTCTTTGTTTAATGGCAGATCAACCTTCATGGGTTATTTAATGCCAAAGTCATACATGTAGAAGAACAGTTGTGATACTATTCAACCTATAGCTGAGGGTAATTTATACCTTTTCCAAGGATAAGAGCCCAAAAGTGAACATAAAAACTGTGACAAGAGTTCAAACTCTGATGTTGTAGGCCAGCACTTTATCCACTACGCCAAAGGGGACCCCCTACCCCAGAGAATTAAGTAGCACCTTAACAGATTTTATTCTTTTTATGGATCAACATTATGAGGGTATATCTTTGTCAGAGGGGTAGCCAGATATTTGGGGGGGCCCAGGGAAATTTGGCTTCTTCATCAGACACCCACAGACGGTGAGATTTATCATTGTGTAATGTCAGTAGAAATAAAGTAAATTAAATCCAAATCAAAATGATTTTGGGGGTCTAGGGAGGAGATGGGAGTTTCCAAAAACATCACTTTGCTCTCATCTAGGCGTCTGATCTTTTATTAAATAGAAATGACTATAAAACTTTATTGGCCAATTGGATAATTAAATAAATGGAAGTGAAAGAAAAAAGAACGAAAGATTGAAAAGAATGAATGAAAGGAAGTATGAACAAACGAAAGAACAAAAGAATGAACAAACAAATGAATGAAAGAACGAACAAAAAAGAAAAAAGAAAGAATGAATGAAAGAATCAACAAACGAAAGAACAAACGAAAGAACAAACGAAAGAACGAACAAATGAAAGAATGAACAAATGAAAACAAACGAATGAAAAAACAAACGAATGAAAAAACAAACCAATGAAAAAACAAACCAATGAAGAAAGAAATTGAAAAAAAGTGAACAGAAAGGAAGGTGACAAAACAGAAGAAAGAAATGAGAGAGAGAAAAAAAAGAACCCTAAGTAAACAAGATGAGAGAAAGAGAGAGTGAATGAAACAATAGAAAAATATTTAAAGAAAAAGAAATACCATAATAAAAAGATTAAGAGGGGGGGAGAGTGGGATGGGTGTGTGTGTGGGGGGGTGATAATGACTTTTCCTTTTCTCTTACCTTCAATGGGTGTGTCGTCATAGAGAGAACTCTTGCGTAGAAATAATGGGAGGTTGAGTGGTGATGCCTTCTTGATGACCATCATGTGTTCTGTAGCGTGTTTCCAAAGAGCTGAGGAAAAAAAAAAAAAAAAAAAAAAAATAGCAGAAAGAAAATTAAACGAAGGGTAAAAATAATTTTCATTTTCTTCGCATTTATCAGTAAAGTAACAAATAATATTCATCAACTTTACTAGCAAGAATATGCACCCTCAGTTTTGGCTGATGTGCCCTCAGGCCTTCTTCAGTTGTTTTTTGTTGAATTCAAAGTTCCAAGAAGGTTCCAGAGTTCAATCAGAAAACACCTGAAAAATGCCGGAGGGCACATCGTCCAGAACATTGTGTATATAACAATAAAGATGAGGACAATAGTCTGTAAAATCTAAATAATACAAATGAAAAAGGAGTTTATTGCAAGAATCCAAAGTGAAGAAAATTGTGTTAGTATTCAAGTAGCATACAAGATGTATTGAGAGTAAATTTCTATTCATATGACAAACAAGAATATGCGCTCTCTGATGGACATAAGGATTTAAGTTTTAATGTAATGAAATATATCAAATTAGAAAGACTAAAAAAATTAAAATAAGAACGCATATAAAAAGATTACACTTATTTTAATTATATTTTCATTTGTTTCTACATAAACACATTCATAGGATTGATTTTAATATGTTGGAGAATATTAGAGATCAATAACACCAAGTAATTATTTATCAAACCCGGTTTTATTAAAACCAATATGCAAATTAACCACACCATATATTATGTAAACTTGAATTTCTTAGGGATATATAAGACATATCCAATATCAAAATTTTAAAACAGATCTCATTGGGTCATACATGAGACCCTTTGAATAGATCTATTTAACCCATATATGGGACCCTAACAGGTATATCACTCTGAATCAGTGGACTAGGATTAATAGCAGGGTACTCCGCAATCCCAGATCTCTAGAACTGAAGTCTCTCACAACCAGATGCAGTTTAGTGTCATACCCAGCACACTTTTTGGGGAGTCTGGGGGGGGGGGGATCCTACTCCTTTGCAGGGGGATACAGTCAGCAGATTCTACACACCCACTAACAAGGGAGTGTGGGGGTAGGTGTATATAGTCACATTCAAGAAGTAGATGTAATGCCAAGATATTAATAGTTCCATACGTGAAAAAAAGAAGAGAGAGAAAAAAAAAAAGAGAGAGAAAAAAAAGAGAGAGAAAAAAAAAGAGAGAGAAAAAGAGAGAAAAAAAAGAGAGAGAAAAAAAAAGAGAGAGAAAAAAAAAGAGAGAAAAAAAAAGAGAGAAAAAAAAGAGAGAAAAAAGAGAGAAAAAAAAAAGAGAGAAAAAAAAAGAGAGAGAAAAAAAAGAGAGAGAAAAAAAAGAGAGAAAAAAAAGAAAGAGAGAAAAAAAAAGAGAGAGAAAAAAGAGAGAAAAAAAAAGAGAAAAAAAAAGAGAGAAAAAAAAAGAGAAAAAAAAAAAAAAAAAAAAAAGAGAAAAAAAAAAAAAAAAAAAAAAGAGAAAAAAAAAAAGAGAAACAAAGAGAAAAAAAAAAAGAAAAAAGAGAAAAAAAGAGAGAAAAAAAAGGTATGTATGTATGTTTTACCTTGATCGAGCAAGTGTTGTTGGAATCCCTCCCACCACTTGTCTGATTGTTCTTTTGAGTCTGCAGACAACACATGCTCTGTACTGCCAGTATGTGTCTTGGTAATCACGTGGAATGTATGCGGATGCTGGGTAATGCGCGGGTCAGCATCAGATACCTGGGTACTCTAGAAAGAAAGAAAGGAAAAATGTTAGCAATGATAGAAATGAAAAAAAAAAAAAAAAAAAACGCAAAAAAAAAGAAAAAGGATGAAAAATGTTTCAATTAAATACAAAATACACATGAGTGTCAATTTCTGTATCAGTAATAGTTTCTGCGTACATATTCATGGGGGTGCAGGGGGCGGGGTTATAAAATTGATACAGGTGTTGTTACAGACACACATAGGCACATGCAAAAACACAGACATCCACACAAAGACATGCATATATATATATATATATATATATATATATATATATATATATATACACATGTATATCCATTATGTAACAACATTAGCAAAATATTGCAAAACTTTCAATTCATTCTAGTGTGTGTATATATATATATATATATATATATATATATATACACATCCACACAAAAATGAAGAGAAAACACCTGAAAACGGCTGGAGGGCACATTGGCCAAAACGTTGTGTAGATAACAATAAAAATGAGGTTGATAGCCTGAATAATCCAAATAATAAATACTAGGATGAATCGAAAGTATATATATATATATATATATATATATATACACACACACACACGGTTACGTTCACCTATCGTTTCGACGTTATACAACGTTTTTCCATCAGATTACCAAAGAAAAATGAGAGGGTACATGCAAGACTTGGTAATGAATAACAAGACGCTGTATATATCTTATAGAGATAGTGTGTTTTTCTGTCTGTAACCGAAACTATATCACTACTCAAGTCACAATCCGCTTTGTTATTAATGTCACATTCTCCATGATTTTATTTAAACATCAATTATTAATGATTTTTTTTTTACATTATTAATACTGTTGAATATATCTAAATACTAATAACATGCAATTGTATTTATATATACATCAAAATAGCAGTTTACAGTGTGAATGGGAAGGCTAATTTGCATATTGATATTAGAAATTTGATTTTAATAAATATATGCTTAGTATTATTGATTTCTAATTGTTTGGTTTTATCTTAATGAATATAAGTAAAAATCTTGGGGATAAATCTTAAAAGAAATCCATTAACAAGACGAAACAACTGTAATTTTATTCTTTACTTCCTATTTTAACTAAATAATTATGTAAATTTAACAATGAAAGACAGGAGTGATGGAAGAGTGAGGTTCAGTTGTTCTATTTTTCGATTTTAACCCCCTCTATTGCAAATCTTTTTACCTGGATTCTTATTTAGTTTCATTAGCCTTTCTAATTTAATATAATATTTTATTACATTAAAATTTAAATACTTGCACCCAGAGGGTGCATATATTTGCTATTATTTATAACATAACATTTAATTCCAATTTGTAAGCTGGGAGGATCATGATACGGACGCCGACAGGCTAGGATTTATAATGTCATTTGACGGAATTTCTTCAAATCAGTTTACAAATTTTCACAACGAAAGAAGTCTGTACTTATCTTTTTTACGGGTTGATTCATTTTCTGTATGAATGACTACTCCGGGTATCATTTCTTTTATATGGCGTTCTTGATCATGGTAACTTTCTTCTTGGGAACAATTTTTCTCCCCTCTCCCACGAGATGTTCGCTGACCGAGTACCGAGTACTGACTGAAACTGATGGTAGGGATCTCTTCCCTTCTCCCAAATCGTGACGTCACCTGTATCCCGGTAGCTTGGTGTACGTGAGGAAAGCCACAAGTGTAGTATCAGTTGTTCGTTTCTATGTCTTCCTCTTCTCCGCAAGGTCGGCTACGTGTCATGACGAAGCAGAATTATTCTTTTTCCGGTAAACTTTGGGGTCACTTTCTAGGACCCCCCCTCCTGGCGTCAGCCAGTCTCTAAGAATATTCTACAGGTTTCTACTTGTTGATCATTTGATTAAACGTAACAACACACACACACACACACACACACACACACTAGGATGAATCAAAAGTTTTGCAATATTTTGATAATGTTGTTACATAATGGATAGGCATAGTATATCATTTTTGTAATGAAGCATGGTTGAAAATTTGTAATTAACACTGTTATATATATATATATATATTACACACACAGCATCAAACAAGTACACCTCTTGAATACATTTATTATTAAACTGAATGGCGCTGTTTTGAAAAAGGATGGGCAGATTTGGTGAGACACATACAAACAAATCAAGCAGTCACGGATAATTTCAAACACACCTCTCCCATGCTCAACCTACCAAATGAAGAGCTCATTGCCAGGTGTCCCGACAGCAGATTTATAAAATTCTAAGCCACCTGCTGATAGGGTGAACTCCAATTAACAATTCTGAAATATGAATGTGAACAAGTGATCGTGTTACCTTGGTGATTGGGATGCAGAGTTGTGGGCGGGAGAACCCAACATCTTCAGGTGCCAGATAACAAGCCAATTCCAAATTCTTTAAAACACACCAATATCGTTTCTGTTTGTTGGTGTCTTTGTCCACCTGGTGAGAGAGAAATGAGAGAGAAAAAAAAAAAAGAAAAAGAAAAAAGATAGACTTTTAGACTTGCTGGTTGTTTGGGTTTTACGGCATGTCAACCCTTGTTGGGTTAATTTATGCACAAGGTTCTTGTTTTATTCATTTTTGATTGGTACACAACTTTTTTAACACATTTTTTAAAAATATTTTTTATTTAACCCATAGATGGGACCTATCAGGTACTACCACCCAGGTCAAAGTAGACCTGGGAGTAATGGTAATGACGGTGTACTTCACATTCCCCAAAGCTCCAGAAATGGAAACTCACCATCAGATAAAGTTTAACGTCATACTCAGGACATTAAGACCCTCAGCCACCGCCTTCTAGCACTTATATGAACATTTAACTTTCCAAATTTATTATGCCAAAGAAAAATACTTATTAGAAAAAACAACATTAAAACATATCACAGCATATAAATTTTTATTACATTCTATTCTATTATATTTTTATACAAAATGCTATTTTTCTTATTAAAAAATCAAAAATGCACTGAAAAAATCCTTGGATTTGCTACAATTTTTAATTTGAACTTTAGTTATAATTTCATCATCTAATTTCATTTTGATAAAATAAAATAACATTCCCTGGTTTTAAATAGTGAAATTGTTAGATTTTCTGATCAATTTTTTGTGCCAAAAGTTGGAAACCGAAGATTTTTGATGCCATTTCCTCAAAAATTGGTACATGTTAAATCTTTGGAATCACTACTTAATAGACCAATACACAAGTTTTGGTGTTTCATGTCAGTCGATATTTTAAAAAGTAAAAAATTGATCTACCCTAGTGTACATAGACACACTGTAATGATATGAAAAACCAATAGAAATTTGTGTGTTATTTACTAGTTTACAGTTATTGTATTTGACGGTTTAGAGATATTTACAGATCCATCCACACAAGCAGGATGAGACACAAGGTCAATTTCTTTAGCGAAGTTTAACAGGTTTGAGTTCAGAGGTTTCCTTCTCCAAGACTGGTTGCCTAACCAAGGTTAAAGAACCCAGTCTGCCCTGCTATTTACCCATAGCTGGAAGGAGAATAGTTAGATTCATACCTTTCCTAAGAGTATTAGTGCTATGTGAAATGCAAACAGCCTCATCCAGGATTTGAACTTGTCTCGTCATGTCCATTTCTTACAACACTAACCATTACACCACATTAAAATCAAACATTCCTGCAAATCTACCTGATTACTTGCTTATGGGTCATTCCATGTCAATTCACCGGGGTGTTAAATATTTTCTATCAGGTATAAGGTTAAAATAGTTGGATATTTGGATTCTACAGTCCTTATTTGCCTTACATACCAAATATTGAATGTATGAAAGTATTTTTTTTAAATTAAAAAAAAAAAAAAAACACTGAGATTTTGCGACACCGCACGGCCTTAATTTTGAGGCAAAATTGGAAAAATTATATCTCCCCCTCTAAAATCGGAACGGTAATCGTTTAAGACAAAATAATTTGGCACACTTTCCTAACTCAGGAAGGGGAACATTTGTGCCAAATTTCAAGTAATTCGGTGGATGCAGATTTCAAAATTTTCCAGTGTTTTGACATGGAATAACCCTTATAGAAGTCCATTGCACATGATGATGATGATGATATCACTCACATGGAGTGAAACTTGTAGGCGAGATATTTGGAAAGAGGAAGCACAGACCTCAGTCCATTGTCTTGGCAGTCCAACAGTTGGTCCAGTGGTAGAGGAAAGTCTGAGATTACAGGACTGCCGATCTGCTGCAGGGTGCAGTCTCAGGTAGTATTGAGTCCCTTCATGAGAGGCAAGCCTCCCCAGAAACCCCAGCACTTGTACCAGGTTGTATTGGGGATTTATGTGAGTAGTAAGTTTCCCAATCCTACTACTATCGGGATGGATGACCATTGACTCCCCTGGAGCTCATCTGCCCTTTGACAGCTCTTGTTTTTAGTGATCCTGGGTGTCAACACACACCCACCTCACCAGACAAATCAAGGCATGCCAGTTTAGTTGCTGACAACCTGACAATGGAACAGGTAGTACTAGTTTACATGGTACTTGTAGCAGGTAAGAAAGACCTGTCTTGTTCTAACCCGATACAGCCCTGCAAATGTAGACAAGGTACGAATACATATGAAATTTTAAAAATGATCTGATAATGGAGGTGGGAGGGGGTGGATAAAACTGTCAGGCGAAAACTCTTCACCTGATATTCATAGTTTGTTTTTTTGTTTTTTGTTTTTTTTAAATACCTGCCCAAATTGAGGTGCATCTGATAAATTGTCAAATATGGTAATTTTGGAAAATTAAAAGTTTAACTTTTAACTTTAAAACAATTCACTAACATACCAATAAAATTGAGGTACCTAATTCTAGGAAATTAAAAATTGAATGGAAAAAAAAAAAATTTTTTAATTCAAAAATTTATAAAAAAGAAAAAAAAAAAAAAAAAAAAACTGATTTGGGTAATTAATTTCCCAACTGCTAAAGTCCACCAACTAAGTCTTTTTTCCTGCAACAATATCACAGTAATCTTCAACTACGTCATAAGCGTATCACTTGTGAAGAATTGGAATAGTTTCTCTACGGCTTTTGCTGTGTACTGCATTAATAAAGCAGGCAGTTGTACTAAATCCTGGTGCTTCAATTCGCAGTTTCTAACATCCTGACCCTTTACACAATGTCAAAATCAATCACCACTCACACAAAATTTTAACACTGAGCATGTGGAATATAGCAGTCAAACATGCTAGGCAATGCTGATGCTTTGAATCAGGTGAATCGTTACAAAAATATAGAAAGTCTTTTAACTTTAAAATGATTCATTAACTTACCAGCAAATTGAGGTACCCAGTCATGGCTGACTGTGTCAGACAGTGAGGTAATGCAGCAAGTCGACAACAATAATGACCAAAGAATGGAAGTTCATATGCATTGCCATCTGAAATGAGACAAGGAAAATTTAAAAAAAAAACAACATAAAAGCAAGAAAAATCTTCATATAAAAAGGAAAAACTAAGGTTGAAAGAAATTTATAAACCAGAGAATTTGTGTTTATTCAAATTTGATTATTATATTCATAAACCAAGATTTGTTCAAGACAGCATGAAGCACTCCACAAGAAAACAGCTGTACAGCCACTTGCCTTCTATTACACAAACCATCAGAGGAATTTATGCAATTTAAACATTCAAAATGCTATAATTTGAAGAATAAAGCAATTTACAATCCAATTGTGATAGTGGTTTCCTAGTCATTTTTAATTGAGTATAAATTGATAAAATAAATTCTGTACAAGGGAGATAACTCTCAGATTGTTAACTGCTACTTACAGAGAGGATGAAAAAGAAAAGTTATTTGAGTTACTGAGTTAAAAAACAATAAGATAAAAACAAGAAAAATCTTTATGGTGTTTCAAAATATCTTCCTACCATATAATACTTTAATATAAAAAAATTAATGATAACAATTTTCGGCTTTGGGATAATTAACACTTAGAAATAATTATAAATTCTATAAATAGTAAATGACTTGAGGAGATCAAATGATAAATACTGAATCTAACATTTAAACAAGTGACAATTTTCAAGCAGTTAATTCCAATGACATTTTATTTTTCATTCATTAACTTTTTAGGATTACTTTACACCAGATTAATTTAACATTATTCTAGGAAAGAAAGAGAAGTGGAATGAAGAGAAAGGGTTGGGAAAAAGAAAAAGAAGAAGCATGGTCAAATTTCAATATTTTGCACAATTACCAGTGAATCATCTTTCCTACCCAGTCTTGGCTACTTTTGTCTTCTTTTTTAGCTTGTTTCAAGCATCAATCATTATTTTAGGAAGGACACAAACTTTCAATGTTAGTCACACTAAGGTTCACGGATGAACATTAATTAATAGCAGTTTATTTTTAGAGCCATTACCCCACCCCACGCCCCATATCAGTTTTAGTTTGCTACGGTGAAAAGTTAGAAAAGCCCACACCCCCTCCAATTAGATTTTCCAAGTTGATAGTAATAAATGTCATCACAGCCCACTATTAAACACGATCACACATTCTTTTCTTTCTTTTGGAAGTCTGTCACAGACGACAATGACATCACTCCATATCTTCAGTTGTGGACCCTATGGTGGCTCATTAGTCCAATTCTGGACTTGCAGATGCGGTCACTCTCATTGCAGGGGAATATCCCTTCTACATTTGGTTGTTCATGACGGTGAAGATGTCGCCGCTCTACAGTCCTTTTTATCTCATTATTGAGCTGCTTAGCTCCTGTGCGGCAAGTGTCTCACCAACCCTGTCTGTTGGAGGCCAGATGTTCCACGCGTGAAGGTGTGATGGTACTTTTCTTCAGCATTGTCTTAATATGGTCTTTGAACCGCTTTTGGGGGCTCCTGTCCTCCGCGTGCCATCTGTGAGTTCACTTTAAAGTATTTTACAGGGAAGTCTGTCTGCAGGCATGCGAATGGTGTGACCCAACCATCGTAGTTGGCGTTGCGATAGGATGGTCTCAATTGGGTCAATGCAGGCTCTGCTTCTAATTTCTAAGTGGGGGATTTTGTGCAACCACTTTATGCCCAGTATGCATTGGAGGCAGTTGATGTGGAAAAAACAAAACAACTGGAGGCATTCCACACGACCACCCATAAGCAGGTAGCTTTCTAAAAGGCTGATTTATTTTATAATCAATCTATGTCTATTTTGTCTGAAAAATAGTTAAAACTCAACAGAAATACACAAACCGACTGTTTTTCTTCTTTTTCTTCAGAAATGTAATAATGAAAAATTATAAACATAAAAATATTTAATCAAATTAAATTACCATGACAAGAAAACATGGCATACACTGTTTATGACATGTGGAATACTAGACAGCTGTATTGATCTTATTTGGTCTCAGCAGTGTACACCATGAGATTGAACCAGTGACCCCAGAATGCAGAACCAAAACTTAAAATACATACGGGGATGGCCAAATCATCAAGTCATGATAATCGCACGCAGCCACATAACCTTAATTAACTCTTAACATCCTATACCACCCGTCCGGAAATCACATTCATTTTCCTAATCTACCCCAAATGATAACCTTTGTTTAAATGTAATATTAAACATATTTAGAAGTCTTTGATTTAAGGGAAATAACAGGTAACTTTAAATGAAAAGTCCATTTTTTGATAAATGATTATAGGAATTGGGCTCTGGACTTAGAAAATTCTCAACAGGATGTTAAGAATTAATTAATGTAACCCCATTGGATTAATATACAACTGGATGGTAGATACAAAATAGGGAACTTCCAGGAAAATATTTCAGTCAGTTCATTCTCTGCAGAGAATTAATAGGATTATTCATGTATTATATATGTATGTATGGGTTGTCACATCTGCTTAGGATCAGTGTGTAGTATCTGCATACTCTGTGAAAAGGTATTTTAATTTTCTTATTGTTTAGTATCTCATCTTTGGGATGTGAGGGGTGTCAGGTATTTACCTCAAAATAATTTTCTGTTATTTTGTAGTTAATTATTCAGTAACTTAACCGATGACATTTATTACTATCAGCTTGTAAAATCTAATTGGAGTGGGTGTGGTCTTTTCTAACTTGCCAGGGTAACAATCTAAATGTCTAAAACTCATTGCTTACCCCCACCCTCTGGTCGTCTGTATGATACGGTGGATGGATAATGGCCCTAAAAATAAACTACTATTTATTGATGTTCATCTGCAAGTGTGACTAACTTCGAAAGTTTGCATCCTTCCTAAAATGATGCTGACCAACAATGAACAAAGATTGAGATGACTGGGGGGGGGGGGGGTCCTGTGTGAATCTTTTCATCTTAAAACCAACAAATTTGAAAAGGAGGGACCAGTTTAGCTTAGTTGGTGGAGCACTTACATTGCAATTGCTAGTTTCTGAGTTTGAGATGTCCCTACCAACTCTGTGAAAGAATAGCACAAATTGGGTAATCTACAGTAAAGTGTGTGTGTGTGTGGGGGGGGGGTCAGCTCTCCACTTTACCGCACAGATCAGATTGGCACTCCACCTCAGCGAAACAATCTCCCTGGTCTAGAGCTAGCAAAAAGGGGATAGACTTCCTCGCTATCCGGCTGATACCAACAATAGGCCACTCTACCAACTTTACTTACTTTTATATATTTACCCAACCCCTCTGCCATGGACAGAATATGACACAAGGTCAATTTTAAGCAGTGTATAGTTGGCTAGAATTGAGAGTTTTCCTGTGTGAATCTTAAAAAGAATCTTTTAAAAAAAGTCTTAAAAGCCAATAAATTTATCAAGGTAATCAAATTGGAATGCTGAATTCTTTACCTGCAGTTGGTTCCATGGTCAGGTCGTAGGTTCTCACTGTATCATCCGCATCAGCCAGGGTCAGGGAGCCTTTTGTGACAAGTTCAAATTTTGGTCCCCTAAAAAATTAACACAAAAATTAAGAGAATAATAATAATGATAATAATTATCATTCAAATTAGTTAACAACTCCACCAAATATAAAATTTTTTAAAAAATATTCTCTTCTTTAATCATTTTATTTACTGAGGGGGGAGGGAGGGGGTGACTCAAAAGTTTTGCAATATTTTGGTATGTTTTCGCACACATATCACGTTATCGTAGCAGTTCAAGCTGTGATAGGTGCCCACCATGGTTAGTAGGATCATGATTATTGGTGTGCTGAGACGTTGTGCACAGCCTTACTCCCTGTGTGATTTGAAAGCAGAACAATTGAACATGCAATTTATTCTAATTCGGGTATTTATGCTTTATAAGTTCCAACCGGGCCAAAAACATTTGTTGAGCAAAAGGGACCATATTACCATAAGGCACCCCTTTTCAATTTCATGTCATTAGGTGGGTTCAAGAAATTTTGCTTGGGCTGCAAGAACCTCAAGGATCAGGCAAGGTCAGGTGTAGGCCTAGAACCACAGATTCCAATGGAGTGCTCCAAGCCAGAGAGGTAAATCCAGTAAGTAGCACAAGGAGAGTATCAGGTGAGTTCAGTAACAGTGTGGTTTATTACCTTCAGGATCTTGGCAAAAATATCCAGATTACCAAATAGTGCCTCATTTTACCAAAACATTGCAAAACTTTTGAATATTTGAGTTAGGGTAGCGTGAACATGAAGTCAACAGCACCTGGTTACTGACAGTTTCTCACCAATGTGATCTTCAGACCTTCACTACCCTAACTTAGATAGATATATATAAGAACAAAAGACAAAATCATATGCACCACCTGAAAATAATCAGTATATATATACAATAATGGCCAAAAGAAAAAAAAATACCAAAAGAGTTGCCTAAGTTAAATATACTAAAGTGCTCAATACACTAAGTAGAGTCAATAAATAATAGTAAGCCTAATGAGTCAGAGACTATCTATATAGGGTTCTCCTAATGGATCATCAGGATAATTCTGTCAAAATAAGTTTCAAGTTTTTAATACCTTCAAATTGATATAAATAATTTTCATTAACTTCATTTGGTTCGGTTGAGTTTGATTTGTTTAATGGTATTTAATGTGGGTTATTTAATGCCAAAAATTGCCAGAGTAAAAATTGGCATTCAGTCTCCCTTTACTGGTGTAAATTTGTAGGTGTATTTTGTGGATGTATCTCATATCAGATTCACAATTTTCAACACATTTCTACTTCTCTCAAGAAGGATAAAATGTCATCCATGTGAGTCTTCTCAAATAGATCCCTCAGATTATTTGTGTTGAAATATTTATTTCTGATTGGAGTGAAAAACTTCACGTGGAAATGTTAGACAGTGTAGGGTGTATGGCATGTCCCGCAGTATGGTTGATCCTTCTGCTTTAGCATAAAAGATGGTATATGTCTTGTATGGCCAATGTGCAGCCGAGCCAGTATTACGCCGCCTTCTTCTTCTTGGGATTTTCTATATCCTGACTTCCATTCTCCCAACATTGGCTTAAATGATAATTCCAAAATTCAATAGATAAAACAGAAAAAATGGTAACAGACACAAATAAAATTGGGACAGACTCGATATTGGAGTGTGTGTGTGGGGGTGGGGTGGGGGTAAGAAATCAATTCTACTTACAACACCATATTTCCAAGTATATCAGCATCACTCTGAAAAAGAAAAAAAACATTTTGATTAAATTTTACAGAATCCAACACAGAAAATTATATTTTTTCCTTCTTTACTTAATCTCAAGATATAATTCACAACAAACACCAGACATTATTTAAGTTAACAAAATAATAAGAAATACTAGCAGGACCTGTGGATACACCACAGTATGATAATATGATTATTACGTTTGATATGTTTACTTAAGAGCTATTATAAGTATTTCAATATGTAAAAAGTATAATAATCTTTATTTTACTCTTTCACACTTTTCTTTTCATCTCTTCATTATGTTTGATAGAAACAGATTAGCGTTATCACTTCCATTTTCTCACCTCCCCATCTTTCCCCTACTCTCTCATAATTTTTTTCTGTATTGCATATCCTTTTCCTTCACTTTCTTTATTTATAATAAAAACGGAATAGTCCATTATTTAGCTGAGGTGACAATACTCATAAGAAATAAGAACTTGGTGGATAAGTGACACTGAATAATCAGGATTTACATTTTTGAAGATTTCATTTTTAACCAGAGTGTTGCAAGTTGATAATGGTCTGAAGATTAAGGAACAAGAGTACTGATATAATAATAATAAATTTTAATCAACAGAAACAATAACA
The DNA here is from genome assembly GCA_023376005.1 of Doryteuthis pealeii. NCBI lineage: Eukaryota > Metazoa > Mollusca > Cephalopoda > Myopsida > Loliginidae > Doryteuthis > Doryteuthis pealeii. The sequence goes on along the minus strand of CM042151.1, from coordinate 72,774,644 downwards.
ATATATTTTTTGTCTGTTGAGTATTGAGTGGGGTTAGGTATTATATATATATATATTCTCACTACTAAGCAAATAAGCAATGATCATTTCTCCGGAAATTTGATCTCTCAGTGACCGAATGATACATACACTTTCTATGTATTTAATAGTTTAAAAACACCAGTCCCGCATCAGCTGTCAGTGGGCGAGGGTAAGATATCGGACTACCATACGGTCAGTCTGAGTTCGAACCTACCCAAGGATAGTTGTGTCTAGCTGAGGAGGCATGATATGCCGAAACACGTGTCTGTGGATGACTTATTAATTATTATTAATTATTAATATATATGCTCCCATAAGGTAATGAGCTCTCTAATTGGTATTTAAATTAACTCTCACTACTAAGCAAATAAGCAATGATCATTAAATTATCTCTCAGTGACCGAATGATACATACACTTTCTATGTATTTAATAGTTTACCCGCATCAGCTTCAGTGGGCGAGGATAAGATTCGGACTACCATACGGTCAGTCTGAGTTCGAATACCCAAGGATAGTTTGTCTAGCCACACTGAGGAGGCATGATATGCCGAAACAATGACTTATTAATTATTATTAATTATTAATATATATATATATATATATATATATATATGTGAAATTTTATTTATATAATTGGAATAATCATGACAAGCAAATTCGTCGAATACTGTGTGCCGTGAGGAACACTGTACATCTGTTCAACCTAATTTGGTCTCATCAGCAGTGTATACCTACGATCTCCTCCCGACAGAGATCGAACTTGAGAACCCAGAATGCAAAGTCAGAGATTCTACCCCTAGGCCAAGTGGACACGCCGCACACGAAACTCACCAAATCAACTTGTCAATCATAAGTGCGCGACAACTATAACATTATATATATATACATATATATATATACATATATATATATATACATACATATACATATATATATATATATATACATATACATATATATATATATTAGAGAGAGAGAGAAAGAGAGAGAGAGAGAGTTACAAAACATGACAGGAATAAAAAAAAGTAAACAGAATTGTTGAAATTAATTCATTTGTTGTTTATACAAAATTCATTTTTCTTTATTTGAATTTTAGATTTTGATCAAATAATTAAATTTTCAATAATCTAAGCCCCACCCCCCCTAAAAAAAAAAAAAAACCATGGTTAATGGGGAGGAGGTTAGAGTAGGGTAAAAAGAGAAAAGAGAAGGGGGTGCGGGTGTGTAAAAATCCAAACTCACCAAACCAGACAATCTCTTTCCAACATTTCTGCCAACAGAACCTGAGAAATCATTAATTTTCTTTCGTATCTTTTTGGGTGTACTTGCAATGGTCAGATCTTCATGTAGTTTGTGACAATAAACTTCCAAGGTGCATTTATAATCATTGGGAACATTTTCACTGAAAAAAAGAAAAAAAAAAAGAAAATGACAATTATTACCGTTAACCACAATAAACCTTCCTTTAAGATATACAGTGAGACATCGGTTCTTTAACATAATTCATTCCAAAATTAGGTTTGAGAACAGATTTGTGCAAAAACTGAAACAATATTTCCAATAAGAAATAGTATAAAGTAGATTTGTTTGTTTGTTTGTTTTGTTTTACGGCATATCAACCTCAATGGGTCATTTAATGCCGATAAAGTTTTGAAATAAATCAATTCTTAATGGATAATACAATTCTTTTTATAAATACATTTTTCTATTTAACCCATAGATGGGACCCTAACAGGTACTACCACTCCGGGTCAGAGTGGACCAGGGAGCAATGGTGATGAAGGGGTGCTCCACATTCCCCAAACCTCCAAAACTGGAACCTCACCATCAGATAGAGTTTAACGTCGTTCCCAGGACATGTAGATCCGCAGCCACCTCCTTCTAGCACCCATATGATAAAAAGGGGTGGGGCTTACCATAAGGGCAATAGGGTTGGGAAAATCATATAGGTGCTAGGGCTTGACGTGACCAGCCGATTGATTGGAGGAGGCCTCTCCGACCGCCCGTCTAGCCCAAGATAGGGCCAAAGTGGAGTATTGCATGTCATGAACTGCTCATCCACCTGGGCTAAAGTAGATTTATGCATTTTTGACCATCAGACTTCACAACTTTCCTCTTTCCCTTCCGGGTTGTATCACTATTGCCTTTTCTTAGGATCTATGAATAAGGGGTAAAGTAGCCATAAAATAAAGAATAAACACAAATAAAGTGAAGAATTTGCACAAAAACAATATCAGTGATTACATTTCATATCAAATATAAAACAATGATTTTTAAAAAATAATCTATTTATAAGGAGTGTGTACTCTTCCCAACCAGCACCTGCCCCCCTCAACTAAAAAGAAGCAAGACCGGGTCTATTCCCTGGTGCCCGAGGCTTCACCAAAATGCTAACAGGACCCTGCATAGGTCACAAGCTTCTGTTTGTGTGTGGCTCTGCATGTTGAAAAGATCTTGTGTTAATCCCGTCTGGTGGGAGGTCAGGAAAATAAACTTATTTATAAAATGAGTTTTCTTCCAATCTTGTCTGTTTTAAACTTAATTTAGAACCTTAACACACAGTCTTGTGGTTCTGTTAGATTGGGTTGGTTTTGTTGAGTAGATTTTTAAAAAAAGAGAAAATATCAAAAGATCATTTCTATAGAATTTAAAAAAAAAAAGAAAAAAGAAAAAAAAAAAAAAAGAAATACTCACAAGACAATGACATCATCAAATGAAATATCTGTCATGCTACGATCTACATTGGATATCAGACTTGTGTCGTAAATTTCAGTACCAATTTTTATGAGGCAGAAAACGGCATAACGACGATGATCTGGAAAAAAACAAAAAAAAAAAAACAACAAAAAAATCAATTAAGTAACACTTGATGTATTAGTCAGAATCAAGTTTATAAGGGGCTACCCCAAAGATTTAAATTTGAGGAGGGGGGGGTCCCCAAAGATTTGAGGAATACCCAAAGATTTAATTCTGAGAGGTGCGGGGGGGGGGGGGGTTACTGAAAATTTAAATATGAGTGGTTACCCAAATAGTCAAATAAGTTTAAATCTGAGAGAGAGAGAGAGAGAGAGAGAGAGAGAAAATAGACCAACCTCCTTTATTCTTAAAATGGTCTGTGTCTTTCCACATAAGAGGAATCCTGATATCTGAAATAAGAAAATTTAGAAGAAAATAATTTCAAGCAAAAATTCACAATTCTTATTTTCTTGTTGGAAGGAAATTCACAAAAAAAAAAATCAAGCAAAGTTAGAAAAACAAAAAAAGGGAGAAATTGTTCTCATTTTAAATAACATTTACTTGAATTAAATTAAAAGACCAATGTCGTTGGTTGATTATTTTCTTTAATGGCATATCAATTCTTATGGGTTATTGAATGCCAAATTTTCTTTTCTTTAATTACATGATTTTTTGAAATAATTTTCATTAACTTCATGTGTATAAATAAATACTTGTGGTTGACCCTCAACTACCACTTTCTAGCACCTATATTATAAAAAGGGGTGGGTGTTTGCAAATAAAAGCAATTTGAAGAATATGGTTGAGACAATCATATAGGTGCTAAGGCTTGACATGACCAGCCAATTGATTGGATGGGGCTTGTTTGACCACCCATCTAGCCCAAGTAAGGGATGAAGTAGAGTGTTGCATGTCATGGGACCACTTAGTATCCAGGTTGGTTGGTTGGATTTTACAGCATGTCAACCGCTGTTGGGTTATCTTATGCTGAAGATGTTTTTATTTTATTCATTCTTGTTGTGAATTCAATTTTTTAAACTCATTTTTTTATGAAATGGGAAAACACAAAGTTTATCTGTGTTTTTCAAAAAGTAATTTTTGGTCAACATGACCCAATCTGAAGACAGAACCATTTTCAAATCTAACTCCAGTGAAATGCGACTGAATATAAAAAAAAATTATAAAAAAAACCCAAAAAAACTTGCTCACCTGAGACACTGACTTGAGCTTTACATGGTGACAAATTGCCTTCAACTGACCTGGAAAAAGAAAAAAGAGGGGCAAGGGAAAAATGGGGGTGAGAAAATTTATAGAAAAGAATGCTCGTCACATGCATGTCACACAAAAGGTTTTGTAAAAGACATGAAAATATCAGAGAAAATAACTCTTAAGATTTTAAGATTGGGTGAAACTCAGTCGGCTAGGAATCGCAAAGTTCTGGGTTCAATACCAGTCCCCGCCAACTCAGCGCATGAGTAGTACAGATTTAGTCATTGAATCTGTGCGGCAAAGTGGAGAACTGATGGAAAGTGTGGTGTTACAACTAAAGAAAAAACAATTTCCCTTGTGTAGCACTAGCGAAAGGGGGATAGACTCCCTTGCTGTCCGGCTGAGACCAACAATAGGCCACACCGCCAACTTTACTTATAAATTTGTGAAATCATGTGGATACAGAGTCATTAATCATTTTGAAGGATTTATTTTGTGTCTTTAAATATTTTCCCTTGATGTGTAAACACCTTTACAACATACATCGTCTTCAATAAAGGGTTTGTTTTTATAGTGTATTCGAAGCATTATTTGTAATTGAATAAGTTTTTTTTTTTTTTTAAGGCAGCGAAATAATGTGATGTATCTTGGAAAAACATTTACTTCTTTTGTTGTTGTTTTTTTTATTTTTTATTTTTTTTATTATTATTAATATTTCTTAATATTTTCGGATAAAATCCATCATCAGAGTAGTAAGAAGTTTTCATCCCATTCATGTTTGGTAAAAATCAACAGTTGTTATTAATACGTTGATGAAGGCTGAAATTGAAATTTGAAAGATCGGCTAAGTTCGTGAATGTCCGTGTTGTTAAAGTTCCGACCGGGTGTTCAGCGGGAATGTTTGAAAATACTTTAAAATCTAAAGGATTTTCAAACATTCCGAAAATATTAAGTATGTTTAAAAAATTAAAAAAAAAACCAAAAACAACAAAAGAAGTAAATAAATATGTTTTTCCAACATACATCACATTATTTCGCCATCATCTTCAACTTTTTACTTAGGTTAATACTAGATTGAGTCAAAAGAATTGCAATATTTTGGTTCTGGTTAGTTTGCAGTATTTCAGTTTCTGTGATGGCATTCACCCTGGGTCAGTCATGCCAGCTTCATGCAATGAATTCACCTGTGTTGAATTCATGGAAAGAGTACCAAGGGTATAAGAAATTCAAAAGCGGTTACATTCACATATCCTAGTCAGGGGAAGGAGATACCCTTCTTTGCTGCAGATTTTCTACTGACACAGTGACAACTACGCCAAAGGCCATTGATGGAGACGCATTTTCAATTTTTACCAGAGCCTCTTTAGCCGGGTTGTGGTCCTAATACCACTAGGTTCCAGACCGTGGATGACTACTAGCAACTGACACTACCAATTTTACTTGGCTATGCCATGATGAAGAGGGGTTAGAAATAATGTGCTAGATGGCCATTGAGCAAAAAGCTTCCCCCACCCTTTTACAGGTCTTGTTTTTCATTCTGCAGGATGTCTAGCCATCCTCCTCACCAGACAAAATCTGTGAGGTTACCGGTTTAGTTGCCGATGATCTATGAAACAGGTAGTATTGGGTTACATAGTACCAGTAGCACATTAAGCAACCCAGCACCAAAATATTGCAAAACTTTTGACTCACCCTTGTACATTATTAATGTAATACAAAAAAACAAATCTTAAATTTAAAAAATCATTTTCTGGTGGATAATTCCTAATTAAAAAAAAAAAAAGAAAAAAAAGAAAAAAAAAAGTAAAAAAAATTAAAATTACCACACAGATCAAAAGCTGTGCTACTCATATACTGGGTTGGTGAGAGCCAGTATTGAACCTGGAAGCTTGTGGTTCCTTTTAATCTACTAAAACTTATAAAATCCTGATGAAGATCCAATCATACTAACTGAAACCTTTGGAGTTCATAAACCTGATAAAGACAACTGCCGCTCCTCCTCCTCTTCCTTTAACACAAGCAGATTTGATTGGCTGATCAATCATGTTAATCCCCACCCACTTATCAAAAATAACATTTTATTTAGAAATAAACTTTTTCACTTCATTCTATTCCTTTTCTCCAACTGAAACATTTTGTAGTCTCTTTATAAAAAGATGTAAAAGAAATGTAAATCTATTTTGAAGTAACTTCAAAAACTAGTTTTTTTAGTTGCATTTACGGTCAAGTCATGCTGAAAACACTGGTTCCCACTAGATCACCAAGGTTAAGTAGCGATGAGCTTCTTTAATACTTAATTTTGTGATCACTTAAGCAACAGCAGGGACTATAAGCAATTGGTCTTTTGTTTATCGAGACTGACTTGATTCAGCGTTAAACAACCTGAAAAGGGTTGATATGCCATAAAAAAACCCAACCATCTTTAGTTGCTTCAGGAATCTCAAAGAAACAATAATTCTTGAAGGAACTAAAAAAATCATTTTTTGGCTGATAATTCCTGATTAAAAAAGAAAAAAACTTTTAAAATTAAAACTTAAAAAGTTTATCATGTTATGCACCATCCACTTAGCCATAGTAAGGTTGGTGGAGTAGCCTTTTGTCCGTATCAGCCAGACAGCCCCGCTAGACCAGGGAGATTGTTTTCTGCTGAGGTGGATTGCCACACCTACCGCCAGCGCACAGATCAATGTGCTGGTTGTGATTCTGAGGCAGGTGCTCTACCCACTCAGCTCGACCAGCCACTTAGCAATAACAACATTTTATTTAAAAATAAACGTTTTCACTTCATTCTATTCCTTTTCTCCAACTAAAACATTTTGTAGTCTCTTTACTATTTTCATAAGTATAACCTCCACTACACCATACCCCCCTCCCTCCCGCCCG
>CM042151.1:72702794-72762794 GCA_023376005.1 Doryteuthis pealeii | reverse complement strand
CCTCTGTTTCAAATCTTTTTATCTGTATTCTTATTTAGTTTCATTAGCCTTTCTAATTTAATACAATATTTTATTACATTAAAACTTAAATACTTGCACCCGGAGGTGCATATATTTGCTAGTTTAACTAACACACAAACAAAGAATTCAGAGGAATAGCTCTTACCAAACAAGCATAGAACACAAAGAGCAGACTCTAGTAATGGCTAACATCTCCCTTTTCAGGGTTCTGTGCTTACAGAAATCTTCTGACGAATGGATTTTTTCATCTCAAAATATCAAGAGAATAAATCGAAGGTAAACGAACAACACCCTAGTTACCTTGTTTTTCTTTACACTAGCATTATGATAGCCTTCAAAACCAACCACCAAACCAATATAAACACAATGATTCAAGCAAATTATAAAACTTAAAGATCACTAAAATGTTTCATGTAAGAAAATATTTTCTTAGTGTCGTCCTGACAAATGACTTTAATGTGAATTAAGTTACAGACAAGATTAAAATGTTATCTTAGTTATCCACCAAGTGAACAAAAAAGAGTTATGAACAATAACAATAATAATTAGCAGGAACTGTGGATATACCACAATATGATAATTTAACGTTTGATATATTTACTTCAGAGCTATTGCATTATAGTTCAATATGTAAAAAGTATAATATTCTTGTTTTAACTCTTAACTGGGTTTCTTACCTATTTGATCATCAGACCAAGACAAGAATTTGATCTGATGATTACATAGGTGAGAAACTGACAGTCACCAAGTATTACTGATTCTGTGTCTACACTATCCTAACTTGGATATATATGGTCTACCACCAATATTGAGCACCTTTATGAATATATATATATATATATATATATATATATATATATATATATATATATATAAATAAAACAATTGTTAATTAACAAGATAAAAAATGTCATCTAGTGGATTTTGCTGTACCCACAGACTACAGACTGAAAATGAAAGAAAGTGAAAAGATAGACAAATACTTGGATCTTGCTAGAGAGAGCTGAAAAACTGTGGAACATGAGGGTGACAATGATATCAATTATAGTTGGTGCACTTGGAACAGTCCCCAAGGGCTTGGAAAAAAAGACTGGAGACCATCCAGACAACAACATTGTTAAGATCAGCTAGAATACTCAGAAGGAAATCTAAGGAGACTTGCTATCGCTTTGACTAGTTAAAAACCACCAGTTAATGTTGGTGTGAAAAAAATTGCAAGGAGTCAAATCATACTTTATTGATTGAAAAGTGACTTCCTATTATAAACTATTTATAATTTTTTGACATGCATTTTTTTTTCAATTCTTTAATGTATGTTCCTCAACATATGGCAATTAAATCTGTGTTGTTGTTGTTGTTCGTGAAAGGCTGAATTACCATTTTCCTGAGAGAAGGATCGGTAGATGTAGTTTGCATGAGTGGCCGGCCAGAAGCCCCTGTGACGTTTTTCTTTGGGGTTGGTTGAAGGAGCAAGTCTATTCTACGAAACCAACAACTTTGAAAGAACTTGAAGGACGAACATGAGAATTTATTTCTGCCATTTCACAAGAGTTCCTGGGAAGATCAGTTGATGCGATTCCCGAGTGGCTTGAGGTGAATGCTGGAGTCCATATAGAATTTTAAATAAAACTCCATGTTATGCACGTTCTTCTCATATTCATTTTTTGTAAAAAATAATGTTTTCGCAAAAAAATTATTCCAAACTCCCATTACAACTCAGCCCAACAGACACTAGCTGATGCCTGGTGATTCCCACACCCTAGTCTTTCAATTACCCTGACTGCACGCTTTTAACTTACAAGTTGGTGACTTTCCTGCCCGCCTTTCTTTCTCCTCCTCTGCCTCACACCTTGAACACATCCACCCTCCTCTCTCTTTTTTCTGCCCTTCCTCCACCTTTTCAATATATATATACAACCAGCAGTTTCTTGTCTTAAATAAAATTCTGAAAAAGCCTTGTTAACACACCATGGCAAAATATAATTGAATGAAGTTGTTTATGCTTTATCCGTTATTACAGCTCAACTTTTAATTACACACACACACACACACACACACACACACACAACACACATGTATACATAAAACCTTCATTAGGTGTTGTCTAACTGGAGTTATATTTCATTTTTGTTTTCATCTTGAAAAGAATTTAACTTATTTCTCCTCTCTTCTCTCTTATTATATTTTCTATTTTTTTCTTCTTTCTGATGTGTAGTATGTTCTTTTTTCTTCCCTTTCTTTCCCCACTCTAAACAGAATTGGTCCATTATTCATTTGAGGTGATGACAGGGAGTGACATGGAGGTAAAAGCTCATTAATTTATAGATATAACTATATAAAAAATGCAAACAATGCTGATGAAAGGAAAAGAAAAATGAAAGATAGGGAGGGAAAGTAAAGAGTTTTTGGGTAGGAATTAGTTTATCTAACAATACATAAAATATACTTCTAGTTCTGCCCCTCTCTCTCTCAATATATATATATATATATATATATATATAATATATATATATATATAATAAGAGAGAGAGATAGGAGAGAGAGAAAATTGAAATAAGGAAAAAAAGACAGTAGTTAGGAAAAAGAAATAGGGTTAGGAGATAAAAAAGAAAGAGAGGTAGAGAGAGAGAATAAAAGAGGGAGAGAGAGAATAAAAGAGGAGAGAGAGAATGAGAATGAAGAGAGAGAATGAGAATGAGAGAGGGAGAGAATGAGAATGAGAGAATGAGAATGAGAGAGGGAGAGAATGAGAATGAGAGAGGGAGAGAATGAGAATGAGAGAGGGAGAGAATGAGAATGAGAGAGGGAGAGAATGAGAATGAGAGAGGGAGAAGAGTGAATGAGAGAGGAGAGAGAGTGAGTGAGAGAGAGGGAGAGAGAGGGAGAGGGAGAGAGGGAGAGGGAGAGCGAGAGGGAGTTCTAAATTCCTGTTTAGGGGTGGGGCTGACTGAATTTACGTAAAGACAAGTTTCCCCCCCATTCAGTAAATTGTCAACAAGCTGATGAAAACTCAAAAATGTAAGACAAGATTTTCAGGTAAACAACAGCCTGTGGCTTTTTTGAATTCAATTTTAATTTTAATCTCAAAGTCAAAGATTAAGAGGTGAAAAGGTGATGAGCCAACAAGTGCACTTTGCAAAAAGAAGTTAAGCCACAAATTGCACAGATAAGATAATCTAGTTTTTTTTTTTGTTTTTGTTTTGTTTTTTCTAAATATTCATTTTTTTATTTACATGAAGTACATTTAGATATGTATTGGGTTTGTGCATAATTCAAACCTGTTAAACTTTGCTAAAAGAACTGACCTTGTGTTGCATCCTGCTTGTGAGGAGGAGATGGTAGAGCATCCATCTCAAAACCACAAGGTTCCGAGTTCAAAACAGGCCCTTGCCAACTTGGTGCATGAGTAACATGGCTTAGATCTGTGCAGTAAAGTGGGGGGCTGAGGGTAGGTGTGCCACTCCACCTGACCAAGAAACAATCTCCCTGGTCTAGTGCTAGTGAAAATGGTTATTGGACACATTGCTGTCTGGCTGATACCAACAATAGGCCACTACGCCTACTTACACACACACACAATATATATATTTACACACATACATACATACATACATACACAAGTGATGCTGATAGCCTTTTGATTTAGTGCGTCCGGGGACACACATATTTGCTTTGAAGGAGTCCCTGTGAAAATTTATGGGTCCCAACTAGTTTCTTAATAAATTGTAGGGTTTTATTTATGATCTGGGGAACAACTACAGCCATCTAATTACTACCTTGTAACTTATCCTGTGTAATTCATTTCTGAGAAACCATTGAAATATATTTACAATTAGCTTGAAATGGTGAGGGAAGAAAAAAGAAAGACACTGTGATGCAGGACGCATACCTATCAGCATCTCTGTATGTGTGTGCATGTGTGTGTGTGTGTATATATATATAATATATTATATATGATGATGGCAGCAAACTCGTATTCAAGTATTGCCATTGCTTGATATAGTAACAATAACAACAATAACAAAAACTAAAAAAAAAACAAAAAAAAAACCCAAACTATTGAGCTTCTTTTTTTTTTTTGTTATTGTTTATTGTTACTATATCAAGCAATGGCAATACTTGAATACGAGTTTGCTGCCATCATCATTATATATATATATATATATATATATATATATATATGAGGAAAAAATGAGTAAAGAAAAGAAATGTAGATGGATAAATGAAACATCAAGTTTCCATAACATCCGTATTTGTCTACTTTTCTCCACATTATATATAGGTAAAGTAGCCAATCGACTGGTAAGTTGGGGATGATTCTATTAGGGATCACCTATATCCTATAAGTAATAAATATATATGTTTCAATAGACGTGTTACCTAAGCAGTTTATGATCCAAGTAAATGATGTCTGGATTTGTTATATGATTTGATTAATTGTAAGAAAAACTATATTGTAAAAAGTGCCGATTTAGCTCAGTCGGTAGAGCATTCGCCAAGGAACCATATGTTCTAGATTCTGAAGCTGTGCTACTCATATACTGGGTTGGTGAGAGCCAGTATTGAACCTGGAAGCTTGTGGTTCCTTTTTAATCTACTAAAACTTATAAAATCCTGATGAAGATCCAATCATACTAACTGAAACCTTTGGAGTTCATAAACCTGATAAAGACAACTGCCGCTCCTCCTCCTCTTCCTTTAACACAAGCAGATTTGATTGGCTGATCAATCATGTTAATCCCCACCCACTTATCAAAATACATTTTATTTAGAAATAAACTTTTTCACTTCATTCTATTCCTTTTCTCCAACTGAAACATTTTGTAGTCTCTTTATAAAAGATGTAAAAGAAATGTAAATCTATTTTGAAGTAACTTCAAAAACTAGTTTTTTTAGTTGCATTTACGGTCAAGTCATGCTGAAACACTGGTTCCCACTAGATCACCAAGGTTAAGTAGCGATGAGCTTCTTTAATACTTAATTTTGTGATCACTTAAGCAACAGCAGGGACTATAAGCAATTGTCTTTTGTTTATCGAGACTGACTTGATTCAGCGTTAAACAACCTGAAAAGGGTTGATATGCCATAAAAAAACCCAACCATCTTTAGTTGCTTCAGGAATCTCAAAGAAACAATAATTCTTGAAGGAACTAAAAAAATCATTTTTTGGCTGATAATTCCTGATTAAAAAAGAAAAAAACTTTTAAAATTAAAACTTAAAAAGTTTATCATGTTATGCACCATCCACTTAGCCATAGTAAGGTTGGTGGAGTAGCCTTTTGTCCGTATCAGCCAGACAGCAAGGGAATCTATCCCCTTTTCGCTAGACCAGGGAGATTGTTTTTGTTTTCTGCTGAGGTGGATTGCCACACCTACCGCCAGCTCCCCACTTTACCGCACAGATCAATGTGCTGGTATCAGACCCGGAAACTTGTGATTCTGAGGCAGGTGCTCTACCCACTCAGCTCGACCAGCCACTTAGCAATAACAACATTTTATTTAAAAATAAACGTTTTCACTTCATTCTATTCCTTTTCTCCAACTAAAACATTTTGTAGTCTCTTTATAAAAAAAAAAGATGTAAAAGAAATGTAAATCTATTTTCATAAGTATAACCTCCACTACACCATACCCCCCTCCCTCCCGCCCGCCCCAAAAGTTATATTTATCTTGGCAGAAGGAAGAAGTCATACTTACATATTTTTACCCATCACTTCAGCAGTCGTACGTTTCTGCAATTCTCTCATGTAACTGATGATACGAGAGTTTGTAGTGATAAGATTCTTGGCCGCTTCCAATTTCTGGGACGGGTTCTTGGCAGCCGCCAACAACTTGGTTGTACCTTCTCGCATTTTAATCTCATGGTCGATCTTCTGTTGGAGATCCGTGTCCTGTGGAGAAAAGAAAAGGAGAGAAAAATGAATGAAAATGGAAGGACAAAGGAGGCTGTGGTATCATTTCTATTAAACCATTAACCTTTCACCTACCAAGAAACAAATCTATGGTAAAGTGGTTGCCATTGGTCGGTTGAATTTTAAGGCATGTCAACCCTTATTGGGTTATTTTATGCTGAAAACGTTTTACTTATTCTTGTTGGGTATTCAAAAATTTTTTTCAACATTTTTTTTAAACACATTTTTCTTTAAAAGTCATTTTTTTTTCTGATTTAACCCATAGAAGGGTTGGTTGGATGAATTTTAGGGCATGTCAACCATTGTTGGGTCATTTCATGCCAAAGACATTTTTGTTTTATTCATTCTTGTGAGGAATTAGATTTTTTTTAAACAGATTTTTTAAAAACTCATTTTTGTTTAACCCATAAATGGGACCCTAAAGGTACTACCACTGAGTCAAAGTGGACCTGGTAGTAATGATGATGGGGTACTCCGCAGTTCCCAGAGCACATATATGATAAAAAGGGTTGGGTGTGTGTGTGTGCAATAAGGACAATAGTGTTGGAATAATCATATAGGTGCTAGAGCTTGACATGATCTCTCTGACTAAGTAAGAGCCAAAGTGGAGTGTTGCATGTCATGTACTGCTCAGCCATCAGGATTCCATCCTTAAGCAGGCCATACTTGTCTTCAGTGAAACACTGGATTATTCTGAATTTAAATTCCCATGTTGTTTCTAATATTCCAGTGTACAAAGTATAGTTTTAAGCTTGGGTGTTTAATGAGGGTTAAAGTGTTTATACTTTGGTAAACAAATCTATGAACATCGGATAAAGATAAACAACACACAAAATGCCCTCTTCACGCACATGATAGACTTTGATCATACATTCAAGTTTAACCACGCATCGTTACTCAAACCCGCACATTGAAAGAGCTTACACCGTTTATGCGAATCAGTGGTCATTGCTAATTCAAGACCATAAAACAAAGGCTCAGTTTTTTCTCTCCACCTTATGCCAGCCATCACAAATATCGTAACACAAGAAAACAATATCAAAATAGACAAAAGGATAACTTAGGCAAAAATATACGAAAACACAAAAATCTGAAATACAACAAAACAAAAATTCCAAACTCCCATTACAACTCAGCCCAACAGACACTAGCTGATGCCTGGTGACTTCCCCACACCCTAGTCTTTCAATTACCCTGACTGCACCGCTTTTAACTTACAAGTTGGTGACTCTTCCCTGCCCGCCTTTCTTTCTCCTCCCTCTGCCTCACACCTTGAACACATCCACCCTCCTCTCTCTTTTTTCTGCCCTTCCTCCACCTTTTCAATATATATATACACACAGCAGTTTCTTGTCTTAAATAAAATTCTGAAAAGCCTTGTTAACACCCATGGCAAAATATTAATTGAATGAAGTTGTTTATGCTTTATCCGTTATTACAGCTCAACTTTTAATTACACACACACACACACACACACACACACACACACACACATGTATACATAAACCTTCATTAGGTGTTGTCTAACTGGAGTTTATAATTCATTTTGTTTTCATCTTGAAAAGAATTTAAACTTATTTCTCTCCTCTTTCTCTCTTATTATATTTTCTATTTTTTTCTTCTTTCTGATGTGTAGTATGTTCTTTTCTTCCCTTTCTTTCCCCACACTCAAAACAGAATTGGTCCATTATTCATTTGAGGTGATGACAGGGAGTGACATGGAGGTAAAAGCTCATTAATTTATAGATATAACTATATAAAAAATGCAAACAATGCTGATGAAAGGAAAAAGAAAATGAAAGATAGGGAGGGAAAGTAAAGAGTTTTTGGGTAGGAATTAGTTTATCTAACAATACATAAAATATACTTCTAGTTCTGCCCCCTCTCTCTCTATATATATATATATATATATATATATATATATATATATATATATATATATATAGAGAGAGAGATGAGAGAGAGAATTGAAATAAGGAAAAAAGACAGTAGTTAGGAAAAAGAAATAGGGTTAGGAGATAAAAAAAAGAGAGGTAGAGAGAGGATAAAGAGGGAGAGAGAGAATAAAGAAGAGAGAGAATGAGAATGAGAATGAGAGAGAGAATGAGAATGAGAGAGGGAGAGAATGGAGAGAATGAGAATGAGAGAGAGAGAAGAGAATGAGAGAGGGAGAAATGAATGAGAGAGGGAGAGAAGAGAATGAGAGAGGGAGAGTGAGAATGAGAGAGAGAGAAGAGAGAGAGAGTGAGAGAGAGGAGAGAGAGGGAGAGGGAGAGAGGGAGAGGGAGAGCGAGAGGGAGTTCTAAATTCCTGTTTAGGGTGGGGCTGAACTGAATTTACGTAAGACAAGTTTCCCCCCCATTCAGTAAATTGTCAACAAGCTGATGAAAACTCAAAAATGTAAGACAAGATTTTCAGGTAAACAACAGCCTGTGGCTTTTTTGAATTCAATTTTAATTTTAATCTCAAAGTCAAAGATTAAGAGGTGAAAAGGTGATGAGCCAACAAGTGCACTTTGCAAAAGAAGTTAAGCCACAAATTGCACAGATAAGATAATCTATGTTTTTTTTTTGTTTTTGTTTTGTTTTTTCTAAATATTCATTTTTTTTTTTTACATGAAGTACATTTAGATATGTATTGGGTTTGTGCATAATTCAAACCTGTTAAACTTTGCTAAAAGAACTGACCTTGTGTTGCATCCTGCTTGTGAGGAGGAGATGGTAGAGCATCCATCTCAAAACCACAAGGTTCCGAGTTCAAAACAGGCCCTTGCCAACTTGGTGCATGAGTAACATGGCTTAGATCTGTGCAGTAAAGTGGGGGGCTGAGGGTAGGTGTGCCACTCCACCTGACCAAGAACAATCTCCCTGGTCTAGTGCTAGTGAAAATGGTTATTGGACACCATTGCTGTCTGGCTGATACCAACAATAGGCCACTACGCCTACTTACACACACACACACATATTATATATTACACACATACATACATACATACATACACACAGTGATGCTGATAGCCTTTTGATTTAGTGCGTCCGGGGACACACATATTTGCTTTGAAGGAGTCCTGTGAAAATTTATGGGTCCCAACTAGTTTCTTAATAAATTGTAGGGTTTTATTTATGATCTGGGGAACAACTACAGCCATCTAATTACTACCTTGTAACTTATCCTGTGTAATTCATTTCTGAGAAACCATTGAAATATATTTACAATTAGCTTGAAATGGTGAGGGAAGAAAAAAGAAAGACACTGTGATGCAGGACGCATACCTATCAGCATCTCTGTATGTGTGTGCATGTGTGTGTGTGTGTATAATATATATATATATATATATGATGATGGCAGCAACTCGTATTCAAGTATTGCCATTGCTTGATATAGTAACAATAACAACAATAACAAAAAAAAACTAAAAAAAAACAAAAAAAAACCCAAACTATTGAGCTTCTTTTTTTTTTTGTTATTGTTATTGTTACTATATCAAGCAATGGCAATACTTGAATACGAGTTTGCTGCCATCATCATTATATATATTATATATATATATATATATATATATATATGAGGAAAAAATGAGTAAAGAAAAGAAATGTAGATGGATAAAATGAAACATCAAGTTTCCATAACATCCCGTATTTGTCTACTTTTCTCCACATATATATATAGGTAAAAGTAGCCAATCGACTGGTAAGTTGGGGATGATTCTATTAGGGATCACCTATATCCTATAAGTATAAAAATATATATGTTTCAATAGACGTGTTACCTAAGCAGTTTATGATCCAAGTAAATGATGTCTGGATTTGTTATATGATTTGATTAATTGTAAGAAAAACTATATTGTAAAAAGTGTCCGATTTAGCTCAGTCGGTAGAGCATTCGCCAAGGAACCATAATGTTCTAGATTTGGTACCAGCCCTCGCCAACTCAGCATATGAGTAGCATGGCTTGAGGCTGTGTGGCGATCCAATTCACACACAAAAACTATCTCCCTGGTCTAGCACTAGTGAAAACGCAATAAACTCCCTTGCTGTACAGGACAATAGGCCACTCCACCGACTTTAGTTATAATAAGGCAGACAAGACACCACCCTCCAACCAGCAGTTGTAATGTAAACAAAATTTTCAAAGAAAAGAAAATGGAATGGTACTGAGACATTTCTTATTATAATGGAGATTGTGTGTTTTTCTGTCTGTAACCGAAACTATATTCTACTCAAGTCACAATTCTCTTAATTATTGACATCACATTCTCCATGATTTTATTTTTATCTAAACCTCAATTATTAATAAAATTGTCTACATTATTAATACTGTTAACTATGTCTCCATACTAACAACATGCAATTATATTTATATATAACAAAATAGCGGTTTACAGTGTGAACGGGAAGGCTAATTTGCATATTAATATTAAAAAATCGAATTTAATAAATATGTACTTAGTATTATTGATTTCTAACTGTTTGGTTTTATTTTAATGAATATAAGCAAAAATCTCTTCAATGAATCTTACATGAAATCCATTAACAAGATAAAATAATTGTCATTTTTATTCTTTACTTCCTCTTATAACTAAATACTTAAATTAGAAAAATTAACAATGAAAGACGAGAGTGATGGAAGAGTAAGTTTCAGTTGTTCCATTTTTTATTATACTCCCTCTGTTTCAAATCTTTATTATACTCCCTCTGTTTCAAATCTTTTTATCTGTATTCTTATTTAGTTTCATTAGCCTTTCTAATTTAATACAATATTTTATTACATTAAAACTTAAATACTTGCACCCGGAGGGTGCATATATTTGCTAGTTTAACTAACACACAAACAAAGAATTCAGAGGAATAGCTCTTACCAAACAAGCATAGAACACAAAGAGCAGACTCTAGTAATGGCTAACATCTCCCTTTTCAGGGTTCTGTGCTTACAGAAATCTTCTGACGAATGGATTTTTTCATCTCAAAATATCAAGAGAATAAATCGAAGGTAAACGAACAACACCCTAGTTACCTTGTTTTTCTTTACACTAGCATTATGATAGCCTTCAAAACCAACCACCAAACCAATATAAACACAATGATTCAAGCAAATTATAAAACTTAAAGATCACTAAAATGTTTCATGTAAGAAAATATTTTCTTAGTGTCGTCCTGACAAATGACTTTAATGTGAATTAAGTTACAGACAAGATTAAAATGTTATCTTAGTTATCCACCAAGTGAACAAAAAAGAGTTATGAACAATAACAATAATAATTAGCAGGAACTGTGGATATACCACAATATGATAATTTAACGTTTGATATATTTACTTCAGAGCTATTGCATTATAGTTCAATATGTAAAAAGTATAATATTCTTGTTTTAACTCTTAACTGGGTTTCTTACCTATTTGATCATCAGACCAAGACAAGAATTTGATCTGATGATTACATAGGTGAGAAACTGACAGTCACCAAGTATTACTGATTCTGTGTCTACACTATCCTAACTTGGATATATATGGTCTACCACCAATATTGAGCACCTTTATGAATATATATATATATATATATATATATATATATATATAAATAAAAACAATTGTTAATTAACAAGATAAAAAATGTCATCTAGTGGATTTTGCTGTACCCACAGACTACAGACTGAAAATGAAAGAAAGTGAAAAGATAGACAAATACTTGGATCTTGCTAGAGAGAGCTGAAAAAACTGTGGAACATGAGGGTGACAATGATATCAATTATAGTTGGTGCACTTGGAACAGTCCCCAAGGGCTTGGAAAAAAAGACTGGAGACCATCCAGACAACAACATTGTTAAGATCAGCTAGAATACTCAGAAGGAAATCTAAGGAGACTTGCTATCGCTTTGACTAGTTAAAAACCACCAGTTAATGTTGGTGTGAAAAAAATTGCAAGGAGTCAAATCATACTTTATTGATTGAAAAGTGACTTCCTATTATAAACTATTTATAATTTTTTGACATGCATTTTTTTTTCAATTCTTTAATGTATGTTCCTCAACATATGGCAATTAAATCTGTGTTGTTGTTGTTGTTCGTGAAAGGCTGAATTACCATTTTCCTGAGAGAAGGATCGGTAGATGTAGTTTGCATGAGTGGCCGGCCAGAACCCTGTGACGTTTTTCTTTGGGGTTGGTTGAAGGAGCAAGTCTATTCTACGAAACCAACAACTTTGAAAGAACTTGAAGGACGAACATGAGAATTTATTTCTGCCATTTCACAAGAGTTCCTGGGAAGATCAGTTGATGCGATTCCCGAGTGGCTTGAGGTGAATGCTGGAGTCCATATAGAATTTTAAATAAAACTCCATGTTATGCACGTTCTTCTCATATTCATTTTTTGTAAAAAATAATGTTTTCGCAAAAAAATTATAAGATTTTAAAAATAGGGAAGGGAGTTACTTTACAATCACTCCGTATGAATAAAGAAACGAATATAAAATCTGACAATATAAATGTGTATAAAATTTGTGAAAAAACAAGAGAATATGTTGAAAATTGACATTTTTGAAGCCGATGCTATATCGTTTCGGTTTTATTCAAACCATCAACAGGGCTAATAGTCATTAATAATATGAAAGAATGCTGTGTAACAAGCGAAAGCTTGTGAGCCTTTGTTTATGATGTTTAAAGGTCTTTGTTGATATCCAAAATGTAAGAAAAATGCAAAACAAAACGTTACGTAATGATAGCGTTCCCATTAAAATTGTGTTGAGGAAATATCGATCCCAGAAATCATTGGTTTATTGATAGAACTTTTTTTTTTCTTTCCTCACCATTTCAAGCTAACTGTAAATACATTTCAATATTTTCTTAGAAACAAATTACACAGGATAGGTTACAAGGTAGGAGTTAGATGGCTTTAGTTGTTTCCCCAGATCATAAATAAAATCCCAACAATCTATTAAGAAACTTTAGTTAAGACTGGGGACTCATTCAAAGCAAATATGTGTGTCCCAGGATGCACTAAATTAAAAAGCTATCAGCATCACTGTAGATGATGTAAAGATTTTTAACAATAATAAATGGAATTGAAAAACCTAGGACATCAGCTGTTGGAATTTTCAGCTAAGAGAAATGGAATGAGGAATGTACTATGCTCGATCAGTGAGGAAACACATAAGAAATTGATACTGAGCCATCTGATTAAAATTGACTCTGATGATAAGAATGTAAATTGAAAAATTTACAAAGTTCATCCGTGAAAGATTGGAGATCCTATAACCTAAGATGTTTATTTTCTTTCTTTACAGCCCAACAGTAAACATTTACTCGTCTTCTTGAGACCCGAGTCTTCCATGTGGATTCGTAACTTTAATGTTTAATTGTTGTGCACGTTCCACAATATCTTTCCTCTTTTTACTTGAGACTCCATGAGCAATCTCAGCAGCATAAATTCTGTTTTGCATCAATTCTCGGACATTGTGTACAAGGAATTTTTTGAAGCCATCAGGAAGCATGTGTTTGGTCTTTTTTGTAGAACCATAACCAATATTTGTCATCAAATATTGGTCCTTGAATCACCTCCTAACACGATTATCAACACCCTTGCGTTTATGACAGTTAGGCTTCAGTTTCTTGTAACAATCTGACTGATGTCTGATTAAATTCTTAGTTCGTTTTTTGCAAATGTTGGGTTTATAAAGTGGTCGTGCCATGATGAAACTTCTGATGAGGAACTCTTATCAGAAGAATCAGAAACCGGAAACTAAATGTTGGTAGGTTAGATTTTATGGCATGTCAACACTTATTGGGTTATTTTATACCAAAAACGTTTTTGTTTTATTCTTTCTAGTTATGTATTCAATTTTTTTAAACTTAAAAAAAAAAGAAAAATTTTTAGAACTCATTTTTTTCTATTAAACCCATAGATGGGTTTGGTTTGGTTCATTTTGTTTTATGGCATATCAACCTTGGCGGGTCATTTAATGCCAACAAAGTTTTGAAATAAATTCATTCTTAATGGATACTCAATTTTTTTTTTATAAACATATTTTTCTATTTAACCCAAAGATGGGACCCAAACAGGTACTACTATTCCAGTAAGAATAGAGCTGGGAGTAATGGTGATAAAGGAGAACTCCACACTCCTCAAAGCTCCAAATTGGAACTTCACACTCAGGATATTAGCCGAAATGTAATCAAAACAATAAAAGTAAGGATACTCATCTGAATCATTTCCTGGTTAATCCAAAACGAAAAAAAAAAAAAAAAAAAAAAAAAAAAAATTGACTGAATTTCCTGTTTCATAGCAATAATTTGAAGACGAGATAATTTATTAGAACACAGGGAAATACATGGGATAATGACCTCCCCCTTCATCCCGGATTTATACACTGATCTACTTGAAATCTTGTCTATAACTTTGTTGGGTAATCTGAACATTTGCTACATAAATGAGAGTAACTTTCCCTCGTTTATTTCACTTTGAGGAAGCCATCTGTTTTGGTCGGCCATTTTCATTTCATTGTAATCAATACAACTGCATGTTTTAACATGAAAATATCATAAAATGTGTTCTTAATAACAATTAGGTTCATTTCAAATAATGTGCAAGCATAATTAAGAATACATTTTATGATATTTTTGTGTTAAAACATGCAGTTGTATTGATTCGAACAAACTCGTATTTTCAGTGTAGATTTACGGTGAAATGAAAATGGCCGACCAAAACATACGGTTTTCCTCAAAGTGAAATAAACAAGGGGAGGTTACTCTCATTTATGTAGCAAATGTTCAGATTACCCTTAGTTATTATTATAATGAAGTTTTGGTAGAGATATTCTTCAACTTTTTTCTCAATGTCTGTTGTCGTCCTTCTTGAAATTTTGAACAGACATCTTAACAGGGCTGAGGTGGAGTCAGATGACAAAACCTTCAATTGACTCCCCTATTTTTGGCACCCCCGACTCCCCTTTATGTAATTAAGTGATTACAATTCATAATAAATATAAGATCATATAATATAAATACTGTTGATTTTTTTGTACACAGACTTATTGAATACAAATAATTTCTAAACAGATCTCTCTGACCCATGTATGGGACCCTAACAAGTAGTACAACTCTGGGTCAGAGTGGACCTAGGAGTAATATCAATGAAAGTGTACTCCACATTCCATTGATCTCCAGAACTGAAGCCTCACCATCTGATACAATTTAGTGTCAGGGGGTTTATAATTTATAGTTTGTTGTGAGAATTATTTTTTATAACCTATTTATAAGGAGTGTGTACTGTATAAATTTACAAACAAAACTAGGCCCATTTAAAGTGTAAATTCAACAGGTGTGGGAGTTAGTATAGTTTTACCAACTCTGACCCCAGTGATTCCTTAATTGCTTCCGACTCTACAGCCCTACCTTTTACTGTGTGTAGATTCCCCTCATATGTCACCATCAGATGTGGTTAAGTATCATACCTAGAAACTCCCTTTTTTTGTGGAGGAGTCTTACCAGGCATATTCTAATTCCGCTGTAACAAGGTGCTTGATTAATTTGTGATAATATGCTAGCAGCTAGTACTCCCACGTGTACTCCCATGAATGGAAGTGTAGGTCAACACAGGGTTAAGAGATGTCAATCATCCCCTCCTGTAGGTTTCCACTAACTGTTATTTTAAAATCTACACTACTGTACATAATTAATAGGCTACCCATCAATTATGTAACAGATTGAGAACAATCTACTCCAATGGATTAAATAAAGTTTGAAGTTTTATGAAGATTCCAGAGTTTAACAAGAAACACCTAAAGAAAGATGGACAACACATCGGCCCAAACATTGTGTATATAACAATAAAAATTAGGACAACATTAAAAAAAAAATCTAAATAATACAATGAGTTATGTTTCATTTTAAAGCCCCCACTCATTTTAAACACTCAAAAAAGGTAATTTTCATCATTTATATCAACCCTCACTTGAGAAAGATCTACAGACCTGTTGTCTTGCCACTGAGCCACACGTAGAAGTAGTAGAAGTGAATTGTGATAAGAATTCTAGCTAAGAGGATTTTTTTTCTTTTCGTTGTTCTCCAACTATTTTTGGTTGAGTAAAGAAAAAGAAAGAAACTAAGTAAATGGTAAGGCTTCCTTTTTATTCTTTTTTCTTTTTTTTTAAGTAAACATTTTAAACATAAGAGCAGGAGATGATGTACTGCAATATACACACACAGAAAGAGAGAACTATGAAAAGTTTAGAGGGCCTTATAAACATGATTCTGGGAGAAGAATTGGGAGAAGAATTAAAAAATAAAATAAAAAGAAAGAAAAAAAAAGGGGGTGGGTGAGGGTGATCTCCATCAAACACACAGAAAGTTACTTATAATAATTGAAATTATATGCCTGTATATCTGTAACCGAAACTACATCAACACTGACAACACAATTCCCTTAGTTATTTACCTTATGTTCTCAATGGTTATTAAATAATCATAGTTTAATCTTAATTAGCATCTTATTTATCAAGAATGTCTCTATTAAAGTCTAGCTGAGTTAGCCCATATTATTAATGTGTTTAAAATCCTGTGATGTGTGTTTAGGAAATAAAGATTTACATAGTATATAGTGTGTGAAGTAAATACACGCGCAGTGTGTTTATGATATGGCTTTTTTTTTAGCTGACAATTTTTGGGAGAATATCTGCTTAATTGAAGTCGTACCTAATTTTGAAAGTTAATTAATTAATTAATAATAAATAGTATATAGTGTAGATAATTTACATAGTTTTTACCAAATTCAGGCTTAATAAATAATTACTTGGTGTTATTAATTTCTAATATAATTGTTTTATTATCAAACATATTTTTTTTAAAAATCCAATGTATAATTCTATATAGAAACTAACAAATAGAATAAAGATAAGTGTAATCTTTTTATGTGTGTTCTTATTTAGTTTCATTGGTCTTTCTAATTTGATATCTATATACTAATACTCTTGCTCCTTATTCTTCTGACTGTTATCATCTTGTAACACACTCTGGTTAAAAATAAGACTGTTCAAATTGTACAAGAGGAAATGCAAAAATGTAAATCTTGATTATATGGTGTAGCCTATCCGCCAAATTCTTAGTGAGAGAAAGAGTTAAATGAAGATTATTATACTTTTTACATATTGAACTATTTGACAATAGCTCTTAGGTAAACATATCAAACGTTATAATAATCAAATTATCATACTGTGGTATATCCACAGATCCTGCAAGTGAAGATTATTATACTTTTTACATATAGAACTATTTGACAATAGCTCTTAGGTAAACATATCAAACGTTATAATAATCAAATTATCATACTGTGGTATATCCACAGATCCTGCAAGTGAAGATTATTATACTTTTTACATATAGAACTATTTGACAATAGCTCTTAGGTAAAGATATCAAATGTTATAATAATTAAATTATCATATTGTGGTATATCCACAGGTCCAGCTAGTAATATTTTATATTAAATTAATATTAGTTTTTATATAATATTTTATAACATATTACATTAAAATTTAAATACTTGTGCCCAGAGGGTGTATATTTTTGCTAGAAATACTACTAATAAACTATTTTCTTACCTTGTTGGGTTTGTAAAGATCATCGAATGTAACAGTTGTCATTGTTAGTTGTAATGAAAAAAATCAAAATAGTAACAATCCCAGTTGGTAGTTATGGCAGGTACTTGCTGAAGAGAAATCTATTCCTTTTTAACTGGTAGAGAGGGGCGTTGGGTGTTGAAAAAAAAGTCCCACAATTCTCGGCTGGGGGTTAGGATTAGAAGGAGTATATTGTAATAAAGGGAGTATAAATAGACAAATGAGTCAGAATGGTTGGAAGAAGAATGAAAAAGAAAACAAATCCTAACAACAGGAACTCAACTAGTGGGAAGAACTGTAGTCAACTGACCAGGAACACTTCAACCTTTGATGGACAAATAGAGAGGGGGAGGGGGATAGGGGATGTAGGGGGGAGAGGAGAGAGAGAGAGAGAAAAAAAGGCAAGGCAAGGAGTAGAAAAAAAAGAAGTAAGGAGTGGTCAGAGAAGTGTAGGTAAGTGTGAGTATATATAAGAACATTTAAATGAAAAAGTGGATGTAGCTATAAGTTTGAGTGTGTGCATGTGTGTATACACACACACACACAGATTTGGTTTGGTTTGGTTTGTTTTGTTTTGTTTTACGGCATATCAACCTCAGTGGGTCATTTGATGCCGATAAAGTTTTGAAGTAAATTAATTTTTTAATGGATACACCACTTTTTTTTTTATAAATACATTTTTCTATTTAACCCATAGATGGGACCCTAACAGGTACAACCACTCTGGGTTAGTGGGCCTGGGAGCAATGGTGATGAAGGGGTGCTCCCCATTCTCCAAAACTGGAACCTCACCATCAGATAGAGTTTAACGCCATTCCCAGGACATGTAGACCCTCAGCCAACACCTTCAAGCACCCATATGATAAAAAGGGTTAAGGCTTTCCATAAGGGCAATAGGGTTGGGGCAATCATATAGATACTAGGGCTTGACGTGACCAGCCGATTGATCGGAGGGGGCCTCACCGACCACCCGTCTAGCCTAAGTAAGGACCAAAGTGGAGTATTGCTCAACCAGGGTTCTATCCTTAAGCATCACAGGTCGCCACCCATGGACAACAGGTGACCCCAATTGGGGGAGGTCTTACCCCTCTGCAGAGGTGCATTCTAACGCCCCACCGACAGGGTGACACACACAGAGGGGCTGTCCATAGAATTTGTGTGCAGTGTAAACAACTTAAAATTTTAAGTGCACACTGACTTTGTGGACACTCTGTCTGTGTGCGTGTGTATATATATATATAAAAGGACCTACATGACACTATCTACCTAGGTTTCATATACTGAAGAACCATTCGGGTGAAGCCTAGGTAGATAGTGTCTGACTCATGTAGGTCCTTATAATTATGCTTGGCAGCGTATTCAGCACTTTTTACATATATAACTTAGCAAACTCCTTCGGTGTTTTTTCTTTTGGCCACTACATACGATACGATTATTTTCAGAAAGTACGGCTGTTCTGGTCTTTTTGTTTTTTAAAATGTTTTTCAGCATATCTCAGTTTTTAAAATTTTTTTATTTAAAAAAACTCAGTCATGTGGGTTTTTTCACACTGATAGAGCTTAGAAGTAAAAATTAATATATATATATATATATATATATATATATATATATAAGGTATCCAAAAACTGGTAGTAAGGGATGATTCTACATGGGATTTTTAAATTCACACTGTATGGTAATTGCATGTTTAGTAGGTGCAAATACATGTATTTTAATAATCCATACAGAGCAATATTTACCATTGAAAGGAAGGAAAAACTATTAAAAAAAAAACATTCTGTAATAAATTTATTTCAACTAAAACTTAAGGGGCTTTTAGAAATTTAAATAAATTTCTAAAACTCCCCAAAATAAATTTTTAGCCTCATCAGACAGGACTTTTTTTTTTTTTTTTGGTGGTGTCCTGTCTGATGAGGCTAAAAATTTATTTTGGGGAGTTTTAGAAATTTATTTAAATTTCTAAAAGCCCCTTAAGTTTTAGTCGAAATAAATTTATTACAGAATGTTTTTTTTTATAGTTTTTCCTTCCTAACTGCTCACATCTGGACTACTTGTAGAAATGGCCTTATTCTGTCAAGAAGCGGCAATCACCATATATTAAAAGAGCCCAGTCTGCCTTATTATTTACCCATAGGCTGACAGTGGGGAGAGATGGTGATACATAATTTGTGGGTAACCGACGAATTATGTCTGTAAGTGTAATAAGATTTAAATAATGGTAAATGAAAAGTTCTGATTGGCTAAAGGAAAAGTGTGGGTAGGAACTGATTGAGAGTTAATTTAGATTTTGGCCATTAATCAAATGGACTAGATGTAAGGGTTGTCTGCTCTCAAGATGCCAGGTTCTCACCACATGGTTATAAAACCATTTTGGGCTTCATGTTTTAATAAAGATGTCTTGTGAAACAATTAAGTCTTGCTTCATTATGACAAACAAAGAAAGGAACACAGACAACCCAGCTCAGTAGGAAGGAAGGAATCAGCCCAGAAAAAGAAGATGGCCACCAACAAAGCAGAACCAGTAAGAATCCATCTCCTCTCTTCTCTCACCATTTATATACCAGAGTCTAACGAGGATATAACAATGGATTCATGCATTTCCCAAGGGTATCATAGCATGGAGAGAAATGAAAATAGCCTCATCCAGGATTTGAACTCAGCTTGTAGTGTCCATTTTCTAAGAATATAACCATTATGCCACACACCACATTGTGTGTGCATTATATATATATATATATATATATATATAAAAGTATGAAAAGGTGGAATGAAAACATCACACAATGCTGTTAAAGAGAAAACAATTTATAATATAATCTAATAATAATATTTTCCCTTTAACAGCATTGTGTAATGTTTTCATTCCACCTTTTCATACTCCTATTATCGGATTCATTTCCTTTCTTTTATATATATATATATATATATATATATATAAAAATAAAATATTATATTAATTGTGCATCGGCGAAATGGACCAATAAACTACCCTGTGCTCCCTGGAATAACTTTGTGTGAATGAGAGGAAGATGTGCAAGACTTTAGCTGGACTAAAAAGCCACATTTGTGCAGCTCACTATTGAACTTTTTGAAGCTCACTGTTGTACTCTTTGAACTTTTTTTTTATTTTTAAAAATTTTGTATCAAGCAATGGCAATACTCGAACACGAGTGTGCTGCCATCATATATAAATAAAATATTAGATAGATAATATAGGTGCTATATTTATAAGTAAACAATGCTCAATATCATTGATAGAGCATTTATATTTAAGTAAAGGTAGCGTGGTCATGGAGTCAACAGAGCCAGGTTACTGACAGTTTCTCGCCTATGTGTTCTTCAAGCCAAAATCTGGTCTGAAGATCTTACAGGCAAGAAAATGTCAGTAACCAGACATCATTGACTCCATGTCCACGCTTTCTTAATCTTATATATATATATATATATATATATATATATATATATTATATATATAATCCAAAAATCCGGAGAAGAAATGTTCTTTATGACATAGGAGTTAAAAAAAAAAAAACGTGTTGCAGTTTGCAGAGCTCCAGAGGGAAACAGGAAAATAAATTTAAAAAATAAATAAATAAAAATAATCTGTTTTCAAATGCTTTAAAAAGTAATAAAGAATTCATCATTCGCATCTGATGATTTTGGGATGTTAGACATTTTGTCTAAGCTTCCTGAAATAGACTATAATGCAAAAATTCTAAGTCTTTTGTTATATATATATATAGTAGATGATTTTGGGGAGTTTTTGACTGAAGATCGGGTAGGTGAGAAACTTTCAGTAACCAGGTCCTGACAGTTTCTCATTTACACGATCTTCAGGCAAAAACTAAAAAAAAAAAAAAAAAAAAAAAACTAAAAAAAAAAAAAAATTATATATATATATATATATGTGTGTGTGTGTGTGTGTGTGTGTAGAGTTGTATGTCTATGTATGAATATGTGTTAGAATGTAGATATAAGTCCTGTTAGTTAAAAAGAAACCTGATTTAAAGTCATCTAAAAAAGAATGTAGGTGTTACAGGTAGAGATGTGATATAGACACACAGGGAAATTAGAGAAAATATTTAATCAGAAGAATATGAATGGAGGTAAAAAAACCCAAAAAAACAAGAAAAGTAGTGTGCAAGTGTGAAATAGAGGAAGGACTGATCAACAAGACTTTTGTGTATTTAGTAAAGAAACAAAAAGCAGGAAATATCACAACACACAACAATCCTTTGTCAATCATTGGAATTCTTTTCTTTTAATTTTAAATACTCTCTCTCTCTCTGGCCATTGTCTGTTTGAATGGCTTTTAGTTAACAATTTTCTCTTTCTTTTGAGAAACATCTTGTTTGGATAAGGGGAGGGTGATAACCAAACAAGGAGTTTCTTCAAATCAAATATCAAGACAATTCCATTCATGTTGTGTTCTTATTTAATTTCATTAGTCTTTCTAATTTACAATAATATTTGATTACATTAAAGAGTTAAATAATGTGTTAAATTAGAATTAAATTAAAAAGTTAAATACTTGTACCCAGAGGATGCATAATTTTGCTAGTTTGAATAAGAATTTAAAAAATCTGAAGAAACAAAAAGAGAGGATTTAAAGAAACTCTTTATTTTGCTATCTCTCTCCCAAACAACCACCTCATCTTTCTTTCTTTCTCCATCTATCTATCTATCTCGGGTTCTTCCTCCTATTCTATCTCAGTTTGTTTATATCTATCTATCTCAGTTCTTATCTATATACTGATTAGAAGAAAAAAAAAAAGAAAAAAAAAAAAGAAAAAAAAAAACAAACAAACAAACCAATATTAAAGTTTGTTACACAATGTCAATTTTTAAGCGGAGTAAAGCTGGTTTGAATTTTGAGGCTTTTGTCCTTCCCCTAGACTGGTTGCCTAACAAGGCTAAAGAATCAAGTCAAAACAAAAATAGAACTGGAGTCTCAGTATTAGATACAGTTTAGCATTTTACTCAGGACCTTCACCCACTGGGTTGGTTGGCTGCATATTATGACAGGTCAACCCTTGTTGGGTTATTTTATGCTGAAGACATTTTGTTTTATTCATTCTTGATGAGTATTTTTTTCTTTAAATTCAAATAAAAATAAAAAACAACTTTTTTTTCACAACTCATTTTTTCTATTTAACCCATAATGGGACCCTAACAGGTACTACCACTCCGAATCAGAGTGAGCCTGGGGGTAATGACAATGACTAGGGTACTCCACACTTCCTCAATCTTTTCATAGTATATATATATATATATATATATATATATATATATATATATATATAGCAGTCTGTTTTAAACAGTAAAAAATTCTGCTGAAGCTTCTGAAATCAACAGAAGTGAAGTAGTAATTGAATGTAATTGTCTGTGTTTTGTTATTCACTTTTTCCCTCAACTTTTACTCACAAATAAGTATATATTTACCAACCCCTCCACACGAGTAGGACGTGACAAAAGGTCAATTTCTTAACGTGTGTTTAACGGGTTTGAATTCAGAGTTTTCCTTCTCCTAGACTGGTTGCCTTACCAAGGATAAAGAGCCCAGTCTGCTCTACTATTTACTCATAGTTGGAGGGAGAGTAGTTGGATTCATACCTTTCCCAAGGGTATTAGCACTATGTGAAATGCAAACAGCCTCATCCAGGATTTGAACTTGTCTTGCCGTGTTTATTTCCCCACGACTAACCATTACACCACCACACCCACCCAACTGACAAACATATAAGTGGACATTTCTTCTTTTTAAGACAAACATGGCCTGAACACACACCTTCATTGACAAAATATTTAAGGTAGGTAATGACATTTATGCTGAAATATGCAGGAAGAAGAGAAAAAAAAAAAAAAAAAAAAAAAAAAAAATTAGTGAGGATGGGAGAACAGGTTTCTATCTAAAAGAATTACATCTTCCGTGACACACCCACCAACCCACAGAGGAACATCTTGTGAATGTGATACCTTGTGGTGTCAGATAAAACAGTAAACATCTTAAGTCAACCAGAAAATTTAATATCTCTCATGAGAAATATTTTCTCATAACAATGAGATTACACTGTCACCAAAGAAAGGGGTCAATTTGAAGATTTGAATAAAAAAATAAATTTAAATAAAAAGTAAAGTCGTTGGGGTGGCCTAAAGTTGATATCAACCAGACATTGAGGGAGTCTATCCCCTTTTCACTAGCACTAGACCAAGGAGATTGTTTTTGCATCTTGAGTGCCACACCTATCATCAGCTCCTCACTTTACCACACAGATCCCTGCGCTAGGCTTTAAAACATCTCCAACTTAGAGCTTTTCATAGTACATATTTTTGACAAATATCATTTTAACTTTCATTACTTTAGAGCTATTGCAAATAGTTCAATATGTAAAAAGCATGATAATCTTGATTTAATTTTTTCACACTATGTTCAATTGAAACAAATTAGCGTTATTGCCCCTCCCTCTCTTTCTTATTATATCTTTTTTCTGTGAAGAAAGACATCTTCTTCATTTTGTTTATTATAAAAATGGAATAGTCCATTATTTAGATGAGGTGACAACACTAATAAGAAATAAGAATTAAGCAACACTAGACAATCAGGATTTACATTTTTGAATTTCATCTTGTACGATTTGGACAGTTTCATTTTTTAATCAGAGGGTGTTGCAAGATGATAACAGTCGGAAGATTATGGGACACCAGTATTAAACATAGTTGATTAACTAGGAGTTATATTGTGTGTGTGTGTGTGTGTGTGTGTGTGTGTGTGGCGAACATAAGACTTTTGGACCACCTAGTAATAATCTAGAACAGATTCTGGTTTGTGCAAAATACCATTTGTTAGTATGGTCAAATTCTTCCTCTTCTATCAACCTCCTCCTCCTCCCGTCCCTCCTCCTCCTCCAGATTATGTGGACTACCAAGTGCTCTTGAAAAGACTAAATAAATAGTAAACTAGTTTCCTCTAAGTTAGTAAGTTTTATCTACTGAATACAGTAAAGTTTTTATTTTTTTAAATTGATCATTACATTTTATGATTTCAGTGTTTACTTGGAGGAAATGGTAAAGGGTGTTTTTTTTGGGGGGTGGGGGGTTAAACATCTAAGTTGTTTCAGACTCGTTTTGTCACTAATCCCCTCCCCTTCAGATGAAACTTTTACCCCCCACGCTTGTTCTTTAAAACACTTATGTACAAGAATCTATGATAATCAGATCACATAAATCAATCCACTTAAATAAATAAATAAATTTTAAAAATTGACATTTTTCAAATAAGGAAGTGTCCTAGCTCTTTTTACAGCACCAACCAACGTGACAAGAGATTGATTGATGGCATGTCAACCTGTCTGGGGTCATTTTATGCCTAGAGGTCAGGGAATTGTGTACATTGTATGCTTATATTCCCACATTTTTTGGTGTATTTTTTTTGGTGTTGTTCCAGGCTCATTTTGTCACTAATCCCCCCCCCACAAATGAAACTTTTACCCCCTCATCCACTGCCTTCTAGCACATGACGCTAATCTTTGCCATAAGGGTAACAGGGTCAGGACAATCATATAGGTGCTAGGGCTTTACGTGACTAGCTGATTGATTAGAGAGATGGTCTTTCCAACTGCCGTCTAACCTAAGTAAGGGCCAAAGTGGATTGTTGCATGTCATGGACTGCTCAGCCAGGAGGATTCCATCCTTAAGCATCATATGTGTCTCCATTTCTTACCCCCTCTGCAGAGGTGCAGTCGTTGTATTTGACAGAGCTTGTGGCAAAAAAAAGATAATGATTTCATTAATATGTTTGTTTTTAGTGAGGGTGGGGGGATGAGGGAATTGTGTGTGTTCCCCCCACCCAATTTCTTAAAATAATTGAAAACACAGTTGTGTCACGGGTATGACGTTAAACTGCATATAAGGATGATGTTCTAATTCTGGAGCTCTCAGGACTGTGGAGTACGCCTTCATCGCCATTACTCCCTTGTCCACTCTGACCTGGAGTGGTAGCACCTGTTAGAGTTCCATCTATGGGTTAAATAGATAAAAAAAATGATTTTAAAAGATTGAGTTTGAAATTTTGAATACCCAACAAAATGTCTTCGGCATAAAATAACCCAAAAAGGGTTGACATGCCATAAAAACCAACCAACCAACCAACCAACCAACCTTTGAATGTCCAGTTAACATTCGACAAGAGCATTTAACTTAAAATTAAATAAACTGAAAAAAAAAAAAACAACAACTTGAGAACTCTGCCATGTTAAGGAGCTCATGACGTCAATAGTTCTAACATCCTCAAACAGAAACGAGAAAAGTTATGATGTTGAAAGGAGGGGGAGGGGAAAGTTCTGCAAAAAGAATTCAAAGAATACGGCCATTGGCAGCTGGGTGCCATTCTGAGATAAATTAATACAAGATAAAAGGTCATACAATGACCTTTTTTTGGTGAAAGAAAAAAAAAAAATCCGGATTATTTGAAAAAGAAAACATATCACTTTTAATTATATGATCATTCTGTAATTGTATACTACTTGACAGAAGAATCACCAGAGATATCTCTATTTAAATAAGGATCTTTTAAATCTTAAGGGGGTCACAAACAGATACAGGGGGAAGGGGGGTATCAGAAGTTGACTGGTTGGTTTTTATGGCATGTCAATCCTTGTTGGGTTATTTTATGCTGAAGATGTTTTGTTTTATTCATTCTTCATGGGTACTCTATTTTCTTTTTAAACTTTTTTTTTTTCAAACATATTCTTTAAACTCATTTTTTTTTTGTATTTAACCGATAAATAGTACCCTAACAGGTACTACCACTTTGGGTCAGATAAGCAGGTAGATTTCTAAAAGGCAGATTTGTTTTATAATCAATCTATGTAAAAAAATGTTAAAACTGTACAAAAATACACAAACAACTTACTAACAATTTCTCTATGATTTCAGGTTATATCAAAAATTAATTAAAGGTTTTCAATGTGAAATGTATCCCCTGATCATGGTAGGCAATGATAGTCATGATGCTACAGAGAAGCAGTATTTCTCATGGAGGACTTACAGTTCCATCTAGCCAAATCGTTTGGTTGAGCTTTTTTTTTATGAAGAGGTACTCCCAGAGCTCGAGAATTGGAACTTCACCATTAGATAGAGTTTAATGTCATACCCAGAACATGAAGACCCTTAGTCACTACCTTCTAGCACATATAGGATAAAAAGGGTTGTGTGCTCATCATAAGGGAAATAGGTTTGGGATATTAATATAGGTACTAGGGAAAAAGAAAACAAACAAGAGCAGTGATGCTGATAGCTTTTTAATTTAGTGCTTTGCAGGACATATTTGCTTTAAATGAGTCCCATGAAAATTTATGGCTCCCAACTAAAGTTTCTTAATAAACTGTAGATTTTTTTAATTCATGATCTGGGGAAACAACTAAAGTCATCTAACTCCTACCTTGTAACTTATCCTGTGTAATTTGTTTCTAAGAAACTATTGAAATGTATTCATAGTTAGCTGGAAATGATGAGGGAAGAAAAAAGAAAAACATTCGGATGCATTGATATGATTTTACAGTGTCCTTTTAGATTTTTAAGTGTCAGGGATGCAGGACCTATCAGCATCTCTGAACAAGAGTATTAGTCGTATTACTTATAATTACATGTTTGGTTGGTAATTGTATACCACTTGACTAAAGATAACCACAGACATCTCTATTTAAATCTTAAGGGGGTCACAAACAAGTATGGGGGAGGGGGGTATCCAAAGTAGGAACTTGATAATAGTTTTAGAGAAGAAGAAAAAAAAAAAAGAAAAAAAGAAAAAAAAAGAAAAGAAATGTGTGGGACCTTACCAGTCATTAAAATGTGTAAGTAAAGTCGGCTATACCGCGAGGGAGTCTATCCCCTTTTCAGTAGCACTAGATGAAGGAGATTATTTTAGTGCCAGAGTTGGAGTGCCACACCTACCATCAGCCCCTTACTTTACCACACAGATCCCTGTGCTACTCATTTGCTGAGTTGGTGAAGGCCAGTATTGAACCAGAAACCTTGTGATTCCTAGGCGAATGCTCTACCAACTGAGCTAAACCGGCCCTATTTAAAATGTGTAATCAACAAATATTTACTGATTAAAGTGTGGCACAAGATTTAAGGAGCATCTAAAAATATACTTTTAGCCATTATGATTATTCATTTATGTTGTGTAATAGTTATCCTCGTAAGAAATGGATATGGCAACCAGGGTTCAAATCCTGGATAAAGCTGTTTGCATTTCACATAGTGCTAATACACTTGGGAAAGGTATGAAACCACCTATTCCCCCCTCTAGCTATAGGTAAATAGTAGGGGCAGACTGGGCTCTTTACCCTTGGTTAAGTAAGTAGTCTTGGAGAAGGAATACTCTACAACCCAGCCAAAGGGGCTCTGGTGAAAATCCAAAGGGTGTCTCCATCATCATCAGGTATCCACGGCTTTTGGCGTACATGTTACTGCGTCTGTGGAAAATCTGCAGAAAAGAAGGGCATCTCTTTCCCCTGACCGGGATATGCATGCAGGGTTTGGGGACTGCTTGTGAATTTCATATTCCCTTTTTACTCCTTCCATGAATTTACTAATTTGTTGGATGGAGCCGGCTCAACTGAATCAGGGTGAACGCTGTCATAGAAAAATGAACATAAGCAGCTCTACATAAAAAGAACTTGTTATTTTTGATAGGTACTTTGCAAAGTAATAAGTCGTCGGAGTGGACTAAAATCGATATCAGTCAATCAGCGAGGGAGTCTATCCCTTTTTCCTTAGCACTAGACCAAGGAGATTATTTTAGTGCCTGAGGGGGAGTGCAATACCTATCGTCAGCTCCTTATTTTACCGCACAGATCCCTGTGCTACTCAAACGCTGATTTGGCGAGGGCTGGTATCAAACTAGGAACCCTGTGGTTTCTACCAACTGAGCTAACTCGGCCCTCGCAATAAGTAATAAAAGAATGTAAACTACAAGAATTTTTCTTTGAGTGTGTGTGTGTGTATGTCTGTGTATGTATGTATGTACGTGTGTTTTCAAGACCAGACTCTTCCAAATAGAAGCATTTTAAATATCTACTTATCAGAATGCCAACAGATTTAAAGCAAGAAACATTGAGGAATTTCTCTACCCCCCCCCCTATCAGAAAGGTGAGGAGGGTAAGGCAGAGGTCAAAAGTGGCTGGCTACCAACAGATGAGACATTTTAACAAACCCTCACTTGAGATTTGGACACCCAGATGGCGGCTAAAGATAATAGAGCAATGATGATTGCACAGCGTTGCCTCAATTTCACACAGACAAACAGGGTTTGACATAGAAAGTAGTCAAAGGCCAAAGTGAGGGTTACTCCCGGGGACGGAGGTGGGGTGATGATGTACAGTTGGGAGTTCTTTATTTACTTATATCACTTAAACTCTCTTATGCATTAAACAACTATCTATAGCAGTGGTTCTCAATTGGGGTACACATGGACCCTGGCTGTCCATGTAAAATTACTGAGGTCCACACAAAAAATACCAAATTGGGGGGGGGGGGCACACAAAAAATACCAAATTGGGGGTCCACAGAGATATTTTAGTGGTTCATACATCAATTCTACTTCAAAGTAATTGTTATTACTGAAAATTTAGGTCTAAAATCTTAAAATGGTTTATTATAAATTATTTACTAGTTTACATAAATTCTTTATAGAATTTAATTGTTAAATATGTTTATTTGTAATAAATTAGTTTTCCTTCAAAATAAAGCTCAATCATTCACTATTTCTTTAATTTTTGGTATAATTCCTTTATGATTCTATTAGCAAAAAACTGTAATTTTTTTCTTTCTTGTGGAATGGCTCTGAGGGTCCTCAAAGAAAAATTAAGAGGAAAAAGGGGTCCATGGTTTAAAAAAGGTTGAGAACAACTGGTCTATAATTTTGTTTGTATATTTTATAAAAACATTGTGAAATGTTTTTATTTCACTAATAAAATCTAAAGGAATTGTATCAAAAATTAAAGAAATAGTAAATTTTTTCAGTCCTACTACAAGCCTAGGGGTCCCAGTTTTAATTTTAGTATTTGGTACATAGAAATCCATGTCATTGATAAAACAGCTGCTATAAAAACCCTGTCTCAATTGGTACAATATGGTGAGTAAGATAATTTGATGATAACTTCAAAAATTGCCAAAGGAATATTTTCACACTCACCAACATCTTAATGAGACTAAATTTTTAGAAATAGATGGAAGCCAATAAGCACAGTAAATTTTCAAGATTTATTTAAAGAGAGACAATTTCGTTCTTCATGCCACAATGATTGTATTATATTATTGTCAAAGGAAAGAGAGAGCTAAGTTCAAATTCTGGACGTTGCGGTTGGTATTTCATTTCACGAGAATATGCATAGAGAAGACATGTATCCATCTTTTCTTCCCTCTCTCTGTTACATAATGAATAGAGCAGTCTCTTCCTTTTGTAATGTAGTTTAAAACAATTCAAATTCAAAAAGTTTTTAATTTTGGAGAAAAGTCATAGAAAATTCTGAGAGAAATGAGAAAATTAAGTGAAATCAATTTTAGATTCACCATAGATTTTATTTTGTCTATCATTTACGAGGATCTGCTGAAAAGTTAATCGGCTGACCAAGATGCTCTCGTAGAATGTGACAAAATGAGGTTTAAATGGGGGTCGGCTGAAAAGCTAATATTGATGGTGTAATGGTTATTATTGTCTGAATTCAAACCTGTTAAACTGTTTAAAAATTGACCTTGTGCCACATTCTCTTGCTTTCCATCCTGATGGTACATCTGAAGAAGGCCATAGAAACAGAATGGACAAAATAGTGTTGGCAGCATCATATACACAAAGAAGAATTTTCCTTTTCTTCAACTAGTTGCCTAACCAAAGCTAAAGAACCCAGCCTGGCCCACTATTTACCCATAGCTGAAGGGAGAAGAGATGGATTCATGCCTTTCCCAATGGTATTAGTGCTAGACAGAATGCAAACAGCTTTGTCCAGGATTTGAACTCAGTTTACTGATTCCATTTCCTATGATGATAAACCCCGAATTCTAAAGATCATTTCTGCACCCTTGGACCCTAACAAAGTGACGAGAGAATAAGCTAGATGGGAACTACACAACAATGCTGCGTGCGATATTAAACAAATCCAGCCTGGCCCACTATTTACCCATAGCTGAAGGGAGAAGAGATGGATTCATGCTTTCCCAATGGTATTAGTGCTAGACAGAATGCAAACAGCTTTGTCCAGGATTTGAACTCAGTTTACTGATTTCATTTCCTATGATGATAAACCCCGAATTCTAAAGATCATTTCTGCACCCCTTGGACCCTAACAAAGTGACGAGAGAATAAGCTAGATGGGAACTACACAACAATGCTGCGTGCGATATTAAACAAATCCAGCCTGGCCCACTATTTACCCATAGCTGAAGGGAGAAGAGATGGATTCATGCCTTTCCCAATGGTATTAGTGCTAGACAGAATGCAAACAGCTTTGTCCAGGATTTGAACTCAGTTTACTGATTTCATTTCCTATGATGATAAACCCCGAATTCTAAAGATCATTTCTGCACCCCTTGGACCCTAACAAAGTGACGAGAGAATAAGCTAGATGGGAACTACACAACAATGCTGCGTGCGATATTAAACAAATCCAGCCTGGCCCACTATTTACCCATAGCTGAATGGAGAAGAGATGGATTCATGCCTTTCCCAATGGTATTAGTGCTAGACAGAATGCAAACAGCTTTGTCCAGGATTTGAACTCAGTTTACTGATTTCATTTCCTATGATGATAAACCCCGAATTCTAAAGATCATTTCTGCACCCCTTGGACCCTAACAAAGTGACGAGAGAATAAGCTAGATGGGAACTACACAACAATGCTGGGCACTGCTGGACGAACTCATGAGCAATGTTCTCTTATGGAAACCTGCACATGGGCATGATAGTATGGACCACCCAGCAAATATCTACATTGACAAGCTCTGCGTAGATACTAGATGTTGCACAGAGGAACTCCCGAGGGCAATGAATGATAGGGACGGCTGGTGAGAGATTGTCATGGCAATCCATGCTACTAGCATGACAGGAGTATGATGATAATTACAAAATATTAAGATTAAATCAAATAGGATCCAAATGTCAATATGGTGGATCTTAATCCACATTTATGCTGAGTGCGGGGGGGGGGTTCCTAGCACTAAGGGCAATCATGATGGACAAAGAATTATCAACTGTTCATTTAATAATCTGATTATGGCATTGCAGAGACAGGGTTTCTAAATAATGGCCAATTCTAAATGAGTGGTCTTTTAAGGGGGTGGGGTATTATTAGCTTTTTCGGTGGGGGTAGACATTTGATAAGGTGTATACATTAACTCAAGCCCTCTGTCCTGGATGTGACAATTCAGTGTTTTCCTTCTCCCAGATTGGTTAACCCACTAGACTAAAGAACCTAATCTGCCCTATTTAAAGGAGAGGTGGATTCATGCATTTTGCATGAGTATTATCACAAAGTTGTAAGGTTGGTTGGATTTTATGGCATATCAACACTTGTTGGATTATTTTATGCTGAAGACATTTTGTTTTATTCATTCTTGTTGGGTATTCAATTTTTTTTTTTCCAATCTTTTTTCAATTTTTTTATAAACTCATTTTTCTATTTAACCCATAGATGGGACCCTAACAGGTACAATAACTCTGGGTCAGAGTGGACCAGGGAGCAATGGTGATGAAGAGGTGCTCCACATTCCCCAGACCTCCAAAACTGGAACCTCACCATCAGATAGATTTTAACGTCATTCCCACCACCTTCAAGCACCCATATGATAAAAAGGGTTGGGGGTTGCCATAAGGGCAATAGGGTTGAGGCAATCATATAGGTGCTAGGGCTTGACGTGACCAGCCAATTGATCGAAGGCGGCCTCTCCGACCGCCCGTCTAGCCTAAGTAAGAGCCTAAATTGAGTGTTGCATGTCATGGACTGCTCAGCCACCTGGATTCCATCCTTAAGCATCACGGGTCGCGCCCCGCCCCCCGGCCAACAGGTGAACCCATTGGAGGAGTGTTACCCCTGTGCAGAGTCAGTGTATCCAGCTAACAGGGCAGGAGATAAAGAACACACAGAGATTTTTATGATTACCTGGTTATTTTTTCCAATTAACCTTTTGACCACCCAAAACAATAAGGTGAAAGCCAGTTCAAAAAATTGCCAATGATGTAATGTTGTTCATAGCAAACAGATTGGTTTCATTTGGTTTGTTTTGTTTTATGGCATATCAACCTCAATGGGTCATTTAATGCCAACAAAGTTTTGAAATAAATTCTTTCTTAATGGATACTCAAATTTTTTTTATAAACACATTTTTCTATTTAACCCATAGATCCGACTGTAACATAATTTTTGCAAAAAAAAAAATTTTAATGTGTATATATATTTACTTTGTTGTTAATTGTTTTATTTTTGTAGTTTCATCTGGACATACATACACACCGACTGCCCTTTATATATGCATCACCGAGTTAATTTTTTTCCAATTAACTTTGTGACCTCCCAAAACAATAAAGTAAAAGCCAATTAGAAATATTTCTAATGATGTAAAATTATTCATAGCAAACAGATTAAACTGTTAACCTTAACACATTCTTTTAGGCAGCAAATCAATTAGATCTTTTCTTTTTTAAAAACACTTTAATAGCTTAAAAAGATTCTTATACACACATTAAACATCTATATATTAATACATGTTTCCTTAATTGTACGACCATTATCATCTTGCAACACCCTCTGGTTAAAAATGAGATTGTCCAAATCGAACACAATGAAAAGAAGGAAGGAAGGAAAGAAAAAAAAAAAAGAAAATAGTGAGAGTTAAATCAAGATTATTATACTTTTTACATATTGAACTATTTTACAATAGCTCTTAAGTGAACATATAAAATAATAATTAACTTCTCATACCGTGGTATATTCACAGGTCCTGCTAGTACAAAATAAAATACACTGTAAATCAGAACAAGACAGCTATCCAGATGATCACATCAAAATTGGTATCATTTAGATTTTTACTGTTGTTCTCATCTTTATTGTTATATACACAATGTTTCAGCCATGTACTCTCTGGCCTTCTTCAGATGTTTCTTGTCTACGTTAAGTGCTGTCATGTCGCAATTAGGAGCCTTCATAAAAATTCAAACCTAACTCTTTATTTAATCCATTGGGGTAGATTGTTTTTATTCCGTTAACCATGACTGAGTACAAATGTTAAGGTACATTAAGTATTCTATATTATCATCGCCCGTGGTTAGGATTGAACCTGCATCCTACAGATGATTATCACTTTGAACTGTATTAACTTAACCCTTATATCCATTGTGCCATGTTTCCAATTAGGACAATAAAGATGAGAACAACAGTCTGAAAAATCTAAATACAAATTATTAAGTGTCATCTCAAAAATTCAGAGAAATAGTATCCTTAAAACCTAATTTCCAAAGGAGCGTATGAATGTGTGCATGCGAGTGTACACGTTTGTATGCTGTGTGTGTGTGTGAGATATTAGATTTATACCATTTATAATTTCCTCTTATCATAACACTCTGGATCAATGCATTCTTCATTATTAATATTATTTTACTACTAATTATTGTAGCTTTTTTATCACCTCAATTCTGAATCAGTGCAGGTTTCATTATTAATATTATTCAATTTAGAATTTTACTCATTCTTATTGATACTTTTAAACATTACTTTTAGATTTTATTTATCTAAAAATGTTAAATTTTAAAACTCTTTTTCAACATTTAGAGGGGTTGCCTGCTCTCTAACCATAATAATTAGTTGGTGTTGGGTTATTTTATGCTGAAGTCAGTTTAACAGTTATAGTCTCCAATTATAAACAGTGTAATAAATGAATTTTCACAATCATTTTAAACGCTTCATTGTAATATCAATATTTTAAGAGTCATCTCAAAAGATTAATAAATTTCAATCTTTTCAAACATTATGTCAATCAGATCCTGGAAGTAATAGAAATTAAGGGATACTCCACACTTTCAATATTTTAAGAGTCATCTCAAAAGATTAATAAATTTCAATCTTTTCAAACATTATGTCAATCAGATCCTGGAAGTAATAGAAATTAAGGGATACTCCACACTTTCCAAAGAAAATCTTATCATAATGGAAATTGTGTATTTTTCTGTGTAACAGAAACTATATCACTACTCAAGTCACAATTTCCTTAGTTATATATGTTGCATTCTCAATGATTTTATTTTTAGTCAAGCCTCAATTATTAATAAAATTGTTTTACATTATTAATACTGTTGACCATATCTACATACTAGATATTTACCATGTACCCACGTGTACAGTTTAAGCACAAGGCCCTATAAATGTGGGACCACCCATGAACTGAAGCTCATGGGTGGCGAATGCAAAAAATGTGTTGATCCCATTGGCATTACCCCTTAAGGGGAGCACCTCAGGCACTGGGCAATAAACTCAGCCCTGCCCCTTTAAATCAAGGGGGCAAGTGTTGCCTGGGGGGATGGCATCCTGTGATCAACAATGTTAGCTTGTACAGTCCAGGGCCAAAGCCACTGGACGTCCTAGTCGAAACCGGAGTTAGATATGTGGAACATATCTACATACTAATAACATGCAATTGTATTTATATATACAACAAAATAGCAGTTTACAGTGTGAATGGGAAGGCTAATTTGCATGTTGATATTAAAAATTTGATTCATAAATATGTGCTTGCATTATTGATTTCTAATTGTTTGGTTTTATCTTAATGAATATGAGCAAAATTTTGGGGATAAATTTTAAAAGAAATCCATTAACAAGAATAAATAACTGTAATTTTATTTTTTACTTCCTAACTAAATAATTAAATTAGGAAAATTTAGCAATGAAAGACAGGAGTGATGGAAGAGTAAGTCTCAGTTATATATTTTTTTATTATACCCCCTTCTGTTTCAAATCTTTTTATCTGCATTCTTATTTATTTTCATTAGCCTTTCTAATTTAATATAATATTTTATTACATTAAAACTTAAATACTTACTCGAAGGGTGCAGATATTTGCTAGTTCACTTAATTCTGATTTTATATCTAAATCCGACTCTTGGTCATCTGTGGATTGAAAGCATTGTTGGATTTTTCTGCTTGATAATCAATTTTATTGGATCAATAGAATCCAAAATTGGATCGTCCTGTTCGGATCCATCATCATCTCACAGAGGATCAGTTTCTTTCTCTCTCTCTCTCATTTTTTTTTATCTCATGGAATTACTATAAAGATAGAATTTCTATATTGCCCCCCCCCCTCGCATCACAACTTCCACCATTAACAGAAGATGAACCAAATCCAATCATGTCCATCAATTTATGCCCACAGTATAATCGAGTTTTCTTCTATCAAACAATATAGATTCAATTTGTCTGAATTTTTTTTTATATGAGGCTTGATAATTTTGTCTTCATCTTTATGGTTTCAGACAATGTGCCCTCCTGCCTTCTTCAGGTTTTACTTGTCATAATTGGGAGCCTTGTGCCGAGGTCATGGTTAACGGAATGAGAACAGTCTATGTTTGTGGATTGAATAAAGGGTTTGGTTCAAAGTTCCATGAAGGCTATTGAGTTTAAAAAGATTCCCAAGTTCAATAAAAAAACACCTAAAGAGGGCCGGAGGGCACATCGGCCAAAACTTTGTGTATATAACAATAAAGAGGAGAACAATAACTTTTTCTGCTTTTTCTACAAAAATAACGAAAATTTGATTTATATTCGTGAAGATAATCAGAAAATAATTAGAAAATAAGATTTAAATAGTAACATGAAATTTTCTTTCTTTTCTACTCTTAATATTTTAAATAGGAGACATTAACTTGTCTTTTCGGAGTGTCGTTCCCCCCCCCCCCATGTAGGGATTTTAATGAGGCATTCTGCGAGGATCCAACTCGTGATTCAGTAATAATGGATCTGCAATACTACCCCCCCCACACCTTCTATCCAGGAAACTCTGGGTAGCCACTTCTAGTATATATTCTAGTATATACTAAAGGTCTATTTTTAAACCAGGAAGATAATAATTTTCAGACTCATTTTGTATTGATATAGATCACCAAAATCAATAACAGGTGATGGTACAAAGGCTCGGAGATACAATCGTCCGGTTTTGTTCCTCTCTCGATCAATATAGATTCAGCTTTATTATTAATTCGACCATTGAATCTTATATCATCTTTTAAGATAATATTGTAAAAAATAATCTATCAGAAATACAGAGAAAAATAATAAAGTAAGCGATAAATAGACTAAAAGAAAATTTCTTTTTCTTTTGTTATTTTTTCAAAATTTCACTTGTTTGTAAGAGAAGAGTAAAAGTTTATTTTTTTTAACCAAAAAGTCACTTTTCTTGCATTCTGCATTGATGTAGAGGGTGATTGAAAAGTAACTCCCTATTTTAAAATATTTTTAATCTTTTCGTATGCAATTATATTTTTCTCAATTCTTTAATGTATGTACCTTTATATATGGCTATTAAATCTGTGTTTCTCTGAATGTTTGAGATGAGGCTTGAAGATTAGTATTATCTGCGTTATTCGGACTATTGTCCCCATCTTCATTGTTACTTGTACAACGTTTCGGCTGATATGCCGATGGCTCCCAAATACGACAAGAAGGTTCCCGAGTTCGAAAAAGAAGGTTCCCGAGTTCGAAAGAAGGTTCCCGAGTTCGAAAAGAAGGTTCCCGAGTTCGAAAAGAAGGTTCCCGAGTTCGAAAAGAAGGTTCCCGAGTTCGAAAAGAAGGTTCCCGAGTT
Source organism: Doryteuthis pealeii (assembly GCA_023376005.1). Lineage (NCBI taxonomy): Eukaryota > Metazoa > Mollusca > Cephalopoda > Myopsida > Loliginidae > Doryteuthis > Doryteuthis pealeii. Next base: position 72,725,408 of record CM042151.1, on the reverse strand, counting down.
CGAAAAGAAGGTTCCCGAGTTCGAAAAGAAGGTTCCCGAGTTCGAAAAGAAATACCTGAAGAAGGCCAGAGGGCACATCGGCCGAAACGTTGTACAAGTAACAATGAAGATGGGGACAATAGTCTGAATAATGCAGATAATACTAAATCTGTGATTTTTTCTTTTCTCCTCCATATTTTGCTATTGTTGATCATGAATGGCTGAATCACCATTTTCCTGGGGGATGGATGGGTAGATGTGGTCCGCCTGAGTGGCAGGTGAGAAGCCCTGCTTTAATACCCTGTGACTTTTTTTCTTTGGGGTTGGTTGAAGGAGCAAGTTTACTCTATGAAACCAACGACTTTAAAAGAACTTGAAGGACGAATTTATTTTTGCCATTCCACAAGAGTTCCTGGGAAGATCAATTGATGTGATTCCCAAGTGACTTGAGAGGTTGGAAGTGAATGCTGGTGCTCATATAGAATTTTAAATAAAACACCATGTTTTGTGTTCTCATTCTTTTTTTGTAAAAAATAATGATTCAAAAATAAATTACTTTACAATCACCCTGTATATTATCATCATGTGATGAAAAGGTATTCAGTGTAAACATAATTTTATTGATTGATTTTAATGGTATGGCAACCCATCATGGGATATCTTATGCCAACAGGTTAGGGAATTACATTTAAATTTACATTTTTTGTGTAGTTGTTTCTTAAGAGTATTTTGCTCACAGTTGTATATGATATGAATTTACATAATATGTAGAGAAAAGAAAAACAAATTATTCTGAAAAAAGATGAATTTATTTTTAATGCTGAAGTCAACGTTTAAATGTTTCAGTTTATATTAAACCTTCATCAGGACAATAGAAAAGAAGGAAAAAAAAAATTTTCTGATGGATGTTTTTAAAATGATATGAGTTAAGAAATGTATTTAGAGAAAAGGCTCCTAACTGTATTTTGGCAAGTGTTCATTTTGAAAGTCAATATGGTTTTTTCTAAATATATTTCCTAATCAAAAATAAATTCATCTTTTTCAGAATAATTTGTTTTTCTTTTCTCTATATATTTTGGATTCATTTCCATATTTTACTCACATTACATTATATATATATATCTAACCAACCCTTCTGCGTGAGCATGATATGACACAAGGTCAATTTTTAAGTGGCGTTTAATGGGTTTGAATTCAGAGTTTTCCTTTACCTAATGAAGTAAAAAGACTAGTTGTATTATCAAAGCTAAAGAACCCATTCTGCCCTACTATTTACAGATAGCTGGAGGGGGGGGGTGAGAAGAAATGTACTGATGTCTTTCTCAAGAAAATTAGCATCAAGTAAAATGCAAACTACCTCATTCAGGATTTGAACCTGGGTTGCCAATTCCATTTCCCACAAAGATGTTACACTAAATGCACTCCCCAATAATATCCAATGTAGTGCTATCATTGTTTTTTCTGTGACAACATTCATCCTGGATTGGTTGAGCCGGCTCCATCCAGACAAAAACTGTGGGGTTACCAGTTTAGTCACCAATGCCCCAACTATGAAACAGGTAGAATTGGGTTACATATTACCCAGTAGCACCTTGAGCGACCTGACACATTTAACATTTCAATTGATATGTACAGTATTGAACATATATCTAAATTAAATATATATCAGATATAGATCTCCAAAAATTATCAACAGTTGATATTTGTTTTGTCCTGAAGAAAATTGGAGATGCATATTCAATTTATATTTTATTTTAAATAATTGTTCAATATGTACATATCTATCGCAACTTTAAATGTCGACAAATATATTTTTTTCAAATATCAATAAAGCATCCTTACATTTTTCTATTTTTTCACTTTTTATTTATTACTTTTCTACATACTGTCGGATTCATTTTCATTCCAAAAGAAGAGTTTTATTCTTGATGGTGAAGCAGATGTTATAACATTTTGGTTTTTACATTGTGGATGAGACAAGATATTACTTATGCCATTGACATAACGTTCATTCTTTTTTGCAAAAAAAATTTTTTTTTTTTTTCGTCCTTGTTAGATGAAAAAGAAAAGAAATTGACTTCCTTTTCATGATGTTACTACTCACCAAATCCTAAGAGACATCAAACTGGAATATTGTATATAAAAAAGATGCTTACCTGAAATGAAATAAAAAGATTTGTTAAATTAAACAATAGTTGCATTTTTAGTAATTAGATGTAGGTAATAAAATGTATTCACATTTATTTAAGACAAATAAAGAATGGTTTAAAATTTTGAACCATATGACCTTTAGGCACTCCTTTTGCGATCTCGATTCATAAGGACATTTTTTTTCATTTACACTGTCAACATCCGGTTGTTTGTTAGGTTAGTTTTATAATTAAAAAAAAACACAAAAAACCCCTAAAAATTGTCAGTTAACAAACAACCGGATGTTGACGGTGTAAATGAAAAAAATGTCCTTATGAATCGAGATCGAAAAAGGGGTGCCTAAAGGTCATATGGTCCAAAATTTGTAAATACAGGTTCAATCTCAATACTTTTATGACACCTATTATATATGTGTGTGTGGATATATATATTTACAGGGAGAATGGTAAAATGTAAGTGAGAAAAGAAGAGAGAATAGGAGTGAAGGGAGAGGGGGGAGGAAACTAAAAGAAATCTTTTCAATTGTACAACAGGTACCCCCCCCCCCGGACAACCAACAAGAGGTTGAAGAGTCAGAAATGCAAGCAGATTTTTTGTTATTTTGTTGTTTTGCTTTTTTCGATGCTATTGATCCCCCCCCCCCACATCCTGATAAAAAAATCTATGCAATGCTAAACAATAAAGCACCTGTCTCAGATAAACCTGTTGTTGTTGTTGTCTGCTTTTAACCATTTTCCCCTCTTTGTGCCCCTCCATCTTTTTTACCCATATCAATAGACACTTTAGACAAATGAACAAATAATATATATATATATATATAAAAATTATATGATAATAAAAAATATGATAAAGTATTAATGATAATAAAAAAGATTTTAAAAAAAGGGGGTGAAATTAGAATTAGGATGAAGAAGACAAATCAAGAAGATAAGAAAAAAAAAAAAAAAAAAAAAATCGAACAAAAGAGACAATTATTCTAAGATCTTGATTATTTTTACTTTGACAGACAAAAAAAAATGTATTTTTTTGGTGCCAACACCCCACCCCCACTTCAATCACTAAAAAGAATTTGTCCTTTGCCTTAGAATCAGAAGTGAGGTCCATTAAAATAATTCTCTCTCTATATATATATATATATATATATATATATATATATATATATATATATATATATATATATATATATATATATATATGCACACACACACAAATGAATAGATACCTTAGTGTGGATATAAATTTAAATCCATTTCAAGATTTATTTGTCTCATCATATATATATATATATATATATATATATATATCCACATCAAGGTATCCATTTATTCATAATACTCTGTATATGTAAAAATATATATGCACGTTTGAATTCTCAATTTTGGTTGAATCTAATCAAGGAAACACTTGATATTATCCACACACACACACACACACATATATATATATACATACATTATATATATATAGATATATGATAGATATTGTTCCAAGAATTAATCAGGTAGACATATTTGTTATGCTTGCTAAAAATCGAAACAGGCTTTTAGCATAACACGACCCACAAGCAACCCCCCTCCCCCAGTCAGACAAAAATCTAAGACAGAAACATTTTATCTAATATTAATTTCTTTTTATGTTCTGACTCAATCACATATTTTTGTTGTTGTTGTTTTGCATTGTGTCATACACAAGTCATTCCTCACCGCCACCCACCCCCACACAGATGTTGGATGGAAAGACATTTAAAAATAAATAAATAATAAATAAATAAAAAAAAACTATTAGGATTTACATATAGGATTTTTCTTTTCTTTTCTTCATTTTCAAGAAAAGATATTTTCCCCCTAGAGCAGGATGCGACACAAGGTCAATGTTCGAGTAGAGTAACGCTGGTTTGAATTCAGAGTTTTCCTTCTCCTGGACTGGTTGCCTTACCAAAGCTATAGAATCAATTCTGCCCTGTTATTTATTGTATGTGTACAATGAAATAATTTCTTTACCTAGGTAGGCCCTCCCCACTTAATAAGAATGTTATATTAACTTTTTAACTAAATATCAATCTCCTCACAAGCAGGGGTTTTAATGCAACAAGATGAAAGATGTGAGTGGCGGTGGGCGGGGCGCTAACACAAATTAAAGATTTCATTCTCATCCATAATATATGTAAAGATGTAAACTTCTTACATAAATGATTTATTGACGATTTGAGTCAGACCAGCCACGGTTTTAGGATGAGCTTATAACAGGAATAGTCATACCAGTGGGCTACAGAGTCTCTGAACAACACACATACACTAACAGAAGGTTCTGGCATTGCCAGAAAGAAGAAAAAACAAACAAACTGTAAATTGCTTCACACACACACACACACACACACACACACACACACACACACAAGGTGTGTCAAAAAAGTATCGAGATTGAAGGTACTTTTTGACACACTTAGTATTCTGAAAAAATTAATCTTCCATTCATTGTTCATTTCTATCTTGGTAAATAGAGCTTCAATTTCGATCCTTGTATACACACACTAATATATATATATATATATATATATATATATATATATAGTAAAGAAAAAAATATCAGTCATATTTGCAGTTATAGATCTATTACCACTTATATTAAATGGGCTTCTTCAGACTGCTAGTTTATTGAAATGGAATTTGAAATGCTGTGGATTTTTATACATATTTCTTTAGGGATTTCAGAATCTTCTAGCTTCAGTTATTATCATTATCCTAGGCTCAGTCAGTTGTTTATATTCAGGAGTTAATTTTGGCAGAGGGTCACATGAATGGATGTTCTAGTTTAAAACTGTCTATCTCATTTTGAGGTAAGAGATCTCAATATGGACCAAAGCAAATTTAATATTCTCTTGTTGAAAAAGGCCCAGCTTAGAATCATTCTCAACACGAACTAACCTGGTGATATATTATATATATATATATATATATATATATATATATATATATATACACACACACACATACACACACACAGAGTCAAAAAGTTTTTTTATAGCATATTTAAAAGTCAAGCTCAAGAAGCTTTGGGGTAAAAAAAAAAAAACTATTGTTTCAAGGACAAAAGAATAACATCCGAGATTAAGTGAAGAAAAAAAAGAAAAGAAAAAAAAATGAATCAGATGATTTAACAGTCGATAAATAGATTAGATTAAATTGTGATTGATTTTGATAAATCAGGGAAAATCTCTCTCTCTCTCATATATATATATATATATATATAATCTGAAAATAATACTACTAATTTAAAAGCTATGGAGGAATAGATCCTTTTGTGAAAAGTTTTCTAAATAAAGACAAAGCTGACTAATTAAACCAGGGTTCCCCAATCTGTTCAGCCTAAAAGTTACAAAGGAAGGCCCAGGTCTGTGATCTTAAAAGGGCAAGAAAAAAAAATTAATAAGGTAATATTCATACATCTATTAATGAGATATCTGATATTATTTGCAATCGCAAAAAGATGTAATATCTGAGTTGAATGAAGAGATTGACAAAAAGGAACACATCAGACAAGTGATGATTTGACATGAATGCAATGTACTCTTGGCAGGCTTTATTAAAAAAAAAAAAAAACTGTTCACAATGGTATGTAGTGCCAAAACATGCTCACTACTTGCTGGTTGTGGGTGATAAGGTTGGGGGATTTATCCAGATATAAGCAGATGGTTCTTATAGAAATCAAGGATTTGGCAAGCAAGAAAGTTAAATTTCAAAGTTTAACCCAAAAGAGTCTGGGGCCACAATATTAAAACCCCAGTTAAATTCACAAAGTAATAATCATAATTTATCAATGAGGCATCTGATGTTGTTTGCAATCGCAAAAAGATGTAATATCTGAGTTGGATGAAGAGATTGACAAAAAGGAACACATTAGACAATTGATAATGCGACAGTTGTGAATGCAGTGTACTCTTGGCAGGTTTCATTTTCAAGAACAACTGTTCATAGTGGTATGTAGTGCCAAACATGCTCACTACTTGCTGGATGTGGGTGATAATAAGGTTGGGGAATCCTCTAGATGAAAGCAAGTGGTTCTTATAGCACATGTTTTTTTTTTTAAAATCTTCTGAATTCTGAAGATTAATTTGGTTGGTTGGGTGGGTTTACGGTATGTCAACCCCTTGGGTTATTTTATGCCGAATACTTTTATTGGTAAAAAAATGTTTAATGCTAACAAAGTTTTGAAATAATTTCATTTTTAATGGATAATACAATTTTGTTTATAAACTCATTTTTCTATTTAACCCATAGATGGGACCCTAACAGGTACTACCACTCCGGGTCAGAGTGGACCAGGGAGCAATGGTGATGAAGGGGTGTTCCACATTCCCCAAACCTCCAAAACTGGAACCTCACCATCAGATAGAGTTTAACGTCATTCCCAGGACATGTAGACCCTCAGCCACCGCCTTCTAACACCCATATGATAAAAAGGGGGTTGGGGATTGCCATAAGGGCAATAGGGTTGGGGCATCTGAAGATTGAAGAGTTTCATCTGCAGTTTTAATGAGATTTCTTAAAAGGTGAAAAGAAAATTTTGAAAGTTGAAGACCTGCATGTGCGAGTCTCGATTTGTGGACCCCTGACTTAATTGAATACTTTAAAAAAAAATTGAACTTAAAAAAAAAACAAAAACTAAAAAAAACAAAAATAACCAGTAATGATATATGCCAACAAAACAGTTGAGGCACTCTTAGTATCATGGTTATCGTCATAGGAAATAAAAACAGCAACCCAAGTTCAAATCCTGATCTGGGATGTTTGCATTCCATCTATATATGAATACTCATGTTCATTAATTGTATGACTGTTATAATCTTGCAACACCCTCTGGTTAAAAATGAAACCACCCAAATCCTCGAAGATGATATGCAAAAATGTAAATCCTGATTATCTGGTGTTGCTTATCCGCCAAATGCTTATTACTTATGAGTGTTGTCACCTCAGCTAAATAATGGACCAGTTTTTATTATAAGGAAAAGGAAGAAAAAGGACATGCTACACAGAAAAATATAATAAGAAAGAGTAGGGGGGAAAAATAGAGAGATCAGGTTAGCATGCAGAAGTGATAGCACTAATCTGTTTCAATTGAACATAATGACAAAATAAAAAAAAGAAAGAAAGAAAAAAAAGTGAGAGAGAGTTAAATCAAGATTACTATACCTTTTACATATTGAACTAAATCTGCAATAGCTCTTAAGTAAACATATCAAACGTTATAATAATTAAATTATCATAATGTAGTATATCCCAGATCCTGTTAATATTGCGCTGATGCCCTTAGAAAGGCATAAATCTATCTGTTCTCTCCTTATCTATGGGTAAATAGTAAGGCAGACTTGGTTCTTTAGCCTTAGTTAGGCAAGCAGTCTAGGAGAAGGAAAACTCAGAACTCAAACCAGCTCTATACTGATTAAAAATTCACTTTGTGTTTCATCCTGGCTGTGGTGGAAGGGTTGGGCAAATACACCCCCCCACACACACACACAAAAAACCAACCCAATAATGAGGAGTTTAACTAACAAAGGACAAAACTTAGTTAAACTTGTAAGACAAATATTTGCCAATCTGGTTGTGATTTCTTAAATAAATATTTATTTTCATATAATCTTTTATGTTGACAAGTGAGTGTGATAGATAAGAGTATAAATAACAAGTGATATTTACTCATAGTATTCAATAAGTTTGATGGACATGCTACACAGGAAAAGTATAAATCAAGCCCTAGCATCTGTAAGATCGTCTCAACGCTATTGCCCTTATGGCAAGCCCCAAGCCTTTTTATCATATAAATGCAAGAAGGTAGTGGCTGAGGGTCTTATTGTTCTAGGTATGACGTTAAACTATCTGATGGTGAGGTTCCAGTTCTGGAGCTCTGGAGAATGTGGAGTACCCCTTCATAACCAGAGTGGTAGTACCTGCTTAGGGTCCCATCTATGGGTTAAATTGAAAAAAAAAAATTAAGAAAATGTGTTTAAAAGAAATAAGTACCCATCAAGAATGAATAAAAGAAAAACATTTTCAGCATAAAAGGGTTGACATACCATAAAACCCAACCAACCAACAATACTCACTAAAGGTTACGTTACTCTTTTCCAACTCTTAACTTAAGTTACCATAGATACTTGAGTATAAGTCATGTATATAAGCCATGAGGTCAAATTACACTAGAAAATCCCAATAAATTGAATGACTCACATATATAAGTTGACGTTTTAATTATTACCTGGTGTTGTGTTTTAATATATTTCCCTGTATTTTAATATACACACAATTTTGCCTACATCTTCTTTCCATAGTTCTTATTTCTTTGTTTTCTATTATAATTTCTAACTAAGATAAAAACAATTTTGCTACAAGTGAAGAGAATATGGTAAACATAGCAATGAATTGATAAAAAATGATAATCAAATTGAATACTAAACTTATTAGTCAATTTATATTATAAAAACTAGCACGAATAGTCACCCCCCCCCTTCATCCTTTGGGCATAAGTAATTGATTTTTAATGTAATTAAATATATTAAATTAGAAAGACTAACAAAAATAAGAATGCATATAAAAAGATTATCCTTATCTTAATTATATTTTAATTGGTTTCTATGTAAAATTATTCATAGGATTAATTTTGATACATTGGAGAATAAAACAATATTAGTAATTATTTATTAAACCCGGTTTTGTTAAAAACAGTATTCAAATTTGTTGAGATTTTTTGGCATATAAGGCGTGTGGTAAAAGCCCACTTCTACTTATAGACTCAGCGATAATTATGTGACCCATACTCTCGGCCAATCACTGGCAGTACTCTGCTGCTGATATTGTTATTTATATCGGCTGTTCTGGTCATACCTACATATACTGCTTTGAACCATCGTGGACGATGGAACATAGGATTATATCACTGGACCTTTGACACTACGTAGGATTCCATAACTCAGGACTTATTCACTTACCAACGGATTCTATAACTCAGAACTTACTTTAAGTCCTTTTCAACTGGCCAAGGATGGCGGCCAGTAACTTAACAAATTTAACTTAATCATATATTATGTAAACCTTTATTTCTTAGTAATATATCAGGCACATGCAGGAGTTTAAATGCACTAACAACATGGGCTGTTTTGGGGCAAATCTAACTCAGGTTTTCATAGACATTGTTAATAAATAAGATTTATTCTATGTATTAATGATTTTGACTATAAATCATTGATAAACTTATGCAATTCCTCACGGTACTGTGATGTAAACAGTGACAGTTTTGGTTACAGACAGACACCGAATCTATATTATAATAAGAGATAATGAATCAAAAACTAATAATATTCTTTAATGAATATCGCTAAGTAATAAATATGAAAAAAATAAAATAATGAATAGTTGGTTGTAATTATTGAATGGGAATAGTTTGCACCGATACCAATGTTATTGCTCATTTGAACAATAGTCTTTATCACTGACTTGAATAAGAGTTTTAAATTTTGGTTCTTTAGCCTAGGTCATTAATTTCTGATGGTGAATGGAATTTTATAGTCGACCATTTTGAGAAGTTAACCCCCAAGGTTTGTTTAAGTGGAGGTGTGTTGTGTAATGGTTATTGATGTAGGAAATGGATTTGGTGACTAGAGTTCAAATCCTGAATGAAGCTGTTTGCATTTCACATAGCACTAATACCCTAGGGAAAGGTCTGAAAGTTTCGACACTTTAACATTGGTTAGGCAACCAGTTTAGGAGGAGTAAAAATCTGAACTCAAACCGGTTAAATTCTGCTTAATAAATTGACCATGTGCCACATCCAACTAGTGTGGGGGTGTTAGTGAATGATTATATATATATCATATACCAAAGTTGAAAGCAGATACATTGGTCAGAGTGGACCTGGGAGTAATAGCAATGAAGGGGTACTTCAAACTCTCCAGATCTCAAAAAATGGTGTCTCAAAATCAGATTTGTTAAATATTCTATGTTATTATCACCCTTACCCAGGATTGAACCTGCAACCTAGAGATGATTGTCACTTAGTTGCACCATGTGTCCAGTGTATATAACAATAAAAATGATAACAACAGGCCGAAAAATCCAAATAAAAGAAATTATCAAGCCCCATCCCAAAAATTCAGACAAAAAATTTATTAAAAAAAAAAAAATGACATTAAAATGGTGACTATATAAAAAATAAATAATTTTAAAGAGAAGTAAATTTACTTCCTTGTGATATCAGTTTTCTATTTGGGGTGTAAAAACTTGTTTTGTAAGATTCATCAAATTCAGTGTTGCATTAAAATTCTCTGAAAAAAGACACAAATCCTACTGATAACATTTGACCTAGAAAATAAGTCATTGTAATAATGATGCATAATAATAATAATGTCTCTTCTTCCACATTAAGTAACAACTGGTCTTGATAAATAATTAAACATAAGAAAACAGATTAACAATATCTGTTTAATTGTTAACCATAATTGTGTGATGAACTCATGATTGTTTCTCTTGACTACTAAAATACTTTAGTCTCTTTCTCAACAACTGGAAACACAATTGATGGTGATTACACACACACCACACAGTTATGAGCTATCACTTGTTATATTCTACCAACAGAGCAACTGATAATTTTGAGGTCCAGTTAACACTTCATACATAGTTGCAACATTAATGTTTTAATGGAGTGCAAAATGATATTAAACATATTTCTCAGAATTTTTTAGATGAGGCTTGATTATTTGGATTATTTGGACTATTGTCCTCAGCTTTATTGTTTTATATATATATATATATATATATATATATATACACACACACACACACACACACATATATACACACGTTTCAGCTTCCTTCAGGTGTTATTTTTGAGATGAGGTTTGATAATTTGTATTATTCCGACTATTGTCCTCATCTTTATTCTTATATATATATATATATATATATATATATATATATATATATATATATATAATACACACACACACACACACACACAATGTTTCGGCCAATGGTTCGGTTCAAAGTTCTTTGAAGGCTCTTGATTACGACATGAAGGATTCAGAGTTTGACGAATAGGTTCCCAAGTTTGACAAGGGACACTTGAAGAAGGCTGAAGAGCACATCAGCCGAAAAATGTAGTATATATAACAATAAAGATGAAAAAAAAACAAAAAAAACAGTCTGAATAATCCAAATGATAAAAATTTTTAAAAATTATCTGATTTATTTGACAGAACCTTAACAGGTACTACCACTCTGAAGTAGATTGGAACTGGGAGTAAAGGGAAAAGAGACTCCAAATTCCCCAGAAGTGTAGCCTCATGCCACTGAATGTTGTTTAACATTATGCTCAAGATCCTAAAACCCAAATAAGGGGGTATGTTGATAGTAATTGGCAAATTGGCCTATTTTCAGTATCAGACAGACAACTCCTCACTTTACCGCACAGATCCAAGCTGTGCTACTCATGTGCTGGGTTGGCGAGGGCCAGTATCAATCTTGGAAACTTGTGGTTCCTAGGTGGATGCCTCTATTGACCGAGCTAAACCGAAATTGTAAATAATCATGACATTTGACCTCTGCTTTTTTTATTGACTCATTTGGGCGTAACAAACAACCAACTCCCCATTGTATTCAGATTTACTGTAGCAAGAAATTATAAAACAAGTTAAAATGATTATTTTATGGTCATTCACTGCATCCATTTCAATAAAGATTCTGTGCTCTCTTTCTTTCTCTCTCTCTCTCTTACACACATGAGAAAAAGGTTGGTTGGATTTTCCGGCATATCAATCCCTGTTGGGTTATTTCATTCCAAAGACATCTTGTTATGGTGTAGTTATTATAATCAGGATTTAATAGTAAATGACTAACAGGTGCTACACTTTGCTCATGGGTGACTAAAACAGGGTCACATGTCCCATTGAAATGTTTCCCACATCCCCAATATGCTGGGAAGAATTTAAGTTGATTCTGACTCGGTAATTTAAGCTGGATGACTGCAGATGAGGAATTTGGAATTTTTGGTAGAAAAAAGAAAAAAACAAAAAAAAACTTAAAAATCTAAGGTGGAAAGAGGGTAGAAATATAACACACCCATAAGAGTAAAAAAAAAAAGTCTCGTTTTACAGAGCACTTGAGAATTGGTGACGTTTTTCACAGGCAACTTCATTAACTTAATAATAATTGCAGATAGCAATTAACTAATTGGGATACTTAGTAATAGAATCAAACAAATATGAAATATACAAAGTTGTTTTCAAGGTCACAATTTACAGATGGAATTTGCATGAATTTCAGGTTTCTTTATGAACCACCCAGAAAAGTTTATTACACACAGAAAAATAATTCAATTAATTATTTGATAAACCTTTGATGGAATCTCAATTGATTTGGCGCTATTGTCTTAGAAAAAAAAAAAAAAAAAAAAGGCTACACTTACAGTAGATATTTCAAATCTTATAATAGAGATTCGGTGTCTGACTGTAACCAAAACTACATCACTGCTTATGTCACAGTACCCTCAGGAATTGCGTAAGTTTATCAATGAGTATTTAATTTATAGTCAAAATCATTAATACATAGATTAAAACTTATTTATTAATGATGTCTCTATGAAAATCCAAGTTAGATTTGCCTCAAAACTGCCCATGTTATCAATGGGTTTAAAATCCTGCAATGTGTATTGTATATATGTGTATATATCACTAAGAAATAAAGGTTTACATAATATATGATGTGGTTAATTTGCATACTTGTTTTAACAAAACCTGGTTTGATAAATGATTACTTGGTGTTATTGATCTCTAATATTGTTTTATTCACCAACGTATTAAAATCAATCCTGATTTTATTTAGAAACCAATTAAAATATAATTAAAATAAATAATCTTTTTATATGCATTACTATTTAATTTCATTAGCCTTTCTAATTTGATATATTTCATTACATTAAAACTCAAATACTTACACCAGGTGGAGGGCACATATTCTGGATAGTTCCATATAAAAAAATTATTTAAATGCAAAAAAATAGCCTATGGCAATGGCATTTTCATCTCTTACAAATGATCAATTCATTTTAATGGCACATCAACCTGTCTAGAGTTATTTCATGCATAGAGGTTAGGGAATCTCGTTCATTGTATGTCCATATTTACATTTGGAGTGACATTTACACTGGGAGTAATGGCAATGAAGGTGATCTCCTGATCTCAAAAACTGAATCATCACAACTGTAATATAATTAAGAAGCTTGGAGGTAATTAGGGGTTACAAAACAATTAATTTTAGTAAAAGTAAATCATGGGTGAATAAGAAAAAAAATATTTTGAAAAGAAAAATCTGATTGGAATGCATTTTGATTGGTTGTGAATTGTTTAATTGAATTCCAACCAGAAAATTCTGATGTTAAATATTTTGGGGATAATAAATATACAGAAATAAATAGGTGAATAACGTAAGAAAAATAATCAGCTGATTAATGATAATCATAAAATAGGGGAACCAGGGATTCTAGGGGAGTGGAGAAAAAAGATTTGTGGAAGAATATGACATCAACTTAGCTTAGCTGAAAATCAGTTAAACATTTCTTTTGTTCTTCTTCCAATTTTGACAACCTGGCTCACCGGACGAACATGATATGCTTATGTGCTCCAGTATGCTAAATGTGTTTACTAATATGTGACGATTGAACAACAAAACAAAGTTGTTGGCAAAGAAAAAAATTGACTTGCGCCAGAGTTTGTCTTTAAAATCCAAAATAGGGTTATCTGGGATCTTAATTTAAGAGTCGTTTTCACACACAATGAAATGAGCCCATTTATAAGAAACTAAGAACCAGTACATTACAACCACCAGATGTTTATTTTCCTGTGCTTAGTCACAGGGAGGAACTGGAACAGAAAAGTTAGGAGCTGACCATTGGATAGAATAGGAATACAGAACTGTCTTCTGTCCATATTAGAATAGTGAGACATCAGCACTCAGGAAGCTGATGTTGTAAGGCATCAATCTGTATGTAAATAATCACATTATCTTTTATGGGTACTATGCTAAAAAAAAAAACATTTAGTTTTATTTCTAATACTGTATTACAAGGTCATTTTTTATAACTTTTTCCTCATATATATATTATATATATATATGACTTTTGTAACTAGTCTAACAAGTTATCTGTAGACAATATTGGATAGAAATAGCATCAATACAAATATTTATCATATTACAAAAAAGGAAAAAAAAAAAAAAAAGAAAAAAAAAAAAAAAAAAAAAGAAAAAAAAAAAAAGAGCAGAGCTTCAAACAAAGTTATCTTTGAATAATGACTTGGGGGTGGGGTGGGTGCTGACCCAGGCATGAAATCTAAACTCAACTAATTTGATGTCCGTGAATGAATACAGACAGGAAATAAATTTCCCATCTTTCTATGAATCAACCTAATTGCATATTGGTATGAATTATAAACTGAGAAAACTGGGTTGGTGACACTCATTACTACAAACAATTAGTTTAATCATACTTGCTTTTTCCTACTTCATTCCTGTTTAATATTATTATTAGTTGGGTATGTCAGAATATGTACGCCCTGAGGCTTAGAATACACTAACTATATCTCCTGCAGATAGCCCCCCCCCCCCAAACAAGCATGTATATGAAATAAATATAACAGTTTCAGAAAGAATTTAAACTGTTTAGAGATTCCTTTTTTCTGTGCTAATAATTGTTAACAAAGAGAAGAGTTTGACTGTAAACAGAAAACAACTTGCTGTAAAAAATAATTCAATGGATAAAAACACATACAAATTACATATTTAGACAGATTATTTCATTTTCTCTCCAACCTTATAAATATTTTTAAAGATTGAACCAGAAATATCCAAGAAATTGCGAATTGAACCGATTAAGGTGCAAATTTGTCTATGTCCACTGATTTCAGCTGAACTACTGGAAATGCTAATTTATTCAACCCATACACTGACATTTACACTTAGGCCTAATGGATCAGTGGACTTAAGAGTAATAGCAATTAAGGAGTACTTAACACTCCCCAGAGCTCAAAAATTGGAACCTTATCACTAGATGCAACTGATGTCATACCCAGGACACTAAGACCCTCACCCACCGCCTTCTAGTACATATACGATAAAAAGGTTTGGGGGTTAGCAATAAGAGCAATAGGGTCGGAAAAATCATATAGGTACTAGGGCTTGATGTGACCAGCTGATTGATTGGAGGTGGCCTCTCCGACCGCCATCTAGCCTAAGTAAGGGCCAAAGTGGAGGGTTGCATGTGATGGACTGCTCCACCCTTAAGCATCATAGGTTGGGAGATGCAATCAGCATATTCTACATCCCCAGCTGACAGGGCTGTATAGATCCTGAAAATTCCAAGTAGGTTTGTCAACTAGTATATATAGAGCGCCAAACAATATGTTGCAAGAGAAATAAATTTAGAATGTTGAAAAGTTTTGTCTTGAAAGTCAGCCATAAAAGGTCACATGTAAAATAATATGGTAAGCGCTGAAAAAGAAGAGAAATGTTGAGTTGACAGAAAAACCAATTCCACAGAGAAAAATATGCAGAAGAGTAGAATTTCAATTTCTAATCTTTTCATTTTCTGTCGACAACACATTAAAAAAAAAAAAAAAAAAAAAAAAAAAAATGGAAACCAAAAAGAAATCTGTGGCAATTTGTCAAGATTATGGACTTTAATGAGACAAAGAAAAAAAATTTTTGTTTTTAAAAATGAATAATATGCAAATATTTTCTGTTTGGACATATGGCACAACGGATATAAAGGTTGAGTTAATACACTCTTAACTGTTGGTTGCAAGTTCAATCCTTGCAGTGATAACATAACTATGACTTGGTAAGGGTTAAGCTAACAGAATGAGAAAATTCTACCCCAATGGATTGAATAAAGGGTTCAGTTTGAAGTTACATGAAGACTCCTAATTATGACAAGAAGGTTCCCAAGTTCAAAGAGAAGGTTCCTGAATCCAACAAGAAACACCTGAAGAAGACCGGAGAACACATTAGCTGAAATGTTGTGTATCTAACAATACAGATGAGGACAATAGTCTGAATAATTCCAAATATCTTATATAGAATAAAAAGAAAAGCAAACAGTCCCTACATATTTGGTGGGGCCCTAAGCCTTATGGATAATGCAGCACTCCCTATGTACAGTACCTGATTAAATCATTACAGAACCCCTAGGCTTCAAGGTTCTTAGGGCCCCTTGACATCCAGGACATAAAGTGGCCCTGCTTTTGGTTGGGTTTTATGGTATGTCAACCCTTGATGGGTCATTTTAGGCTGAAGATGTTTTTGTTTTATTCATTCTTGATGGATACTCAATTTTTTTAAAACACATCTTTTCTATCTAACCCATAGATGGGACCCTAACAGGTACTACCACTCCAGGTCAGAGTGGGCTTGGGGGCAATGGTGATGAAGGAGTACTCCATATTCCCCAGACCTACAGAACTGGAACCTCACCATCAGAGAGAGTTTAACATTATACCCAGGATATGAAGACCCTCAGGCACAACTTGTAGCACACACATGATAAAAGGGTTGGGGGTTGGCCATAAGGGCAATAGGGTTAGGACAATTAAATAGGTGCTAGGGCTACACGTGACCAGTCGATTGATCGGAGCTTTTGGTGGGCCCCTAATCTTCAGCCTTATGGATAATGCAGCACTGCTTATGTACAGAGCTGGATTAACCCATTTTAGGGTCCCTACTCTTAAAGCTTCTTTAAACCCCTCGACATCCGGGACATCAATTGGTCCTGCTTTTGGTGGGCCCCTAAACTTTAGCCTTATGGATAATACCTTATACAATCATTTTGGAAAAAGAATAGTTCGATGAATACCATTTCTAAGGATATTAGAGCTATGTGAAATGCAAACAGTCCTGGCCAGGATTTGAACTCATTGGTTGACTATATATATATATATATATATATATATATATATATATATATATATATATATATATATATATACACACACACACACACACACACACACATGTATGTCAACCACAGACACTTTCAAATTATTATGTCTCCTCAGTGTGACAAGGCATAGCAAGGTAACTCCAGCTGGGACCAAAATCCGACTGATTTTTCATCAGTCAGAGTTCCTAACCACTGGGCCAACAACACACCAAAAAGCAGGAGGGAGAATATAACTGATAAATACATACATAGGTATATATGCCCAGGCTGCCAGAGAGTTCATATATATATATATATATGAGTAAGAAAAGGTGGAATGAAAACATCACACAATGCTGTTAAAGAAGAAAATAATTTATAATATAATCATAGCTGATATTGATCAATTTTTTTGACTTTCCTCTCCGACCCAAACAACTACAGGAGTGAATGAGCTCTGATGATGATTTTTGTAATATCGAAATATTGATCAATATCAGCTATGATTATATTATAAATTGTTTTCTTCTTTAACAGCATTGTGTGATGTTTTCATTCCACCTTTTCTTACTCATATTGTCGGATTCATTTCCTTTCTTTTAACTTAATATATATATATATTAATATATATATATATATATATATATATATATATGGACCTAAATGAGTCAGACTATCTATCTAGGTTTCACCCAGATGGTCTATATAATTATGCTCTATACTTAGCATATTGACCACTTTATATTATATATATATATATATATATATATATATATATAACTTAGTAAACTCCTTTGGAGTTTTTTTCTTCTTTCTTTTGGCCACTACTGATGATTATTTTCAGAAAGTACAGGAGTGTTGGTATTTTCTTTTTTTTAATGTTTTTCACAAGATATCAGTTTGAACAATTTTTTAAAATATTATTTTGAAAACTGAGTTACTTTGTTTTTTTTTTCACACTCGTTGAATTTAGAAATGTTGAAGAAAATACTAAAAGCATATATAGAAAGTAAACCTGAAACATTCCACGGATAATTGTCATTAAAATAAAAAAAGTTTTAAAATGTTGGTCATTTATTATTTATATTCAACTAGAAAACTTTTTGTGATGTGCTTATAGGATAAAAAGAATAAAGTTAGTATTAATTTTCTTTTTGTTTTTAAACTCATAAACATACCTAAAAGATCTCTTAACATTATAAACGCATCTCACAAGCCATTTCAAAAATTAAAGTGACATCACTATGAAATGGGTTAATTAGTTTTGCAGTCAGAGGAATTTCAAATACGAACGTTGTAAATTGTTGTTGATTAAAAGAGGTACCAAATCATCAGTTGCACAAATAACGGTGTTAGATTTGTATATTCTTTACTGGTCCCATAACTGGGTTGGGTTTTGTGTCTATTGGTTGGTTAGGTTTTAATGGCATGTCAGCTCTTGCTGGGTTATTTCATGTCAAAGACTCTTTTTTTCTTAATTTCTAATCTCCTGTTTTATTAGGATTTGATTAAAAAAATTTTAAAAAAAAAAAATAATAATCAATTGAAATTAGGACTTTCAGATAAGGCAAATGACTTTTCATAAAATTAAAAAAATGTATTTACCCAACCCCTCTACCATTTGAGGTGGAGTGGGTGCCAGTCACAGATTTCAAAGGACTTTTGATGTTTATTCTTATTTTTTTGTTGCAATTCCATTTGGCTTAAAAAAGAATCAGATAAAATAATCTATCAACCTATACTTAGTTGTGTGTATGTATGTATCGATGTATGTATATATGCCCAGAGAAACTACAAAAATAAAACAATTAACGACAAATATCTGTATACACATTCACTATCACCAGATCTTGCTTCTTGTGCAAAAATAATGAAGACTTTTATTTATATCTGGGAAGATATTTAAAAATAAGGATTTGTATAGTAAGAGAAGGGAAAGTCATTGGTTGCATTCGTGATTAAAACACAAACAAATCAATTATGTAAGACCAAAACAATCAATGGATCTGCGAGACTAACTTTTTATTATGCCCACCCCCCACCCACACACACTACCCAGGGTAGCCACTTCTAGTTATAAAACAAATATAATTATTTTTTTAACAACCCGAAACAAACACCAAACCACAAATGGTAAATTAGCTTCTATAAATGGAACTTGGTAACTAAGAAGAATGCATGTTTAACCGATCTGAAGAATTCAACTTTTGCATAACAACAGCTGGCTGATCGGTTGACACATTCAAAATTAGTTTTAGAGGGTTGCAAAGGGGGGGGGGTGCGCATTGACACAACAACAACACTACAGCCTCTCTCTCTCTCTCTCTCTCTCTCTCTCTCTCTTTTTGCAACATTAGATCTTCTTAATTGCTAAAGCATGAGATGATCAAATTTCAAAAGATATTTCAATCACAGGCACAATATAAAACCCCCACCCTCCATGCAACAGCTCTCACCCCCACGGCTTGCCATTCATGCAGCATAAATTGAATGGCAAAAAAGATACCTGATGCTTTTCTTTGTCTTTTTTTATATTTTTGTTTGTTTGTTTGTTTGTTTTGAATCTGATCTGTGTGGGAAACATGGTAGGTAAAAAACAATCTCCCTGGTCTAGCACTAGTGAAAAGAAAATAGAATCCCTTGCTATCCGGCTGATACCGACAATAGGCCACTCTGCTAACTTTTTTGTTTGTTTAGCTCAGTCGGTAGAATACTTGACGAAGAATCGCAACATTCCTAGTTCGATACCGGCCCTCACCAACTCAGTGTATGAGTAGCACATGGATCTGTGCAGTAAAGTGAGGAGCTGATGGTAGGTGTGGTGCTCCACCTCAGATGCAAAAACAATCTCCTTGGTCTAGCGCAAGTGAAAAGGAGATAGGCTGCTTCACTGTCTGGCTTATACCGACTTTAGGCCACCCAACTACTACTAAACTAAGCTTAGTACAGCCTAATGCCATAAGTGAGAGAGAGAGAGAGAGAGAGAGAGAGAGAGAGAGAGAGAGAGAGAGAGAGAGAGAGAGAGAGAGAGAGAGGTCACTTAGTGAGGATCAAACTCACTACACTAGCAATGGTCTTTATGTATTTCAAATCCTGGACAAGGCTGTTTGTATTTCACTTAGCACTAATGTCTTTGGGTTAATGCATAAATCCATATGTTCTCTCCACACACCACCACCAGCTATGAAGGGAAATAAGTCTGGTAGACTGGATTAGTCTTGGTTAGGCAACCAGTCAAGGAGAAGGAAAAATCTTAATTCAATCCAGCTATGCTCCACTTTCAAAATATATTTCAATCACAGGTACAATGTAAAGTTTACATATAATTATATTTGTATTTAACCTTTTCACTCCCAGTGGGTTATTGACACCCCCATCAAATTTAATTTTCAGTTTAACCCTTAAAACACTGTACCCAACACATAATTTTTGCATATCCAAACCTTATAAACAGTTTTTTGTGTGTACAAAATTTAGGAATTGTAACGATAAGCGGATTCATCCTTAACAAAAAATGTTTGTTTTTACCTGAGTCTCATCAGAGGATTACCACAGGAAGAAAAACTACGATAGAGAACGCAATAAAATCCTAATGAGGGGGAGGCAAAAAAATACATTAATAAAAAAAATTATTGCAATTATCCAAGATCAGGATCCAAAAATATATATATATATATATATATATATATATATATATATACATAGACACAAAAAAAAAAGAAAAAAAAAGATAATAAGGTAGTTAAAAAGGTTTAGAAAAGAACATTTTAGCTTTAATGAATTAAATGAAAATGTTGATGAATATCATAAATTACATTTCCCTAACTTATTTGTGCAAAATAAACCGACCCCTATCTAGACACTGTGAAATATCAAAGTGTATAATTTATGTGTTAATAAGAAAAGCAGATGAAAAGAGATAATGTTGATGATGTGATAAGAAACTCCATGGAGACTTTCTTCAACAAGGAGAAATATCAAATTCAGTTGGTAGAACATATCAATACAAATTAACAGAACACTTATATTAGGTTACCATCATATATATATAATATATATATATATATATATATATATATGGGATTTGTGTGTTTTCTGTCTGTAACGAAACTATATACTACTACTCAAATCATAATTCCTTAGTTATTTACATCACATTCTCCATGATTTTATTTAACCTCAATTATTAATAAAAAATTGTATCATTAAGAGTTGACCATATCTACATACTAATAATATGCAATTGTATTTATATATACAAAAATATCAGTTTTACAGTGTGAACAGGAAGACTACTTTGCATATTGATATTAAAAATGATTTTATATTTTAAATATATTATTTCTAATTGTTTGGTTTTAAATGAATATGAGCAAAAATCTTGGGGATAAATCTTAAAGAAATCCATTAACAAGAAGAAATTACTGTAATATTATTTACTTCCTATTTTAACTAAATAGTTAAATTAGGAAAATTTACCAATGAAAGATGGGAGAAATTGTTCAAAGTTGTTCAAATGTTTTTATTTCATTACCCTTTCTAATTTTAAATTTATTTGCATTCTTATTCAGTTTCATTAGCCTTTCTAATTAATATATATATTTTATTATATTTTAAATACTTGCACCCGTAGGGTGCATATAATATATATTATATATATATATATATATATATATATATATATATATATATATATATATATATATAGATAGATAGATAGATAGTAGTAGGTAGGTAGGTAGGTAGGTAGGTAGGTAGGTATTTTGTATTGGAGAAAGGAAAATAAAGTGCTCAATTACAGGTGTAAGCGGTATATTTATTTGTTATGTTATACTATACAATTAACAAATGTCTTAATTGTATTGTATAGTATATATAATATATATATATATATATATATATACACACAGACACACACACAGTTATCAGCTTCTTGCCTATGTGATTTTTCAACTTGATTGACTTTATGTCTTTGCTACCCAACTTAGATATACATGCTTTATCAATGATACTGAGCACTCTTTATAAATATATATGTGGAGTAGTACCTGTTAGGGTCCCATCTATGTCAAATAGACATGAAAGGACCAATTAATAAAAAGGTGCTACTGTAAAAAGTGGCAACCCCTTAGGCAAAATTCACCTTATTCATTGAATGATCTCATGATTTGTAGGAATTCAGAAAGTACCAATTCTTTCAAGAGACCCATAAAGTATTGAAGCAATACCTATACTATACTTTGAACATTTATGCTAATTCAGTCTTTAATTCCTTACCATCTTCAGGAAGTAGCTCTTAGAATAATGGTTATCATCATAGGAAATGGAATCAGCAACCCCAAGTTCAAATCATGCCATATGCAGGTCACTTGGGAAATCCATCGGTTCTCCAGCCCAACTATGGGTAAATAGTAGGGCAAACTAGTTCCTTTAGTCTTGGTTAGCTAACCAGTCCCGGGAAATGAAAAATTATGTGTCCCAGTGCATATAGAACAAAAATAATTTTATTTTATTGCAAATTAAAAA
>CM042151.1:72657794-72697794 GCA_023376005.1 Doryteuthis pealeii | reverse complement strand
TAAGTGTTGAATTGATTATGAATATACCAAGCACTTTTGTAATAGTTTTTTTTATTTTTAATATCAATCAACACAGAGTGGAAGGGATCACACAAAAGAGAAGGCGGCTGACTTTCTCTTTCCAAAAACAAAACAAAAAACTATGAAGAGACCACAATCAAC
The DNA here is from genome assembly GCA_023376005.1 of Doryteuthis pealeii. Taxonomy (NCBI): domain Eukaryota; kingdom Metazoa; phylum Mollusca; class Cephalopoda; order Myopsida; family Loliginidae; genus Doryteuthis; species Doryteuthis pealeii. The sequence goes on along the minus strand of CM042151.1, from coordinate 72,697,632 downwards.
AAATTCCATTTATCCTCTTTTTTAAAAAAGAAAGGTCTGTTTTATTTATTGTAATTAACATTCAGAATTGTAAATCGCCTCTTGGGCCTTGAGAATTATTAATAGCAAAAAAAGAGAGAAAAGAGGAAGAAAAAAGAAAGAAAAAAAAAAGAAAGAAAAGAAAATATTTACTAAACAATAGAAAGAGTAAAAGGTTTTCAGTATAAAAGAAAGGAATTAACAAAAGAAAAAAAATCCTCAAATTCCAGAGAAAGAATGAATCTAGCTTCATTAAATGATCAACTTTTTTCACAAAAGGTCTATTCACTGGCATGTCATAATGATTGACAAAATGACAAAAAAAAAAAAAAAAAAAAAAAAAAAATACAACCAGGACAGACATTCTTTTCTGGTATGAGTTTCATGAAATATCTTGTGTTACATAGAGAGAAATATAAGCATTGCTAAATAAAAGTTTACTTTCCCCCAGATATCGGAGGAGGGGGGGGGGTACTCTACGTTTCCCCAGATATTGTGGGTGGGAGACTCTACATTTCTCCAGATATCAAGAGAAAAAAAAAAAAAAAAAAACTTAAAAAAACTGTCAACTTACCAAATAAAAATTAGAAAAAAAAAAATTTTTTTTTTTTTAAATTTGCAATAAAATAAAATAAAATTATTTCCGTTCTAGATGCACTGGGACACATAATCAGTTATATTCCAGGGTTTATCAGAGGTTTTGGGTCAATCAGCATCAGATTCCATTGCTGACATGACTTAACAGAGGTTGGTTGGATTTTACGGCATGCTTACCCCAGTTGGGTTATTTTATGTCAAAGACGTTTTGTTTTATTCATTCTTGATGAGTACTCAAGTTTTCTTTTTTAAATTCAATTTTCTAAACACATTTTTTTTTCTATTTAACCCATAAATGGGACCCTAACAGGTACTACCACTCCCGGTCAGAGTGGACCTTGGAGTAATGGTGATGAAGTGGTACTCCACATTCCCCAGAGCTCCAGAATTGGAACTTCACCATCAGATAGAGTTTAATATCACACCTAGGACACTTAAGACTTCAGCTACCACCTTCTAGCACATATAAAAAGGGTTGGGGGTTGCCATAAGGGCAATAGGACTGGGACAATCCTATAGGCGCTAGACCTTGACATGACCAGCCGATTGATTGGAGGGGGTATCTCCGACCACCTGCCCAGCCTAAATAAGGACAAAAGTAGTGGAGTGCAACTAAATTATTATGTCATGGGATGCTCAGCCACGAAGGTTCCATACTTAATCATGATTGGTTACCACCCGTGAGGGTAGGGGTCTTACCAAGACCAACTAGAATTACTATATCGGTGGCCTCGGTCTTACCCATTCGCAGAGATGGGGTCAGCGTATTTAAAGCTCCAGCTGACAGGACTGCAGAGATGCTGATAAGTATGTGGCCTGCGTCAGTGATGCACAAAAATCTAAAAGGAAGCTGTAAAATCATATCCATGCATACCAGTGTCTTTCTTTTTTCTTTCCTCACCATCTCAAGCTAACTGTAAATACATTTCAATAGTTTCTTAGAAATGAATTACACAGGATAGTTTATAAAAGGTAGGGGTTAGACAGCTTTAGTTTTTTCCCCAGATCATAAATAAAAACACTACAATTTATTAAGAAACTTTAGTTGGGACCCATAAATTTTCCTGGGAACTCATTCAAAGCAAATGTGTGTGTCCCAGGATGCACTAAATCAAAAAGCTATCAGCATCACTGGGACTGAGATTGATCAGGAATTGTTTTCTTGAGCTATTTCTCAGCTCTTCAAATGGTTGCAATTCTACATCATTGGACACTTGAAATTATTTTCTTAGATTCTTGCTTATGCATCTTCCTTTCTTATTGATCCACATTTCACAATAATAGCCATATCAATAGTCTACAATTGATTGTCAGCACTGTGTCTATGTATTTACCTGCAGCATCCCAAACAGGTTGTCCTTGAATTGCTACCATTCATTTGTGTTGTCCCTCTAAACAACAATATTTTTGACTCCATGTTTAATAGTTCAAATGTAGATTAAATGGCCCCCTGCAAACAACACAACTCTGAGGTCACTAGAGGTCACCAGATGACAAGATATGACATTTTAGATGAGACAGAGACTGAGACTTTGATATGCAGTACAAAATTGTTTTTTGATCTGGTAGAATGGGTCAGCTCAAATTTATTTTTATCATTATCATTATTTACATGGTCAGCTATATGTTGGATATTCAGGAGTCGTGAAAAAGAATTCTTGGAGTAAAATAGGGAAATGAATCTGACATGTAGAAATTAGAAATGTTCCAAAAAAGATGAAGTTAATCAGATGTTGATGTCGACGTTTAAATGTTTTGGTTTATGTTAAACCTTCCCCAGGACAATATAATAGGAAAGAAAAAGAAATTTTTGTTTAAACAATGATGGATTAAACAAATGACTAGAGTTGGAAATATGCCCAGAGAAAGAGGCTCATAACTGTTTATGTTCATTTTGAAATGAAAGACGTGATTGGTACATGTGAATTCAAAAGTCAAGACATGATTGGTACATGAGATGTTAAAAATATGTGACATATTTCATACAGACACCATTTATTACAAAAAAATGAACTCTACATACAAAATATGGAAGAACTGATATTGTGTACAAAGAGGCACACAGAAATAAATAAATAAATAAACTCTTGTCATAAACTATAGAAATGCATTGAAAATCAAAAAGAAAGGGATTGTCAGTGGTCAGGAATTCATTCAACCAGTACTAAGAGAACAAGGATATTATATGTACTAACAAGAATAGCCCCCCCCCCCGTGTAAGTATTTAAGTTTTAATGTAATGAAATATATCAAATTAGAAAGACTAACAAAATTAAATACGAACACATAAAAAGATTACACTTATTCTAATTGGTTTCTATATAAAATCATTCATAGGAGAATAAAACAATAATATTAGAGATCAATAACACCAAGTAATTATTTATTAAGCTCGGTTTTGTTAAAACCAGTATGCAAATTAATCTAATCATATATTATGTAAACCTTTATTTAGTGATATAGAAGACACATTGCAGGATTTTAAATGTACTAATAACATAGGCTGTTTTGAGGCAAATCTAACTCAGATTTTCATAGAGATATCGTTATTAAATAAGATTTATTCTATGTATAAATGATTTTGACTATAAATTAAATATTCATTGATAAACTTAAGCAATTTCTTAGGGTATTGTTACTTAGGCAGTGACATAGTTTCAGTCAGACATACAGACACAGAATCTACATTATAATAAGTCGAATACATTGTTAATGATTTTTATTATAGAAATGTACTGAAAATCAAGAAGAAAGGGATTGTTAGTAATCATGAATGAATAGAAACATTATTAATAGAATAGAAAGTTATTATATGTGCAATTCAAGACAATGTCAACAATCTGAATTATTTCCTGAATTAATATCAAATGAATGTAAAGACAAATTCAGTTGTCATCAATTGGTGAAAATGGACAAAGTCAAATAAAGAATAAATCTATTTAATAACACCAAGAATTTTTATATCACATAGACAATGGGGCACAGTTTCATTCAGTGTATGGCTCAAGGCCAATATTTTCTGAGCTTATTTCTTACATCCCCCAATGGTGCCACTTTAGCTCAGTCAGTAGAGCACCTGCCAAGGAATCCCAAGGTTTCTGGTTTGCTTAATTATTCCAACTAAGAAATGAGAACAGACGACCCAGTTCAGAAGGAAGAAGAAGTCAGCCCAGAATAGGAAGGTGGCAGACAAAGAAGAAAATGTAAAAGCCCATCTCCTCTCTTCACTCTCTCTTCCCATTTATATGTCGGATATGGAGTGGGTTTATAACACTTCAAAATATAAGTAAACTGTATATTATTTTCTGACCTCCCACCCTGTGAGATGAACTTAAAGTCCAATGCTCATGCAGTGGCCAGTGTAAAAATTGCATGAATCCCTTTGGCATTCCCCTTTTGAGGCACTTTAGGCACCGGGCAATAAACCCAGCCCTTCCCCCTTTAAATCGGGGAGGCAGGTTTCGCCTGAGGGAATGGCCTCCTGGGATTCATCTTGATAATATATTCCTTATCAGTCAAGAGGCTGAAACCACTGGACAAAGGGTTCTGAAGAAACCAGGTAAGTATAAATATATACTGTATATATTTTTTCTTATCTTTAGTCAATACGAACTGGATACAAAGTTGAACAAATGTTAAATTTAGCTGCTACAAATTTTAAAAAGTCAGTATGTGTGTGTGTGTGTGTGTGTGTGTGTGTGTGTGTGTATATATATTTATATTTTAAGGGTAATCTTTTAAAAGTTTTTGATTACAGGAGTGTAGATGCTTCTTCTCGTAGAAATTAAAAACACAAGACTTGACTGATGCTTAAATGAACATTAGATTCTATTGAATATCCATAACACCATGAAATACTGTACGTCGTAACCAGTGTCAAGGGATTACTAACACAGAATTATTGATAGGACAAATTTCCTCCAAAACTTTAAACTGCTTCTAATCTAGGGGCAGAAGTCACATTGCAGTTTGGGATATTTCATAGAGCTCATTGGGGATATTACATTATGGGATGTCACAGATATTAGTCCCTCTGTGTTTTTTTCCTCTACACTGTCCAAAAAAAGGTGAAATTCAGGGTCCCACTAAAATGGGAAAGGAATATGTCTAACTTATTGGCGCACCTTAAGTAAAAAAAAAAACTGTCCAAAAAATCAAAATAATACAATCATTTTTTATGACTCCAAAACATAGATAAACTAGCAAATGTATACATGTAAGTATTTAAGCTCTGATGTAATAGATTATTATATCAAATTAGAAAGACTAACAAAACTAAATAAAAACGAATATAAAATATTACTTATTTTAATTGATTTCTATACAAAAATTATATATAGGATTGCTTTTAATACATGATAGTATTAGAAATAAGTAACAGCAATTTCAAGCAAATTATAAAACACTTTTATTAAACCCAGTTTTGTTAAAGTCATTATGCAAATTATTCACACCACATACTATGTAAATCTTTATTTTTGAAAGCTATATAACATATATTTCAGGATTTTAAATACATTAATAATGTGAACAGTTTTGCAGTAAATCTAATTTGGCTAGACTTTAAAGGAGACATCATTAACGAATAAGTTGCTTATTAAGATTAAATAATGACTCTTTGATAACTGTTGAAAATATAACTTAAATAACTAAGGAAATCGTGACATCAGTGGTGACAGTTTCAGTTACAAACAGACTGTTACACAATCTCCATTATAATAAGATATTTATACAAGAATTTATAATGAACTTAAACACAAAATATGAATAAATAGTTGGAATACAAACATCAACCCTAAGAAATCTCAATTCCAAAGAATTATTTAGAATGGATTCTTTTTTTAAGCAGAACATCTTCCCTTTTTTATAATCAGTTTATTCCTTGGAAATTGTTTAGCCTTAAAAAATTTTTTTTAAATGTTAAATGTTTTATTCTCTCTAAACAGAATTCATCCTATAAATTGTGGTTTATTCTTTACAACTGATATTCCATTGGGTTGGAGTTTTTTTTAAATATCTTTTTTTTTTCTTTCTTTTCTTATAAAAACAAATCTAAACAGAAATTTCAAAATATCAAACAACTCATTTTTTTTAAAAATATAGTTTAAAAGAATTATTTTTATGTTTTCGCTCTATAGGGATTATCTTAACTTACTTGCTATGGTTGCAGTTATGTGTGGGATTATCTTCCCTTACTTGCCATGGTTTGCCACTAGGGGGCATTGCAACCAGAATATATAAAGACAGAATGGGTGGGAGGGGGTAAATAGAGTGATTGCAATAAATAACAGAGGTTTCCAAACTTTTATTTGCATTAGTGACCCTTTTTGCAATACCAAGTTTTTTGGGGGGACACTTTTTACAATACCTATTTGGGGGAGGGGGGGGCACACTTTGCAATGCCTAGTTTTTTGGTGACACATTTTGGATTAGATTAGTTTTGTTAGCCAAACTAAATATACTAATTCAAAATAATTCAATTAAAAATTATAATAATATCCTTGATATGATTATAAAGAAAATTTGTTACTAATGCAGAATAGTGCACAAGATATATCATTAGATTATGAATAAAAAACATTACATTTAATTAAATTTCATGGAAATACTCGAAACCTTTGAGACGTTAGGGTTAGGCTACTTAGAGTCTCTGTAATCTAATGCTATATATGTAGGCGCGGACAAACCGCGAGCTTTCAAAATGTCCGCATAATTGTTAAAAATATTTTAAAAAGTCAATAAAAAATGGAAAATTAACTTTTTAATGTTTTCTTTTACATTTAATATAAAGAACAATTCCAAGTTTATGTGTTATAAAAAAGAAAAAACAAATTTCTCTTACATAAAACCTAAATTTTTGCATTTAAAAGTAAATTCCCGTAAATTCCTAATCTTTGTTGACAGTTATCGCATCTTGAGATGTGCACTATTTCTTAGTATGGAGGATTATACGTATAATTTCTTTTCTGAAGCAAAAACAAATTACTAATTTAGCATTTCCTTGATGCCTCACGATTTAACTCTTAATATTATTGAAAAATAGAGTTGGGAAAATAATAAAATTTTAATAATAGAATTTTAACTGAACGGTAATATCTGCTTTCTGGATATAAACGGGAGAATTATTTGTTTCCAAATAAAATAATAAATTTCTTCAAACACTGTTTGAGTTTTACAGAGTATAATTATACAAGCGTCACGGATTTGAACCTATTAACTTATGTACCCAGAACACACCAGTGAAAACAACAGTTTTCCCCAAAACCCAGAGTTTTTATTTCTCTTAGATCCATCCGTAATAAGAATGACGACAATTTTTAATTCAAACATTATTTTCAAAAATTTATAAAATAAAAACCGACATATATTATGTCATTATTTTTAGCAAGATATTTTTATACAATATTTTCTTTGATTAAATAAATACGATTTTGCTGTACATTAAAGAAAGGTATTTATTTTACATTTTATAAATTTTTAAAAATCCCTGAAAAATAAAATAAAAATGTAGATAATAGGAACTTTTAATATAAAATTCTTTTGAAAATAATCTAACAATTTAAAAAAAAAAAGAAAGAAAAAAAAAAAGATACATATTTTTTCTTATTTACGAGATTTAAGTTTCAATATTTAAGATGCCCTATTTCCAAAACCGATTTAGTAGCGATTTATCTTTTTTTGCATATGTTCCGTCATTAAATTGTCTTTCCAAAAATGTAAAATTTATTTATGTACAAAAAAAAATTACTAAGATCTTTGTATGGGGGATCAATGCGCGAAACAAAAACTAACGAAAAAAATTATTAGCCTTTTCAATTTAGTAAACATTTATTTACAATAAAAGTTCGTCTTTTATTACTTCATATACTGAAAGTTTTATTAAAATCGGATAGTTTATTTTATATGATTTTTAGAAGAATTTCCTGTGATCACCCTTTTTTAGAGCCAGCGATAATTTGCACATCCCTATATATATGTGTAAAGTGTGATTCTAATTATATTATCTCTTGCGCGCTATTCTGCATTTGTACCAAATTTATTATTAAACATGGAATGGATAATCAAATATTATCAGCCAGATAAAGTTTGAAAAGATCATCCCAAATTTAAAGTTGATGAAAGTGACGGTTAAAAGAAAAAGAAAAGGGAAGAGTCTATTTTGCCGGTTTCGGTAAAATAGACAAACTTGTTTTTATGCCCTGTAAATATTTTTAGTATGAATGCAAATAATGTTAAAAATAACAGATTTAACGCAAAGTTTATTTATATTTATATTTTGTGAAGGATAAAGATACAAAAAATTATTTTAAATGAAAAAGATATATATACAGTTAATGATTGTTATCAAACGTGAATTTTTACAAATTTGTTGAAAAAATTAAAAGGAAATGATAAAGGTAAATTTGACTATCATGAATTTTTTTCCAAAGTGGATAAATGGTATTTTCCATTATCAATTGTAAAAACATAAAAAATTCTAATCTTAACAATATGAATTCTTGTCAAGTACTATTTTAAGAAATTGACTTTTAGATAGACTGTTTTAAAGTTTGTTTGTATCACAGAATTGCACAATTACTTTTTAAGCAATTACCTTTTAGATAATCCCGACAAAAAAAAAAAAAAAAAAAAAAAAAAGTCTCTTTTCTTATCTGATATTAAAATGATGAGCAAAAGACCTGAAACATTAAAGTTATGAATAATTCTATAATTAAAAAAAAAAAAAAAAATGGGTTATATTTGCCGCGCCCGTAAACTAGATTATTATTACCGACAACAAAAGTACAAATCTACGCATCACACAATTACGATTAAAAAAAAAAAACCAAAAACTATATAAAAACTTAACCCTCCTGCCATCAACAAGCTCTTTTTTCTTTTTTTCTTAATTTATTTTTCTTCTTTTTTTCTTAATTTATTTTTCTTATTTTTTTTAAATTTATTTTTTAGCAACACGATTAACTTGAGTCATAAGATGTACGTCTCTTCATCTGATTTTTTTTTTTTTTTAGATTGTGGGGCAGTCGTCTGCCACTAAAAATCATCCCGGAAAGGAACAACACATTCTATGACGAGGGTTGGGGAGCGAGGAAGAGACAGAAAGGGAGTAAGCAGAATAGTTTGGGGAATGAGGAAGAGAGAGACGGGTAGGCTGGGGGATGAGAAAGAGACAGAGAGGGAGTAGACAGAATAATGGGGGGGGGGCAGAGAGGGAGTAGAAGTAGACAGAATAAATGGGGGGTGAGGTGAGGAAGACAGAAAAGCTGTAGACAAAGGGAGGTGAGAGAATCTGGGATGGGTTGACAAAGAAGAAGCAATAGGGGGCACACAAATTATTTAACAAAAAGACCAACAGTTGTTGATATTTTGCTAAATAAGAATAATTGTGACCTTCTTTCTTAAACGAAACAAACCCGCCATAGGCATATATATATATATACAAGTGTGTGTGTGAGAGAGTGTCGAGGGGGGGGGGGCTTTGCCTAGTTTTTATATACTACACGAGTAAGGGTCACCACCATCGTAATATAGACTTAATAAGATGGTGGTAGTAGCTCTTTCTCTCTCTCTCCGCCCCGTTTTTCAGACCCTTTGAACCAAGTTGCCCCTAGCCCTAGCCACCACCCCCTCAAGAAAAACCCCGTATCAAACCTGCCTATGTAAATACAAAACAAAACATTCATCCAACCTGTCTAGCGTCTATCCACCCACACATTGAACAGGGCCAACAGACTTATAACATTAAGGACACACACACACAAACAGTAGTCACAGCCACAAAGGACAGTTGGTGTGTATGCATGTCCGGAGGAAACTACGAAAATAAAAACAATTAACAACAAAGTAAATATATATAGGGTGTTCGGGATAAATTTGACATTTATATTTGGTTATTTTTCTCCGTAGGTTGGAGGTATTGACGCACACTACCCATCATTTAGAAGCTTGGACCCTTCTTCATTCATATACGTGATGACAGATAGAATGGATGACTGGAACCCTCCTGAATCATGGAAGAGAATAACTTGTATCATGATTATCTGCCATCAAAATAAGAACATTATGGTTGCTGCCCAATGCTCCCTGAACACAGTAAAAACAATCAGGCATGAACTGGAGAATTGTAATGGAGACTACGAGGCTGTGGCTAGAAGAAAGCAACATAACAGACGATCTGATTGCGTTCATACAGCAGAATTCCTCGAAAATCTGCAGAAAAAAGTGTTGGAGGACCCTCAGAAGCATACGTAGAGTTGCTAAACACTGTAGTCAAGCCCCTGGATAACAAGGATAGCCAATGGTAGGCCATATGTATGGCAGCAGGATTTGCCCCCATGCCACACATCTGGGAAAAGTCAAAAATGGTTGTTGGCGAATTGTCATGACTACACCAGTCCTAATGTTTGGCCTCCGAACTCCCTAGATCTTAATCCCATGGATCATTATGTATCTGGTGCTGTTGAGAAAGACACCAATCGTCGTGCCAGTACTACAAAAGCCCAGTTAATCGACAGAATTAAGTTAGTTTTTTTAGCCCCTTCCCAGGAAAACTGTAACATCAGCTTGCTCCAGGTTCCGGAACAGGATTGAGGCCATGATCAACACTAATGGCGGTTATTTTGAGTGAAACTTGTTGATAGTAGTTTAATTTTCGTGCCTGTTAAATTTCTTTACAATCCATTAAATTTTGTAGTTACCAAGCACTTTTTCTTTTTCCTTACGAAACTGTCAAATCTATCTCGAACACCCTGTACATACACCTTTACTATCACCAGAGCTTGCTTTTTGTGCAAAAATAATGAAGATTTTATTTATATTCGTGAAGATATTTAAAAAATAAAATTTGAATAATAAGAGAAGAGAAATTCATTTGTGGCATTCGTGCTTACAACGTAAACAAATCAATTATAAATTTCAGGGCACAAGAAAACTATAGTCTTCCAAGACTGTGATGCCAATGATGAATGTTAATGAAAATATGATAAAATAAATAATATAGTTTAAAAAATGAGACCCTCAGTGGTGTGTGTAACCCTAAGCTATAGCTTATAGGTAATTCCAGTATATTGAGGGCAATCAGTCAGTCAGTATACTGTTGGTTTGGACAACAGCAACTGGCTAAGCACAACTGAACTGGTGCCCAAAACAGCTGGCACTTATGGAACTCAGGAATACTCCATTCATGCATTTGGGTGATTCCATTCCTTGAGTTCTGATTGGCTGCTTGGTTTCTGTGGTGTTATGGTGTTTTATAAATAACCTGTCATTTTGCAGTAGGCTTGCAACAAGGTAAGATCCGTATTGGGTTACAACTTCCTTGTTGCCTTGTCTGCCAATTCGACGGTAATTGAAATTCTTCTACAGTGAGTATGATGTTTATTCTACACAGTACTGACTAAAAATCGGCAAAGGAGGATGACGATTGATTAGTTGAATTGTTTTAACGGCATGTCAACCTGTCTAGGCTTATTCTATGCCCAGAGGTTAGGGAATTGCATTCATTGAATGTTCATATTTACATTTTTTTGTATAGTCATTACTTCAGATTATCTTTTTAATTTGCAGACAGTTATGTGATATGAAGTATTCTATCTAATACTAATAATGTTCAAACAATTCTATTTGACCCCTAGATGGGACCCTAACATGTACTACTACTAGAGTGGGCCTGGAAGTAATGGCAGTGAAGGGGTACACCACACTCCCCCAGAACCTCACCATCAGATACGGTGTATTCTAAGCCCCTGCCAATATGACAGAGTGTGTCAAGATCCTTCTGCTAAATTGATGTAAAAATCAAGATGTAATGACGGACAATTTACAAAAGGGTAATAAAAATAAAATTAACTAAATCACCATACCATTCATGGTGTAGTGGTTAACAAGCTAGTCCCACAGATCTATAACTGACTTGATCTTTGCTGGATGTTCTGTACTTGCAACCTTGTGTCACATCCTACCCATGGCGAACGGGTTGGGTAAAAGGACATCCCATCGTGATATAATGGTTAGCAAGCTAGTCTCACAGATCCATTAACATTCAATAATGAGATCGATCCTCAATGGATGCCCCATACTTTCGATCTCGTATCCCATTCTACCTGTGGCAAAAGGGTTCGATAAATACCTATCCTTTTTCCCTATTCTATGTCCTGTGGGAATTAAAATAAAATGGAAAAAAAAAAAAAATCTCCCAGGAAGAACCATCTGAGCATTCACAGATAAAAGGACCTCCTACCTCCTGGTGCCAAGAAAATCCTTCAGGCCATTCCAACTGACCTTTACTGGGAACAGATACTACAACTGGCACAGGAAGAATGCACTTGGGAATAAAGTCTGAAACCTAAAATGACCTTTCGTCTTTGTCTCTTCTTTTTCCTTCCTTTTCAGCCTGACAACCCACAAGAAAGAAGAATCACATAATCAGGTTTAAAAGAAACAACAAACACGCACCAAAAACAACCAAAATCCTAAACTCACATAAAACAACAACCTTTTACCCCATAACCATTAGAACTGTATATTGGTATCAACTTGTGTACTACTCGACCATATAGGATTGGAACAAAAGTCTTGTCCGATAAAAAGTAACATCTATTTAGTTTTACAATATTACTGCATCCACCTTACTCACCAGACCTTTCCCCTTCAGACTATTACCGGTTTTCTGCTATGAAAAATTCACTTTGTGGGAAAACGTATCAGTCCGCTGAAGAAGTTAACGGTGATTTGGAAAACTGGTTCACTTGAAAAACTTATAGAATTCTATGTAAACGGCATAAAACAACTTCCAGAATGTTGGCAAAGATGTGTGGACCATAAGAGAGACTATTGGATCCTTTCCGTCCACTAAGAACGATGGCGTAGTGTCCAGAAAAAAATTAAAAAATTTTAAAAATGAAGAATAAAAATTTATCTGCGCAAGTGACTCTGCAGGCCAGTTCTTGAGTGACAGTCTTTGGTGCACTGAATGCAAACAAATGGTGATGCTTTCTGGGGCTGCTGGCTTTTCTCTCTCTTTCTGTCGAGGCTACTCTCCTGCCTCACCCTTCTGTGCCTTGCTTAACATTGAGGTGCCAGGGCGCTCTATTTTTTGCATCTACCTTCCACGTGTTTGTGTCAATATGGCATATCCTCATAACTCTCCTGTAGACATCTTTAAATCGTAGGCGTGGTCTACCAACCGACCGGGATCCTTTTACTAATTCGCCGCACAAAAGATCTTTTGGGATGCGTCCATTTTCCATCCTATTTTCAACATTTTAGAGACACTGACAAATGATGTTTTGTTAATATATTTCTCAATTTACATGTCTTTATTGGTTAAATAAATACAATTTTGTATCAGACAAGACTTTCATTTCAATCCTAAAACAATATTTGTCTCTTTTCTCTTCCAGTCTGACAATCCGTTAGAAAGAAAACAACATGAAATGGGGTTTAAAAGAAGAATTCAGCCAACGCACAAAAACGACCAACAACCTTAAACCCATATAATACCACATAAAATCATTAAAGCCCTATAGTCCTCAGACAGATACACACAGACATTGCTCGTTTCTAGACCCACCCCCTCCTCAAGAAACATCTGATTCACACTCTTGCACTAATATCAACAAACCTTAATAAAATTCTGCTGGAAAACCAAAAAGTTATTCTCGTTTGAGTTAATTACCAAAAAGGAAAAAAGGAAAAAAAAAAAAAAAAAAAAAAAAGAAAAAAAGAGAACCACTTACTCAAAACAAGGCGAGACAATTTCAAAAAACTATTTTGTAAACTAGACAGCAATTGTCTTATTGATATTTACAATGCTCATGTACACAAAGAGCACAACATTATAAACGTGGAGCATCCAACAAGGTTGGTTGGGTTTTACAGCATGTCAAACCTTGTTGGGTTATTTTATGCCAAAGACATTTTGTTTTATTTATTCTTGATGGGTATTAAAGTCTTTTCTTTTCCTTAACTCAATTCTTTAAAAAATTAATTTTTCTAATCAACCCATATATGGGACCCTAACAGGTACTACCACTCCGGGTCAGAGTGGACCTGGGAGAAATGTCGATGAAGGAATACTCCACACTCCCCAGAGCTGGAACTTCACCATTAGATGCAGTTTAACATCATACCCAGGACAATAAGACCCTTAGTCATCACCTTCTAGCACATATACAATAAAAAAGTTGGAGGTTTGCTATAAGGGCAATAGCGTTGGGACAATCCTATAGGTGCTAGGGTTTGACATGATCAGCCGATTGATAAGAGGAGGCCCACTTCGACCACCTGTTGAGTCTACATAAAAGCTAAAGTGGTAATGCTGTATGTCATGGACTGCTCAGCCACCAGGGTTTCATCCTTAAGCATCACGGGTCACCACCCAAGAGCAACAGGTGGACCCAATTGGAGTAGGTATCTTACCTCTCTGCAGAGGTGCATTTTACAGCCCCAGCCAATAGGACGACATTCAACAAGGATCAAAACCACTATTTTTTTATTGTCGATGAGCTATCAGGATTATATCCTTAAGCATCATGGGTCGCCATCCATGACCAACAGGTGGCCCCATTATGGTATGGGAGTTTTTTTTTTGTTTTTTTACCCTTCTGCAAAGGTGCAGTATTTTACAGCCACAGCTGACAGGGCAGCCGGAGTGGTAATACCTGTTAGGGTCCCGTCTATGGATCAAATAGATCTGTTTAAAAAAAAAATATATATATATATTCATATTCAAATAGAATACTAGATGCCATATAAGTGTGTGCAAATTAGCTGTATTCAATACTTAATATCAAATGACTGTAAATTATTTGTATTAGAAATAGTTACCGGAAGCTATAATTGTTTACTAAGGATTATTTTTTTTATTAGTTCCTTGAAACCATATAACTGTGTAGCAATAAATGACTTATTAAATAAAAATAATTACCTCAAACCATATAATTATTTGTATTAGATAGAAATAATTGATGTTATAGAGGTTATAATTTATTTCTTAATCATTATTTTTACAAAAAAAAATGAATATGAGAAGAACACACATAACATGGAGTTTTATTCAAAATTCTATATGGGCACCAGCATTTGCCTCCAGCCTCTCAAGCCACTAAAGAATCACATCAACTGATCTTCCCAGGATCTCTTGGGGAATGGCAGAAATAAATTTTCATATTTGTCCTTCAAGCTATTCCAAAGTCATTGGTTTTGTAGAGTAGACTTGCTCCTTCAATCAACCCCAAAGAAAAAAGTCACAGGGTGTTAAATCAGGGCTTCTAGCCAGTCACTCATACGGACCACGTCTACCCATCCATCTCCCAAGGAAAATGGTGATTCAGATATTCACAAACAGAAGCAAAATGTGGAGGAGCATCATCTTGCATAAAAATCAAGTCTTCAATATTCTAAGTATTGACAACTGGCTAGATTTCATATTGCACCATGGGGAGATAAATAGTTTAAAATAGAGAGTTACTTTTCAATCACCCTGTACAAATTGGTGCAAAAAAAAAAAAAAAAAGAAAAACAAAAAAGAAAAAAAAAAAAACTCTTAAGGAACAGCAATACAAAACATGTAAATATGAATATACACTGAACACAATTCTCTAACCTCTAGGTATAATATAACCCTAGATGGATTGACATGTCATTAAAAGCAATCAATCCAAATTTAATCACATGGTGGCAAATATAACAACCCCCTTCCTCTAACAACAAACTTTATACCCTTGGTGCATTTGAAAAACCTAAAATTGTTCAAATATTTTATTCTTTTAAGAATAATGCACACCCCCTTATCCACTTGTATAGAAACTAAGCTTAGTGAATATACAGTACAATTAACCAAATATTGATTAGACCCCTCCCCAAGCCTAACAATAAGTTGTCTATTATTCAAATAAATTTAGGGGGTCGGAGGTGGGGGTGAAGTGTACGAAATCGATTGCTAAAAAATTAACCTTGAAATAATTCGAAAGCCAATAAGAATCAATGAATAAATTTCATTAATGATTTTTATTTTAAGAAAAAAAAAATCGAAGAGGGATATAAAAAGAAGGAAAACTTTGGTTTTTTTCTTTCTTTTCTTTTAAAAATCCTTGAAAATTGAAAATAGACATTTTTTTGCATCGTAGATATATATATATATATATATATATATATATATTCATAAAGAACAAAAACAACTAATCAATTTTGAATTTCTGAATGCTATTCTGATAAGAAAAAGAAAATCTTTAAAAGCAAAGTTGAGTATTTAAAAAAAAAAAAAAAAAAAAAAAAAAAAATCTTTAAATTCGGTTACAAATTATTTTCTCCTAGTACAATTTAGATATACCACAGTATGATAATTTAAATATTACAACGTTTGATATGTTTACTTAAGAGCTATTGCTATATAGTTCAATATGTAAAAAATATATTAATCTTGATTTAACACTATCTCGTTCTTTTTTCTTTCCTTTTCATTATGTTCGATTGATAAATTAGTGTTCCTGTTATCGCTTTCGAGTGTTCACCCCTCTCACTATTTCCCTCCTACTCTTTCTTTCTTATGTTTTTCTGTCGAGCATGTCCCTTTTCTTCCCTTTCTTTATCATAAAAACGAAATGGTCCATTATTTAGCTGAGGTGACGACACTCGTAAGAAATCAGAATTCGGCGGATAAGCAACACCAGATAATCAGGACTTATATTTTTGCATTTCATCTTGGACGATTTGGATGTTCTCAGTTTTAACCAGAGAATGTTGCAAAATGATAACGGTCGGAAGATTAAGGAACACTAGTATTAATATATAGATTGGCAAAAGTTCTCCTTTTGAAGAAGGAAGCCTAATACAAATATTTTGTTGCTTTATTATATGACATTAGTACATTGATTAAATAAAAAATAAAAATATAGGGCATAATGAAAATAATCTTTTTTTTTCTTCTTTTTAATGAGAAAAAAAAAATTTTGAAAATATTTCAAAAATAAATCTCAAAACAATTTAACTAATTAAAAACCCGAGGGCACCTCACTTTGTGCAATGGTTAACAAGCTGGGTTAGCAGACCATTGTTAGTGAGGTTGATTCTCACTGGGTGCACCCATAATCTCGGCCTTTTTTGGTTTGATGGTTTGTTGTTTTGTTTACGGCATATCAACCGCAGTGGGTCATTTAATGCCAATAAAGTTTTGAAATAAATTCATTTTTAATGGATACTCAATTTTTTTTATAAATGCATTTTTCTATTTAACCCATAGATGGGACCCTAGCATCTACTACCACTCCGGGTCAGAGTGGACCAGGGAGCAATGGTGATGAAGGGGTGCTCAACATTCCCCCAGACCTCCAGAACTGGAACCTCACCATATAGATAGAGTTTAACATAATTCCCAGGACACGCAGACCCTCAGCCACCGCCGTCTAGCACCCATGTTAAAAGGGTTGGGGCTTGCCATAAGGGCAATAGGGTTGGGGCAATCATATAGGTGCTAGGGCTTGATGTAACTAGCCGATTGATCGGAGGGGGTCTCTCCGACCGCCCGTCTAGCCTAAGGGTAAAAGTGAAGTATTACAAGTGTATGGACTGCTCAACTACCTGGGTTCTATGCTTAAGCATCACGGGTCGCCACCCACGGCCAACAGGTGGCTCCATTTGGGGGCGTCTTACCCCTCTGCAGAGGTGCAGTCGGGGATTCTAACGCCCCACCGACAGGGCGGATTATCGGCCTTGAGACACAACTAAGTTAAACTTAGTAAATAACTGTTTAGGGTATCTCACGTGGTGTAATAATGGTTAGCAAGCTGGTTAAGCAGACCATTTTTAGTGAGTTCGATTCTCACTGGGTGCCTCCATACTTTCGGCCTTGTGTCACAACTAAGCTAAACTTAGTAAATAACACGAAGAGAAGGTGTTTTTTTTTTAAAGTACGTTATGTGTAACAGAAATTTTTTTTTTTAAACATATACACCTTGAAATATTCTTTATATCAAATGTAAAAGAAAATAGTAAAAAGATGATTTTCTTCTCTCTTTTTTTTAATTAACGTTTTTAAAAAAATTTTTTTTTTAAGTTACGCACTTTTTTCTGTCTGTATTTTTTTTTTTTTTTTTTTTTTTGTACAAACCTATATCATTGAAAATAGTCTTTTAAAATTCTGAGGTGGGCGGGGGGGGGGATATATAAATGAAAAAAAATATTATGTCTTTGGGGAAGAGGATTTTAAATTTTAAAACAAGTATGAAAATGCTTTAAAACTCAAGATAGGAAGAGCCTAGTGTTATTTTTAATAGCCAAACACATTTTGAAAGCCCCCTCCCCCCAAAAAAAGAAAGAAGGGGAACATCTTGATAATTAGGTTAGTAATGTGAAGCTGAATTTCAGTTGCCAAAAAAAAAAGTTTTAAAAAAGTTAGACGACATATCACTGTCTTTCTTCCATGACCAACACAAAAATATTTAGGCTTATTATTATTTAGGGGTTTCCTGTTCCTCTCAAACACTTTGTCATATAAGTTATATTGTTCAAAAATAGAAAGAAAAAAAGTTTCGTTCCTACGCAATAAGATTATATAAAAGATCACTTGTCAAAAAAAAAAAAACATGTAATTTTAAGAAAAGAGAAGTTTAAGAAATGACAAGAGGGAAAGAGGAAGTTTTTAAAAAAGTTTCTACAGAATAAAAATACTTAAAAAAAAAATTTTTTTTTTAAATAATAATAGTGAACAATTTAAAACCTCAACTTAGCTAATGTATTGTGAATAAACAAAATTATTGACATATTAAAAAAAACGTAATTTGAGAAATAAATGTAAAAATTGAAATAAAGAATTGACAAAGAGAAGAGAGGAAGGTTTTTTTTTTTTGGTTTTTTTTAGTTTTAAAAGTTTTTATAGAATAAAAATACTTTTAAAAAAGTGAACAATTTAAAAACCTCGACTTAGGCCAACATGTTGTGAATAAACAAAATTAACACTTTGATTGTAAAAAAGAAATAAAAACAAAAATAATATTTAATAATAATAAAAATAACAATGGTATGTAAGTAAATAAATTCGAATTTTTCCGTGTTTTGAAAAATATGGGGTTTAAAATTAGCTGTTTTTTGTTTTTTTTTTGTTTTGTTTTTATGTTTACTCACCGGGTGGCATGAATTATTCGGTAAAAAATTAATATATGGGGTTAAAATATTTAAAATATGGGGTTAAAATGAGTTGCTTTTTGAAAAGAAAAAAAAGTTTACACGCCGGGTGGCATGACTCATTTGGTAAACCAGGAACGAGTGTCATGACTCACACGGTAAAATCCTGGGAACCAGTTGACTTAAATAAAAATCTAGGGAACTAGTTTCTTTTATGTACTAAGCTGCATTTAGTCTAGCACTAAGTTGCGTACAGTACCCGGGGTACTTAATCATTTACCCATTTAGTTATTTATCAAGTCGGATGTTGCTTAACTCTTCGAGAAACATTTTATTTACAAGATAAAAAAAAAACACAGTCTCTAAGATTATTGTCCGTGTAAGAAAGAAACACCCATTTGTCAACAATTCATTTTTTTAAGGCGTTTTAGAAAACAGTCAAAAATTATGTTTGTATTTTTTAGACGAGTCTTGATATGTTTATACAGATGAGAAGAACAGTCCGAAAAATCAAAATTATTCAAAAACAGCCGAAAGTTTAAACTACAAAGCAATAAATAAATAAAAAAATTTAAAAAAATACACCCATCTGAAGGAAGAGATTAAAAAAGTTTATTATATAAAATGTATTATTAAAAAATACTTAAAATGTCCATATTATATATAATATATATATATATATATATATATATATATATAGAGAGAGAGAGAGAGAGAGAGAGAGAGAGAGAATCTAAAAAAAATTATTAAAAAAATGAACGTGTGTTTAGTCCCGGTTAAAAGCGTGGTAAGTGTAATCAGAACATATTTTTTTTTAGACTTTATCTTTCTGATGCAGGCACCATTGGGAGCAGAAAACATTTCTCGCTCCCCAATGATGCCTGCATCGGAAAGATAAAATTTTTAAAAAAAATGCTAGCCTTCGGGTTACCCTTACCAGTCTCTTTTAACGGGGACAAATAGTGTAACTTGTACCAAACTATTGTCACCTGTCATCATATAAGGGGGGGGGGGGTAGAGAATGTCACTTTTGAAGCCGATGATGAACCTATCTAAACTTCTTAATAGAATAGGTCAGTTAATCACCACACACACACACACACACACACATATATAATATATATATATATATATATATATATATGTGTGTGTGTGTGTGTGTGTGTGTGTGTGTGTGTGTGTGTGTGTGTGTGTTGTTATTTTTTAATTAAAAAAAAAAAAAAAAAAAATTCTTAATTTAGAAGCATACGCGAAAAACTTATATTACACACACACACACACACCGATTAATATATATATAAAACCGAAAGTACTTAGTCTACTAATAACTCTTTTGGACACCTAATTAACGCATTCAGATGATAACATCAAAAGTTAGAACACTTGAAAAATAAAATAAAAAACAAAGATTCTATTATGTGACCACGAATTATATATATATATATTCTAAGGGATTGATCCTACCTGTAAGCTGGATGCAAGCTGTCTGTAGTGAAAGGGACATCCTCATGAATGATGGTGTGTAGGGTAACGGCCATTCTGTAAATTGGGTATTAAAAAATAGGACAAGGACAACTTATATTATACACTTTGTGTATATGTGTGCGTGTTTTATTTATTTATTCTATTATTATTTTAATTTTCTTCTCTCAAAACTTACTCTACTGCAAAATGCACGAACATAAATATATAAAAGCAATGCAAGGGGGTGTCAACCAGCACTAGCTACTCCGATACGAGTGTGGTATCACTGAGATCAACGCGTGAGTTACGGCCGCCACCTCCAAAGTGTAGAGAGTCATCTGTCCTCTCACTTACCATATCAGCAGAGTGAAGAAGATAACTATATCGACGAGATAAACCTTATATATATATAGAAGGGAGAGAGAGAAGAGGCGAGAGAGAGAGAAACGAAAACATAATAATGATGAAGCAGCACTACTGATATATATATATATATGCTCCTCTACACACTTTATGATATCATAATTCTCGTCTTATAAGGCGTAGAATGCACAAACAAGAGCAGAGCATTATTCAAGACAAAACTAGGAGAGGTCAAGGGTCAAAGGTACTGGGGCACGTGTGAGCGAGGATATGAACTATTCCGTATCCCTTAAAAAAATAAAAAGTGATATATATACATATATACGATTTCAGGGGTAAAATCTTTACTTAGTCCACATATACACATCTCCCGAGCGAGAGTGTGTGACTAGACTCTCTCTATCCCTGAAGTGGGGTGGCTCTCGGCTCTCCATTTGCCCGTGCTTAAATTTGAGTGACTCTCCTAGACGGAGTGTCGAGAATCGAGTCTCACTGGGTGCCCCATTACACTCTGATATGTGTCACAACTAAGCAACACTTAATAATAAAAAAGAGCAGCCTGATGTTAATGTTTTGCAAGCTAGCTTAGCAGTCATTGCAAGTGACTTCGATTCTCACAGGGGCCGGATCTTCGCGCTCTTGTGCCACAACTAAACCAAAAAGCTTACAAATAAAACATGGACCCTTGTCAGACAACCACGAAAACTACGGTCCCTTTGATGATATTGGTGATTCTATTTAAGAACGAGGTGAAAGTTTCTAATACCCTTCGAGAGTGTGCGTCCCTGCCCCCGGAATGGTTGGATGTACGCTGTAACCCTTGTTGGAGACCGTGTCTCTCTGCTCTCTGAACATAATATCCGCTTCTCAGTAACTCTACCTTTTTAATAATTCATTTTTTTTCATATATACATACAGGGGCCAAGCTTACTCTCTCACCTCAGACTGCACATATACACACGATGTGAGTGTGTCATCGTCTCATACTCTCCTCGCCAATCTCTCATACCCAGACATCATAGATGCAGGTTTTTGGTTCTGCGCTCTCACCTGAGGGAACTCCATAGATATCATACTCTAGATAAAACTATCATTTAGCTGCAAATGTTTGAATATACTATAACATAAACGAGTACAAATAGAATAATAATGACAATATAGAAGAGATAATACATAACTCCCTGAGGCACGATATATATACACACACATATGTGACTACACATATACATTTATTCCCTTATCTCCGAGCGAAGTGCGTGAGAGTGAATCACTACTCATTGCTTTAGGAGTAAATACCTCTCCATAGCGTGTCCATTGACTGTTATTCATACTATTTATTACATTTGGATATGGATAATAACATAATACTTAGCCTCAAGCCTCTCGCCGAGCCAATGAGCTCTCCTCTCGGTTGGTATACACATACAATATACTCTTTTCATTTTCATTTATATCAATTGAAACAGGACCTCTCATATACATAACATACACACATATACTCTTACTTTCTCTCACAGCACTCTCCTCTCTCTTTAGCATGTCCGTGCCGCAACATATATACACACACATACATTTATATAAGCCAATCTGAATGGTTATTATTAGCTGAGAGTAGACGGAACAACTCTCTCGAGGCGAGTGTGTGTGACGCAGCGGTTGAACTCGAGTGTGGAGAGTGAATTCCTCTGCTCTACTGTCCCAAGTGTCTACTGTTTGGTGCTCTCTTACTTGTTACGAAGATTTCACCATCCCTTATATATATATATTATTTACACGCCCGCCGGAGCGGTCGTCGTGAGAGCTCAGTTTCGTCTCCGTGATATAGTTGCTTTTAATATATTGAGATAACATGTTATAGTATTGAGACTCTCCCATAGTTTTTAGTATATAGTTAAGTTCACTACTCGCTCGTCCACTACCACCCTCTCTCTCTCTCTCTCTCTCTTTACTATATATTTCCTCTCCTCGATTATGCTATCCACTATACACAGAGTGAGAGAGTGACACTCTACATCCGCCCATACTAATGTCATCAACGCAGTCATTGTCAGAATATAATTAAATAACTAAGGAAATTATGAGCATATATAGTCTCGCAAGCCGGCGCTGCTAAATCACCATTATAAATATTTAAGTAGACAAGGATTTATTAAAACAAAAGGTCCGTACTGAACAATTAAAGTTCTATAGTTAATTGTTCAGGTGATATATATGTCATCGTGTGCCTGACAACCATCCTCTCTCTCGAGTGCAAGCAGCTTCCGCGTACTTGATGTTTAGCCATCTCGCACCCTCAACCTCCCACCCCCCATAGAGTTGCACTCCCTCCTCCTCCCTCTTCACATACACACACCATTACGACAACCAACTAAGTCTCTTTTCTGAGCAATCATATATTGAACTCTCGAAATCCTCGCGCTGGAGCTCTACCATAGCTCTCTGGTTCTGCGCGCGAGTTCGAATCACACAGTCTCGATTAAAACTAATTGCACCGCACTCCGTTCTGGAGTCTGAGCTGGGATTCGCCTCGCAATACACACATACACATTTTGGAGTGGTAGTTATTTACTATACATATCGAGTAGAGTGTGAGAGAGTGGGAGCGAAGCCATCGAGTAGCGTGACTCAAGCGCTTCTTGATCTCCGCACTCTCTAGACGAGTGAGGAGACCGAGAGGAATGTTATAATATTCTCTCTCACGTCGCGGCGTTAGCGCGCTCCTGAGAGAGCGAGCGGTGTGCGTGTGCCGACCATCATACTCTCCCAGAGATACCGTGTGCTCTGTGCTCATTCAACATCTCTACTCAACTACTTTCTCCAATCGACCATTTAGCCTACTCAACAGCTGGTTGCAAGGACCGTAACCGTCTGTACCCTCGCACTTTCCCACACATATAGCAACATATATATACTATATGTGTGCACTCTCACATCGCACACATAGAGTCTCTTTTATAAGCGACAGGTTGCTCCGCGAAGAGAGGCATCCCAGTCCTACACCCTTAACACTGAGAGCGCGGCGTCTCTCATCACCTGCGTCTCTCTCTCCGCGCTCTATGTGCTATTAGAGTTTAACCGTTATTTTATTTTATAGTCTCTCTCATTATGCCTTAACCCATGATATAATAATTACTTGAAATCATAATTATTAGTTATTAAAACGTCCGTTCTAACTCCGACATCCAAACTCTCCTCTCATAAACCACTCTCCTCTCGTGTGTAGTCTATCTGCGTGTCAAGGAATATATAATAGATAATATACATTCTCCTTTGGCCGCGTGTGATTAGGCGCCCTCTAGCGCGATATATCTTGGGCTACTGGCGAGAGAGACACCTCAATTACCCTAGACGAAGTTTTTACTGATAAAGATGACATATACGATTACATGAGCCTTATCCCACTCTTTTTGGTTACAAATGGTGTGGGCGTGAGTGTGTGAGAGTGGAGAGATAACACGGTATAATAATATATCAGCGATATATTCTTCCTCCTACTCTCATCATACTCTCACTCTTATTCGTTACCTTCTCCTATATACCTTATATAAATCTGTGTGTGGTGCGCGGTGCGTACGCGTACATATATATATATATCCTCCCTCGAGGTCTACAGGACTAAAAAATAGGATTACCAAAAAGCACCATGCGTTCTAGTGCTGAGGCGCGCGCGTGAGATGTGTGACATATACACTCGTCATATATAGATTCGCTGCTCACGACCGCATCTAGTGCACCCTCGTACATATATTCCAGCTGGTGAGTGTCGCACCACAGACCGACGTTTTAGAATTATCCAACAGGAAATGAAGCCTCGTGCATCGCAGTGTCAGGTAGCGGTGCGTTTGTCACAATTTTCACCAGAGCTCCTCTCTACAGACGCATTACAGCTCTCTCAGTACATATCCTATATAAACCAATCTCTTGTCACTAGCTCTATATCCTCATGCAGACTGGGTTTCAGAGTGGGAACTTACACAGGTACTACAACTCCACTCTCCTTCTCGTAGCAGCGTGGCAAACAGGTCTCTCTCTTCCGCCCTTTGGATCGTGTGTTCGTTCTCATAACCTGAGTGCCGAGTGATGCGTGAGTGGCTATATATCACTTCCTCCTCCTCGTTTGTCCGTGACTTGTGCCGCTCTCGAGACTCTGAGTCGACTCTACGTTGTAGTGCGAAGTCCTTGTGCGCGTGACAAGCTTAATAGACACACAAGCTGATTAGCGTGCGAGAGCGAGTGACTCAATCCAACTACACATATACAGTTGTCGGCTGTAACACTGTGCGAGGACAAAATTCTTTATTTTGTGATTCACGAACCCAGTAGCGTTAAGATCACGCGACCTCATACGCCTATACTATATATAGTCACTGAGCGTGACTCTGTCCCTTTTTTGTGCAAAATATCCAGAAATCATCCTGCTTCAGCTTTTCCTCTCATGCTGCGTGACATAACCCTAGTGAGTGTGAGTGCCTCAGTTGAAGCTCTCAGGATAGAATATAGATATCTTTTCGCCTCCGACTCCATCAACGCTGTCGAGTTATACGTCGGCCATCAACCTCTTCTCTCTCTCTCGTCATAGCCCTCTCCATACAACGTTGATGTGGTTCTCAGCAGCGAGTGAGCGAGCGCGATCCGCGTGCGCGCGTGTCGCGAGTGTCCTCCGCTCTCAGTGAGTACCTCTCTCTACACACATGCTCTCCTCTCATTATGGCGCCTCCTGGTACTTAACCCAGCAGAATTTACCCACCCGCGTACACGTCGACAACGAGCATAATATAGTATGACCTAAGGTCAAATGGGAGATTGGTGTGTTCGTCCGGCTCATAGGTCCATCGTGAGTGTGAGTGTGCAGACTTGTGCACTCCTATCTAATCATGCAACCATAGCAACAGGCAGCCCCCCCCCACCTATCTGAGCCGGTTAAATTGAAGACTTCTATTCACTCTAACAATGCCATCGAATGTGATTACCAACATATATATATCTCTCTCTACGAACAGTAAACCAAATTAGTTACAAACACACCAGGAAAAAGAAGTTTTCTTTATCATTAGGTTTGCTCGTTATACAGAGAAAAAAAATTTTTTAAGTGTATTTTAAAAATAAAAAATTGGCGAGTGTGTGTGTCACATGTGAGAGTAGAGAGTGAGAGTGCGCACAGATAAGGAATTTTGTGCGTGCATACACTTCTAAAACCTCGTTCAAAATTAATACTTTATCTACACTCAGTAGGTCTCTCTTTTTACATTTTATATATCTGTCAGCAATGTTCTCTCCACGATACATATAAGTGAGTGTGAGTGTGTGCGTACCCATCAGATGAATGCCTATTTATGTGCCTCCAGTTATATATAATATAGAAAGATGTGTCGAGAGAGCGAGAGCGAGCGATAACACATTAAATCTAAGTACAAAAGAATATACAGTTTACCTTCGCCTATAAACAAAGATATATATACATTGCACCTCTCCCTCTCAGATATATATATAATATACAACATACAACACATATCTCCATAATATAATATATATATAGTTCTCTTGGTATACTACTTCTCAAGTTCAGTGCTGATCCTTGACCCGTTTGTGTGTAATCGAGTGGCGCGATAAGCTGCCTGGCCTCTCTCTCGCGAATTATCTCTGTACACGGCTACTCTCCACACCAAGCTATGGTCATTCGAGAACGAGGTCAACTGTATATTTTGTGTGTGAGTGGCTCTATATCGGTTAAAAACACTCGACGCTGTTTTTGATATATGATTAATTATATACCAATTCTAAACCACATCCCAAAAAGTTAATGACTTGATCTATTTGTTCGATGGCATATAAATCCTTATGGTATTCAATGCGAGGATATACAATTTCCCCTTAAAATTTTGTAATCATACTATTTATATTTGGTTGGTTGGTTAATTGGGCATATAAACTCCTTATGGATTAATTTAATGCCAAAATTTGATTCATGTCTAAATGATATGAAACTTAACTGTATTTTCAAAAAAATTTCCTTATTTTTTGTTTTTTTTGGAGTTTTTGTTATACTGCACTTTTGTCTGCAAATTTGTTTAACATGGTCTCAAGTATTCCTACGTTAATAATAACCAATAACGAAGTGCATGTTTTAATTATTCCTATTCTTAATAAAGAACCCATTCTGCCTTACTATTATAGCCTGGGGAGGAGTAATTCATGCCTTTCCCAAGGACATTAGCACAAAATGAAATGGCAAACAATTCTCCTCGGATTTGAACTCAGGCTGCTGATTCCATTTCCTATGTACTAAGCATGCCTTTATTTCTATAAGGGGGTGGGGTAAGACAGATTCAGTCACATTTATTGCCCCCCACCCAAAGATGAGAATGTCAATGGAAAGAAAGCTATGTTTATATTTTACCTTTGGCTATTCATGCAAGGCCAACATCCTGTTTGTGGGGTGTTGTAATTGGCATTTCACCCTGTTGGTTGAAGTTGGCTCATCCAAAAGCAATGATTCCAGACAATGATGGGAATAACCCTTTTTGATTTTCGCCCCAGGAGCCCCTTTGGTTGGGTTGGGCCTAATACCCACGGGTGCCAGACTTTTCTGGTTAGGTTATTCCTACCAGGATCTTAAGTTATCAACAGCATGAATCTGACACTACCAAATTTACATGGCTCTTGCACAGATGAGAAGGGGTTGAACTTTAGAATAATATGCAAAGATAGCTGTTGGTAAAGAGCTTCCCCTGTCCCTTAAACAGGTTTTGTGTTTCATTTCAGCAGGATATCTAGCCACCTCCTCACCAGATAAAATCTATAGAGTGTACATTTTAGTCACGACTATTAAACACATATTCTGACTTTTCCGTAAAGCGATGGAAAATTACAGTGGAAACAGTGGATGAGATTTATAGAGATATTTTGCAATGCAGATGGCAATGCTGAAGATTCCAAAGAAAGTACTTCAAAAAGGTGAGACTGAGGTGCCATTACCCCTAGGTAGGCTGTTAATACTGTACATTGGATAAAATAATGATTTTTTTAATTTTCAGATTAACACTTCCACATTATTTTGTAGGATAAAGCAATTTATTATCAAATGTTGTATCTATGTAATTAGCAGCAAAATTCTCTTTAACTGAAATCACTTATAAAAATTATTTTTCAAAATAAAATATGTCTTTCTTTCTTCTTTTTTTTAGTTAATTCTATCTGTATTATTTATGTAACTGTCACAGCAGTTGTTATCTCGCGGTTGAGAGGGAGGAGAGAGAGGGGAGGAGAGAGAGAGGGGGAGGAGAGCAGGAGGGAGAATAGGAGGAAAGAGATAGGAGGGAGGGAGGGAGAGGGAAAGAGGAGGGAGCGGAGGGAGAGGAAGAGAGCGAGGGAGGGGAGAGGAAGAGAGGAGGAGGGGAGGGAGAGGAGAGAGGGGAGAGGAAAGAGAGGAGGGAGCGGAGGGGAGGAGGGAGCGGAGGGGAGGAGGAAGCGAGGGGAGAGGAGGAAGAGGAGCGGAAGGGAGGAGGAGAGAGAGGGAGCGGAGGGAGAGAGAGAGCGGAGGGGAGAGAAGAGAGGAGGGAGCGGAGGGGAGAGGAAGAGAGAGGGAGCGGAGGGGAGGAAGAGAGAGGAGGAAGGAGGAAGAGAGAGAGGAGGGAAGGAGGAAGAGAGAAGAGGAGGGAGGAGGGAGAGGAGAGAGGAGGGAGGGAGCGGAGAGAGAGAGGAGGGAGGAGGGAGAGACGAGAGGAGGACAGGAGGAGAGAGAGAGGAGGGAAGAGGGAGAAGAGGAAGGGAAGGAGGAGAGAAGGAGGGAGGGAGGGAGAGAGAGAGAGGGAGGGAGAGAAGGAAGGGAAGTAAGACAAGAGGAGAGAGGGAAGTAAGGATGACAGAGACGAGAGAGTAAGGATGACCGAGAGAGAGTACGAGGCGGAAGGATGACGAGAGAGAGTAAGAGGGGAGGATGACAAGAGATGAGTAAGGGGGAAGGGATGACGAGAGGAGAGAGTAAGGGGGAAGGTGACCCCCGGGAAGAGGAGAGATAAGAGGGGAAGGATGACGGAGAGGAGTAAGAGGGAAGGAGAAGATGGAAAGAGCAGCTAAGAGGGGGAAGGAGGAAGATGGAAAGAGAGAGGGGAGATGGAGAAAGAGGGAGGGAGAGGAGAGGGGGAAGGACGGATAGGAGAGAGAGAGGGGGGGAGGATTAGACCTTCAGTCACCAAATAGAATATATCAATAGACAAACCCAATATTTGCAGATTGAAATCTTTACAAATGACAATTAGCTTCACACACAGATGTTGTTGGTTTGGATTCTCCTGTTAATGGCATATCAACCTCCAGTGGGTTATTTCAAGTCGGAAACATGGGAAAACAATTCTACTGGAGAACATATGGGACTAAATTATTATCAATAAAGCAAATATCAGTGTGTCATATTTTTTTCACTTACTAATAGAGCGATAGCCCAACATATCATACCATTTGGAATAAGTGACTTGGTGAGCAATTAAAAAACATTTCAGCTGAATCCGGACCCGCAATTTCTGAAATTTTGGATTTCCACTTTTAATGGACGTCGTTAGATTGTTTTTGGTTGATCTTTTGAGACAGTTTTATTGGAAATAAAGTTTGGGAATGATCCATCCTATTCTTTGTATTCAATGGTATGAATGGAAACAAACTATTGGTACTAACCCAGAATGGTGGAAAACAAAATTATTATTTCAGTGGAGATTTGCAATAAGTTCCAAAGAAGACCAATTATATCATAGTTTTCGATGAAGACTTTTTAATATGTACTCATGAATCAAGTATCAGTTGTTGGGCTAAATAACAATCAAGAGCATTCCTAAAAGCCGATAGCCCATTAGTATCCATACATTGAATCGGGAGTAAATTAAAAACATTCTGGGCTGAATCCTGACCCACAATTTCTGAAATTTTGGAAGTTTCAAAGTTTAATTACTGACAATCATGTTTTTGACAATTTTTGTAATGTAATTTTTTCTGTAACAAAATTACTTGGTACAATAATTTTTAAACTAGAGAATAAATCTTATTGAATATTCTTATAAAAATATGCTGATTAAACAAATTATCTTTTTCTATTTGGACCTAAATATATGATTTATCAAACAGCGTTTGAGAATAGTTTCGAAAGTAGGACAAATTATATCGATGATAAAATTAAGTTGGGTTTGAAAATATTGTTCAAGTTTTAATACATACTCAATGCATGAAGTATCATTGTTGGACCAAATGCCCAAATGAAATCGGCAAGAGCTAGCTATTAACTGCCACCAATAGGGCGGTTTTTAAGCTATTATTTAATAATATCGCAATACTAGTATCCTTAAAATGTACAACTGTTATCTTGGCAACACCCTCTGGTTAAAAAATCAGACCATCCAAAATCATCCAAATTGAAATGTAAAATTGTAAATCCTGATGATCTAGTGTTGCCTTATTCCCATTGAATTCTTATGCTTATGAGTGGTTCGTCCCACTAAGCTGAATAATGGACCATTCTGTTTTTATCATAAAGGGAAGAAAAAAGATATGGTTACACAGAAAAAATATAATAAAAGGGATAGGGGTGGGGCGTGCAGAAGCCGATAACGCTAATCTGTTTTAATCAAACATAATGAAAAGAAAGAAAGAAAGTTCAAGAGAGAGAGATGAGAGAAGAGGAGAGAGAGAGAGAGAGAGAGAGAGGAAGGAGACGAGAGAGAGAGAATAAAAATCAAGATTATATACTTTTTACTATTGAACTATTCTGCAATAGTTTAAGTAAACATATTTCAAAATGTTGAAATATGTATATAATATAGATCAATTAATTATAATATTGAAAAATGAATAAGGATCATGCCTAAATTTATTGGTATTAAATAAATTTGAATAAAATTTCCCCCAAAAACTAAATTCACAATATCACCCAAATTTAGGTCAACTAGAAAAGATAATTTGTTTATCGCATATTTTTTATAAGGATTCATTCCTTAAATAGTTTGAACCAAAATAAATTTAAATTCTTTATAAAAAGAAAAAAAAAAAAACAAAAAAAAAAGGAAAACAGTTGTAATCCTTTTGTTGGTTTTATTAAGTTTAATGCCATTTAAACAGATTCTAAAATATAAAAAATTTTATCGCAACCAAAAGCTGTTCGACACCCTAACCAACATTCACCAGAAGAGAGACACCCCCCACCCCGATTCAAGCTTTTCAAAATTTACAAGACGTATTCTACTGTAAAACTGGTTTATTTCTAAAGTCACAAACAGAGAATTATTATACTAGCATAGTGCCCATTAAAAAATGGATCAGAGTATTTTGTGAACTGCCTAGGATTAGGTGTTACTTGCTTGGGTGATATTAATAATATGAAACTAAGCAATAGTCATATCGATATCAACATCAATATTTATCGTTTATATTGTAGAGCATGTCAAACTGAGTAACCCCGCCCCTAGGGCCACATGGATTTACGTATGTCATGAGGGGCCGCCATATTTATATCACAACATATATCATTTTTTATATTGTAAGAGGAGCATATCAGCCTCCAGGCTGCTATGAATTGATGTATGTCAGAGGGGCCCCATATTGTATATCACAACATATATCATTCTTTTATATTGTAGATGGAGCATATCAGCCTCCTTAGAGCTTGCATGAATATGTATTCATGAGGGCCGCCATATTTATATCACACATATATCATCTTGTATATTGTAGAGGAGGCATATTCAGCCTCCTAGAGGCTGGCATGAATTATGTATGTCATGAGGGCGCCATAATTTAGATCACAACATTATATATTCTTTTATATTGTAGAGAGCATATCAGCCTCCTAGACTGCTGAATAATGTATGTCTATGAGGGCCGCCATATTTATATCACAACATATATCATTCTGTTATATTGTAGCAGGAGGCATATCAGCCTCCTAGAGCTGCATGGAATTATGTATTGTCATGAGCTGGAGCGCCAATTATATCACAACATATATCATTTCTTTATATGTAAGGAGCATATTCAGCCTCCTAGAGCTGCATGAATTATGTATGTCTGATGGCCGCCATATTTATTATTCAAACATTAATCATTCTTTTATTTGTTAGAGGAGGCTATCAGTCCTAGAGCGCATGATTATTTGATGTCAAGCAGCGCCGCCATAATTTATATCACAAATATATCTTCTTTTATATTGTAGAGGAGGCCCATATCAGCCTCCTAGAGCTGCATGAATTATGTATGTCATGAGGGCCGCCATATTTATATCACAACATATTATCATTCTTTTATATTAGTAGAGGAGGCATATCAGGCTCCTAGAGCTGCGATGAATTATGTATGTCATGAGGGGCCGCCATATTTATAATCACAACAGTATATCATTCTTTTAGTATTGTATAGGAGGCATATCAGCCTCCTAGAGCTGCAACTCGAAATTATGTATGTCATGAGGGCCGCCATATTTATATCACAAAATATATCATTCTTTTATATTGTAGAGGAGCATATCAGCTCCTTAGAGCTTGCATGGAATTATGTATGTCATGAGGGCCGCCATATTTATATCACAACATATATATTTTTTATTAATTTAGAGGAGGCCATATCAGCTCCTAGAGCCATGAATTATGTATGTCATGAGGGCCGCACATCATCTACATTAACAGAACCAAAGTTGATGACTGCTATCATTGATTCCTTTATTATCAGTTAAAAAGTCATGAATACTATCTAAAAAAAAAATAAAAATATTTTTGTTAAAATGAAAGAAAAAGATATTTTCGACCGGAAGTCAATAATTAAAACATACAAAAGTCACTTTCACTTTTAGCCATGTGATGTAATGAAGCAAGAAGGCAAGAGGAAAAAGACTCACTCTCTTTTATTGATGAGCCTCTTTTTTTCGGCAAATCAAAGGAATGGAAGAGACCAGACAACACAGTTGACCTAATGAAAATAAGTGACCGTTTTCTATTGGAAAAAAAACTTTAAAAAACCCTGGGGTTGTGTTAAAAGTGCCGTATGAGAGCACATGAAGTTCAAGCAGGCAGTCTTATGGTAATGGCTTATCACTCAAATGGAATTGGCTGGAGTTTACAGTTATGTCAACCCTGTTGCGGTTATTATGCCAAAGAATACTGTTTTATTCTAGTAAACCAGCAACCTCCCTACTTTCAAAAACTCTCTCTACACACCACACCCCAACTAATTTTCAATCTACCACCGGTTTACTTTTTGCTCCTTCACCTTCTACCAGACCCTCCCCACTACAGATGGATACTTTTATCTTTATCTTGCACCCCTAACCCACACGTCCGTCATTGCTTATTTTCATCAACACCATTAATTCATACCTTCACTTAAACAAAAAAAGAAAAAATATCCAAACAGCTGGAACAATTAAGACTTTAACAGAAGTCATCCCCCCCCCCCGTCAAAGCCTTGATTAAGCCAACTTCAGCTGGGTTTAAGACATCCCCCTTCCAAGTCCACTCTGACTCCATAAAGTTCATACTGTTAAGATTTCAGCTAATCAGTCAAATAGATCTCTTTTAAGATAATGTTTAAAATGATTCTGAACACAATAATTACACTGCGGGAACTTTTGATAGGAATGTTTAAATGATTTTGAGAAAATATATTTTTGATCATATATAAACTGGTTTGGTTTGGTTTGTTTTATGGCAGATCAACCTCAGTGGCTGACAAAGTTTTGAAAGAAATTAATTCTTAATCGATTACTCCAATTTTTTTATATAAATCATGTTTTTCTATAAACTCATGTTTTTCTATTTAACCCATAGAATGGGACTAACAGGTTTACTACCACTTCGCGTCAGAGTGCGTGGGAACAATGGTGATGAAGGGGTGCTCCACATCTCCAAACCTCCAACTTGGAACCTCACCATTAGATAGCGTTTAAGTCATTCCCAATACCCTCAGCCACCACCTTCTGGCACATATATTATAAGAAGGGTTGATGCAATCATATAGGTGATAGGGTTGACATTGTCCAACCGATTGAATGGAGGAAAGCCCTCCAAAACCACCCGTCTAGCCCAAGGGTTCAAAGTGGAGTTGCTGCATGTCATGGACTGCTTCAGCCACCAGGTTTGCATCTTTAAGCATCATGTTGCCACCGACAGCCAACCAGGCGTGGCCCCTTGGGGGAGTCTTACCCTCAGCAGAGGTGCAGTCGGGTGTATTCTAACACCCAACCGACAGGGTGGGAACTATAAACTGCGACATCATAATTGACCAACTATACCATAAAAGCAACCAACCAACCATTTTCATTCATTGTCGAACTTTGAGATGAGACTTTGATCATTGGATTATTTAGATAGCAAAAAAAATGCACCCCCCCCCAGGGCACAAGTATTTTAAGTTAATAAGTTAATTATAATTAAGTTTAATATAGTTATTATAAAATTATAGATATTTGATTGCTTTTGATAAGTTTGAGAATAAAACAATAATATTAGAAATTAGAAAATCAATAACACCAAGTAATATTTCATTAAACCTGGCTTTGTTAAAACCGTATTCTTACATACCATATACTATGCAAACATTAAATTTCTTGTATATAAACACACATATTGTAGGATTTCTAAACAACATTAATAATATTGGGCGTTGTTTTGAGCAAAATCTATCTCAGCGAGAATTAATGAATCAGATATTACCAACTAAACTTCACAATTAGTTGAGATCTTGCCCTGTAATGAACTAATAGCAAAACTTTAGCACTCTTTACATTAGAGCTTAGACTTTACCTTGTGGTTATATATGTTTCTTTTGATGAGATATGCTACCAAGGTGTGTGAATTGGCTATAGTTGCGATATTAACAAACTTTTTGGGATATCTCATTCTTGACAGGATCAACTAATGTGAAAGTTTAGTTTTTAATATATGATTCATTAGTATGTATTTACTATATTATGGTGATTGCCGCTTCTTGAACAGAATAAGGCCATTTCTACAAGTAGTTCCCAGATGTGAGCAGTTGTGAGGCATTGCAGCAGGGCCCACGGCATCCAGCTATGGTTTTTCATGTACCCTTCACACATATGAAATCCTCCGACTTACAGGGCTGCCACCAAGTTCGACCTCTCTAGAAATGTTTCCATGGCGTCTGTCAGGTGTCGCGTCAGAATTGGAGGGCTCGAGTCAAACTTACCTGACAACTTCTTACAGATAAAGCGGATTTCCGCAAGAGCAGTCTGTTCTCCCCTTATCGAGTACTTCCCTCTCAAGATCGGGGAGGTGTCCAGACATTCCAAGTGGGCTGTTCTTATATACTATATATATAGTTTCAGATCTGCGTGCAATATGCATCAAGCTGGGAATTCGGTCAAAGATTAAAAAATCTTCAGCAATGTATAAAATGGTCGTGAATAACCATTCCAGTGTGGTTACGGTTAACGTCAAGAAATGGTTACTGATGTGCATTTAATGTCATCAACGGCCAAAAGTAAACACAGTTTTAACAATCACAAACAGTGCTTAAATGAAACTCCCTTGATTGAACTATGTTCATAATTTCTTTGTGTTCTATGTGTTCTAAATTTTTTTTAAACCTCCAGTGGCAAAAGTTGCGCCTTGTAGCTCTGGAGTGGAGTTCCCGCCTTGAGCTACCCGAAACTTATCGCTTCCTGTGTGGCTGATGAGGGCAAAGGGCATCATATGTGCTATCACACGTAAGAGGAAAAAAAATTAACCTCAAGATCATAAAAGGACTACATTAATGTCTCTGTTCTCTATATGTCTTCTGTCGGTCTGTTCTTTTGATCTCACCGCTATTATCATTATATTACACAACACACACACACACACACACACACAACACATATATTATATATTATATATATTTAGGCAGGTATTGTTAAAGACCACAACAAACCCGACAAACCCAAACAACCAACAATCCCCTGAGGGCGACCAGAGAAAATGGTTAAAATGAAATGCAAACAGCCTTGTCAGGATTTGAACTCGGATCGACAAGTCCATTTTTCACGACTCTAACCATTACACCACACACCTCCATCAATGCTGGAAATATTAATTCATAGATTCATTGTCAGGCTATTCTGGACAAGCATTGAATCTACATCAGAAGACAATGTCAATTTCTTAAGCAGAGTTTAAGAGGTTTAAATTCAAAGTTTTCCTTTCCTAGACTGGTTACCAAAGCCAAGGTTAAAGAAACCCAGTCTGCCCTACTATTACTCATAGTTGGAGGCAGAAGTAGTGGAGCATTAATTCTTAGATTTCATTGTCAGGATATTCGCACAAGCATTGAATGTACATCAGATGACAATGTCTTCCTTCTTATTGTGTCTTGTGTTCTTTCTGATCATATCAGCCACTAAAAATGGTTTCCTCCTTTCTCTGTTAAACAAAAACACAAAAAAAAAAACCACAAAAAATAAATGAATAAAATAAAACCTAACAGCTGAATCTACTCACGTAAAAGTGTTCCCACCCCAACCATCTTGTACTTCACTCCAACTCCCCCCTCCATCTGTATGTGTTTACTTATTCTTCTGGCTAGCCTCTCTGTTTGGCGGGGGTGTCGGCACATTGGCAATCTGTTCTTCTCATCAGGGAAAAAAAAAAGGCATCCCATCCATTGAATGAGAAGGGAAAAATGACTTCGCTTCTGCTGTCGTACAGGAAGAAAGATATATACCGAAAGTAATTATTAGATATTAAATATTAAAAAGCCCAAAATAAAATGGGAACAATACAAAACATAATTCTAAAATCATAATCATCATTACCACCTAAATACAAGGATTCTTCACTAAAGAACAACCAAGGATTCTACCTAACACTAAGGAACACAAGGATTCTGCCTAACACTAAGGAACACAAGGATTCCAGGTAACACTAAAGAAGACAAGGATTCTACCTAACACTAAGGAACACAAGGATTCCAGGTAACACTAAGGCACAAGGACAGGTAACACTAAGGAACACAAGGATTCCACCTAACACTAAGGAACACAAGGATTCTACCTAACACTAAGGAACACAAGGATTCTACCTAACACTAAGGAAGACAAGGATTCCAGGTAACACTAAGGAACACAAGGATTCTACCTAACACTAAGGAACACAAGGATTCCAGGTAACACTAAGGAACACAAGGATTCTACCTAAACACTAAGGAACACAAGGATTCTACTAACACTAAGGAATATAAGGATTCCAGGTAACACTAAGGAACACAAGGATTCTACCTAAACACTAAGGAACACAAAAAATTCTACCTAACACTAAGGAACACAAGGATTCCAGGTAACACTAAGGAACACAAGGATTCTACCTAACACTAAGGAACACAAGGATTCCAAGTAACACTAAGGAACACAAGGATTCTACCTAACACTAAGGAACACAAGGGATCTCCACTGTAAAGTGCTCTCACCTGCAACCTAAAAATGGCCACAAAAATTGTAACATTCTGACCTTTCATCTCTTCAGTTGATTGGCTGATTGGATACAGTCAAGGTTGATTATGGGAGTAACAGCATTTAGCTGTTATATTCAGGGAATGTATGATAATTATGGGAGAGGGATTTGTTCACATTCTTTCTCATCTTCTCTCTTTTCCACCAACCATGCTATTTTATCTAGATTACCATGACAAGGCTCAAGCAAGGTATTTGCCTCTCATCCCACTTATGAGGGTGTGACACAAGGACATTTTTATGTGGGCCCACCTACAAGCTGAAGCTCATGGATGGTAGGCACAAAAAATGTGTTGACCCTGTCGGCATTCCTCCTCGAAGGGGCACCT
The DNA here is from genome assembly GCA_023376005.1 of Doryteuthis pealeii. NCBI lineage: Eukaryota > Metazoa > Mollusca > Cephalopoda > Myopsida > Loliginidae > Doryteuthis > Doryteuthis pealeii. The sequence continues at coordinate 72,660,267 of CM042151.1, read as the reverse complement.
CAGGTGCTGGGCAATAAACCTAGCCCTGACCCTTTAAATCAAGGAGGCAGGTATTCCCTGGGGGGATAGTCCTCTGGGAATAACGCTGTTTATTTTACTTAGCCGCTCCAGGGGCCGAAGCACCCTGAAGCAGGCTCAAGCAATTTTGTTTTTGTTAAGTATCTGGCAGCCATACTTCGTTCCAGATGTAATGAATAAGCAAGCAAGCCAATACGAATCCAGTGTTAACGTATTCCTTGTAAGTCCTTCGTCCGAGAGAATCCAAATGTCAATGAAATAACTCAGATTTGTGGCTCTATTAATACAGCAGAAGCAGCAGCAGCAGTGCCAGTGATTGGACAATAGAAATCTACCACAGGTCACGTGGTAGTCAACGAGTCTATATCTAGGAGTAACCATTTGCCCCATGCCTTATATCAAATATAATTCAACAGTTTTAACATTTTGTTAATGAATAGGAATTGAAAAATTCACAGCTTTTCTTCAAGGCACAATTTGCAGCTAGTCTTACACCCCCCCCCTCCAACCCATGCTGGGGCTTTCATCACAATTTGACATTTGGTATTGAAGACTTGCTAGTATTATTCTTCATTTTCCAAGTAAAACTAGATAAGGGTGTACTATTTTCATATATTTGATTTGAAAAGCTTAATCTATGGTTATACCTTTTTTTCCCTTGATGTTCAGTTACTCCTATGTAATTTTTTTTCAAGTTTTGAAGTCCCATTTTATTGAATGAAGTTGCTGGACTAATAGAAGATTAAGAATTTTCAAGATATGGCTTACCTGATATGGTAAACCATGATAATGAGGAGCATCTTGATATGGAATATAAGACAGAAGTCAGTTACAATCATGGACAACTGCCAATGCAAGCAAAGGATAAGCAGGAACATTTGACCAATGGTCAACCTGTATAAGGGTTATTTTATATATAGAGGTTAGGGAATCCCATTCATTTTTGTACACAGTCCTAAGGATACGATTAATTTTTTAAAAGATCTAACCAAACAGGTACAATCACTCCAGGTCAGTGGACCTGGGAGTAATGGCAATGAAGGTGTATGCCACACTCCCAGGTCTTTCAGAATTAAGGTCAGTTTAGTGTCATATCCAGGACACCCATTGTTTTGGGTGGGTGCTGTTTTCTAAACCGCTGGTGTGTTTTTTCTTATCTATCTATAAATTCTGATATAAATGTGTGTTTAATGCTAATGATTATTTGTCTAAAATCCTTCAATATTCTCCATAATAAATTCCATCTTTTCTTTCTTTCTTTAGATCTCTTGCAAGATGTCTACCAAGAAAAGCCGAAAGGGAAAGCGTAACCGAACACAGCGTTACACATCCAATGTGTTCGCTATGTTCAACCAGGCTCAAATACAGGAATTTAAGGTAAGAAACTAAAAAATAACACAACTCTATTCCCCTTCATGTAAATCACAATCCTTAAAGATTTAATATTTTTGATGTGAAAGAAAACTTTTTTTTATTACACTGTCAATCATAAAATGTCAACAGTTAATTTGTAAGTTAATTTTCTCTCCATTTTTAGTTGGATGTTTAAGATTCTTTTTTTAATTGTATTTTAAGATGCATAGAGTTTTAATTATATTTTAAGCGGCATAGAGTTTTAATTGTATTTTAAGCAGCACAGATTTTAATTGCATTTTAAGCTGCACAGATTTTAATTGTATTTTAAGCTGCACAGAGTCCTATTACAAAATCCTGTTCATTTTTGCAAACAGTCCTATTGAATACGAATAATTTGATCACAGTATAGTTCTAGAATTTGACTAAGGTTGCAAGAACATCGATGATCAGGCAAGATCAGGGTGTATTTACAAAACCGCTTTGCTTGAGCTGTATGTGAAACAAGGTCAATTTTTAAACAGGTTTTCCTTCTCCTAGACTGGTTGCCATCCCAAGGTAAAGACCCTAGTGCAACTCAAAGAACTAATAAAATAATTTATCTATATTTACCAACCCCTCCACACAAGTAGGATGTGACAAAAGGTCAATTTCTTAAGTGGAGTTTAACAGGTTTGAATTAAGCATTTTCCTTCTCCTAGATGGTTACCTAACCAAGGTCAAAGAGCCCAGTCCTTACTATTTACCCATATGCAGAAAATAGTGTTGCGATACCGTTTCCCAAGTGTATTACACCTTGTGAATACAACCAGCGCTCCCCACTTCAAAACATACTACTACGTCGAAGTGCAGTCACGAGTCAGTCCCTTCTCTATCGCGGTTTGCTCTCGAGCGTACACATCTTCCAATTGGTGACTTGAACTCCAGGCAATGTCAATACTCAAAAACAAAATATGACGGTGTCATGTCCCCTCTAAAATATGTACATCCTACTAAATCACCACATATAGCCCATACGCGCGTTCATATACTTCTGACATAGACTCTCCCTCATCTACGTGCCAAAATGTAACGAGGAGTTACATCTCATCTCTTTTTTTTT
>CM042151.1:72618576-72657694 GCA_023376005.1 Doryteuthis pealeii | reverse complement strand
TGCAGTCAGTTGTATTCTAAAACCCCAGCAACCAGAGGTAAACTAACTGTTTAACCATTATCAAAAGAAATAAGGGACAAAGGATCTAAATAAATTGTCATTTTGGGAAGATATTTGAAGATTAAAATTAACATAAAAAATTGAAAGTATCACATATTGGACCCAAAAAACATTAAAGTTTTAATATTTTATAAACTAACAGCATTAACTTTAGCAACCCTCAAAAAAAATTATTAAAAATAGACTCTTCCTAATTGAATAAAAAATGAAATAAATACAAATGAATAAACATACAAAACACTTTCAACTAACAATACCCTGAGGACGACCAGTGGAAATGGTCAAAAAGTACTTTGGGTAGAAAATATAGACAATTTTTTCCACCATCTGGATTCTGATCTATGAAAAACTATTAGAAAGACTTGAACAACTACAATTAAAGATCATAAAGAAGAAATATTCAGTAGTCTTTAACAATTGCCTGCCATAAATAATACTACCATATTATGTATGTATATATATTATATATATATAAGCTCCATGAAAAGACTATAATTGCTAATCCTCTATTCTTTTTGTTATTTCTTTACTTATATATTTTTGGTCTGTGACTAACATTAAGAGCACACATTGAGCTCTCAAACTGTGACAGTTTTTTAAAAAATAAAACTCGTGTCGTAGGAAGATTTCTTTTCTCTGGACTTTTGGATTATTATATATTATAATTATATATATATATGTGATGTTGATAGCTTTTTAATTTGTGTGTCCTGGGATGCACAATTTGCTTTGAATGAGTCCCTGGGAAAATTTATGGATCCCAACTGAAAACAAAATGTTTTTTTTTTTTAAGGATAAAATCTACACGCAGTTTTGTTGTTTCAAAATCAAAGTAGCTAATCTTTATCAATATTCTTGAGATTTTGCACTCAATTAGAAGATACTGGAAGTACAAAACGGGGTCTTTTTTTGTTTTTTGTTTCTTGGACTTGTGGAAATGAAAATATGAGAGGGGCAGTTCAAGGGCTATTTGTTTAAAAAAATATAAGAGAAGCAACAAAAAAAAAAAAAGCACTATGTCCGTAATATTAGAGAGTTTCAAAATTATTTTCGTTATAAATTTGTGAAAATTTAAAGATTGCTATACTGTTCGGGATTTGCTCTGAAAGTTTTGTATTTTGAAGAAAAAAACTTGAATTTACGTGACTTTCGGATGTAAAAACACCCTGTCAACAGATCTTATTGATTTAGAAAATCACAATTTCTCGTATTATTTTATGGTTAAATATTAAAAATATTTATAATGGTTGGAAAGAAAAGAAAATAATCTCTTCTAAATATGTAATTTGTATGTGTTTTTATTAAATTGAATATTTTTTACAGCGAGTTTAAAAACGTATTTTTGCTTCAAACAACCGGAAAATGCTGATAGAATTTTTTTCTGAGAAATACTTTACACTCTACATTTCTTTGGAAAATCTAAGTGGCTGATCTTTATCAATATTCTTGAAATTTTGCATTCAATTTAGAAGACACCTGGAAGTACAAACTGTGACTTTTTTTTGTTTTTGTTTCTAGGACCCGTGGAAGTTAAAAATACAATAGTGCAAACTTCAAGGCTATTTGTTCAAAATGTGTATTAGAAGCAAAAAAGAACGTCCATGATATTAGAAAGTTTCAGAATTATTTTGATATATAATTTGTAAAATGTAAAGATTGCTATTACCGTTCGGGATTTTGCTCAAAAGTTTGTATTTTGAAGAAAAAACACAAAAAAAAAAAACTCAAATTTATTTGTCTGACGGCATACGGCGTAACGTAAACTCTCAGCTAGTCATCGTTTATGCCAGACAAATTCATCGCATATTTCTTGTCCAATTTTTTAAATATTATATCATTGAAATAAAATTAACAATCTTTCTAAATATTTTTAATGTTTTACGAGTTTTTAACATTGAATATATTTTATGTCCGTTTCAATTTTGGTAAGAAAAAAAAAATAACTTGAAATTATGAAGAGATGTAAACAAAAACACTGACCCGGGTTTGTGTGAAAACATGTAAATAGGTAATCTATTTCTTTTTATGTATAACATAAGCATCAGAAATGTATTTTTTTAAATTCCAAAGTGATGTTATATATTCAAATTAATATTATATATGTGTATACATATAAAAAATGAAAATGTTGAATAATCTTGTGGTAAACTTTTTTAAAACTCAAAAAAATCTTGCATTCTACTTTTTATTCCAAATAATGGTTTTTAGCATGGAGATACATAAAATCTAAGACCAGAATCAGAAAGAACAAGAATTTTACATAAGAATGCAAAGTTTTATCAAAATTGCTTTCAAAAATAAGAAATGGTGAAGAAATTACTGAATTTTCTTGTTCTTGAATTGGTCCATTGAGTGACAGATTTTTTTATCAAAATCATGTTCACTTTTTTACCCCAATTCCGGGCCTTAAATTCTCATAACTTTTTGAACCACTGGGGATATTTGTATAATTCAAACAGTTTTGAACTCCATTTACAATTGTGATTAAATAACAATAACCTCAAATAAAAAAAAATCAACTGGGAATGCTACTTCTTACCTTGTAATCTATCTTGTGTAATTTGCTTTTAAGAAAACTATTGAAATGTATTTAGTTAACTTGAAAATAGTGAGGGAAGAAAAAAAGAAAAAACACTGGGATGCATGTATATTGATTTTACTGGTCCTTTTTAGATTTTTTATGCGTCAGGGACACAGGATGTGTACCTATCAGCATCTGTGTATATTTGTAATATATATATTTACCAAACCCCTCCGCACGAGCAGGATGCGACACAAGGTCAATTTTCTTAAGCGGAGTTCAGCAGGTTTGAATTCAGAGTTTTCCTTCTCCTAGACCGGTGGCCTAACCAAGGTTAAAGAGCCCAGTCTGCCCTACTATTTACCCATAGCTGGAAGGAGAGTAGGATTCATACCTTTCCCAAGGATATTAGCGCTAAATGAAATGCAATTACCACGTCCAGGATTTGAACTCGGGCGACGAGTCCATTTCCGATGACTTTAACATTACACCACGCGCTTTCCTACATATATGTAATGTAATAGGATGGAAAAAGCCAGGAATGCAAATAGATTACTTGTAGTTAACATAGAAAGTTTTTGATGATGAAGCACTAAGCCAAGTCTTGAATTCTGGTTGGTTACGGAGAGAGAGTGAGAGAAAGGGGGGTAAAAGGAGTTTGGAACAAAGTAGTGGCTGGGTGAGGATGCAAGATGCATGTCGGTCACTCAAGCATTTGGAGTTGGGGAATAAAATGACTCATGAAAAAAAATCAAGGACCGTTTTGTGTTATTATTACAAGCTATAAAACTTCACAAGGCAAGATATCCTCAAGTGAATCCCAAATTGTTCCAGACTCAAAAGAGCCAGCAGCGACCAACAACCAGATTCCAGCCTCAAAGAAGAAAAACAGGAATAGAATTATGCATTTTAGGATTACAATTATTATTGAAATGTCATCACTCCTTTCATACAGAGTTGCAATATTTATATATATATATATATATATATATAATATTATATACCACACACACATTAACATACATACATACATACACACACACCTTATTTCTTTTTTTAAGTAATATAATAACCATTATTTTTATACAATGGTTTTATGTCTCCATTTAATATTTACTTTGTTTGATTTAATAAAGCAAACAAGAATGCGATTTATTATTTTTACTGAGGTAAACGATCTTCTCAAATTCACATTGATTTCATATTTAGAATAAAATAAACAATTGGGGTAAAGAAAAGAAAAAGAAAGAAAGGCAAATATTCAAGATGGTCAGGAATTATATAAACCTTACTGACACACAACATTATTATGGACACACACATTTTACCCAACCCTCGCACGAGCAGGACTGTGAACAAAGGTCAATTTCTTAAGCAAAGTTTAACAGGTTGGAATTTAGAGTTTTCTTCTCCTACACTGGTTACCTAGCTATGGTTAAAAGAGCCCGTCTACCCTTACTATTTTTACCCATAGCTTGAGGAGAGTAGTTGGATTGCATATCTTTCTGAAGTATTAGCACAATGGGAAATGCACACAGACTCGCCCAGGAATTGAACCTCAGGTGATAAGTCCATTTCCTACAAATTTCTAATCATTACACCTGCACCTCCATATATATCCACACATATATTACACATTTATATTACACCCACACATATATACACATTTATACACCCACACATTATATACAACTTTATACACCCACACATTTATATACACATATATACACATATCACACAATTATACACACACACACAGAAAAAAATTCTAATTGCCTAACAAAAATAAACTAAAATAAAGAGCCCAGTCTACCCTACTATTTACCCATTAGCTTGAGGGGAGAGTAGTTGGATGCATATCTTTCTGAAGTGTATTAGCACAATGGGGAATGCACACAGATTTGCCCAGGTTTGAACTCGGGTTGACAAGTCCATTTCCTACAATTCTAATCATTACACCATTTGCCCTCCATATAATATATATATATATATATATTTATTACAACCACACATTATATACACATTTATATACACCCACACATATTACACATATTTATATACACATATACACATTATATACACACACACACAGAAAAAAATTCTAACTGCCTAACAAATAAACTAAAAATAATGCCATCCGATCCAATTGTGTTTATTTTGTTGTTGTCAATCCATTCAACATTGTTTATTTATTCCTACAGATCAGGTGCATTTAAACTATTGTAATATTCATAATGGACTTCAGTCATCTTTTCAAGATTGACTTTTTTTTTTTAAAACCCCACCCCCCCAAACTCAATTACTTCCTCTAATGGTTTTACCAAAGAGTTATGAAGATAAGACCATCATTCCCACAACTCCCTAGTAAAGAATCCCTTAACTTAAAAATCAATGGTATTTATATAAGAGTAAGGATGCATACATTGTCCGGCTTGTAAATATTTTGGTTGTTGGATAGAGACTTTAAATGACCTTAAAACAAACTTGAAATGTTTTAAAATGGATTGCCAATTTATTTACAAAGAGTTTAAGTGCTACACCCATACCAATAATACTAACTGTCCATCATATCCTATGATGACACCATAACAATCTTGTATTTCTTAATTGACTCTATTGTGGAGTGATAAAAAACACTCCTCACTGACACCAATGGACTAGTCTGAAAAGATTATAATTAATGTATATATTCTGAACCAAGATTAAAAAAAATAAATAAATAAATATAGTTGACTTTCTAATATTGTCTCCTGCGTGTATTCATTTTTTTACTGTTCAGACTATGATATAACAGATGCAATGAGGGTGAGAATTGAATTTGCATGGGACACCCCAATGGATTATTAAAAACACCAATAACCCGCTTAAAAAAAGGTATACATTCTGAACCATTATCATAGGGAAGAACCTATTAAGGTGATTCCATGATTTGTTTGAAGGACCAAGACCTCAAGTAGCACCAGAACAGAAACGCTCTAGCAAAACATAAGACAAAAATCTTCAACTTTGGACATTGATCAAAAAAAAAAAAAAAAAAAAAAATATATATATATATATATATTTATGGACTTCTGGGGGAAGTGAAATTTCAAAAGGGGAGATGTTGTGGAGTGATAAGAACACCCCCTCACTGATACAATGGACAAGTCTGAAAAGAGACTAAAATTAGTGTATATATTTTGAAAACCAAGAAGGAAAAATATAGTTGACTTCTAATATTGCTCTTGCATGTATTTCATTATTTTGATTTTATAAGAAGGGGGGAATAATATATGGGGGAAGGGGGAAATAGATATTCGAATCAAGAAGTTCCTGCTGAGGGACAAAAACAAGCGAGTTCACCCGTTCTTTTCACAAGCCGGACTTTCTTTTGGTCAACACATTCTTTGTCTAGCAGCTGGAAAAATCCGTCATCGTTAGTCGAAAAAATCTTTAACAGTTCAAAATCAACAATTCCTATATGTTTCATTTCTGTTGGACTTAAAATCATTTCTTACTGGGTTGTTTCGCAAAGCGCGTTCATCGTCATCGTCGACTGCTACTTGACGACTGCCAGCGCTTCAACTCACTTGTCATTTTTATGGACATATTTACCCAACTCCGGTACGTCAGTCAAACCTCGCGTCCATCCAGTTCCCCACATTGCATCTGTTCGATCCCGGCAGGCAAGACAATGTTTGCTCCCTTTCCTTTCTCGTCTCCGTCACAGATTTATATGTAGTTTTTTGCTTTAGTGGCTAAAAACTGTTCTTTATATAATGTTAGTAGGCTTCATGAATACTTCTAATGTGGTGAATTATACATACATATCATGCACAACAAATTCTGACAAAGAGGTAAATAACAAAATACAGACTTTTATTGTTCTGAGCCACAATGTATCATAAAGCACAGATACAAACAGTTAAGACAAACGTCCTAAGAAAGAGTTTGTTAGGGTTATCTTGAGACCACTAAATGTAGGAACAGGAGTCACTGTATATGACCCACGTGGGTTAGGGTCAAGGAAAGGGCTATGCACATACATGAGTACAAGCCTATTTAATGGACGGAGAAAACACTTGTCTAGAGCATTCCTGTGGATTCCAAAAGAAAGAAAGAAAGATAGCTTTCCGGGCTGAGTTTAAATACCCAGATAGTAATGCTATCTAGTTGCAAGTCCTAGTGGCAAGGGAAGATAACTTATCAACCTCATGCCCCAAGGGAAGACAATCGCTGCACTTTTGCTGTCTGACTTGAAGCCTGGATGCATCTTGCCAACTGCCTATGGGGATGTACAAGTCATCCAGGTTCTCTTGATGTGGTCAACAGATTCCACATGCCCTCTCTCTCAGTTGAGAGTACAGAATCTGCTTTGGCAGTCTGTCATCCCCAAAGTCTGCTTAAGTGGCCAGCCCATCTCGGGTTGCACAGAACAATTATGTCATACATGCCAGGAGGTCCGGTTCTCTCCATGATAGTCCTGTTTGAAACATGCTGCCATCATTGACATTTAATATCCTGCACAAGTGATGCATCATGAAAACATGTAGTCTGTGGGCATCCACTTTGTATAGCGTCCAGACTTCCTCACCACACAGGAGGGTTGAGAGAACTATGGCACGGTATTACTGAACATTAAGTTCTCAAAGAGCCAGACTCGCCTCTTCAACTGGCCAAATGCTTTGAAAGCATTTGAAATTTGGCGATCAAGCTCTGCATTGATTCTGTTGGTGGCAATTGTGGAGCCCAGGTATTTAAAGGTATTTACTTGAGCTAGAACCTCACCCTCTATCAATGTCTTGCTCAGTGTCATGTGATCCTACACTATAAAAAAAAAGTAAGCAAAGTCGTCGGGGCGGCCTAAAGTCGGTATCGCCAGTCAGCGAGGGAGTCTATCCCCTTTTGAATAGCGCTAGACCAAGGAGATTGTTTTAGCATCTGAGGTGTAGCGCCACACCTACCATCAGCTCCTTACTTTAACCGCACAGATCCCTGTGCTACTCATACCCTGAGTTGGCGAGGACCGGTATCGAACTAGAACCTTGTGGTTTCTAGCCGAACGCTCTACCGACTGAGCTAACCCGGCCTATACAACGGACATTTATTATGCTTAATGCAACAGACAGACAGATTATAATTGATGTTGCATGGAAAGATAGTGTAGCCCCAATCTTACTGAAGGAGATGCTCTGCATGTCTTGAAAACTACAGGTCAGATTTCTATCTGATCTCTTTGATAATACGAAACAGGAATCCTTCCAAGCTGTAGCCGTGTCAATACTATTGTATGGTTGCACCACTTGAACTTTAACAAAACACCTGGAAATAAAGGTAGATGGAAACCATACAAAAATGCTACATTCTGTTTTGAACAAATCCTGGAAGCAGCATTCTATAAACACTGTTTGACAATTTGATGTTTTTTGGTTTCTTTGTTTAAAATTGAATATCAAATGCCAAAAGCCACCTTTGTAGATCGGTTGGTTGGATTTTATAACATGTCAATGTATTCGGGTCAATTTATGCCAAAGACGTTTTTGTTTTATTTTCATTCTTGATGAGTACTCAATTTTTTATTTTTTAGTTTTAAAACTCAATTTTTTTAAAAACACATTTTGTTCTATTTAATCCATAGGTACTACCACTCCAGTCAGAGTGTGGACCTGGGGTAATAGTATGAAGGGGTACTCCAGAGTCCCAGAACTGAACATTGTAGTCAGAAACTAGCCCTAAAACTAAGTTCTTTTAATTGATTCAAGTAAACATTGCTTGAATTCCACATGAAAATTATATATATATATATATATATATTATATATTATAAAACAGTTCTGGTTTTAAGATTGAAGATTTAGTGAGGAAAATAGAGAAAATTAAATTTGACCTGGGCAACAAATACCCTTAACTCTTTCATCCATGGTGTTATTAAACTTAAATTAACAAAATGGTTGAGAGAAAAAAAATGACATGTTAAGAGAGGAGAAAGATAGAGAGATAGAAAGAGGGAAGATGCATAGATTTAAAATAAAGAAATAGGAAGAGAAAGATTGGTGAGGGCGCAGATGAAATGACTGGGGTGGGGGCGGGGGCGGGAATTAGAAATAAATGGTTAGAAAATAAATAAAAGACATTGTAAATGAGAACGGAACAAAATGATATTTGAAAATGAGAAATTTCTACTTCTCAATTCCATTTCCTATGACAATAACCATTTATGCTAATAGCACCTCCTAGAATTAAAGTGAAATGGTTTTTAGTTGTTTAAGTTTTAATTTTCTGTTGACCAGAAAAAACTCAGAAGAAGAAAAAAAAGAAAAAAAAAAAAAAAAGATTTTTAACTTTGAGTTTCAGCCTTAGAAATTCTCAGTGAGATATCTTTCTTTTATAGAGTTAAACAAAAAGATAAAAGAATGATTTTGAATTTTCAGACTGTTGTCCTCATCTTTATTGTGATATGTATAAACTAGATATATCCAAAATGAGGCTAAACTGCATTTTTGACAAAATGACTTTAGCACCTCCTACAGAAAATAATTTACCAAAATTCAGGGAATTATCAGATTTTAATGAAATTTTCAGTGTTTATTTATCAATGAATGATCTTTATAATTGCATTATTTATTTTTATTTCAAAACTTTCTCATTTTTTTTTTCAGGTCACTTAATTTTGACCCCCCCCCCCTACGTTGGCGGCGTAACATTTTTTGAGTTGGGTCTTATAGTTTTTCTAATTACAGTATAAATAAAGAGAAAAAAAGACTGAAGTTATGAATAGGAAGAAAAAAAAAAAAAATTTACGGTGCCTTTTCTATGAGAAAATACGTACGGAAAATCAAAAATAAATGTTAAAAAATAGTAAAAATAATAAATAATTAATTTTTTGGAGATTTCTTTTTACTCATTTCGATAATTATTTAATTGGTTATTATTTTATGCAAAAAAAATTATTACATCGATATTTTTTCTGCTTTAAAAGGGGGGGGGGTACATTTTCAATCGAGTTTTTCTTCAAAAAAGTATACTTTGATGTAATAAAATAAGGTTTGCATTAAATAGATATTTATTTTCTAGAAATCTTAAAATATAACATTTTAAACTTAACATCAGCTTTTTCATATTTTGAATGAATTTTATATATTAATTTTCATAGCAAAAATCTAAATTAAGTTTTGAAAATAAAATAACTGATGCATTATAAAATTCATTTAATTGATAAATCAATACTGAAAATTTCATTAAAATCAGATAATTATTTTCATTGTAAAAAAAGTCAGATAATTATTCTGATTTTTGGTAAATTTTTTTTAATCGCGAATGTTACATTAAAATTGTAAACAAGCATTTTAAAAACCATTGAAAAAGAGACAGAATGGCGGATCGCATCGAAATTGACCAAAACAAATCCCTTTAAATGTATTAAAAAATAACTGCATATGTAACAATATTTTTTCTTTTTTAATGATGGTTATTATGTTCTACTTATCGATTTAGACAAAAGTTTGACCTTAAATAATAGATTTAATTAATTTTAATTCGTTTTTAAAATTTGTAGGCAGACGATAAAAAGGGTATACCTAGTATAAACACAACATTTTGGCCACTGTATCCTCTGGTCTTCTTCAGGTGTTCCCTGTGTATCCACAAATAGTAATAATCCAACCTCGGAAATCATTTTTTATTGTTTGACAGTTTGATCATAATGTTGGGTTATAGTGACCTCTTGGTAGACCAAGTATAGAAATGAACACAATATGGGAAACTAATCACTAAAAAGGCGAAATCAAATTGTTTTTTAAAAGTGAATTACTTTAAAAATATGAAAAAGACTGATGTCAATGAATTTTACACAGAGTTGTACGCATAAACATTTTTTTTTCTTTTAATGATCATGATTCTTCTCATGACACATGTCGGAATGATAGGCATGCAAAAGACAATGAAGTCATTATTTGAATAAGATCTTCATTGGAAATGATTTTTACTATAAAAATACATTTAGGGCCAATGTTTTTTACTATAAAAATGCATTGGAAATCATTATTACTATAAAAATGTATTAGAAAAGATTTTTAGACATTGTGTTTCTACATAATAAAGATGAGGACAACAGTCCAAAATATCCAAATCATTCACATCAAACCTCATCTCATTAATACAGACAAATAAAAGATAAAGATTTAGCTTAACTGATGGTCACAAAGTAAAGGGTCCAGTTTAGCATTTTACTTCCAATGTAAATTAGAACCTTTTGCTAAAAACACCATTCATTATGTGTTCAACAATCATAGGACAAACAGAATGTCCAGGACCTGAGTTTTTTTTCTATATTGACTTGACCTCAAACACCAAAATAAACGATTAGAGGTTGACCTCTGAGGTCACCAGAAGTCCAGCTGGTTGCTGGATATTTCACAAGCAAACAGTGAAAAAGGACATATTTGCATAAAGATGGGAGAATATTTTGTACTAAGAAATCCCTAGCACATATGATAAATGGGTGGGGGGCTTGCCATAAGGGCAATAGGGTTGGGACAATCATATAGTACTAGGGCTTGACAGGACTAGCCGATTGATTAAGAGAGCCTTTCGACCGCCCTGTCTCGCCTAAGTAAGGCGGCAAAGTGGAGTGTTGCATGTCATGGACTACTCAGCCACCAGGGTTCCATTACTTAAGCATCACTGGTCACCACCCATGGCCAACAGGTGGCCCCATTGAGGGGGTCTTACCCCTCTGCAGAGGTGCAATTGGTGCATTCTAAAGCCCCAGCCAACAGGGATGATTCTCGCGTGCAAACTTTCATTGTAAAAAGTCAGTTGCGTGGCCTATCGTCGGTATCAATTCGAACAGCAGGGAGTCTATCCTCCTTTCACTAGCGCTTACACCAGGGAGTTGTTTATGCATCTGAGATGGAGCGACCGTCTGAGTTAGAGACACCTACCACGGCCTCCCCACCCCCACCAGTTTACCGCACAGATCCAAGTTATACTACTCATGTGCTGAATTGGTGAGGGAATTATAATAAGACTATTTAGCAAATGGGTATCCAAACCAAAAAGAAGGATTCTTTTTTTTATGTGAAGCACAAAAACAGATCAGTTTGATTAAGTGTCATGTTTTTATAGCGAGTGATGTTAATGCGGACACAAAATGGCAACTCTTTTAGGCACCAAAGAGGAAATGTTTCTCTAAACATTTCTGCAGAGAAAGGCAGAACCCCCCCCCCAAAAAAAAGTCTTTTGCAGCAAAGAATCTAGCATCAAATATCATCATTGGCAAACAAAACAGTTTATCAGGGAAATCTCACAGAATTTGTTTGTACAAGGTTTTCTCACAGGATGCTTTTAAAATATTTCCATATCAGGAATTTACAAGACCCACCCCTTTCATCAAACAAGTGGTGACATAGATCATATGGTAAAGTAAGAGAAAACACTTGAAAATATTTCAATTCACAAACCAAACTTATTGAGGAAGTAAAAAAAATTAATTAAAAAAAAAAAAAAAAAATAATAAAATAAAAATACATTAGTTTAATACCAGTTATCAAGACTATATCCTTCATCCCTGATGATTTTTAAAATTTGGTCAATGTATGTTTTGGCCTTCCTGTTTGATATTTTTATTTCATTTGGGATTTTTAAAAAAATAAATTAGTCATGATTTCTTCGAGCACGTCAACGAACTTATATTATATTTACCAACCCTCCGCACGAGCAGGATGTGACACAGGTCAATTTCTAAGGGAGTTCAACAGTTTGAATTCAGAGTTTTTCCTTCTCCTAAACTGGTTACCTAACCAAGTTAAAGAGCCAGTCTGCCCTACTATTTATCCATAGCTGGAGGGAGAGTAGGATTCATACCTTTCCCAAGGATATTAGCGCAAAGTTAAATGCAATTTCACATCTAAACTGCGAACTTATAAGTGATGTTCTCTGTGGAAGCCAGCACATGGTGCCTAAAAGAGTCACCATTTGGTCCGCATTAACATCACTGCTATAAAAATATGACACTTATTCAAAGAAATTAGATATGATGATGTCATATCTGCTGTTAATGACTTTTTAACCACGGAAACACCGATGGATGAAGTGTGTGGACTGCAAGGGACTATGTTGAAAAAAATAAACCTCATTTGGTCACATTCCATGGTAGCTTCTTTGTCAGCCTATAAGTTTCAGCCGACCCTCGTTGATTACCTCACTTAAAAAAAATTGACCTTAAATCACCAAATTCTGAAAAATTCTTCTCAATAAAATAGTAAATAAAATCTGCCAAATCCAGTCTTATTGCTTACAAAAAAATAAATAAATAAATAAATAAAATTTAAATTTAATTTTATATAATATTTTATAAATATATATATTGTGTGTGGTGTGTGTGTGTGTATTGTATGTATGTATATATACAAATGTGCTTTATATGGATTTAGTTTCTATTGGTTTTTTTATAAAATTAGTCCTTGTTTTCTTCTAAGCAGTTTCCAGCATGTTGAACCAAACTAATAAGCAACATTCTCCTGTAGAGCCAGCACATGGCACACTTAGTGTGGGCGACCAGCAAAGGACTACATTATCCACCTCGCATGGATATTGGATGCTGTACAGGGACCTGCTCCCCAGCAGGTCCTCTGTACAGCATCCTGTCATGGATATCCGTGCTACTTAGGCACAACCTTGTTTGATGATGAAATAAAGCCTAGGAATCGGCAAGGTTCTTGGTTTCAATACCACCCAGATTGGTAATCTTTTATGGGTGGTAGGTGGCATTTCTTGAAGCAAAAACAATCTTCCTGTCTAGCGCTAGCGAAAAGGGGAAAGACTCCCTTGCTGTCACTGCTGGGAGCAGGTCCTCTGTACAGCATCCAAATATCCATGCAGAGGTGATAATGTAAGTCTTTGCTTGGTCGGCCCCACACTAGTGTCCCATGTTGCTGCTTCTACAGGAGAATGTTCTTATGAGTTTTGTTCAACATGCTGGAAACTGCTAGAGAACAAGACTAATTATAAAAAAAACCCAAATAGAACTAAATCATATAGCACATGTATATTATACAGTACATACATACACACACACACACACCAACATATTATATATTATATATTTATATATATTTTATTTATTATTTTATTTATTTTTTGTAAAGCAATAAGACTGGTTGGCAGATTTATTTTACTATTTTATTGAGTAGAATTTTTCAGATTTGTGATTTAAGTCAATTTTTTTTTAGATGAGGTATCAACGAGGGTCGGCTGAACTCATAGGCTGACAAAGAAGCTACCATGGAATGTGACCAAATGAGGTTTATTTTTCAACATAGTCCCCCTTTGCAGTCCACACACTTCATCCTCGGTGTTTCCGTGGTTAAAAAGTCATTAACAGCAGATATGACATTCCATTATATCTAATTTCTTTGAATAAGTGTCATATTTTTATAGCAGTGATGTTAATGGGACACAAAATGGTGACTCTTTTAGGGCACCATGTGCTGGCTTCCACAGGAGAACATCACTTTATAAGTTCGCAGTTAGAGTTGATAATTGCATTTTAACTTTGCGCTATATCCTTGGGAAAGGTATGAATCCTACTCTCCCTCCAGCTATGGATAAAAATAGTAGGGCAGACTGGGCTCTTTAAACCTTGGTTAGGTAACCAGTTTAGAGAAGGAAAATCTGAATTCAACTGTTGACTCGCTTAAGAAATTGACCTTGTGTAATCCTGCTCGTGCGGAGGGGGTTGGTGTATATATAAGTTCGTTTGACGTTGCTCATAGAAATCATGACTAATTTATTTTTTTTTAAAAATCCCAAATTGAAATAAAATATCACAGGAAGGCCAAAACATACATTGACCAAAGTTTTTAAATCATCAGGGATGAGGATATAAGTCTTGAATAACTGGTAATTACTAATGTTTATTTTTTTTTTATTTTATTTTTTTTTTTTTTTTTTTAAATTAATTTTTCTCCTTCCTCAATAAGTTTGGTTGTGAATTGAAATATTTTCAAGTGTTTCTCTTACTTTACCATATGATCTATGTCACCACTTGTTTTTGATGAAGGGGTGGGTTCTTGTAAATTCCTTGATATGGAAATATTTTAAAAGCATCCTGTTGAAGAAAACTTGTACAAACAAAATTCTTGTTGAGATTCCTGATAAACTGTTTTGTTTGCCATGATGATATTTGATGCTAGATTCTTTGCTGCAAAAGACTTTTTTTTGGGGGGGGGGTTCTGCTTTCTCTGCAGAAATGTTTAGAGAAAACATTTCCTTTTTTTTGGTGCCTAAAAGAGTTGCCATTTTGTGTCCCGCATTAACATCACTCTGCTTTAAAAACATGACACTTAATCAAACTGTGAATCTGTTTTTGTGCTTCACATAAAAAAAGAATCCTTCTTTTTTGGTATTGGATACCCATTTGCTAATAGTCTTATTATAATTTCCTCACCAATTCAGCACATGAGTAGTATAACTTGGATCTGTGCGGTAACTGGTGGGGGTGGGGAGGCCGATGTAGGTGTCTCTACTCAGACGGTCGCTCCATCTCAGATGCATAAACAATCTCCCTGGTGTAGCGCTAGTGAAAGAGGATAGACTCCCCTGCTGTTCGATTGATACCGACGATAGGCCACGCAACTGACTTTTTACATGAAGTTTGCACGCGGAATCACCCTGTTGGCTGGGGCTTTAGAATGCACCAATTGCAACCTCTGCAGAGGGGTAAGACCCCCTCAATGGGGCACCTGTTGGCCATGGGGTGGTGACCAGTGATGCTTAAGTATGGAACCCTGTGGCTGAGTAGTCCATGACATGCACACTCCACTTTGCGCCTTACTTAGGCGAGACAGGCGGTCGGAAAGGCTCTCTTTAATCAATCGGCGTCCTGTCAAGCCTAGTACATATATGATTGTCCCAACCCTATTGCCCTTATGGCAAGCCCCCACCCATTTTATCATATGTGCTAGAAGGATTTCTTAGTACAAATATTTATCCCATCTTTATGCAAATATGTCCTTTTTCACTGTTTGCTTGTGAATATCCAGCAACCAGCTGGACTTCTTTGGTACCTCAGAGGTCAACCTCTAATCGTTTATTTTTTGGTGTTTGAGGTCAAGTCAATATAGGAAAAAAACTCAGGTCCTGGGAACATTCTGTTTGTCTATGATTGTGAACACATTAATGAATTGGTGTTTTTAGCAAAAGGTTCTAATTTACATTGGAAGTAAAATGCTAAACTGGACCCTTACTTTGTGACCATCAGTTAAGCTAAATCTTTATCTTTTTATTTGTCTGTATTAATGAGATTGAGGTTTTGATGTGAATGATTTGGATATTTTTGGACTGTGTGTCCTCATCTTTATTATGTAGAAACACAATGTCTAAAAATCTTTTCTAATACATTTATTAGTATAATGATTTCCAATGCATTTTTATAGTAAAAAAACATTGCCTAATGTATTTTTATAGTAAAAATCATTTCCATGAAGATCTTATTTCAAATAATGACTTCATTGTCTTTTGCATGCCTATCATTCCGACATGTGTCATGAGAAGAATCATGATCATAAAAGAAAAAAAATGTTTATGCGTACAACTCTTGTGTAAAATTCATTGACATCAGTCTTTTTCATATTTTTAAAGTAATTCACTTTAAAAAACAATTTGATTTCGCCTTTTTAGTGATTAGTTCCCATATTGTGTTCATTTCTATACTTGGTCTACTCAAGAGGTCACTATAACCAACATATGATCAACTGTCAAACAATAAAAAATGATTTCCGAGGTTGGATTATTACTATTGTGGATACACAGGGAACACCTGAAGAAGACCAGAGGATACAGTGGCCAAAAATGTTGTGTTTATACTAGGTTATACCTTTTTTATCGTCTGCTACAAATTTTAAAAACGAATTAAAATTAATTAAATCTATTATTTAAGGTCAAACTTTGTCTAAATCGATAAGTAGTAACATAATAACCATCATTTAAAAAAAGAAAAAATTGTACATATGCAGTTTATTTTTAATACATTTAAAGGGATTTGTTTTGGTCAATTTCGATGCGATCCGCCATTCTGTCTCTTTTTCAATGGTTTTAATGCTTGTTTACAATTTTAATGTAACATTCGCGATTAAAAAAAATTTACCCAAAAATCAGATAATTATCTGACTTTTTACAATGAAATAATTATCTGATTTTAATGAAATTTTCAGTATTGATTTATCAATTAATGAATTTTATAATGCATCAGTTATTTTATTTTCAAAAACTTTAATTTAGTATTTTTGCTATGAAAAATTAATATATAAAATTCATTCAAAATATGAAAAGCCGATGTTAAGTTTAAAATGTTATATTTTAAGATTCTAGAAATAAATATCTATTTAATGCAAACCTTATTTTATTACATCAAAGTATACTTTTTGAAGAAAAACTCGATTGAAAATGTACCCCCCCCCCTTTTAAGCAGAAAAAATATCGATGTATAATTTTTTTATTGCATAAAATAATAACCAATTAAATAATTATCGAAATGAGTAAAAAGAAATCTCCAAAAATTATTATTTATTATTTTTACTATTTTTTTTACATTTTTATTTTGATTTTCCGTACGTATTTTCTCATAGAAAAGGCACCGTAAATTTTTTTTTTTTTCTTCCTATTCATAACTTTCAGTCTTTTTTTCTCTTTATTTATACTGTAATTAGAAACTATAAGACCAACTCAAAAAAATGTTACGCCGCTAACGTAGGGGGGGTCAAAATTAAGTGACCTGAAAAAAAAATGAGAAAGTTTGAAATAAAAAAATAATGCATTATAAAGATCATTCATTGATAAATAACACTGAAAAATTTCATTAAAATCTTGATAATTCCCTGAATTTTGGTAAATTATTTTCTGTAGGAGGTGCTAAAGTCATTTTGTCAAAAATGCAGTTAGCCTCATTTTGGATATATCTAGTTATACATATCACAATAAAGATGAGGACAACAGTCTGAAAATTCAAAATCATTCTTTTATCTTTTGTTTAACTCTATAAAAGAAAGATATCTCACTGAGAATTTCTAAGGCTGAAACTCAAAGTTAAAATCTTTTTTTTTTTTTTTCTTTTTTTCTTCTTCTGAGTTTTTTCTGGTCAACGAAAATTAAAACTTTAAACAACTAAAAACCATTTCACTTTAATTCTAGGAGGTGCTATTAGGCATAATGGTTATTGTCATAGGAAATGGAATGAGGAAGTAGAGAATTTCTCATTTTCAAATATCATTTTGTTCCGTTCTCATTTACAATGTCTTTTATTTATTTTCTAACCATTTATTTCTAATTCCCGCCCCCGCCCCACCCCAGTCATTCATCTGCGCCCTCACCAATTTTCTCTTCCTATTTCTTTATTTTAAAATCTATGCTCTTCCCTCTTTCTATCTCTCTATCTTTTCTCTCTCTTAACATGTCATTTTTTTTCTCTCAACCATTTTGTTATTTAAGTTAATAACACCATGGATGAAAGAGTTAAGGGTATTTGTTGCCCAGGTCAATTTAATTTTCTCTATTTTCTCACTAAATCTTCAATCTTAAAAACCAGAACTGTTTTAATATATATATATATATATATATATATTATATATTTTCATTGTGGAATTCAAGCAATGTTTACTTGAATCAATTAAAAGAACTTAGTTTAGGGCTAGTTTCTGACTACAATGTTCCAGTTCTGGGACTCTGGAGTACCCCTTCATCACTTTATTACCCAGGTCCACACTCTGACCTGGAGTGGTAGTACCTATGGATTAAATAGAACAAAATGTGTTTTTTAAAAAAATTGAGTTTTAAAACTAAAATAAAAAAATTGAGTACTCATCAAGAATGAATAAAACAAAAACGTCTTTGGCATAAATTGACCGAATACATTGACATGTTATAAAATCCAACCAACCGATCTACAAAGGTGGCTTTGGCATTTGATATTCAATTAAACAAAGAAACCAAAAACATCAAATTGTCAAACAGTGTTTATAGAATGCTGCTTCCAGGATTTGTCAAAACAGAATGTAGCATTTTTGTATGGTTTCCATCTACCTTATTTCCAGGTGTTTTGTTAAAGTTCAAGTGGTGCAACCATACAATAGTATTGACACGGCTACAGCTTGGAAGGATTCCTGTTTCGTATTATCAAAGAGATCAGATAGAAATCTGACCTGTAGTTTTCAAGACATGCAGAGCATCTCCTTCAGTAAGATTGGGCTACACTATCTTTCCATGCAACATCAATTATAATCTGTCTGTCTGTTGCATTAAGCATAATAAATGTCCGTTGTATAGGCCGGGTTAGCTCAGTCGGTAGAGCGTTCGGCTAGAAACCACAAGGTTCCTAGTTCGATACCGGTCCTCGCCAACTCAGGGTATGAGTAGCACAGGGATCTGTGCGGTAAAGTAAGGAGCTGATGGTAGGTGTGGCGCTACACCTCAGATGCTAAAACAATCTCCTTGGTCTAGCGCTATTCAAAAGGGGATAGACTCCCTCGCTGACTGGCTGATACCGACTTTAGGCCGCCCCGACGACTTTGCTTACTTTTTTTTTTTATAGGTGTAGGATCACATGACACTGAGCAAGACATTGATAGAGGGTGAGGTTCTAGCTCAAGTAAATACCTTTAAATACCTGGCTCCACAATTGCCACCAACAGAATCAATGCAGAGCTTGATCGCCAAATTTCAAATGCTTTCAAAGCATTTGGCCAGTTGAAGAGGCGAGTCTGGCTCTTTGAGAACTTAATGTTCAGTATACCGTGCCATAGTTCTCTCAACCCTCCTGTGTGGTGAGGAAGTCTGGACGCTATACAAAGTGGATGCCCACAGACTACATGTTTTCATGATGCATCACTTGTGCAGGATATTAAATGTCAAATGATGGCAGCATGTTTCAAACAGGACTATCATGGAGAGAACCGGACTCCCTGGCATGTATGACATAATTGTTCTGTGCAACCCGAGATGGGCTGGCCACTTAAGCAGACTTTGGGATGACAGACTGCCAAAGCAGATTCTGTACTCTCAACTGAGAGAGAGGGCATGTGGAATCTGTTGACCATCAGAGAAAACCTGGATGACTTGTACATCCCCATAGGCAGTTGGCAAGATGCATCCAGGCTTCAAGTCAGACAGCAAAAGTGCAGCGATTGTCTTCCCTTGGGGCATGAGGTTGATAGTTATCTTCCCTTGCCACTAGGACTTGCAACTAGATAGCATTACTATCTGGGTATTTAAACTCAGCCCGGAAAGCTATCTTTCTTTCTTTCTTTTGGAATCCACAGGAATGCTCTAGACAAGTTGTTTCTCCGTCCATTAAATAGGCTTGTACTCATGTATGTGCATAGCCCTTTCTTGACCCTAACCACGTGGGTCATATACAGTGACTCCTGTTCTACATTTAGTGGTCTCAAGATTAACCCTACAAGAACTCTTTCTTTAGGACGTTTGTCTTAACTGTTTGTATCTGTGCTTTATGATACATGTGCTCAGACAATAAAGTCTGTATTTTGTTATTTACCTCTTTGTCAGAATTTGTTGTGCATGATATGTATGTATATTCACCCACATTAGAAAGTATTCATGAAGCCTACTAACATTACTATAAGAAACAGTTTTAGCCACTAAAGCAAAAACTACATATAAATCTGTGACGGAGAACGAGAAAGGAAAGGGAGCAAGACATTGTCTTGCCTGCCGGGATCGAACAGATGCAATGTGGGAACTGGATGGACGCGAGGTTTGACTGACGTACCCGGATGTTTGGGTAAATATGTCCATAAATGACAAGTGAGTTGAGCGCTGGCAGTCGTCAGTAGCAGTCGACGATGACGATGACGCGCTTTGCGAACAACCCAGTAAAGAAATGGATTTTAGTCCAACAGAAATGAAACTATATAGGAATTGTGATTTTGAACTGTTAAAGATTTTTTCGACTACGATGACGGATTTTCCAGCTGCTAGACAAAGAATGTGTTGACCAAAAGAAAGTCCGGCTTGTGAAAAGACGGTGAACTCGCTTGTTTTTGGTCCCCCCTCAGCAGGAACTTCTTGATTCGAATATCTATTTCCCCCTTCCCCCATATATTTTCCCCCCTTCTATAAAATCAAAATAATGAATACATGCAAGAAGCAATATTAGAAGTCAACTATATTTTCTTCTTGGTTCAAAATATATACACTAATTTTAGTCTTTTCAGACTTGTCCATTGTATCAGTGAGGGGGTGTTCTTATCACTCCACAACATCTCCCCCTTTTGAAATTTCACTTCCCCCAGAAGTCATATATATATATATATATATTTTTTTTTTTTTTTTTTTTTTTTTGATCAATGTCCAAAGTTGAAGATTTTTGTCTTTTATGTTTGCTAGAGCGTTTCTGTTCTGGTGCTACTTGAGGTCTTGGTCCTTCAAACAAATCATGGATCACCTTAATAGGTTCTTCCCTATGATAATTTGGTTCAGATGTATACCTTTTTTTTAAGCGGGTTATTGTGTCTTTTAATAATCCATTGGGGTGTCCCCATGCAAATTCAATTCTCACCCTCATTGCAAATCTGTTATATCATAGTCTGACAGTAAAAATAATGAATACACGCAGGAGACAATATTAGAAGTCAACTATATTTTATTTATTTATTTTTTTATCTTGGTTCAGAATATATACATTAATTATAATCTTTTCAGACTAGTCCATTGTGTCAGTGAGGAGTGTTTTTTATCACTCCACAATAGAGTCAAATTAAGAATACAGATTTGTATGGTGTCATCATAGGATATGATGGACAGTTAGTATTATTGGTATGGGTGTAGCACTTAAACTCTTTGTAAATAATTGGCAAATCCATTTTAAACATTTCAAGTTTGTTTTAAGGTCATTTAAAGTCTCTATCCAACAACCAAATATTTACAAGCTCGGACATGTATGCATACCTTACTCTTATATAAATACCATTGATTTTTAAGTTAAGGGATTCTTTACTAGGGAGTTGGTGGGAATGATGGTCTTATCTTCATAACTCTTTGGTAAAACCATTAGAGGAAGTAATTGAGTTTGGGGGGTGGGGTTTTAAAAAAAAAAAGTCAATCTTGAAAAGATGACTGAAGTCATTATGAATATTACAATAGTTTAAATGCACCTGATCTGTAGGAATAATAAAAATGTTGAATGGATTTGACAACAACAATAAACACAATTGGATCGGATGGCATTATTTTTAGTTTATTTTTGTTAGGCAGTTAGAATTTTTTTCTGTGTGTGTGTGTATATAATGTGTATATGTGTATATAAATATGTGTATATGTGTGGGTGTATATAAATGTGTATATAATGTGTGGGTGTGTATAAATATATATATATATATATATATATGGAGGTGCATGGTGTAATGATTAGAATTGTAGGAAATGGACTTGTCAACCCGAGTTCAAATCCTGGGCAAGTCTGTGTGCATTCCCCATTGTGCTAATACACTTCAGAAAGATATGCATCCAACTACTCTCCCTCAAGCTATGGGTAAAATAGTAGGGTAGACTGGGCTCTTTATTTTTAGTTTATTTTTGTTAGGCAATTAGAATTTTTTTCTGTGTGTGTGTGTATAATGTGTGTATATGTGTATATATGTGTATATAATGTGTGGGTGTATATAAATGTGTATATAATGTGTGGGTGTATATAAATGTGTATATAATGTGTGGGTGTATATAAATGTGTATATAATGTGTGGATATATATGGAGGTGCATGGTGTAATGATTAGAATTGTAGGAAATGGACTTATCAACCTGAGTTCAATTCCTGGGCGAGTCTGTGTGCATTTCCCATTGTGCTAATACCCTTCAGAAAGATATGCATCCAACTACTCTCCCTCAAGCTATGGGTAAAATAGTAGGGTAGACTGGGCTCTTTAACCATAGCTAGGTAACCAGTGTAGGAGAAGGAAAACTCTAAATTCCAACCTGTTAAACTTTGCTTAAGAAATTGACCTTGTGTCACATCCTGCTCGTGCGGAGGGGTTGGTAAATGTGTGTGTCCATATAATGTGTGTGTGTCAGTAAGGTTTATATTAATTCCTGACCATTTGAATATTTGCCTTTCTTTCTTTTTCTTTTCTTTACCCCAATTGTTTATTTTATTCTAAATATGAAATCATGTGAATTGAGAAGATCGTTTACCTCCAGTAAAAATAATAAATCGCATTCTTGTTTGCTTATTAAATCAAACAAAGTAAATATTAAATGGAGACATAAAACCATTGTATAAAATAATGGTTATTAATATTACTTAAAATAAAGAAATAAGTGTGTGTGTGTATGTATGTATGTATGTATATGTGTGTGTGTATATATATATATATATATATATATATATATATATATATATATATATAATATTGCAACTCTGTATGAAAGGAGTGATGACATTTCAATAATAATTGTAATCCTAAAATGCATAATTCTATTCCTGTTTTCCTTCTTTGAGGCTGGAATCTGGTTGTTGGTCTGGCTGCTGGCTCTTTTGAGTCTGGAACAATTTGGGATTCACTTGAGGATATCTTGCCTTGTGAAGTTTATAGCTTGTAATAATAACACAAAACGGTCTTGATTTTTTTCATGAGTCATTTTATTCCCCAACTCCAAATGCTTTGAGTGACCGACATGCATCTTGCATCTCACCCAGCCACTACTTTGTTCCAAACTCCTTTTACCCCCCTTTCTCTCACTCTCTCTCCGTAACCAACCAGAATTCAAGACTTGGCTTAGTGCTTCATCATCAAAAACTTTCTATGTTAACTACAAGTAATCTATTTGCATTCCTGGCTTTTTCCATCCTATTACATTACATATATGTAGGAAGCGCGTGGTGTAATGGTTAAAGTCATCGGAAATGGACTCGTCGCCCCGAGTTCAAATCCTGGACGTGGTAATTGCATTTCATTTAGCGCTAATATCCTTGGGAAAGGTATGAATCCTACTCTCCTTCCAGCTATGGGTAAATAGTAGGGCAGACTGGGCTCTTTAACCTTGGTTAGGCCACCGGTCTAGGAGAAGGAAAACTCTGAATTCAAACCTGCTGAACTCCGCTTAAGAAATTGACCTTGTGTCGCATCCTGCTCGTGCGGAGGGGTTGGTAAATATATATATTACATATATACACAGATGCTGATAGGTACACATCCTGTGTCCCTGACGCATAAAAATCTAAAAGGACACAGTAAAATCATATACATGCATCCCAGTGTTTTTCTTTTTTTCTTCCCTCACTATTTCAAGTTAACTAAATACATTTCAATAGTTTCTTAAAAGCAAATTACACAAGATAGATTACAAGGTAAGAGTAGCATTCCCAGTTGATTTTTTTTATTTGAGGTTATTGTTATTTAATCACAATTGTAAATGGAGTTCAAAACTGTTTGAATTATACAAATATCCCCAGTGGTTCAAAAGTTATGAGAATTTAAGGCCCGGAAATTGGGGTAAAAAAGTGAACATGA
The DNA here is from genome assembly GCA_023376005.1 of Doryteuthis pealeii. Lineage (NCBI taxonomy): Eukaryota > Metazoa > Mollusca > Cephalopoda > Myopsida > Loliginidae > Doryteuthis > Doryteuthis pealeii. Next base: position 72,633,615 of record CM042151.1, on the reverse strand, counting down.
TTTTGATAAAAAAATCTGTCAACTCATGGACCAATTCAGAACAAGAAATTCAGTAATTTCTTCACCATTTCTTTATTTTTGAAGCAATTTTGATAAAACTTTGCATTCTTATGTAAAATTCTATGTTCTTTCTGATTCTGGTCTTAGATTTTATGTATCTCCATGCTAAAACCCATTATTTGGGGAATAAAAAGTAGGAATGTCAAGATTTTTTTGAGTTTTTAAAAAGTTTACCACAAGATTATTCAACATTTTCATTTTTATATGTATACACATATATAATATTAATTTGAATATATAACATCACTTTGAATTTAAAAATACATTTCTGAATGCTTATGTTATACATAAAAGAAATAGATTACCTATTTACATGTTTTCACACAAACCCGGTCAGTGTTTTGTTTACATCTCTCATAATTTCAAGTTATTTTTTTTTTCTTACCAAAATTGAAACGGACATAAAAAATAATTCAATTGTTAAAAACTCGTAAACATTAAATATTTAGAAAGATTGTTATTTTATTTTCAATGATATAAATATTTAAAAAATTGGACAAGAAATATGCGATGAATTTGTCTGCATAAACGATGACTAGCTGAGAGTTTACGTTACGCCGTATGCCCGTCAGACAAATAAATTTGAGTTTTTTTTTTTGTTTTTTTCTTCAAAATACAAACTTTTGAAGCAAATCCCGAACGGTATAGCAATCTTTACATTTTACAAATTATATATCAAAATAATTCTGAAACTTTCTAATATCATGGACGTTCTTTTTTGCTTCTAATACACATTTTGAACAAATAGCCTTGAAGTTTGCACTATTGTATTTTTACTTCCACGGGTCCTAGAAACAAAAACAAAAAAAGTCACAGTTTGTACTTCCAGGTGTCTTCTAATTGAATGCAAAATTTCAAGAATATTGATAAAGATCAGCCACTTAGATTTTCCAAAGAAATGTAGAGTGTAAAATGTATTCTCAGAAAAAAATTCCTATCACGCATTTTCGGTTGTTTGAAGCAAAATACGTTTTTAACTCGCTGTAAAAAATTATTCAATTAATAAAAACACATACAAATTACATATTTAGAGAGATTATTTTCTTTTCTTTCCAACCATATAAATATTTTTAATATTTAACCATAAATATACGAGAAATTGTGATTTCTAAATCAATAAGATCTGTTGACAGGGTGTTTTTACATCCGAAAGTCACGTAAATTCAAGTTTTTTCTTCAAAATACAAACTTTCAGAGCAAATCCCGAACAGTATAGCAATCTTTAAATTTCACAAATTTTATACGAAAATAATTTTGAAACTCTCTAATATTACGGACATAGTGCTTTTTTTTTTTTTTGTTGCTTCTCTTATATTTTTTAAACAAATAGCCTTGAACTGCCCTCTCATATTTTCATTTCCACAAGTCCAAGAAACAAAAACAAAAAAAGACCCCGTTTGTACTTCCAGGTATCTTCTAATTGAGTGCAAAATCTCAAGAATATTGATAAAGATTAGCTACTTTGATTTTGAACAACAAAACTGCGTGTAGAATTTATCCTTAAAAAAAAAAAAAACATTTTTGTTTTCAGTTGGGATCCATAAATTTTCCCAGGGACTCATTCAAAGCAAATATGTGCATCCCAGGACACACTAAATTAAAAAGCTATCAACATCACTATATATATATATATATATATATATATAATCCAAAAGTCCAGAGAAGAAATCTTCCTTACGACACGAGTTTTATTTTTAAAAAACTGTCACAGTTTGAGAGCTCAATGTGTGCTCTTAATGTTAGTCACAGACCAAATATATAAGTAAAGAAATAACAAAAGACTTAGAGGATTAGCATTATAGTCTATTTCATGGAGCTTATATATATATAATATATATACATACATATAATATGGTAGTATTATTTAGGCAGGCATTGTTAAAGACTACTGAATATTTCTTCTTTATGATCTTTAATTGTAGTTGTTCAAGTCTTCTAATAGTTTTTCATAGATCAGAATCCAGATGGTGGAAAAATTGTCTCATATTTTCTACCCAAGTACTTTTGACCATTTCACTGGTCGTCCTCAGGGTATTGTTAGTTGAAGTGTTTGTAGTGTTTTATTCATTTGTATTTATTCATTTTTTATTCAATTAGGAGAGTCTATTTTTAATTTTTTTGAGGGTTGCTAAAGTTAGTGTGTTAGTTATTAAAATATTAAACTTTAATGTTTTTGGGTCCAATATGTGATACTTTCATTTTTATGTTAATTTTAATCTTCAAATATCTTCCCAAAATGACAATTTATTTAGATCCATTTGTCTTATTTCTTTTGATAATGGTCTAACAAGTAGTTTACCTCTGTTGCTTGGGGTTTTAGAATACACTGACTGCACCTCTACAGAGAGGTAAGACCACTCCAGTGGGGCCACCTGTTGGCCGTGGGTGGCGACCTGTGATGCTTAAGGATGGAACCCTAGTGGCTGAGTAGTCCATGACATGCAACTCTCCACGAGCAGTCAGAGAGGTCCCTCTGATCAATCGGCTGGTCACATCAAGCCCTAGTACCTATATAATTGTCCCAACTCTGTTGCTCTTCCGGCAAACCCCACCCGTTTTTATCATATATGAGCTAGAAGGAAGAGGCTGAAGGTCTTAGTGTCCTGTGTATAACGTTAAACTCTATCTGATGGTGAAGTTTCAAATCTGGAGCTCTAGGGAATGTGGAGTACTCCTTCATCGCTATTACTCCCAAGTCCACTCTGACCCAGAGTGGTAGTACTGGTTAGGGTCCCATCTCTGAAGTAAATAGAAAAAAATGAGCTCCAGAATTTCAGTGTTTTGTATAAAATAAACTTGTAACAACATTCACCCTAGGTTGCTTGAGCTGGCTCCATCCAATGAATTCACTGTATCCCGAATGAAAGAATTCATGAAAAGAGTAACAAGAGAATATGAAATTCATAAGCAATCCCCAAACCGTGCACCCTTATGGCAAGCCCCAACCCCTTTTTATCATATGGGTGCTAGAAGGCGGTGGCTGCGGGTCTACATGTCCTGGGAATGACGTTAAACTCTATCTGATGGTGAAGTTCCAGTTCTGAAGGTTTGGGGAATGTGGAGCACCCCTTCATCACCATTGCTCCCTGATCCACTCTGACCCGAAGTGGTAGTACCAGTTAGGGTCCCATCTATGGGTTAAATAGAAAAATGTATTTATAAAAAAATTGTATTATCCATTAAGAATTTATTTATTTCAAAACTTTATCGGCATTAAATGACCCACTGAGGTTGATATGCCGTAAAACAAACCAAACCAAAAAACCAAACCATGCCTGCATATCTCGGTCAGGGGATGGAGTTGCCCCTGTTTGCTGCAGATTTTCTACAGATGCAGTGACAAGTACGCCTACAGCCGTTGATTCCTGACAATAATGGAGTCACCCTTTGGATTTTTACCAGATTCCTTTTAGCTGGGTTGTTGCCCTAATACCACTAGGTGACAAACCTGTCCACCTTGGTTGACCCTACTGGGAACTTGAGGTATGGACGACATAGCTCTGGTACTACCACATTGTCACCAGCCTGCCACAGTGAGGAGGGGTAGGATTTTGGGTTGGAACCTGGGAAGGGGTACTTCACAATCTTCTGAGCTCCAGTGAACCATTGAGACTTTGTGTGTCATTAGTTCATTTATATAATCATATTTTTTAAATCTTATTATAATGCAGATTACGTAACTGTCTGTCTGTTGCCGAAACGTCACCGCTGATCTCACAATTTCCTTATTTATTTAAGTTATATTCTCAACGATTATGAAATAGTCATTATTTAATCTTAATTAACACCTTATTTATTAACGATGTCTCCATTAAAGTCTAGCTGAGTTAGATTTGCCGCAAAATTGCCCATGTTATTAATGCATTTAAAATCCTGAAATGTGTGTTATATATCTCTAAGAAATAAAAATTGACATAATATATGGTGGAAATAATTTGCATAATGATTTTAACAAAACTGGGTTTAATAGTTATTTGCTGTTACTGATTTGTAGTATTATCATGTTTTATATAGAAATCAATTAAAATAAGTGTAATATTTTTATATTGTTTTTATTTATCTTCATTAATCATTCTAATTTAATATATTTTATCACATTAAAACTAAACAGGGGGCGCATACTTTTGCTAGTTTTCCTAATTAACCTGTTGTCTGCCTTTGTCACTTATATGAGCTGTTAGTATCAAAGATCTGCTCGTTGATTCTCGATAAAACTTTTTCTAGATAAGTTTAGTTTAATGATAACCTGTCTTTAGAGGAAAGATAAATTGTTATGCTTATGTTTCGATTAGTTTGAATCTTTTTCCTTTTCTTTCTTCTGCAATTGTATGCATTTATCCAACCCATCCCCAAAGGGCTGGATGTGACACAAGGTCATTTTTTTAAGCAGAGTAAAACTGGTTTGAATTTGGAGTTTTCCTTCTCCCAGACTGATTGCCAAACCAAACTGTATTCACGCATAGTAACAACCCAACCTGAGAAATCATTTTTAATAGTTTGGCTAATATATAGATGAACACAATATAGGAACCTTGAAAGTAAATTGAAATAAAAATATCAATAAAGACTGATGTTATTGGATTTTACACTTGAAGTTATACAAGAAACGCCAGTAAATATATTTTTTTTCTAAATGATCGTGATTCTTCCTGTAAACATGTTGGAATGATAAACGTGCAAAAACAATGACATCATTATTTGAATAAGATCTTCAAAAGTTCTTTGATGCCTGTTTGATCAACAATCAAACTATTAAAAATGATTTCCTAGGTTGGATCATTACTATACACGGATATACAAGGAACAACTAAGGAAGGCAGGAGGATACAGCAATAAAGATAACAGTCCAAAATATCAAAATTATAGACATCAAGTCTCATCTCAAAAATGCAAATAATATATAAATAACTTTGAATTGTTATAAACACACTTGACATCATTTATTTAATCATTAAAAAAACAAAAAAAAAAAACGAAAAAAAATATTCAGTGTAAATAATTGAAGAGGTTAATACCTTTTTAGGTAGCTGTGAACTTATCAACAACTCGTACTCTAAGTTTATACTTAAGATACTCTGCTGATAATTACTTTCTTTAGGTCATTTGACTCTCAGCACTTCTCTCAGGAAGTAGACCAAAAATTGCATGAAGCAGAAGGAAAAATAAAGTAAAGGGAAATAATTCAGATTTTCATACATAGAAGTTATTTCCCTTTAACTAAAAATAAAATGAACTTATATACTTTTTGCCTATAAAGTTTGAATAGTGTAAAGCTTGGTAATAATTAATAACTAATGATATCGTTTTTTTTTGTTTTGTTTTTCCCTCCATTAGAAACAATAAAATCATGATTAATTTCTTTTCTTCGTTCTTTTCTTTTTTCTTTTCTTTTTTAAACATTTTTTTAATTTAAAATTTTATTATTAAAATATTTATTTTTTATTATTTTAAAAATTTCATTCATTCATTTATTGGTTATTTCCTATAAGTCTAACATGATCAAAGGGGAACCATTCTTGACTGATAAATTATTTATTTTCCCATTAAACTAACCTTAACCCTAACCCGTATTTTTTTTTCTAGTAGATCAATAAATAAATGAATAATTTATCAGTCAAGAGTGGTTCCCCTTTGATCATGTTAAACTCATAGGAAATAACCCTCAATAGTTATAAACTAATATCTAATAAATCTATAGAAAATAGTTTTGTTGATTGTGCATATCTTAATAATGGCCAAAAGGTTGGACTCTGGGGCTAATAATTATTCTATCATTAGAGTATAAACATGGAATAGGTACTTATCTACAAGGTCATGAGAGGTCACCAAAGTTCAATTTAGGGTCAAAAATAGTATTTCTTGGAAAGAGATAATTAATTTATTATAGAATGTCTAGTTAAAGGTTAAAGTCCAAGTTCACCATAGAGCAACAGTTAGCAAGATTATATTCTTCAATCTTTGTTGCTTATGTGACCCTGTTGCCTTGTGTCAAATGAAACTGCAATGGTTAGCAAGCTAGTCTCACCAGTCATTATTACTCACTGAGTGCTTCCTACTCACATGGCCTTGTGTCTTTCTAAGCTAAACTTAGAATATATATCTGTTAGGCAGATTAATCTCAAAAGCCAGTACTATTGTAGTGACCTTGATCCTCACTGGGTGCCTACTAAGCTTAATAAATACTAATGGAATCTGTGAATATACCACAGTATGATAATTTAGTTATTGCTACTTTTGATATGTTTAAGAATAACAAAATAGTTCAATATGTAAAAAGTATGATAATATTCTAATTCTTTTTTTTCTTTCTTTTCATCTGATCATTATGTCCGATGGAAACAGATGCTATTGTTTCTTTGTGCTCACCCTCTTTCTCTTTCTCCTCTCTTTCTTTATTTCTTATATTATTTCTGTGTAGCATGTTTTTTTTTCTTCTTTCTTTATAATAAAAACGGAAGGGTCCATTATTTAGTTGAAGTGATGAAACTTTCATCTTGAAAAATTTGACCGGTTTCATTTTTAAGCAGACAGTGTTGCAAGATGATAACAGTGGTATTTTGTAGGAACCTCAGAATTATTATAGAGTACCTCACTATAAAGTTGAAGTTAACGTTAGCGGGTGGCCTATTGTTGGTATCAGCTAGACAGCCTCTCCCCTTTTCAGTAGCACTAGACCAGGGAGATTGTTTTTGCTGAAGTGGATCACCACACCTACCATCAGCTCCTCCACTTTACCGCACAGAGCCAGGGTTAACTAGCTAATTCTTCAGCCTATGACTACTGTAAATCCCTCCCGATTTTGGATGTTAGCAGTAAAGTAGTAGTAAAAATAAATAAATAAATTTAAAAAAACTTGTTTTTGCTGGCCATTCCTTATCAGTGATATTTAATTAAGACTTTTGATATGCCTCACATATTGATATTTATTAAATTTAGTCTGGCACAAGGTCACTAATCTTCAGCATTTCAGTCTTGGAAGACTATATAGTTATTGTGCCCCTGAAGTTACAGTGCCTCCTGAATATTGGACTTCACAGTCACAGGAGGTGCTGTAACTTCAGGGGCACAATAACTATATAGTCTTCCAAGACTGAAATGCTGAAGATTAGTGGCCTTGTGTCTGACTAAATATAATATCAACTGAATCAAAGTTCTCCCTAATTCAACAATTAATTAATTAGAAATTCCTAGAAAACAAAATTAAACTGAATTTGTAGATTAGGGCATCACTGAAAGTTCAGGGGTCATATTTTGCTTGATAGGAATTTTTCTTCTCTTTCTACCCCCCCCCCCCAGATAGACATCACCCCATCCCACCACCATTTCCCCATAAAGAACTTTGAAAGCAGTTGATTTTAAGGAAATCGAGCTTATCCCCCAACCTAAAGACTGGATGCTCCCCTTCATAAGGAAGTTTTTCTACTACATTAGTTAGGTTGGTTGTCAACCCTCCCCCCAAACAGTCCATCTGGAATATCATAACATTCTTTTCCCTCTTGTTAATGGGGGGGGGTCACTTATGTCTGCCCCCTGTCCTATCAAATCCTTAACTAAGCTTGAGGAATTTGGACATTTTTTCCTTTTTTTTTCTTTCTTTTTCTTTTTCTAATCTTGTAAATGTAATTTAATGAACTGTGGAAGTTTTCTTCCTAAGTGGATGTGTGTGTGTGTGTGTGTGTGTGTGTGTGTGTATATATATATATATATATAATATATATATATATATATATATATATATTGAATGGTATCCAGTGTGTGAATGGTATCAAGTGTGTGTGTATGTGTGTGTGTATATATATATATGAATGGTATCAAGTGTATGTGTGTGTATATATATATATATATATATATATATATATATATATATGAATGGTATCAAGTGTGTGTGTGTGTGTGTGTGTGTGTATATATATATATATATATATATATAATGTTATTTGGTAGATGGCCGTTGAGCGAAAAGCTTCATCCGCCCTTTGTAAGGTCTTACTTTTTCGTCCTGCTGGATGTCTAGCCATCCTCTTCACCAGACAAGCTTGGTGGGGTAACCGTTTTAGTCGCTGATGACCCAACTATGAAACAGGTAGTACTGGATTACATAGTATTCGTAGCGCTTTGAGCGACCTGACTACATATACATAGATATATATACACAGATATATATACACGTATGCATTTCTGAATATATACATGTACATACATATATCTATTTCAGAACGTCAATCGTCAAAGTAAACGGATTGAAATTCATTATTGGAATTGGAAGTAAAGTATTATTTATTATTAATATCATCATCATTATTATTATTATTATTATTAGGTCTGCTTTCGGATCAGCAAGGCAAGTGATACCTTTGGAAAATTAGACAGAAGGTTGTGGAGTTGCCGTGGAATTTCAGTTGCAACTAAAGTCAAGGTCTATGTTGCATGTGTTTTATCTGTTCTCCTCTATTCTTGTGAGACTTGGACCACATACAAGGAACATCTTAAACGTCTCGAGCGCTTACACCTGCAATTCCTATGACAAATATTAGGGGTACGTTGGCAAATGTACGGCAGTGACATTGAGGTTCTGGAACGAGCCAAATGTCAAAGTATAGAATCTCTCATAACCAAGCATAGATTGAAGTAGAGTGGGCATTTGGTAAGGATGAACGATGGGCGACTTCCTAAACAATTGTTATATGGGGAACTTGTAAACGGAAAGCATTTGGCTCAAGGGCCTAAGATGCGATACAAGGATTGCCTGAGGTCGACCTTGAAAAGGTGTAACATCAAGACCTGGGAAAGTAAGGCTTTGGACTGTGGGCAGTGGAGAAGAGCTTTGCAGGAGGGCACAAAAAAAGACCAACCATATGCAGCATGAGCGGTTGAAATGAGATGTTCGCCGAATAAAGAAGTAGACAACCAAGGGCTTCAAATTGGTCTACTGTGTGACCAGTGTGGAAGGCTATGTCTGAGCAAGGCTGGCCTGATCAGTCACCAAACTGTGCATCGGCGGGATGGACCAATAAAATACCCTGTGCTCCCTGGAATAACTTGTAAATGTGGGAAGATGTACAAGACTTTGGCAGGGCTAAAGAGCCACTTTCGAGCAGCTCACTGTTGAACTTGTTGCTCACTGTTGTATTCTTTGAACTTTTGAACTTATTTATTTATTTACTTATTTTTTTATCAAACAATGGCAGTACTTGAAAACGAGTTTGCTACCATCACATATATATGTATACATGTGTGTGTAGGTGAATGGTATCAAGTGTTTACATGATAGGATTCAAACAAAATTGAGAACTCAAATGTACACAAAGATTTTGCGTGTATACATATCAGTGTCTGTGCATATTTTTACATATACAAAGTATATATTATGATTGAATATATGAAAACCTTAATTCATCAGAATAAATTTATTTTGACTACTTCACCTCTTCAAGTCAGATTTCCTAATGACAATAATTACATATTATATATGTGTGTATGTATATATAAACATTATCTTAAAAGCTATCTCCGGCAAAGTGCTATTGACTTGTCGGGTTTCCCAACCTTTCAGACCCAGGACACAAGGCTTAACTCGTGGAGGTCTTGGGGGCTGTGATCTTCAAAAAGAAACGGGCAAAAAGACAACAAAAAAAAGAAAGAATTGTCAAAAAAATCACTGAAAACATTCACAGTAATTAAATTGTGATCCAAAATTTCAGGATTGCGGATCTAGATTCAGCTCACAATGTTTTTAATTTGCTCACAGTTGGCAAGATTCCTAAATGGTATGATATGTTGGGCTATGCCCTCTGGGAGTAAAGTTGAAAAAATGTGATACTCTAACACACTGACATTTGTATTTATTTTTCAGTGATGAATATTATTTTAAGTTTTTATTATCTAGGCTTAATCTTTTCATTTGGTTTATTAAAAAAAATTAATCTGAAGTTGCCTGAAAAGAATTTTAAAAAAAAAAAAAAAAAAAAAAAAAATCCATCAAACAGCCCCCCCCCCCATTTATGCATAATTATCAGGGACATTATATTTACCTAATAGCTTAAAAGCTGCCCTATTGGCTGGTAATTAAATTAGTTACTTATAGATATAGCAAAAGGTAATTTTTATATACGCGTATTTGATGGCATATAGGACGCACTTTTTTTCCCAAAATTTTGGCTAAAAAATTACTTTGTGTCTTAAAGATCGTAGGTGAAGTTGGAGACCTTGGCTAATCTTCTCTATGATGCTCACTAACCCAGTTTATTGTGTATACTTATTGCTTTTTCTGTACTACCAAATTGCTTTTATACAAACTATGCTTCAGCTAGACTGTTTTCAACAATATATGCTTAAATACACTATAAACCTTTTTTTTTCCCTGAATCTGACCTGCTAATTAGGGGGGGGGGTCTTATATGCCGTCAAATAAAGTAGTTTTAAAAATTTATAAAATCATACATAACATGACATCCACAACAAGTTTATGGTAACTTATTGCTAGGGTTGAGTCTATAATATATATATATATATATAATATATATATATATATATATATATGAGCAGAAAATTTTGGACAAAATCAAACCTAAATATGTAGTTTTGTGTAGAAACAAGGGAAAAAAAAAATTAAAACTATAAAAGAACCTTTTCTGCATTTAAAGAAAAAAAATAATAGTAATAATAATTAAGTAGTGAATATACACGTTTGGATTATTTGGACTATTGTCCTCATCTTTATTGTTATCTATACAACGTTTCGTCCGATATGCCCTCCAGCTTCTTAAGGTATTTCTTGTCAGACTTGGGAACCTTCCTCTTGAAACTTGGGAACCTTCTGTCCTAATCGGGAGCCTTCTTGAAACTTTGAGCCAATACAATAAAAATGAGGACAATAGTCCAATAATTCAAATGATACAAATTATCAATCGTCATCTAAAAAAGTTAAGAGAAATAACATTTGATATGTTTTACTTAAATATTATTACAAAATAGTTCAGTATATAAAAAAATGATCTTGATGCTCTCTCTCTCTCTCTCTCTCTCTCTCTCTCTTCTTTACTTCTTTTTCTTTTCATTATGTTCAATTGAAACATATTAGCATTATCGCTTCTGTGCGTTCACTCCCTCTCAATATATTTCCCCTATTCTCTTCTTCTTTCTTATATTTTTCCGTATTGCATGTCCTTTTCCTTCCCTTTCTTTCTTTGATAAAAATGAATGGTTCATTATATAGCTGTGGTGACGAACACTCATAAGAATTCGGAGATAGGTGACTCTAGATAATCAGGATTTACATTTTTTTTTTCATTTCAGCTTGGATGATTTGGACAGTCTAATTTTTAACCAGAGGGTGTCGCAAGATAATAACAGTCGGAATATTAAGGAACAAGCATATTAATATATAGATAAATTTTTACAAGACCGACTGCTGTTTAAATTATACTTATGAATCCCCCCCACACACCACAAACCCTTTGATAATAGCAGTCCTGGTTTTTACCTGAAAAAAAACTTTCCTAATGAAGGTTAATTATTGTAATTAACTTTAAGTCATGTCTATGCCATATTAATATGATAATTTTCTTTAATTATGAAAAATAAAAAAATCTCTGCAGTTTATTCAGCTTTTTGCATTTTGTAAGCCTACCCCCCCCCCCAAAAAAAAAACCCATCATTTTTTAGCTTTGAGAATAGAGTATCAATTAAACCTTCAATATCTTATTATAATGGAGATTTGGTGTCTGTAACTGAAACTATGTTACTGCTTGCACTCCAATACCCTCGGAATTGCTTAAGTTTATCAATGAGATAGTGAAAATCATTAATACATAGATTAAATCTTATTTATTAACGATGTCTTATGAGTTAGATTTGTCTCAAAACCTGCCCACATTACTATTTAAATCCTGCAATGTGTCTTATATATAATGTAAACCTTTAATTTCTTAGTGAAAAAAGAAAGAATAAAGGGCTTACATACTATATGGGTGTGGTTAATTTGCATACTGGTTTAACAAAAACCCGGTTTTAATTAAATAATTACTTTGTGTTATCTCTAATTTTATTTTGTCTCCAATGTATTAAAATTAATCCTTCCTGGTCCGGAAAGAGGAGATGGTTGTCCTTACAAGGAATTCCTTTTTAGGGGGGGGGGGGTCTTATTCCTGGCAAGGAGGGCACAACATTCTAGATAAGACAAAGATGACAGTTTGGTTGGGTTGTTTGTTTTAAGCATAATGAATCCTTTTCGGATTATTTAATGTCGAAACAAGTCATTTTTGAAAAAAGTTTCTATGTTCTAAGTTCTTATATCTTTCAAATTGATATAAATAAGTAAAAAGAAAGTTTGTTGGAGAGGCCTATTGTTGGTATCAGCAGACAGCAAAGGGAGTCCTATCCCCTTTTCGGTAGCGCTAGACAGGGAAATTGTTTTTTACTGGGAGGTGGAGCATCACACCTAACCATCAGTTTCCCACTTTTCTGCACAGATCAGATGGCCCGAATCTGAGCTAACTCAGGATGAGCTAGTAGGAGAATGGCATCAAAGCCAGAAACAAGGTTATTTAAGTGCAAAAAAACTGTGAGTGTGAAAAAAAAGTTGTACTTCAAGTTCCTTAACTGGTGAATTTTTGTAGAATGTATTTCATGGATGTATTTTTATATTTGATTCATAATTTTCGATATATTATTTAATTTTTCCCTCTAGAGGATAAATGTCATCCATGTTAATATCTCAAATAAATCCCTCATATTATTATAGACATTCAACACAAATTCAGACATAGTACATTAAATGTTATATATGTCATAGTAGGAATCTTTTTAACTTTCTAATACCCCCGCCAAGTCTTGAAAATATCTTTCAGAAATGAGATATCCAAAAAGTTTGTAATGGAAATTATCGACCAATTCACACATCTTGGTAGCAATATCTCATCTACTGATGTGATGTCAACATACACACAATAAAGCAGGACTGCTTTTTGACAGGTATTGATCATATGGAAATCTGATCTCTCTGTTATAAACAGGATTCCTTCAAGTTGTGCACCATGTCAGTGCATTGTATGGTTGCAACACTGAACGAAATGCTTGATGGGGTTTTAGATACACCACTGAACCTCCCCCCAATGATGTGGGTGGCGAGACGTGGATGTTTAAGGATTCCTGGTGGATGAGCAGTCCATGCATGCAACAAAACTACTTTGGCCCTTCTTAGCTAGACAGCTGGTTGGAGAAAGCCCGTACGCTCATTTGGCTGTCAAATCAAACCCTAGCACCTATAATGATTGTCCAACCCTATTGCCTTATGGAACCCCAACCCTTGTTTATCATATCATGTGTTAGAAACAGTGGTTGGAGGGTCTTATTTGTCTGGGTATGAAGCTAAACATCTGATTGAGTTCAATTCTGGAGTTGGAAAGTGTGGAGTAGCTGTCCTACACAACCATCACTTCCAGTTTCATTCTGACCGGTGGAATAGTAGTACCTGTTAGGGTCCAATGTATAGGTTAAATAGAAAAAAATGTGGTTTTTTTAAATTGAAAGTACCATCAGAAGGAATTCATTCAATCTTTGTCAGGATTAAATGACCCACCAGTTTGAATATAACCGTAAAACATTAAAAAAATTGATGCTGTTTTGCACAATCCTGGAAGCAGCCCCTACAAAACAGCTGTACAGCCCACATATGAAATTAAGAAAACTAGCAAAAATATGTGCACTCAGACATAAGTATTTAAATTTTAATGTAATTAATACATTAATTAGAAGGACTAACAAAATTAAATAAGAATGCATGTAAAAGATTACACTTATTTTGATATATTTAATTATTTCTATATAAATCATTCATAGGATTGATTTTAATACTGGAGAACTAAATAAAAGTTAGAGATAACCAAGTAATTATTTATTAAACCCGGTTTGTTAAAAACCAGTATGCAAATTAACCAACAACCATATAGTATGTAAGCCCTTTTCTTTTCGTTTTTTTTACTAAGAAAAAGTTACATAATATATTAAGACCACATTGCAAGGATTTTAAATAGTAATGTGGCAGGTTTTTGACGACAAATCTAACTCATAGAGACAAATCGTTAATAAATAAGATTTAATGCTATGTATTAATGATTTTCAGCTATCTCATTGATAAACTTAAGCAATCCGGGGTATTGGAGTGCAAGCAGTAACATAGTTCAGTTACAGACACCAAATCTCCATATAATAAAGAATATTGAAGGTTTAAATTGATACTCTATTTCAAAGCTAAAAATGATGGGTTTTTTTTTTGGCGGGGGGGGGGGTAGGCTTACAAAAATGCAAAAAAGCTGATAAACTGCAGAGATTTTTTTTTTTTCATATTAAAGAAAATTATTCATATATTATGGCATAGACATGACTTAAAGTTAATTACAATAATTAACTTCATTAGGAAAGTTTCATTAGGTAAAAACCAGGACTGCTATTATCAAAGGGTTTGTGTGTGTGGGGGGGATTCATAAGGTTATTATTTAACAGCAGTCGGTCTTGTAAAAAATTTATCTATATATTATATGCTTGTTCTTAATATTCTTACTGTTATTAATCTTGCGACACCTCTGGTTAAAAATTAGACTGTCCAATCATCCCCAAGCTGAAAGAAAAAAATGTAATCCTGATTATATGAGTCAACCTTTGCCGAATCTTATGAGTGTCGTCACCACAGCTATATAATGAACCATTTCATTTTTTTCAAGAAAGAAAGGGAAGGAAAAGGACATGCCAATACGGAAAAATATAGAAAGAAAGAAGAGAATAGGGGAAATATATTGAGAGGGAGTGAACGCAACAGAAGCGATATCTATATGTTTCAATTGAAAAGCATAATGAAAGAAAAGAAGTAAAGAAGAGAGAGAGAGAGAGAGAGAGAGGAGTCAAGATATTTTTTTATATACTGAACTATTTGTAATAAATATTTAAGTAAACATATCATGTTATTTCTCTTAATAACTTTTT
>CM042151.1:72423615-72618566 GCA_023376005.1 Doryteuthis pealeii | reverse complement strand
AGATGACTATTGATAATTTGTATCATGATATGACTATTGTCCTCATTTTATTGTTATTGGGCCTCAAAAGTTTCAAGAAGGCTCCCGATTAGGACAGAAGGTTCCCAAGTTTCAAGAAGGTTCCAGTCTGACAGAAATACCTTAAGAAGGCTGGAGGGCCATTATCGACGAAACGTGTAATAGTAACAATAGATGAGGACAATAGTCCAGAAAATTCACCAACGTGGTATATTCACTACTATTATTTACTATTATTTTTCTTTAAATTCAAGAAAAGGTTCTTTTATAGTTTAATTTTTTTTCCTTTGTTTCTACACAAAACTACTTTTAGGTTTTGATTTTGTCCAAATTTTCTGCTCATATATATATTATATATATATATGTATATATTAATATATATTATTAGACTCAACCCTTAGCAATAAGTACCATAAACTGTTGGTGGATGTCATGTTTATGTTATGTTTTATAAAATTTTTAAAACTACTTTATTTGACGGCTATAAGACCCCCCCCCCCCTAACGCAGGTCAGATTCAGGAAAAAAAAAGGTTTATAGTGTATTTAAAAAAAAAAAATGCATTATATTGTTTGAAAACAGTCTACTGAAAGCATAGTTTTATAAAGGCAATTTGGTAGTACAGAAAAAGCAATAAGTATAACAATAAAACTGGTTAGTGAGCATCATAGAGAAGATTAGCAAGGTCTCCAACTTCTACGATCTTTAAGACACAAAAGTAATTTTTTAGCCAAAATTTTGGAAAAAAAGTGCGTCCTATATGCCATCAATACGTATATTAAAAAAATATCCCTTTTTGCTATATCTATAATAAATAATTAATTACCAGCCAATTAGGGCGCTTTTAAGCTATTAGGTAAATATAATGTCCCTGATAATTAGTGCATAAATGGGGGGGGGGGCTGTTTGATATTTTTTTTTTTTTTTTTTTTTTAATTTTTTGCAGGCACTTCAGATTAATTTTTTTAATAAACAAATGAAAAGATTAAGCCTAATAATAAAAACTTAAATAATATTCATCACTGAAAAATAAATACAATGTCAGTTGTGTTAGAGTATCACATTTTTTCAACTTTACTCCCAGAGCGGCATAGCCCAACATATCATACATTTTAGGAATCTTGCCAACGTGAGGCAAATTAAAAACATTGTGAGCTGAATCTAGATCCGCAATGCCCTGAATTTGGATTCACCATTTTTTAATACTGTGAATGTTTTCAGTGATTTTTGTTGACAATTCTTTTTTTTTTGTTGTCTTTTGCCCGTTTCTTTTTGAGATCACAGCCCCCAAGACCTCCACGAGTTAAGCCTTGTCCTGGGTCTGAAAGTTGGGAAACCCCGACAAGCAATAGCACTTTGCCGGAGAATAGCTTTAAGAATGTTTATATAGTACATACAATATATAAATGTAATTTATGTCCATAGGAAATCTGATGAAAGAGGTGAAGGTAGTCAAAATAAAATTTATTTCTGATGAATTAAGGTTTTCATATATTTCAATCTAATATATACTTGTATATGTAAAAAATGCACAGACATGATATGTATACACGCAAAATCTTTGTTGTACATTTGAGTTCTCAATTTTGTTGAATCCTATCATGTAAACACTGGATACCAATTCACCTACACAACATTATTACATATATATGTGATGGTAGCAAACTCGTTTTCAAGTACTGCCATGTTTGATAAAAAAATAAGTAAATAAATAAATTAAGTTTCAAAAGTTCAAAGAATACAACAGTGAGCATCAACAAGTTCACAGTGAGCTGCTCGAAAAGTGGCTCTTTAGCCCTGCAAAGTCTTTGTACATACTTCCCACATTTACAAGTTATCCAGGCACAGGGTATTTTATTGGTCCATCCGCCGATGCACAGTTTGGTGACTGATCAGGCAGCCGTGCTCAGACATAGCCTTCCACACTGGTCAACAGTTAGACCAATTTTGAAGCCCTTGGTTGTCTACTTCTTTATTCGGGCGAACATCTCATTTCAAAACCGCTCATGCTGCATTATGTTGGTCTTTTGTGCCCTCCTGCCAAAGCTCTTCTCCACTGCCCACAGTCAAAGCCTTACTTCCCAGGTCTTGATGATTACACCTTTTCAAGGTCGACCTCAGCTCCTTGTATTCGATCTTAGGCCTTGAGCCAAATGCTTTCCGTTTACAAGTTCCCCATTAACAATTGTTTAGAAGTCGACATCGTTCATCCTTACAAAATCCCACTCTACTCAATCTATGCTTGGTTATGAGAAGATTCATATACTTTGACATTTGGGTCGTTCCAGAACTTCAATGTCACTGCCGTACATTTGCCAAACTACCCCTAATATTGGTCATAGGAATTGCAGTGTAAACGCTCGAGACGTTTAATGTTCCTTGTATGTGCCAAGTTCACAGAATAGAGGAGAACAGATAAAACACATCAACATAGACCTTGACTTTAGTTTGCAACTGAAATTCCCGGGCAACTCCACAACTTCTGTACTAATTTTCCAAAGTATCCACTTCCTTTGCTGATCGAGCAGACCTATAATAATAATAATATAATGATGATGCATATTAATAATAATAATACTTTACTTCCAATTCCAATAATGAATTTCATCCGCTTTACTGCGATGACGTTCTGAAATATGATTATTATGATGTACATGTATTATTCAGAAATGCAACGTGTATATATATCTTGTATATATATCTATGTATATGTAGTAGGTCGCTCAAAGCGCTACGAATACTATGTTAATTCCAGTACTACTGTTTCATAGTTGGTCATCAGCGACTAAAACGGTTACCCCACAAGCTTGTCTGGTGAAAGAAGGATGGCTAGACATCCAGCAGGACGAAAAAGTAAGACCTTACAAAGGGGATGAAGCTTTTCGCTCAACGGCCATCTACCAAATAAACTTATATATATATATATATATATATTATTACACACCACACACACACACACAACCACACTTGGATTACCATTCATAATTATTATATATTATATATATTTATATATATATATACACACACATAACACTTGATACCATTCATATATAATATATACACACCACACATACACACACACTTGATACCATTCACCACACTGGATACCATTCAATATTATATATATATATTATATATATATATTATATAATATATATATACACCACCACACACACCACACACACACACACACACTCCACTTAGGGAGAACTTCCACAGTTCATTTAAATTACCATTTACAAGATTAGAAAATAAAAAGAAGAAAAAAAAGGAAAAATGTCCAAATTCCTCAGCTTAGTAAGGATTTGTAGGACAGGGGGCAGACAAAGTGACCCCCCCCATGAAACAAGAGGGAAAAGAATGTTATGATATTCCAGAAGACTGTTGGGGGAGGGTTTGGACAACCAACCTAACTAATGTAGTAGGAAAAACTTCTTATTGAGGGGAGCATCAGTCTTTAGGTTTGGGGGATAAGCTCGATTTTCCCTTAAAAATCAACTGCTTTCAAAGTTCTTTATGGGAAATGGTGGTTGGGATGGGGTGATGTCTATCTGGGGGGGGGGGGGTTAAGAAGAGAAGGAAAATTCCATCAAGCAAAAATATGACCCTGAACTTTCAGTATGCCCTTAATCTACAATTCAGGTTAATTTTGTTTTCTAGAATTTCTAATTAATTAATTGTGAATTAGGGAAACTTTGATTCAGTTGGATATTATATTTAGTCAGACACAAGGCCACTAATCCAGCATCAGTCTTGGAAGACTATTATAGTTATTGTGCCCCTGAAAGTTACAGCACCTCTGTGATGTGAAGTCCAATATTCAGGAGGCACTGTAACTTCAGGGCACAAAACTATATAGTCTTTCCAAGACTGAAATGTGAAGATTAGTGCCTTGTGCCAGACTAAATTTAATAAATATCAATATGTGAGGCATATCAAAAGTCTTAATTAATATTACTTGCATAAGGAATGGCAGCAAAACAAGTTTTTTTAAAATTTGATTTATTTATTTTTACTACTACTTACTGCTTGACATCCAAAAACGGGAGATTTACAGTATCATAGGCTGAAATTGCTAGGTTACCCTGGCTCTGTGCAGGCTAAAGTGGATGAGGCTGATGGTAGGTGATGGTGATCCACTTCAGCAAAAACAATCTCCCTGGTTAGTGCTAGCTGGAAAAGGAGAGAGGCTTCTAGCTGATACCAACAATAGGCCACCTGCTAAACGTAACTTCAACTTTATATGAGGTACTTATAATAATTCTGAGGTTCCTACAAAATACCACTGTTATCTCTTTGCACCATGTCTGCTTAAAAATGAAACGGTTAAAATTTTGTCAAGATGAAAAGTTTCATCACTTCAACTAAATAATGGACCCTTCCGTTTTATTATAAAGAAGAAGAAAAAAACATTGCTACCGAAATAATATAAGAAATAAAGAAGAGAGAGAAGATAAAGAGGGTGAGCACAAAGAACAATAGCATCTGTTTTCCATCGGACATTTAATGATCAGATGAAAGAAAGAAAAAAGAATTAGATATTTATCATACTTTTTACATATTGAACTATTTGTTATCTTAACATATCAAAAGTAGCAATAACTAAATTATCATACTGTGGTATATTCACAGATTCCATTATATTTATTAAGCTTGAGTAGGCACCCAGTGAGGATCAAGGTTCACTCAATAGTACTGGCTTTTGAGATTTAATTGCCTAACAGATATATATTCTAAGTTTAGCTTAGAAGACACAAGGCCATGTGCAGTAGGAAGCACTCATCGTGAGTAATAATGACTGGCGTGAGATAGCTGCTAACCATTGCAGTTCCTATTTGACACAAGGCAACAGGAGGTCACATAAGCAACAAAATGAGGAATATAATCATTGCTAACTGTTGCTCTATGGTGAACTACTGTTAACCTGTAACTAGACAGTCTATTAATTAAATTTACATTATCTTTTCCAGTAGAAATTACTATTTTTGACCCTAAATTGAACTTTGGTGAACCTCTCATGACTTGTAGAAAGTACCTTTCCATGTTATTAACTTCTAATATAGAATATTAATTAGCCCCAGAGTTCCAATGTGGGTGATAGATATGCACAATCAACAAAACTCATTTTCTATAGATTTATTAGGATATTAGTTTATAAACTTATTGAGGTATTCCTATGAGTTTTAACGATGATTCAAAGGGGAACCACTCTTGACTGATTTAAATTATTCATTTATTTTGATCTTACTAGAAAAAAAATACGGGTTAGGGTTAAGGTTAGTTAATGCGGAAATAAATAATTTATCAGTCAGAATGGTTCCCCTTTGATCATGTTAGACTTATAGGAAAATAACCAATAAATGGATATTGAATGAAATTTTAAAATAATAAAAAAATAAATATTTTAATAATAAAATTAAATTAAAAAAATGTTTAAAAAAGAATAAGAAAAAGAATTAAGAACGAAGAAAAGAAATTAATCATGATTTATTGTTCTAATGGATGGGAAAACAAAACAAAAAAAAACGATATCATTAGTTATTAATTATACCAAGCTTTACATATTAAAACTTTATCAGGCAAAAGGTATATAAGTTCATTTATTTTTAGTTAAAGGGAAATAACTTCTATGTATGAAATCTGAATTATTTCCTTTTACTTTATTTTCCTCTGCTTCATCATTTTTGGTCTAACTTCCTAGAGAAGTGCTGAGAGTCAAATTGACTTAAAGAAAGTAATATCAGCAGGAGTATCTTAAGTATAAACTTTAAAGTACGAGTGTGATAAGTTCACAGCTACCTAAAAAAGGTATTACTCTTCAATTATTTCACTGAATATTTTCGTTTTTTTGTTTTTGTTTTTTAATGATTAATAAAGATGTCAAGTGTGTTATAACAATTCAAAGTTATTTATATATTATTTGCATTTTTGAGATGAGACTTGATGTCATATAATTTGATATTTGGACTGTTATCTTTATTGCTGTATCCTCCTGCCTTCCTTAGTTGTTTCCTTGTATATCGTGTATAGTAATGATCCAACCTAGTAAATCATTTTTAATAGTTTGATTGTTGACAAACAGGGCATTCAAAGAACTTTTGAAGATCTTATTCAAATAATGATGTCATTGTTTTGCACGTTTTATCATTCCAACATTTACAGGAAGGAATCTATAAAAAAAAATATTATTTACTGGCGTCTTCTTCGTATAACTTAAGTGTAAAATTCAATACATCGTTTTTATTGATATTTTTATTCAATTTACTTTCAAGGTTCTTATTGTGTTTCATTATATATTAGCCAAACTATTTATGATTTCTTCAGGTTGGGTTGTTACTATGCGTTGAATACAGTTGGTTTGGCAATTCAGTCTGGGAGAAGGAAAACTCAAAATTCAAACCAGTTTTACTCTGCTTTTTAAAAAAATGACCTGTGTCACAATCCACCCTTTGGGGATGGGTTGGATAAAGGCATTACAATTGCAGAGAAAGAAAGAAAGATTCAAACTAATCGAAACATAAGCATAACAATTTATCTTTCCTCTAAGACAGGTTATCATTAAACTAAACTTATCCTAAGAACAAAGTTTTATCGGAATCAACGAGCAGATCATTTGGATACTAACAGCTTCATATAAGTTGACAAAGGCAGACAACAGCCGTTAATTGGAAAACTAGCAAAAGTTTATGCGCCCCTAGTTTAGTTTTAATGTGATAAAATATATTAAATTAGAATGATTAATGAGATAAATAAAAACAATATAAAAATACTTACACTTATTTAATTGATTTCTATATAAAACATGATAATACTACAAAATCAGTAACAGGCCAATAACTATTAACCCAGTTTTGTTAAAATTCATTATGCCAAATTATTTCCACCATATATATATGCTCAATTTTTATTTCTTAGAGGAATATATAACAACACATTTCAGGATGTAAATGCATTAATAACATGGGCAATTTTCGGCAATCTAACTCCAGGCTAGACTTTATGGAGACATCGTAATAAATTAATGGTGTTAATTAAGATTAAAAATGACTATTTTTCATAATCGTTGAGAATATAACTAAATCAAATAGGAAATTGTGAGATCAGCGGTGACATTTCGCAACAGACAGACAGTTACGTAATCTGCATTATAATGTAAGATTTAAAAAATATTGATTATATAAATGAACTAATGACACACAGATAGGTCTCAATGGGTTCACTGGAGCGCTCAGAAGATTGTGAAGTACCCCTTCCCAGGTTCCAACCCAAATCTACCCCTCCTCACTGTGGCAGGCTCGGTGGACAATGTGCGAGTACCAGAAGCTAGTCGTTCCATACCCTCAAGTTCCCAGTAGGGGTCAACCAGGTGACAGGTTGTCACCTAGTGGTATAGGGGCAACAACCCAGTAAAAGGAATCTGGTAAAAATCAAAAGGGTGACTCCATTATTGTCGGAAATCAACGGCTGTAGGCGTACTTGTCAACTGCATCTGTAGAAAATCTGCAAAAGCAAACAGGGGCAACTCCATTCCCTGACCGAGATCATGCAGCATGGTTTGGTTTTTTGGTTTGTTTGTTTTACGCGCATATCACCTCAGTGGGTCATTATTGCGATAAAGTTTTGAAATAAATAAATCTTAATGGATAATCACAATTTTTTTATAAAACATTTCTTACCCATAGCATGGACCCTAACTGTTACTACCATTCGGTGGGAATTCGGGCTAATTGATGAAGGGTGCTCCACCATTCCCCAACCTCAGAACTGAAACTTCACCAATCAAGATAGTTTAACGTCTTCCCAGCACATTTAGACCCGCAGCCACCGCTTTCTACGCACCCATATGATAAAAAAGTGGGCTGCCATAAGGGTCCGGTTGATTGCTTTATGAATTCATATCTCTGTACCTTTCAGCCATTCGGCAGTAATTCATTGGATGGAGCCAGCTCAGGAACCATTGAATGTTGTTACAAGATTTATTTATACAAAACACTGATCTGAGCCATTTCTTTACTTAGAGAGGACCTACCAGCTACTACCACTCTGCCGTCGAGTGACTTGGATAATAGCAGAAGGGATCAACACCCTAGAAGCTCCAGAATTGAAATTCACCATCAATAGGTTTAACGTGTATACACAGGGACAACTAAGACCTCAGCCTCTTCCTTCTGAGCTATATATTATTTAAAACGGGTGGGGTTTGCGGAAAGAGCACAGGAGTGGGACAATTATAGTACTAGGCTTATGTGACCACGCCGATTGATCAGAGGGACTCTCTGCACTCTCGTCGGAGAGTTGCATTGTCATGGACTACTCAGCCACTAGGGTTTCATCCTTAAGCATCCAACAGGTCGCCACCCACGGCCAACAGTGCCCCACCTGGGAGTGGTCTTACCTCTTCTGTAATGCATGTCCAAGTCTTATTCTAAAACCCCAACAACAGAGGTTAAACTACTTGTTGACCTCAAGAATAAGACAAATGGATCTAAATAAATTTGCTCTATTTTAGAGAAAATTTGAAGATTAAAATTAACATAAAAATGAAGTATACATATTGGACGCAAAAACATTTAAAGTTTAATTTTAATAACTAACACACTAACTTAGCCAACCCTTCAAAAAAATTAGAAAATAACTCCTAATTGAAAAAAAATGAATAAATACAAAATGAATAAAACACTTAAAACACTTCAACCTAACCAATAACCCTGAGGACGACAGTGAAATGGTCATAAAGTACTTGGGTTAGAAAATATGAAGACAAATTTTCCACCATCCTGATTCTGATCTTATCGAAAAACTATTAGAAGACTTGAACAATACAATTAAAACATAAGAAAAGAAATTATATCAGTAGTCTTTAAACAATGCCTGACCTTAAATGAATAACTAACCATATTAATATGTATGTATATATATTACTATATAAAAGCTCCATCGAAAATAGACTATAATGCAATCCCTTAAGTCTTTTGTTATTTCTTTACTTATAAGTTGGTCTTACTAACATTTAATGAGCACCACATTGAGCTCTCACAACTGTGACAGATTTTAAAAGACATAAAACTCTGTCTGTACAGGAAATTTCTTCTCTGGACTTTTGGATATATATTACTCATAATATATATATATTAGTGATTTCGATACTTTTTAATTGTGTGTGTCTGGGTATGCAACATATTTGCTTTGAAAGATCCCTGCGAAAATTATGGATTCCCCAACTTGAAAAACAAAAATGTGTTTTTTTTTTTTAAGGATAAATTCTACACCGCATGTTTTTGTTTCAAAATCGAAAGTAGCTAATCTTTATCAAATTTCTTGACGATTTGCACTCAATTCAGAAGCATCACCTGGAAGTATCAGATACGCGCAGCGTCTTTTTTTGTTTTTGTTTCTTGGACTTGTGGAAAATGAAAATATTAGAGGTCCACGTTCAAGGCTATTTGTTTAAACAATATAAGAGAAGCAACAAAAAAAAAAAAAAAGCACCTAATGTCACCCTAAACTTACGCAGAGTTTACAAACATTATTTCGCGCGTCATAAACTGTTGTGAAATTTAAAGTTGCCTTATACCTGTTTCGGGATTTGCTCTTGAAAGGTGAATTTTGAAGAAAGAAAACTTGAATTTACTGTACTTTTGCATTGTGTGAAAAACCCCTGTCAACAGATCTTTGATAAACAGCACGAATCTCAGTGGTTAGGTTAAATATTAAAAAATATTTATTATGGTGGAAAGAAAACGAAAATACCTCTTCTAATATGACATTTTGTATGGTGAATTTTTATTAATTGAATAATTTTTTGACAGCGAGATTAAAACGTATTTTGCTTCAAACAACCGAGAAAATGCCGTGGATAGGAATTTTTTTCTGAAGAATACCATTTACACTCTCCTACTTCCTTTGGGAAAATCTCCACAAGTGGCTGATTCTTATCAAGTATATTCTTGAATTTGCATCAATTAGAAGCACCGGAGTCACAAACTGATGATTTTTTTTGTTTTTGTTTCATCAGGACCCCGTGGAATAAGAAATACAGTGTAGTTGCAAACTTCAAGCTATTTATTCCCAAAAATTCGTGTATTAGAGCAAAAAAGAAACGTCATGATATTAGAAAGTTTCAGATTATTATTGATATTATAAGTTTTAAAATGCTAAAGTTGCCTTATACCGTTCGGGTGTTTGCTTCAAAGTTTGTATTTTGAAGAAAAAAAAAACAAAAAAAAAAAACTCAAATTATTTGTAGTCTGCACCGGGATACGGCGTAACGTAAACTCTTCAGCTAGTCATTTTATGTCAGACAAATTCAATCGCATATTTTGTGCAATTTTTAAAATATTCTATATCTATTGAAAATAAAACATAACAATCTTTCTAAATATTTATGTTACGAGTTTTTAACAAATGAATTATTTTTTTTCCGTCTTCAATTTTGTTAAGAAAAAAAAATAACTTGAAGATATGAGAAGATTGTAAACCAAAACACTGACCGGGTTTGTGTGAAAACATGTAAATAGTATCTATTTTCTTTTATGTATAACAAAGCATGTCGAAATGTTTTTTTAAATTCAAAGTTTGATGTTCTATATTATTCAAATTAATATTATATATGTGTAACATATAAAATGAAAATGCTGAATAAATCTTGTGCGTAAAACTTTTTAAAAACTCAAAAAAATCTTGACATTCCTTCACTTTTTATTCCCAAATAATGGGTTTTAGCATTGGAGATACATAAAATCTAAGACCAGAATCAGAAAGAACAAAGAATTTTACATAAGAATTGCAAAGTATTATCGAAGCAATTGCTTCAAAAATAAAGAAATAGGTGAAGAAATTACTGAATCTTTGTTCTGAACTTGGTACCATGATGTTCGACAGATTTTATCAAATCATGTTCACTTTTTTACCCAATTTCCGCGGCCTAAATTCTCATAACTTTTGAACCACTGGGATATTGATATAATTCAAACAGTTTTTGAACTCCATTTACAATTTGTGATTAAATTTAACAATAACCTCAAATAAAAAAAATCACTGGGATGCTACTCTTACCTTGTATCTATCTTGTGTAATTGTTTTAGAGAACTATTGAAATGTATTAGTTACTTAGAAATGAGTGAGGGAAGAAAAAAAGAAAAACACTGGATGCATGTAATATGAATTTTACTGTGTCCTTTTAGATTTTTATGGCGGTCAGGACACAGGATGTTGTACCTATCAGCATCTGTGTATATATTGTAATATATATATTACCAACCCTCCGCACGAAGCAGGGATGCGACCACAAGTCAATTTCTTAAGCAGAGTTCAGCAGTTTGAATCAGAGTTTCCTTCTCCGTAGGACCGCGTTGGCCTAACCAGGTTAAAAGACCCAGTCTGCACCTACTATTACCCATAGCTGGAAGGAGAGTAAGGATTCATACCTGTTTCCCAGATATATCGAGCGCTAATGAAATGCAATTACCACGCCAGATTGAACTCGCAAACGAGATCCATTTCAGATGATTTAACCATTAACCACGCGCTTCCTCATATATGTAATCGTAATAGCATGGAAAAGCAGGAATTCAAGGTAGCACTTACTTGTAGAATAGAAAGTTTTTGATGATGAAGCACTAACCAAGTTTTGAATTCTGTTGGTTACCGGGACGAGAGATTGAGGAAAGGGGGGGTAAAAAGGAGTCTTGGACACAAAGATAGTTGGCTGTGGATGAGATCGCAAGATGCCATCCTCGGTCACCAAAGCATTTTGAGATTGGGAATAAAATGACTCATGAAAAAAAATCAAGACCGTTTTGTGTTATTATTACAAGCCTATAAACTTCACAAGGCAAGATATCCTCAAGTGGACATCGCAACCAATTGCTTCCAGGACTTCAAAAGAGCTAGCAGCCGCAGCTACAACAACCAGATTCCAGCCTCCAAAGAAGGACAAAAACAGGAATAGAATTTAAGCATTTTAGGATTACCATTATATTGAAATTTATTCACTACCTTCAACAGCAGTGCATATCTAGTAGTATATAACTATATATATATATATATATATACTATTACGGTATATATTATATACACACACACATAATACATACATACATACATTAACACACACACACTGTATTTCTTTATCTAAATATCTAATAAACCATTATTTTCATACAATGGTTTTACTGTCCTCCATATTAATTATTTAAACTTTGTTTGATTTAATAAGCAAACAAGAATGCGATTTATCTCTTCCAAACTTTTATTGTGTATGTGCGGGTGAGAAGGGGGATGACTAAGGTCTTATTGTCCTGGTATGATGTTAAACTGCCATCTAATCGGAAGTTCCAGCTCGGGGAGTGTGGGAGTATTCCTTCATCGACATTTCTCCAGTCACTCTGACCCGGAAAGTGGTAGTACCTGTTAGGGGTCCCATATATGGTTGATTTAGAAAAAATTAATTTTTTAAAGAATTGAGTTAAGAAAAGAAAAGGACTTAATACCCATCAGAATAATTAAAACAAATGTCTTTGGCATAAAATTAAACCCAGACAACGGTTGACATGCTGTAAAACCCAACCAACCTTGTTGGATGCTCCACGTTCTATAATGTTGTGCTCTTTGTGTAACATTGAGCATTGTAAAGTATCCAAATAAGGACAATTGCTGTGTAGTTAACAAAATAGTTTTTTTGAAATTGTCTCGCCTTGTTTAGTAAGTGGTTCTTCTTTTTTTCTTTTTTTTTTTTTCTTTTCCTTTTTGGTACACATTAAACTCAAACGAGAAAAACCTTTTTTGGGTTTTCAGCAGAATTTATTAATGGTGTTGATAGTAGTGCAAGAGTGTAATCAGGATTTTCTTGAGGAGGGTGGTCTCAGAAACGAGCAATGTCTGTGTGTAATCTGTCTGAGGACTATAGGCTTTAATGATTTTATGGTATTATTATGGGTTTAAGGTGTTGGTCGTTTTTGTGCGTCTGGCGAATTCTTTTTTTTAAACCCCATTTCATTGTTGTTTTCTTCTAACGGATTGTCAGACTGGAAGGAGATAAAGAGACAAATATTGTTTTAGGATTTGAAAATGGAAAGTTCTTGTCTTGATACCAAAATTGATATTTATTTAACCAATAAAGACATGTAAATTGAGAAATATATTAACAAAACCATCATTTGTCAGTGTCTCTAAAATGTTGAAAAAAGGATGGAAAATGGAGCTCCCAAAAGATACTTTGTGGCGTGCCGAATTAGTAAAAGGACCCGGTCGGTTGGTAGACCACGCCTTACGATTTAAAATGTCTACAGGAGGAGTAGAGGATACCATATTGAACACAAACACGTGGAAGGAGATGCAAAAAATAGAGCGCCCTGGCACCTCAATGTTAAGCAAGGCACAGAAGGGTGAGGCAGGAGAGTGCCCTCGACAGAAAGGAGAGAGAAAAAAGCCAGCAGCCCCAGAAAGCCATCACCATTTGTTTGCATGCAGTGCAGCCAAAGGACTGTCACTCAAAACTGGCCTGCAGGTCACTTGCGGCAGATTAAATTTTTATTCTTCATTGGGTTAAAAATTTTAATTTTTTTTCTGGACACTACGCCATCTTCTTAGTGGACGGAAAGGATCCAATAGTCTCTCTTATGGTCCACACATCTTTGCCAGATCATGTCTGGAAGTTGTGTTATGCCGTTTACATAGAATGTCTATAAGTTTCAAGTGGAACCAGTTTTCCAAATCACCGTTAACTTCTTCAGCGACTGATACGTTCTTCCACAAAGTGAGATTTTTCATAGCAGAAAACCGGTAATAGTCTGAAGGGGAAAAAAGTCTGGTGAGAAGGTGGATGCAGTAATATTGTAAAACTAATAGATGTTACTTATCGGACAAGACTTTTGTTCCAATCCATATTGTCGAGTAGTACACAAGGTTAGATACCCCAATATAAGTTCTAATGGTATATGGGGTAAAAGGTGTTGTTTTATGTGAGTTAGGATTTTGGTGCTTTTTGGTGCGTGTTTAGTTGTTTTTTTAAACCTGATTATGATTCTTCTTTTCTTGTGGGTGTCAGGCTGAAAAGGAAGGAATAATAAAGAGACAAAGACGAAAGGTCATTTTTAGGTTCAGACTTTATTCCCAAGTGCATTCTCCTGTTGCCAGTTGTAGATATCTGTTCCAGTAAAAGGTCAGTTGGAATGGCCTGGAAGGCATTTTCTTGCACCAGGAGGTAGGAGGTCCTCTTTATTCTGTGAATGCTCCAGATGGTTCTTCGCTGGAGATTTTTTTTTTTTCCATTTTATTTTAATTCCCACAGACATAGGCGAATAGGGAAAAAGGATAGGTATTTATCGAACCCTTTTGCCAACAGGTAGAATGGGATTACGAGATTCGAAATATGGGGCATCCATTGAGGATCCGACTCATTATTGACATGTAATGGATCTGTGATGACTAGCTGCTAACCATTAATCACGATGGATGTCCTTTGACCCAACCCGTATCGCCATGGGAGGATGTGACAGAAGGTTGCAGTACAGGAACATCCAGCAAAAAATCAAAGTCAGTTATAGATCGTGGGACTAGCCTTGTTAAACCACTACACCATGAATGGTATGGTGATTTAGTAAGTTTATTTTTATTACCCTTTGGGAAATTGTCGTCATACATCTTTGATTTTTACATCAATTTAGCAGAAGGATCTTGGACACACTCTGTCATATTGGCAGGGGCTTAGAATACACCGTATGCGATGGTGAGGTTCTGGGGAGTGTGGTGTACCCCTTCACTGCCATTACTTCCAGGCCCACTCTAGAGTAGTACAGTTTAGTCCATCTTAGGGGCGTCAAATAGAATGTTGAACCCATTATAGTATTGTAGACTGAATACTTCATACCATAATGTTCTGCAAATTAAAAAAATAATCTGAAGTAATGACTATACCAAAAAAATGTAAATAAAATGAACATTCAATTGAATGCAATTCCCTAACCTTCTGGGCATTAGGAATAAGGCCTAGACAGGTTTGACATGCCGTTTAAAAACCAATATCAACTAATTTCAATCGTCATCCTCCTTTGCCGATTTTAGTCAGTACTGGGTAGAATAACACATCATACTCACTGTAGAAGAATTTCAATTACCGTCGAATTGCAGACAAGGCAACAAGGAAGTTGTAACCCAATACGGGATCTTACCTTGTTTGCAAGCCTACTGCAAAATGACAGGTGTATTTATATAAAACACCATAACCACGCACAGAAACCAAGCAGCCAATCAGAAACTCAGGAATGACTCCATTTCCATTGCATTTGGGCTGATTCCATTCCTTAGTTCTGATTGGCTGCTTGGTTTCTGTGGTTTATTGGTTTTTATAAATAAACCTTCATTTTGCAGTAGGCTTTTGCAACAAGTATAAGATCCGTATGGTTACAAACTTCCTTGTTGCCTTGCTGCCAATTCGACGGTAATTGAAATTCTTTCTACAGTGAGTATGATGTTTCTACACAGTACTGACCTAAAAATCGGCAAAGGAGGATGACGATTGATTTAGTTGAATGTTTTAAACGGCCATGTCAACCTGTCGAGGCTTATTCATGCCCAGAGGTTAGGGAATGCATTCATTTGAATGTCATATTTTACATTTTTGTTTGTATAGTCATTACTTTCAGATTATCTTTTAATTTGCAGGACAGTATGTGATATGAAGTATTCTATCTAATTACTAATAAATGTTTCAAAACAATTCTATTTGACCCCTAGATGGACCCTAACATGTACTATACTAGAGTGGGCCTGGAAGTAATTGCAGTGAGGGGTACACCACACTCCCGCCATTAACCTCACCATTCAGATACTGTGTATTCTAAGCCCCTGCCATATGAACAGAGTGTGTCAAGATCCTTCTGCTATTGATTGTTAAAAATCAAGATGTAATGACGGACAATTTACAAGAAGGTAATGAAAAAATAAAATTAAACTAAATCTACCATACCATTCATGGTGTAGTGGTTAACGAAGGTAGTCCCACATATCTTATAACTGACTTTGATCTTTGCTGGATGTTCGTACTTTGCAACCTTGTGTTCACATCTACGCCATGGCGAAACGGTTGGAAAAGGACATCCCATCGTGATATTAATGGTTAGCAAGCTAAGGTCTCACAGATCCAGTTTAAATTCAATAATGAGATCGTCCTCAATGGATGCCCCATACTCGATTCTCGTTATCCCATTCTACCGTGGCAAAAAGGGTTGCGATAAATACCTATCCTTTATTCCCTATTCTATGGTCCTGTGGGAATTAAAATTTAAAATGGAAAAAAAAAAAAAATCTCCCAGGCAAGAACCATCTGAAGCATTCATCAGATAAAAAGGACCTCTACCTTTCCTGGTTGCCAAGAATAAATCCCTTCAGGCCATTCCAACTGACCTTACTGGAAACAGATACTACAACTGGCACGGAGAATGCACTTGGGAATAAAAGTCTGAAACCTAAAATGACCTTCGTCTTTGTCTCTTCTTTTTCCTTCCTTTTCAGCCTGACAACCCACAAGAAAGAAGAATCACATAATCAGGTTTAAAAGAAAACAACAAACACGCACCAAAAACAACCCAAAATCCTAAAACTCACATAAAACAACAACCTTTACCCCATAACCATTAGAACTGTATATTGGTATCAACTTGTGTACTACTCGACCATATAGGATTGGAACAAAAGTCTTGTCCGATAAAAAGTAACATCTATTTAGTTTACAATATTACTGCATCCACCTTACTCACCAGACCTTTCCCCTTCAGACTATTACCGGTTTTCTGTGCTATGAAAAAATTCACTTTGTGGGAAAACGTATCAGTCCGCTGAAGAAGTTAACGGTGATTTGGGAAAACTGGTTCACTTTGAAAACTTATAGAATTCTATGTAAACGGCATAAAACAACTTCCAGAATGTTGGCAAAGATGTGTGGACCATAAGAGAGACTATTGGATCCTTTCCGTCCACTAAGAACGATGGCGTAGTGTCCAGAAAAATTTAAAAAATTTTAAAAATGAAGAATAAAAATTTATCTGCGCAAGTGACTCTGCAGGCCAGTTCTTGAGTGACAGTCTTTGGTGCACTGAATGCAAACAAATGGTGATGCTTCCGGGCTGCTGGTTTTCTCTCTCTTTCTGTCGAGGCTACTCTCCTGCCTCACCCTTCTGTGCCTTGCTTAACATTGAGGTGCCAGGGCGCTCTATTTTTTGCATCTACCTTCCACGTGTTTGTGTCAATATGGCATATCCTCATAACTCTCCTGTAGACATCTTTAAATCGTAGGCGTGGTCTACCAACCGACCGGGATCCTTTTACTAATTCGCCGCACAAAAGATCTTTTGGGATGCGTCCATTTTCCATCCTATTTTCAACATTTTAGAGACACTGACAAATGATGTTTTGTTAATATATTTCTCAATTTACATGTCTTTATTGGTTAAATAATACAATTTTGTATCAGACAAGACTTTCATTTCAATCCTAAAACAATATTTGTCTCTTTTCTCTTCCAGTCTGACAATCCGTTAGAAAGAAAACAACATGAAATGGGGTTTAAAAGAAGAATTCAGCCAACGCACAAAAACACCACCAACAACCTTAAACCCATATAATACCACATAAAATCATTAAAGCCTATAGTCCTCAGACAGATACACACAGACATTGCTCGTTTCTAGACCCACCCCCCTCCTCAAGAAACATCTGATTCACACTCTTGCACTAATATCAACAAACCTTAATAAAATTCTGCTGGAAAACCAAAAAGGTTATTCTCGTTTGAGTTAATTACCAAAAAGGAAAAAAGAAAAAAAAAAAAAAAGAAAAAAAAGAACCACTTACTCAAAACAAGGCGAGACAATTTCAAAAAACTATTTGTAAACTAGACAGCAATTGTCTTATTGATATTTACAATGCTCATGTACACAAAGAGCACAACATTATAAACGTGGAGCATCCAACAAGGTTGGTTGGGTTTTACAGCATGTCAAACCTTGTTGGGTTATTTTATGCCAAAGACATTTTGTTTTATTTATTCTTGATGGGTATTAAAGTCTTTTCTTTTCCTTAACTCAATTCTTTAAAAAATTAATTTTTCTAATCAACCCATATATGGGACCCTAACAGGTACTACCACTCCGGGTCAGAGTGGACCTGGGAGAAATGTCGATGAAGGAATACTCCACACTCCCCAGAGCTGGAACTTCACCATTAGATGCAGTTTAACATCATACCCAGGACAATAAGACCCTTAGTCATCACCTTCTAGCACATACACAATAAAAAAGTTGGAGGTTTGCTATAAGGGCAATAGCGTTGGGACAATCCTATAGGTGCTAGGGTTTGACATGATCAGCCGATTGATAAGAGGAGGCCCACTTCGACCACCTGTTGAGTCTACATAAAAGCTAAAGTGGTAATGCTGTATGTCATGGACTGCTCAGCCACCAGGGTTTCATCCTTAAGCATCACGGGTCACCACCCAAGAGCAACAGGTGGACCCAATTGGAGTAGGTATCTTACCTCTCTGCAGAGGTGCATTTTACAGCCCCAGCCAATAGGACGACATTCAACAAGGATCAAAACCACTATTTTTTTATTGTCGATGAGCTATCAGGATTATATCCTTAAGCATCATGGGTCGCCATCCATGACCAACAGGTGGCCCCATTATGGTATGGGAGTTTTTTTTTGTTTTTTTTACCCTTCTGCAAAGGTGCAGTATTTTACAGCCACAGCTGACAGGGCAGCCGGAGTGGTAATACCTGTTAGGGTCCCGTCTATGGATCAAATAGATCTGTTTAAAAAAAAAAATATATATATATATTCATATTCAAATAGAATACTAGATGCCATATAAGTGTGTGCAAATTAGCTGTATTCAATACTTAATATCAAATGACTGTAAATTATTTGTATTAGAAATAGTTACCGGAAGCTATAATTGTTTACTAAGGATTATTTTTTTTATTAGTTCCTTGAAACCATATAACTGTGTAGCAATAAATGACTTATTAAATAAAAATAATTACCTCAAACCATATAATTATTTGTATTAGATAGAAATAATTGATGTTATAGAGGTTATAATTTATTTCTTAATCATTATTTTTACAAAAAAAAATGAATATGAGAAGAACACACATAACATGGAGTTTTATTCAAAATTCTATATGGGCACCAGCATTTGCCTCCAGCCTCTCAAGCCACTAAAGAATCACATCAACTGATCTTCCCAGGATCTCTTGGGGAATGGCAGAAATAAATTTTCATATTTGTCCTTCAAGCTATTCCAAAGTCATTGGTTTTGTAGAGTAGACTTGCTCCTTCAATCAACCCCAAAGAAAAAAGTCACAGGGTGTTAAATCAGGGCTTCTAGCCAGTCACTCATACGGACCACGTCTACCCATCCATCTCCCAAGGAAAATGGTGATTCAGATATTCACAAACAGAAGCAAAATGTGGAGGAGCATCATCTTGCATAAAAATCAAGTCTTCAATATTCTAAGTATTGACAACTGGCTAGATTTCATATTGCACCATGGGGAGATAAATAGTTTAAAATAGAGAGTTACTTTTCAATCACCCTGTACAAATTGGTGCAAAAAAAAAAAAAAAAAAAAACAAAAAAGAAAAAAAAAAAAAAAAACTCTTAAGGAACAGCAATACAAAACATGTAAATATGAATATACACTGAACACAATTCTCTAACCTCTAGGTATAATATAACCCTAGATGGATTGACATGTCATTAAAAGCAATCAATCCAAATTTAATCACATGGTGGCAAATATAACAACCCCCTTCCTCTAACAACAAACTTTATACCCTTGGTGCATTTGAAAACCTAAAATTGTTCAAATATTTTATTCTTTTAAGAATAATGCACACCCCCTTATCCACTTGTATAGAAACTAAGCTTAGTGAATATACAGTACAATTAACCAAATATTGATTAGACCCCTCCCCAAGCCTAACAATAAGTTGTCTATTATTCAAATAAATTTAGGGGGTCGGAGGTGGGGGGTGAAGTGTACGAAATCGATTGCTAAAAAAATTAACCTTGAAATAATTCGAAAGCCAATAAGAATCAATGAATAAATTTCATTAATGATTTTTATTTTAAGAAAAAAAAAATCGAAGAGGGATATAAAAAGAAGGAAAACTTTGGTTTTTTTTCTTTCTTTTCTTTTAAAAATCCTTGAAAATTGAAAATAGACATTTTTTTTGCATCGTAGATATATATATATATATATATATATATATTCATAAAGAACAAAAACAACTAATCAATTTTGAATTTCTGAATGCTATTCTGATAAGAAAAAGAAAATCTTTAAAAGCAAAGTTGAGTATTTAAAAAAAAAAAAAAAAAAAAAAAAAAAATCTTTAAATTCGGTTACAAATTATTTTCTCCTAGTACAATTTAGATATACCACAGTATGATAATTTAAATATTACAACGTTTGATATGTTTACTTAAGAGCTATTGCTATATAGTTCAATATGTAAAAAATATATTAATCTTGATTTAACACTATCTCGTTCTTTTTTCTTTCCTTTTCATTATGTTCGATTGATAAATTAGTGTTCCTGTTATCGCTTTCGAGTGTTCACCCCTCTCACTATTTCCCTCCTACTCTTTCTTTCTTATGTTTTTCTGTCGAGCATGTCCCTTTTCTTCCCTTTCTTTATCATAAAAACGAAATGGTCCATTATTTAGCTGAGGTGACGACACTCGTAAGAAATCAGAATTCGGCGGATAAGCAACACCAGATAATCAGGACTTATATTTTTGCATTTCATCTTGGACGATTTGGATGTTCTCAGTTTTAACCAGAGAATGTTGCAAAATGATAACGGTCGGAAGATTAAGGAACACTAGTATTAATATATAGATTGGCAAAAAGTTCTCCTTTTGAAGAAGGAAGCCTAATACAAATATTTTGTTGCTTTATTATATGACATTAGTACATTGATTAAATAAAAAATAAAAATATAGGGCATAATGAAAATAATCTTTTTTTTTCTTCTTTTTAATGAGAAAAAAAAAATTTTGAAAATATTTCAAAAATAAATCTCAAAACAATTTAACTAATTAAAAACCCGAGGGCACCTCACTTTGTGCAATGGTTAACAAGCTGGGTTAGCAGACCATTGTTAGTGAGGTTGATTCTCACTGGGTGCACCCATAATCTCGGCCTTTTTTTGGTTTGATGGTTTGTTTGTTTTGTTTTACGGCATATCAACCGCAGTGGGTCATTTAATGCCAATAAAGTTTTGAAATAAATTCATTTTTAATGGATACTCAATTTTTTTTATAAATGCATTTTTCTATTTAACCCATAGATGGGACCCTAGCATCTACTACCACTCCGGGTCAGAGTGGACCAGGGAGCAATGGTGATGAAGGGGTGCTCAACATTCCCCCAGACCTCCAGAACTGGAACCTCACCATATAGATAGAGTTTAACATAATTCCCAGGACACGCAGACCCTCAGCCACCGCCGTCTAGCACCCATGTTAAAAGGGTTGGGGCTTGCCATAAGGGCAATAGGGTTGGGGCAATCATATAGGTGCTAGGGCTTGATGTAACTAGCCGATTGATCGGAGGGGGTCTCTCCGACCGCCCGTCTAGCCTAAGGGTAAAAGTGAAGTATTACAAGTGTATGGACTGCTCAACTACCTGGGTTCTATGCTTAAGCATCACGGGTCGCCACCCACGGCCAACAGGTGGCTCCATTTGGGGGCGTCTTACCCCTCTGCAGAGGTGCAGTCGGGGATTCTAACGCCCCACCGACAGGGCGGATTATCGGCCTTGAGACACAACTAAGTTAAACTTAGTAAATAACTGTTTAGGGTATCTCACGTGGTGTAATAATGGTTAGCAAGCTGGTTAAGCAGACCATTTTTAGTGAGTTCGATTCTCACTGGGTGCCTCCATACTTTCGGCCTTGTGTCACAACTAAGCTAAACTTAGTAAATAACACGAAGAGAAGGTGTTTTTTTTTTTAAAGTACGTTATGTGTAACAGAAATTTTTTTTTTTAAACATATACACCTTGAAATATTCTTTATATCAAATGTAAAAGAAAATAGTAAAAAGATGATTTTCTTCTCTCTTTTTTTAATTAACGTTTTAAAAAAATTTTTTTTTTAAGTTACGCACTTTTTTCTGTCTGTATTTTTTTTTTTTTTTTTTTTTGTACAAACCTATATCATTGAAAATAGTCTTTTAAAATTCTGAGGTGGGCGGGGGGGGATATATAAATGAAAAAATATTATGTCTTTGGGGAAGAGGATTTAAATTTTAAAACAAGTATGAAAATGCTTTAAAACTCAAGATAGGAAGAGCCTAGTGTTTATTTTTAATAGCCAAACACATTTTGAAAGCCCCCTCCCCCCAAAAAAAGAAAGAAGGGGAACATCTTGATAATTAGGTTAGTAATGTGAAGCTGAATTTCAGTTGCCAAAAAAGAAAAGTTTTAAAAAAGTTAGACGACATATCACTGTCTTTCTTCCATGACCAACACAAAAATATTTAGGCTTATTATTATTTAGGGGTTTCCTGTTCCTCTCAAACACTTTGTCATATAAGTTATATTGTTCAAAAATAGAAAGAAAAAAAGTTTCGTTTCCTACGCAATAAGATTATATAAAAGATCACTTGTCAAAAAAAAAAAAACATGTAATTTTAAGAAAAGAGAAGTTTAAGAAATGACAAGAGGGAAAGAGGAAGTTTTTAAAAAAAGTTTCTACAGAATAAAAATACTTAAAAAAAAAATTTTTTTTTTTAAATAATAATAGTGAACAATTTAAAACCTCAACTTAGCTAATGTATTGTGAATAAACAAAATTATTGACATATTAAAAAAAAACGTAATTTTGAGAAATAAATGTAAAAATTGAAATAAAGAATTGACAAAGAGAAGAGAGGAAGGTTTTTTTTTTTTGGTTTTTTTTTAGTTTTAAAAGTTTTTATAGAATAAAAATACTTTTAAAAAAGTGAACAATTTAAAAACCTCGACTTAGGCCAACATGTTGTGAATAAACAAAATTAACACTTTGATTGTAAAAAAGAAATAAAAACAAAAATAATATTTAATAATAATAAAAATAACAATGGTATGTAAGTAAATAAATTCGAATTTTTCCGTGTTTTGAAAAATATGGGGTTTAAAATTAGCTGTTTTTTGTTTTTTTTTGTTTTGTTTTTATGTTTACTCACCGGGTGGCATGAATTATTCGGTAAAAAAAATATATGGGGTTAAAATATTTAAAATATGGGGTTAAAATGAGTTGCTTTTTGAAAAGAAAAAAAAGTTTACACGCCGGGTGGCATGACTCATTTGGTAAACCAGGAACGAGTGTCATGACTCACACGGTAAAATCCTGGGAACCAGTTGACTTAAATAAAAATCTAGGGAACTAGTTTCTTTTATGTACTAAGCTGCATTTAGTCTAGCACTAAGTTGCGTACAGTACCCGGGGTACTTAATCATTTACCCATTTAGTTATTTATCAAGTCGGATGTTGCTTAACTCTTCGAGAAACATTTTATTTACAAGATAAAAAAAAAAACACAGTCTCTAAGATTATTGTCCGTGTAAGAAAGAAACACCCATTGTCAACAATTCATTTTTTTAAGGCGTTTTAGAAAAACAGTCAAAATTATGTTTGTATTTTTTAGACGAGTCTTGATATGTTTATACAGATGAGAAGAACAGTCCGAAAAATCAAAATTATTCAAAAACAGCCGAAAGTTTAAACTAACAAAGCAATAAATAAATAAAAAAATTTAAAAAAATACACCCATCTGAAGGAAGAGATTAAATAAAGTTTATTATATAAAATGTATTATTAAAAAATACTTAAAATGTCCAGTATATATATATATATATATATATATATATATATATATATATATATATAGAGAGAGAGAGAGAGAGAGAGAGAGAGAGAGAATCTAAAAAAAATTATTAAAAAAATGAACGTGTGTTTAGTCCCGGTTAAAAGCGTGGTAAGTGTAATCAGAACATATTTTTTTTAGACTTTATCTTTCTGATGCAGGCACCATTGGGGAGCAAGAAAACATTTCTCGCTCCCCAATGATGCCTGCATCGGAAAGATAAAATTTTTAAAAAAAATGCTAGCCTTCGGGTTACCCTTACCAGTCTCTTTTAACGGGGACAAATAGTGTAACTTGTACCAAACTATTGTCACCTGTCATCATATAAGGGGGGGGTAGAGAATGTCACTTTTGAAGCCGATGATGAACCTATCTAAACTTCTTAATAGAATAGGTCAGTTAATCACACACACACACACACACACACACACATATATATATATATATATATATATATATATATATATGTGTGTGTGTGTGTGTGTGTGTGTGTGTGTGTGTGTGTGTGTGTGTGTGTGTGTGTGTATGTTAAGGAAAATTTTTAATTAAAAAAAAAAAAAAAAAAATTCTTAATTTAGAAGC
Source organism: Doryteuthis pealeii (assembly GCA_023376005.1). Lineage (NCBI taxonomy): Eukaryota > Metazoa > Mollusca > Cephalopoda > Myopsida > Loliginidae > Doryteuthis > Doryteuthis pealeii. The sequence goes on along the minus strand of CM042151.1, from coordinate 72,594,050 downwards.
ATACGCGAAAAACTTATATTACACACACACACACACACCGATAAATATATATATAATAAAACCGAAAGTACTTAGTCTACTAATAACTCTTTTGGACACCTAATTAACGCATTTCAAGATGATAACATCAAAAGTTAGAACACTTGAAAAATAAAATAAAAAACAAAGATTCTATTATGTTTAACCAAATTATATATATATATATATATTCTTAAGGGTTGATAGACCTACCTGTAAGCTGGATGCAAGCTGTCTGTAGTAGAAAAGGGACATATCCTCATGAATGATGTGTGTAGGGGTAACGGCCATTCTGTAAATTTGGGTATAAAAATACCAACGGACAATACAAGTGTATATTATACACTTTTGTGTATATGTGTGCGTGTTTTATTTATTTATTCTATTATTATTTTAATTTTCTTCTCTCAAAAACTAGTATCTTGTTGCAAATGCACACACTCGCCAAAAGGAAGCGAGGTATGCAAGGCAGGCGAACGAGCCAGCCAGCCCTGGGGAGTGTCAACCAGCCTACTAGCTACTCCGATTGAGGTGGGTACGCTCTGAACAACATACACACATAACCAGACGTGGGGTGGGGAGAAGCAAGGCCACATTTCTTTCATAAGCTTCCCACAGTCAGTGAGAGTGAGAGAGAGAGAGAGAGAGAGAGAGAGAGAGAGAGAGAGAGAGAGAGGGAGAGAGAGAGAGAGGGAGAGAGAGAGAGAGGGAGAGAGAGAGAAACGAAGACGGAGAGAGAGTGTTGATGATGAAGCAAGCACTACTGCTGCTGTTTTGTGATTTTTCGAACATATACCACGCAAAATAGTTTTGCCTTGTTTTGTATGGGTATCACGGTCAAAGCTTAAAAGTTTACAAACAGAAGCAGAGTGGATATTCAAGACAAAACTAGGAGAGGAGGGTCAAAGGTACTGGGCACGTATACAGAAAAGAGAGGTCCCCTTAAAAAAATAAAAAGTGATATCGTAAAAAGGGTAGGCTGTGATTTCAGGGGCGTAAATCTTTACTATAGTCTACCGGATAGATAATTTCGTAATCTTTAAAACGGACAATTTTGCTCATAGCTTCTTTTTACAGATTGGAGGTGGGGGTGAAATGGACACGGATATTGGGTGGGTACTTCAGGTGGTGTAATGATTAGCAAACTCAACTAGCAAACAATGACTAGTGAGTTCGAGTCTCACTGGGTGCCCCATACACTCTGATATGTGTCACAACTAAGCAAAACTTAATAATAAAAAAGAGCACCTGATGTAATGTTTTGCAAGCTAGCTTAGCAGATCATTGCAAGTGACTTCGATTCTCACAGGGTGCCGGATACTTCGCGCTCTGTGCCACAACTAAACAAAGCTTACTAAAATAACATGACCCTTGTCAGACAACCACGAAACTACGGTCCTTGATGATATTGGTGATTCTATTTAAGAAGAGGTGAAAGTTTCTAATTAGAATTGCATAATTATCTCTATTATAACGAGAATTTGGTTGGTTGGATTGTACGGCATGTCAACCCTTGTTGGGTTATTTTATGCTGAAAACATTTTCTTCTATACATGCTTGATGGGGATTCAAATTATTTTTCAATCTCAATTTTTTTAATAATCATTTTTTTTTTATCTATAGTCCATAGCCTAACAGGTATTACCACTCCGGATCACAGTGGACCTGGGAGTAATGACGATGAAGGAGTACTCCACACTCCAAAATTGGAACATCATTAGATGCAGTTTAACGTCATACCCAGGACATCCCATAGATAGGACCCCAACAGGTATTACCACTCTCGAGAATTTGGATTATTAAAAAATGACATTTCAGTAATAATGCAGAACCCTGTAAAACTATCATTTAGCTGCAAATTGTTTTATTCTTAAAAAAAAAAAAAAAAAAAAAAAGTGTATTGCATTAAGTGTATTGCTCTAGCAAAAGTCTTGTTAGGACGTGCCCTTTTTTGTTAGGTCACAGTTACACAAATACATATGTGCATATGCACACATAAAACATTGAGAATTCTAAGACATATTCAACAAATGCCTAAAGTAAAATTATACCTTGTGTTATAACATATTATAATCTTACTAGCAGGACCTGTGAATATACTACAGTATGATAATCTAATTATTACATTTGATATGTTTACTTAAGATCTATTGCCAAATACTTCATATGTAAAAAGTATAATAATCTTGATTTAACTCACTCTTTTTCCCCTTTCTTTACTTCTTTTCATTTTTTCATTATATTCAATTGAAACAGATTAGCGTTATCGCTTCTGCGCACTCACCTCCTTTCTTCATCTTTTCCCTACTCTATTTCTTATATTTCTGTGTAGCATGTCCTTTTTCTCCCCTTTCTTTGTAATAAAAAAATAGAATGGTTCATTATTTAGCTGAGGTAGACGACACTCATAAGAAATAAGAATTTGGTGGATAAGCAACACCAGATAATCAGGATTTACATTTTTGCATTGTATCTTGGATGATTTGGATGGACTCAAACCAAGATGATAACAATTGTACTTCCAAGGAGATTGTAGATTATTGTACTTTACTAACAAATGTGTATATATATAATATATATATATATATATATATATATATATATATATATATATAAGATTGCTTTTAATATATTTGAGAATAACATGATAGTATTAGAAATCAGTAAACTAATCAGAAATCAGCAAATAATTATTAATTAAACCCAGTTTTGTTAAAGTCATTATGCAAATTATTCCCACCACATACTATGTAAATCTTTATTTCTCATAGATATATAACAAATATTTCAGGATTTTAAATGCATTAATAATATGTACAGTTCTGAGGTAAATCTAACTCAGTTAGACTTTAATATAGACATCATTAATAAATAAGATGCTAATTAAGATTAAATAATGACTATTTCATAATCATTGAGAATATAACTTAAATAACTAAGGAAATTATGACGTCAGTGTGTGACATAGTTTTGGTTACAGACAGACAGTTACATAATCACCATTATAAGATATTTAAGTAGACAAGGATTTATTAAAACAAAAAGGGAAAAAAAGGGGAGGGGGAGCTGGTGTGAAGTTGTAAAAATAATAGTTTGTTTATTGTCGGTGTTTTGGTGTACAGAGATGCAAGTACCATATTACTGTTATTATACTTATTACTTTGAATGCTAGGATGACTAACTTTGGCAAGCAAGCAGCTTCCGGTACTTGATGTTTAGCCATCTCCACCCTCAACCTCCCACCCCCCATAGAGTTGCACTCCTCCTCCTCCTTTTTCTTCTTCCCCTCCTCCTCCTCTTCGTGTACAACCCAACTTAATTCTCTTTTCTGATGCAATATTTAATAACGAAATCAAACAAGGAAAAATGTTCACAAAATTAAATTCCACCCTCTTGAGGGGAGGGGGTGTTTAGAATACTCTGACAGCATCCCCTATATCCAGGGTATGACATTAAACTACATCTGATGGTGAGGCTCCAGTTCTGGAGATCTGAGCTGGGGAGTATGGAGTATCTCTTCATTGCTATTACTCCCATGTCCACTCTGACCTGGAGTGGTAGTATTTGTTAGGGTCAAATAGATCTGTTTAAAAATTATTGTATTCAATAGGAATACTTGATACCATATAACTGTGTTCAAATTATTTTGTATTTGATAGGAATACATGTGCACATTATTTGTGTTTGAGAGGAATAAAAAAAGTAAGTAAGTAAGTAAGTAAAGTCGTCGGGGCGGCCTAAAGTCGGTATCAGCCAATCAGTGAAGGAGTCTATCCCCTTTTCACTTGCGCTAAACCAAGGAGATTATTTTAGCGTCTGAGGTGGAGCGCCACACCTACCATCAGCTCCTTACTTTACCACACAGATACCTGTGCTACTCATACGCTGAGTTGGCAAGGACCAGTATCGAACTAGGAACCTTGTGGTTTCTAGCCGACTGAGCTAACCCGGCCCACTTGATACCATATAGTTATTTGAAGCTATAATTGTTTACTAAAGATTATTAGGTTATTTCCTATAAGTCTAACATTATCAAAGGGGAACAACTCATGACTGATAAATTATTTGTTTTCCCATTAAACTAACCCTAAACCCTAACCCAGTCTTCTTTTTTTCAGTCAAGAATGGTTCTCCTTTGATCATGTTAGACTTATAGGAATTAACCGATTATTATTATTAGTTACTTGAAACAATATAAGTGCATACAAACAAATGACTATCACTGAATAGAAATAATTACTTGAAATCATAATTATTAGTATTAAAAAGAAATAGTTACTTGAATCCATTTAATTATGTATAAAAATTATTAATAGATAGGAATATTTGATACCATTTAACTGTAGGTAAATTATTTGTATTAAGAAAAGTTACTTTAAGCTATAAATTGTGAGCTGAGAATTATCATTATCAAATACTTGAAACCATATAAGTTCGTGCAAACAAATTATCAATATTACATCAGAAAAATTCAAGTGCAAGATTTTAACTGATGTTGTAGCTTCAGTTCTGAGCAAAAACCAAACTACCTTTTTGGTACAAATAATGTTCAATATATGTGAAATAATAATAGAAATTTTTTTTTGTAATACTAATATTACAAAAAAAATGTTCTATTATTATTATGTCACATCGGGATATTGATTTTGCTATGAAAAAAATCAGAAATCATCAATAACTTAAAATTGGTTTACTTTAAGACTTTTTGGATAGCATTTTTAGATTCCTTGTCCCCAAACCCTTAAATAAACCAATTTTTAGGAGTAGGGAAGCTCTAGAACTCATTTTACAGACAAAAATAGATTACAAAAAGCCACCATTGTTTGCAACCACCACCTAAATTTGTAGGGCTAAAATTGACATAACTCCACCAATTTTTTGGAATTGGAAGCTCAAATTTTGGGGAATGTCTAACTTTAACATAATCCACGCCAGAATAATTGAAGAGGGTGGGTGACATTGCCTGGATGATTCGACATGGAATTATCCAACAAGGGAATAGGAATTTTATAAGCTGTCCTCAAATCCAGCATGCATATCCCGTTCAGGGGGAAGGAGATGCCCTAGTTTGTCACAGATTTTCCACGGACACAGTGACAAGTACACAAAAAGCTATTGATTCCTGACAATGATGGAGACACTCTTTTGGATTTTTGCCAGAGCCCATTTGGCCAGATTGTGGCCTTAATACTACTGGGTGCCAGACTGGGTTTCAGAGATGGGAACTTAACAGGTACTACCACTCCAGGTTAGAGTTGACCTGGGAGTAATGCAGGGCTCGATATTAATGCCGTCCCGTTGTCGATAAAAATTACATCCAGGATGATCAATACGTTATCCGGGACAGTTTGCCGGGGATGGTAAAAATTTTTCCTAAAAGTTAGCAGTACATTCCAATATTGGCTGTCTAGTGATTGCCCGAATGCTGACCTCAAAATGAGGCTATGGCACCGCAGGTCTATTCTCAAAGCCATGTAATGAATAATGGTGGAGGGAGATAGTTTAAAAGGACCGAATTATGTACTACTAACCCTTCCTTTCTCTTCCTTCCGAATCCTTAAACACTGTGCGAGGACAAAATTCTTTCATTTACGATTCACAACCCAGTACGATAAAATTAACAAGTAAAAAAGTATTTTTTTTAGCTCAAAACACACTAGGAAATGAATTTTTTGTCCAAATATCCAGAATCATCACTGCTTCAGCTTTTCTTAATGTTTAATTACATGTTATTATGCTACTGATGACTGACAAGTATAGATGATGCTAATGAATTAAACAAAAATATTTTGATTTCGGGACGGTCCAAACCCCATTTGGGACGGTTGATAATTTTTGTTCGGGACGGTCATGAAAAAAGTTAGTGTCGGGGCCTGGAGTAATGGCAGTGAAGGGGTACACCACACTCCCCAGATTTCCAGAACTGGAGCCTCACCATCAGATGCAGTTTAGTGTCATGTTCAGGACATTCTTTATGGAGGGGTCTAGAGGAGGTTGGGGGGAGGGAGAGAAAGAAAGGCACACACAAACTCAGCTTAATTTAGTATGACCTAAGGTCAAATGGAGATATGGTGTTGTACTAATCTTTCAAATAAGAAAGGGTGTGACCTGAAATCAGTAAGTAATATATAAGTATTTCAACCATGCAACAGGCAGCCCCCCCCCACCTATCTATCTCTCGTGTAAGATTTAAGATAAGACAAAAAACATACAACCCATATGCCATCGAATGTGATAAATACAAAACCGATTTCTAAACTGTCACAGAAAGGTGGACAGACAACCAAATTTAGTTACAAAAAAGGAAAAAAGTTTTCTTTTTATCTATTAGGTATGTGAGAGATTTTCCAAGAAAAAAAAAAATTTTTTTAAAGTGTATTTTAAAAAAATAAAAAAATGCCAGTAACTTTTGGTCTAATAAATAAAGGAGATCAAAGCGTCAGAAAGAAGGAATTTTAGAAGAACTCCCATGTTAGCAAAAATGTACCAATTCTAAACTCGTTCAAAAAAGTTAATACTTTGATCTACAGTGGAACCTCAGTTCTCAAACATAATTCATTCCAAAATTATGTTCAAGAACCAATTTGTTCGAAAAGTGAAACAATATTTCCCATAAGAAATAGTGTAAAGTGGATTTATGTGTTCTTGGCCATCAGATGAATGCCTATTTATGTGCCTCCAGTTATATATAATATAGAAAGATGTGTATTTAAACAACAGATAACACATAAAAATCTAAGTACAAAAAAGAAAATCATAATAAAAGTAATATTCAACCTAATTCTATATTTTAACCTAAAGTGAGACATAGCGTTATCATGTATACCAGTTCGGTATTTAAATTATTTGAACCATCCTCTACCGGCTTTGAAAGGGAATTTACTTTTACCTTGGGTACTCATAACAGTTATTTGTGCAACTTCCGTTTTAATCGTCTTGACCCGTTTGTTCAAAGTCTGAAAATTTGTTCAACAACTGAGGCCTTTTTTACACAATTTTTTTGTTTGAACTCTGAATTGTCCAACTTCTGAGTCATTCGAGAACCGAGGTTCAACTGTATTTTTTTTTTATGGCATATCAATCTCTTATGGGTTATTCAAAGCCAAAATAAAAAACATCAGAGAGGAAGAAAATTTTTAGAAGAGTTCATGTTAGCAAAAATATACCAATTCTAAACACATCCAAAAGTTAATACTTTGATCTATTTGTTCGATGGCATATCAATTCCTTATGGGTTATTCAATGCGAGAATATAGCCAATTTTTAAATATTTGTAATCATAACTATTTATATTTGGGTTGGTTTGGTTAATGGCATATAAACTCCTTATGGATTATTTAATGCCAAAATTTGATTCATTTCTAAATGATTGAAATCTTAACTGTATTTTCAACAATCTATTGTTTTGAGTTTTTGTTATACTGCACTTTTGTCTGCAAATTTGTTTACACATGGTCTCAAGTATTCCTACTTAATAATAACAATAATAATTTGCATGGTTTTAATTATTCCTATCTAATAAAGAACCCATTCTGCCTTACTATTTACCCATAGCCTGGGGAGGATGAATTCATGCCTTTCCCAAGGACATTAGCACAAAATGAAATGCAAACAATCTCCTCTGGGATTTGAACTCAGGCTGCTGATTCCATTTCCTATGATACTAAGCATGCCTTTATTTTCTATAAGGGGTGGGGGTGGGGTAGACAGATTCATCACATTTAGTTGCCCCCCACCCAAAGATGAGAATGTCAATGGAAGAAAGCTATTGTTTATATTACCTTTGGCTATTCATGCAAGGCCAACATCCTGTTTGTGGGGTGTGTAATGGCATTTCACCCTGGGTTGGTTGAGTTGGCTCCATCCAAAAGCAATTGATTCCTGACAATGATGGAGATACCCTTTTGATTTTCGCCAGAGCCCCTTTGGTTGGGTTGTGGCCCTAATACCACTGGGTGCCAGACTTGTCTGGTTTAGGTTATCCTACCAGGATCTTAAGTTATCAACAGCATGAATCTGACACTACCAAATTTACATGGCTCTGCCACGATGAGAAGGGGTTGAACTTTAGAAATAATATGCAAGATAGCTGTTGAGTAAAGAGCTTCCCCTGTCCTTTAACAGGTTTTGTTTTTCATTCAGCAGGATATCTAGCCACCCTCCTCACCAGATAAAATCTATAGAGTTACCATTTTAGTCACGACTATGAAACACATATTCTGACTTTTCCTAAAGCTGAAATTACAGTTGTTGAAACAGTGGATGAGATTATAGAGAATATTGCAATGCAGATGGCAATGCTGAAGATCCAAAGAAAGTACTTCAAAGGGAGACTGAGGTGCCATTACCCTAGGTAGGCTGTTAATATTAAATGGATAAATAATGATTTTTTTTTAATTTTCAGATTAACACATTTCCACATTATTTGTAGGATAAAGCAATTTATATCAAATGTCTGTATCTATAATTAGCAGCAAATTCTCTTTAACTGAATCACTTATAAAAATTATTTTTCAAATAAAATATGTCTTTCTTTTCTTCTTTTTTTATAATTCTATTCTGTATTATTTATGTAACTGTCACAGCAGTTTTTATCTCTGGTTGAGAGGAGAGAGAGAGAGGAGGGAGGAGAGAGAGAGGAGGGAGGAGGAGGAGGAGGAAGAGATAGGAGGGAAGAGATAGGGGGAGGGGAGGGAGAGGAGAGAGGAGAGGGAGGGAGAGGAAGAGAGGAGGGAGGAGAGGAAGAGAGGAGGAGGAGGGGAGAGGAAGAGAGGAGGGGAGAGGAAGAGAGGAGGGAGCGGAGGGGAGGAGGGAGCGGAGGGAGGAGGAAGCGGAGGGGAGAGGAAGAGAGGAGGGAGCGGAGGGGAGAGAAGAGAGGAGGGAGCGGAGGGGAGAGGAAGAGAGGGAGGGGAGAGGAAGAGAGGAGGGAGCGGAGGGGAGAGGAAGAGAGAGGAGAGGGAGAGAAGAGAGAGGAGGGAAGGAGGAAGAGAGAGAGGAGGGAAGGGAGAGGAGAGAGGAGGGAGGAGGGAGAGAGAGGAGGGAGGGAGGGAGAGAGAGGGAGGGAGGGAGGGAGAGAGAGAGGAGGAGGAGGGAGAGGAGGAGAGGAGAGAGAGGAGGGAGGAGGGAGAGTAAGGACAAGAGAGAGAGAGAGTAAGGATGACGAGAGAGAGAGTAAGGATGACGAGAGAGAGTACGAGGGGAAGGATGACGAGAGAGAGTAAGAGGGGAAGGATGACAAGAGAGAGTAAGAGGGAAGGATGACGAGAGAGAGAGTAAGAGGGGAAGGATGACGAGAGAGAGAGTAGAGAGGGACGAGAGAGAGTAAGAGGGAAGGAGGAGATGGAAGAGAGTAAGAGGGGAAGGAGGAAGATGGAAAGAGAGAGGGAGATGGAGAAAGAGGGAGGGAGATGGAGAGGGGGAAGGACGGAAGGAGAGAGAGAGAGGGGGGGGAGCGATAGACCTTCAGTCACCAAAATAGAATATTTCAATAGACAAACCAATATTTGCAGATTGAAATCTTTACAAATGACAATAGCTTCACACACAGATTTGTTTGGTTTGGATTCTTCCTTTAATGGCATATCAACCTCCATGGGTTATTTCAAGTCGAAACATGAAAACAATTCTACTTGGAGAACATATGGACTAAATTTATTATCAATAAATGCAAATATCAGTGTGTCATATTTTTTCAACTTTACTAATAGAGGCCATAGCCCAACATATCATACCATTTTGGAATAAGGGTGACTTGGTGAGCAAATTAAAAACATTTCAGGCTGAATCCGGACCCGCAATTCTGAAATTTTGGATTTCCAACTTTTAATGACTGTAATTGTTTTTGGTGATCTTTTGAGACAATTTTATTGGAAATAAATTTGGGAATAATCCATCCTATTCTGGTTATTCAATGGTTATGAATGGAAACAAACTATTTGTACTAACCCAGAATGGTGAAAACAAAAATTATTATTTATCATGGAGATTTGCAATAAGTTCCAAAAAGACCAATTATATCATAGTTTTCATGAAGACTTTTTAATATGTACTCAATGAATCAAGTATCATTGTTGGGCTAAATACCAATCAAGAGCATTCCTAAAAGCCATAGCCCATTATATCATACCATTTTGGAATCGGTGAGTAAATTAAAAACATTCTGGGCTGAATCCTGACCCACAATTCTGAAATTTTGGAGTTCAAAGTTTTAATTACTACAATCATTTTTGACAATTTTTTAATGTAATTTTTTTTTGTAACAAAATATTGTACAATAATTTTTATAACTTAGAAATAAATCCTTATTAATATTCTTATAAAATATGTGATAAACAAATTATCTTTTCTATTTGGACCTAAATATATTGTTTATCAAACAGCTTTGAAATAAGTTTCAAATAGACAAATTATATCATTGATAAAAACTTAATTGTTTGAAAAATATTGTTCAAGTTTAATACATACTCAATGCATGAAGTATCATTGTTGGACCAAATGCCAAATGAAATCTGCAAGAGCTAGCTTAACTGCCACCCAATAGGGCGGTTTTTAAGCTAATTATTAATAATATCAATACTAGTCATCCTTAAAAGTACAACTGTTATCTTGCAACACCCTCTGGTTAAAAAATCAGACCATCCAAATCATCCAAGATGAAATGTAAAAATGTAAATCCTGATGATCTAGTGTTGCTTATCCATTGAATTCTTATTTCTTATGAGTGTTGTCACCTAAGCTGAATAATGGACCATTCTGTTTTTATCATAAAGGGAAGAAAAAAGATATGTTACACAGAAAAAATATAATAAAAGGATAGGGGGTGGGCGTGCAGAAGCGATAACGCTAATCTGTTTTAATCAAACATAATGAAAAGAAAGAAAGAAGTCAGAGAGAGAGAGAGAGAGAGAGAGAGAGAGAGAGAGAGAGAGAGAGAGAGAGAGAGAGAGAGATAAAAATCAAGATTATTATACTTTTTACATATTGAACTATTTTGCAATAGTTTAAGTAAACATATCAAATGTTGAAATATGTATATAATATAGCATAATTAATATAATTATTGAAAATGAAGATAAGGATCATGCCTAAAATTTATTGGTATATAAATAAATTTGAATAAAATTTCCCCCAAAACTAAATTCACAATATCACCAAATTTAGGTCCAACTAGAAAAGATAATTTGTTTATCGCATATTTTATAAGGATTCATTCCTTAAATAGTTTGGAACCAAAAATAAAATTTAAATTCTTTATAAAAAGAAAAAAAAAAACAAAAAAAAAGAAACAGTTGTAATCTTTTGTTGGTTTTATAAGGTTTAATGCATTTAACAGATTTCTAAAATATAAAAATTTTATCGCAACCAGAAAGCTGTCGACACCTAACCAACATTCACCAGAAGAGAGACACCCCCCACCCCGGATTCAATCTTTCAGAAATTTACAAGACTGTATTCTACTGTAAAAACTGGTTTATTCTAAAGTCACAACAGAGACTATTATTATACTAGCATAGTGCCCATAAAAAATGGATCAGAGTATTTGGTGAACTGCCTAGGATTAAGGTGTACTTGCTTGGGTTATATTAATAATATAAACTAAGCAATAGTCATATCTATATCAACATCAATATTTATCTTTTATATTGTAGAGCATGTCAAACTGAGTAACCCCCCCCTAGGGCCACATGGATTACGTATGTCATGAGGCCGCCATATTTATATCACAACATATATCATTCTTTTATATTGTAGAGGAGGCATATCAGCCTCCTAAGCTGCATGAATTATGTATGTCATGAGGGCCGCCATATTTATATCACAACATATATCATTCTTTTATATTGTAGAGGAGGCATATCAGCCTCCTAGAGCTGCATGAATTATGTATGTCATGAGGGCCGCCATATTTATATCACAACATATATCATTCTTTTATATTGTAGAGGAGGCATATCAGCCTCCTAGAGCTGCATGAATTATGTATGTCATGAGGGCCGCCATATTTATATCACAACATATATCATTCTTTTATATTGTAGAGGAGGCATATCAGCCTCCTAGAGCTGCATGAATTATGTATGTCATGAGGGCCGCCATATTTATATCACAACATATATCATTCTTTTATATTGTAGAGGAGGCATATCAGCCTCCTAGAGCTGCATGAATTATGTATGTCATGAGGGCCGCCATATTTATATCACAACATATATCATTCTTTTATATTGTAGAGGAGGCATATCAGCCTCCTAGAGCTGCATGAATTATGTATGTCATGAGGGCCGCCATATTTATATCACAACATATATCATTCTTTTATATTGTAGAGGAGGCATATCAGCCTCCTAGAGCTGCATGAATTATGTATGTCATGAGGGCCGCCATATTTATATCACAACATATATCATTCTTTATATTGTAGAGGAGGCATATCAGCCTCCTAGAGCTGCATGAATTATGTATGTCATGAGGGCCGCCATATTTATATCACAACATATATCATTCTTTTATATTGTAGAGGAGGCATATCAGCCTCCTAGAGCTGCATGAATTATGTATGTCATGAGGGCCGCCATATTTATATCACAACATATATCATTCTTTTATATTGTAGAGGAGGCATATCAGCCTCCTAGAGCTGCATGAATTATGTATGTCATGAGGGCCGCCATATTTATATCACAACATATATCATTCTTTTAGCCTCCTAGAGCTGCATGAATTATGTATGTCATGAGGGCCGCCATATTTATATCACAACATATCATTCTTTTATATTGTAGAGGAGGCATATCAGCCTCCTAGAGCTGCATGAATTATGTATGTCATGAGGGCCGCACATCATCTACATTAACAGAACAAAGTGATGACTGCTATCATTGATTCCTTTATTATCAGTTAAAAGTCAATGAATACATATCTAAAAAAAAAAATAAAAATATTTTTGTTAAAAAGAAAGGAAAAAAGAATATTTCTGACCGAATTCAAATAATAAAACATACAAAAGTCACTTTCACTTTTAGCCATGTGTTGAATGAAAGCAGAAGGCAAGAGGAAAGACTCACTCTCTTTTATTGACTGAGCCTCTTTTTTCTGCAAATCAAAGGAAGGGACGAGAGACAGACAACACATTGACCTAATGAAAATAAGTGACCGTTTTCTATTGGAAAAAAACTTTTAAAAAACCCTGGGGTTGTGTAAAAGTGCCGTATGAGAGCACCATGAAGTTTCAAGAGGCAGTCTTATGGTAATGCTTATCATCAAATGGAATTGGCTGGATTTTACAGTATGTCAACCCTTGTTGGGTTATTTTATGCCAAAGACATCTTGTTTTATTCTAGTCAGCACCTCCCTACTTCAACAACTCTCTCTACACACACACCCCAACTAATTTACAATCTACCACCGGTTACTTTTTGCTCCTTCACCTTCTACCAGACCCTCCCCACATACAGATGGATACTTTTATCTTTATCTTGCACCCCTACCCACACGTCGTCATGTGCTTATTTTCATCAACACCATTAAATTCATAACCTTCACTTAAACAAAAAAAGAAAAAATATCCAACAGCTGGAACAATTAAGACTTAACAGAAGTCATCCCCCCCCCCCGTCAAAGCCTTGATTAAGCCAACTTCAGTGGGTTTAAGACATCCCCCTTCCCAAGTCCACTCTGACCCATAAAGTTAATACCTGTTAAGATTTCAGCTATCAGTCAAATAGATATCTTTTAAGATAATGTTTAAAATGATTCTGAACTACAATAATTACACTGGGGAACTTTTGATAGGAATGTTTAAAATGATTGAGAAAATATATTTTTGAATCATATATAAACTGGTTTGGTTTGGTTTGTTTTATGGCAGATCAACCTCAGTTGCTGACAAAGTTTTGAAATAAATTAATTCTTAATCGATACTCAATTTTTTTTATAAACTCATGTTTTTCTATAAACTCATGTTTTTCTATTTAACCCATAGATGGGACCCTAACAGGTACTACCACTTCGGGTCAGAGTGGACGTGGGAGCAATGGTGATGAAGGGGTGCTCCACATTCTCCAAACCTCCAAAACTGGAACCTCACCATTAGATAGGGTTTAAAGTCATTCCCAATACCCTCAGCCACCACCTTCTGGCACATATATTATAAGAAGGGTTGATGCAATCATATAGGTGATAGGGCTTGACATGGCCAACCGATTGAATGGAGGAAGCCCTCCAACCACCCGTCTAGCCCAAGGGTCAAAGTGGAGTGCTGCATGTCATGGACTGCTCAGCCACCAGTTTTGCATCTTTAAGCATCATGGGTTGCCACCGACAGCCAACAGGTGGCCCCTTGGGGGGAGTCTTACCCCTCAGCAGAGGTGCAGTCGGTGTATTCTAACACCCCAACCGACAGGGTGGGATATAAACTGGACATCATAATTGATCAATATACCATAAAACCAACCAACCAACCATTTTCATCATTTGTCTGAACTTTTGAGATGAGACTTGATCATTTGGATTATTTAGACTAGCAAAAAAAATGCACCCCCCCCCCGGGCACAAGTATTTAAGTTTTAATATAGTTAATTATAATTAAGTTTTAATATAGTTATTATAAAATTATAGATAGGATTGCTTTTGATAAGTTTGAGAATAAAACAATAATATTAGAAATTAGAAATCAATAACACCAAGTAATTATTTATTAAACCTGGCTTTGTTAAAACCGGTATTCTACATACCATATACTATGCAAACATTAAATTTCTTGATATATAACACACATCATGTAGGATTTTAAACACATTAATAATATGGGTTGTTTTGAGGCAAATCTATCTCAGCGAGATTAATGAATCAGATATTACCAACTAAACTTTCACATTAGTTGAGATTCTTGCCCTAATGAACTAATAAGCAAAACTTTAGCACTCTTTACATTATAGCTTAGACTGACCTTGTGGTATATATATGTTTCTTTTGATGAGATATTGCTACCAAGGTGTGTGAATTGGTCTATAGTTGCTATTAACAAACTTTTTGGGATATCTCATTTCTGACAGGATCAACTAATGTGAAAGTTTAGTTGGTAATATATGATTCATTAGTATTATTACTATATATGGTGATTGCCGCTTCTTGACAGAATAAGGCCATTTCTACAAGTAGTCCAGATGTGAGCAGTTGTGAGCATGCAGATGGCCCACGGATCCAGCTTGTTTTTATGTACCCTATCACACATATGAAATCCTCGACATACAGGCGCTGCCACACAGTTCAGACTTCAATGTAGGAAATGTTTCCATGGCGTCTGTCAGGTGTCGCTTCAGAATGGAGGGCTCGAGTCAACTTACCTGAAACTTCTTATAGATAAAGCGGATTTCCGCAAGAGCATCTGTCTGCCCCTTATCGAGATACTTCCCTCTCAAGATCGGGAGGTGTCCAGACATTCCAAGTGGCTGTTCTTATATATATATATATAGTCTTCAGACTCTGGTGCAATATGCATCAAGCTGGATTTGGTCAAGATTAAAAAATCTTCAGCAATGTATAAAATGGTCGTGGAATAACCATTCCAGTGTGGTTACGTAACGTCAAGAAATGGTTACTGCATGTGCATAATGTCATCAACGGCCAAAAGTAAACACGTTTTAACAATCACAAACAGTGCTTAAAATGAAACTCCCTTGATGAACGTATGTTATAATTTCTTTGTTGTTCTATGTTCTATAATTTTTTTTAATACCCTGTCCAGTGGCAAAAGTTGCTTGGTAGCTCTGGGAGTGGTAGTCCCGCCTTGAGCTACCGAAACTTATCGCTCCTGGTTGGTGGCTGATGAGGGCAGGGCATCATATGTGCTATCACACGTAAGATAGGAAAAAAAATTAACCTCAAGATCATAAAAAGGACTACATAATGTCTCTTTCTCTATATGTCTCTGTCGGTCTGTCTTTTGATCTCACGACTATTATCATTATATACACACACACACACACACACACACACACACAGATGCTGATAGGTACACGTTCTGTGACCCTGATGCCCAAAAATCTAAAAGGACACAGTAAAATCATATCCATGCATCCCAGTGT
Organism: Doryteuthis pealeii; assembly: GCA_023376005.1. Taxonomy (NCBI): domain Eukaryota; kingdom Metazoa; phylum Mollusca; class Cephalopoda; order Myopsida; family Loliginidae; genus Doryteuthis; species Doryteuthis pealeii. The sequence continues at coordinate 72,577,947 of CM042151.1, read as the reverse complement.
TTTTCTTTTTTCTTCCCTCACGATTTCAAGCTAACTGTAAATACATTTCAATAGTTCCTTTGAAATGAATTACACAGGATAGGTTATAATGTAGGAGTTAGAAGTCTTTAGCTAGGACCAATAAATTTTCCCGGTGACTCATTCAAAACAAATATGTGCATCCAAGGATGCACTAAATGAAAAAGCTATCAGCATCACTGTGTATATATATATATATATATTATACCTCAATATGATCTTAAAAAGGATTGGTTGAAATGGCATAATAACAATCCTGAGAATGAGATCAATAATAAGAACATGTGGAATTGATGATATCTCAAAGTGAACTGAAACACAGCTGTGAAACAAGTCAGAATAGATTTCAACATAATGAGGTCTTCAGTTATGAGTAATTCTTAAACACTAACAAAAAAAAAGTTCATCTATTATTTGAGCAACATTTTGGTGTTAACGCTTTATCTACCAGAGCGCCCCAAATCACCTGATGATCAAAATGCCGAACCACCCGAAAATGCCTGAGATCAACAAAATAAAAGTATCAAAACATCTTTGTAAATTATCACCCTACCTTATTAAAAAAAAAAAAAAAAAAAAAACTACTTCAAGGGAGGCACTTTTTAAAAATTAATTACATTAGTTACTTCCCTTCATTTTGTAGAAAATTCAGTTCTAAACAGCGGTAGATAAAGGGTTAAGACAATGTATATAACTCGAGACATAATGTAAAATAAATATGAATTTCATTATTTCAAAGAATCTAAATACGCCATTCAAAGTGTTTTAATTACTTATGAAAGCAATCACATGATTGACTTACCTTCCAAACCAATGTGGTAGCCATGTTTGGAGTAGGAGGAGGAGTAGGAGGAAGAAGAGGAGAGGACAGTTGTTAATCCAAAAACTTACCTGAAAATAAGAAAATATATTTATTAATAAAAAAGAATAAATGTAAAAATAAAAAAAAAAATTTTTAAATTGTTTTTTTTTTTTTTTTTTAATGCACAAAGGTATTCACTATTAGTTGGTTGGATTTTATGGCATGCCAACCCTTTTGTTTTAGTAATTTTTGATGGGTACTCAATTTTTTTTCTATAGATGAGACCCTAAACAGGTACTAGCACTCTAAATAAAAGTGGACCTGGAAGCTATGGTGATGAAAGAGTGCTCCACATTCCGCATACCTCCAGAACTGGCACCCCACCATCTGATAGAGTTTAATGTCATACCCAAGACATGAAGACACTCAGCCACCGCCTTCTAGCACCCATATGATAAAAAGGGTTGGGGCTTGCCATATGGGAAATGGGGTCAGGATAATTATATAGGTGCCAGGGTTTGACGTAACCAGCCTCTCTGACCACCTGTCTAACCAAAGTAAGGATCAAAGTGGAATATTACATGTCATAATAGAGTATTAGATGTGACAGGCAAACAGCTTCATCCGTGATTTGAACTCAGGTCACCAATTCCATTTTCCATGACGATAACCATGACACTAAGTATGCCTTTACTTTCTAAGTAGGGCAATATAACAATATAAAATATAAAAACACCCCAAAGTTTTCATCCTACTCAAGTTTCATGAATGTCCTCAGGTAGACGACAGCAAAAATGGAATTAATAAGGAAATAATTATTTTCCAATTTAAATATTTGACTGACATAAACAAACATGTGGCGCACAGACTGGGATGAGTCAAAAGTTTTGCAATATTTTAGTATGTGCTAATTTGTAGCTCAGTATATCACAAGACTGGATACACTGGTGTAATGGTTATCATAATGGGAAATGGACTCATTGACCTTGGTATGGCAACCAGTCGAGGAGAAGGAAAACTGAATTCAAACCTGAACATTAAAATTTGCTTAGGAAATTGACCTTGTGTCACATCCTAATCATGCGGAGGGCTTAGGACTGAAGTAGCTCAAATTGTGGGGGGGAAAAAAACCCTTGTAGTATTATGATAGTTGGTTGTCATTCTTGGTTGGATCTTATGGCATGTCAAACCTTGTTGGGTTATTTTAGGACAAAGAGGTTTTGTTTTATTCATTGTTGATGGATATTCAATTTTTTTTAAAACTCACTTTTTCTATTTAACACATAAATGGGACCCTAACAAGTGCTACCACTCCGGGTCAGAGTAGGCCTGGGAGTAATGGTGATGAAGGGGTACTCCACTCTTCCTAGAGCTCCAGAATTGGAACTTTCCCATTAGATGTAGTTTAATGTCATACTTAGGACACTAAGACCCTCAGCCACCACATTCTAGCACATATATGATAAAAAGGTTGGGGCGCGCCATAATGGGCAATAGGGTTGGGACAGTCATATAGGTGCTAGGGCTAGACATGACCAGCCAATTGATCAGAGGAGCCTTCTCAGACTGCCTAGCCTAAGTACAGAAAAAAATGGTGTGTTCCAGGTCATGGACTGCTCAGCCAACAGGATTCCGTCATTAAGCATCACAGATTGGCAACCATAGCCAACAGGTGGTCCCATTGATAGGGGGGGGGGGTCTTACCCCTCTGCAGAGGTGCAATCAGTGTATGCTAAAGCTCCAGCTGATAGTACTGGTAATAGGCATAGAGAGAGAAATCTGATGAGTTCAGCATTTCACAGTCCAATGGGGGTTAGTCACTTTCATGACCATGTCAGCAAAAGTATCTGGAGTTGCCAAATTGTGTCTCACGTTACCAAAATATTGCAAAAGCAATCCACCCCCACCCCCCATATAACTAAAAATATCTTTTTAAATTAAAAAGATATTTTTAGTTATAGGGGGATGGGTTGCTTATTTTCCTTGTTATTAGGGTGAGTCAAAGGTTTTGCAATATTATATAATGTGAGACACAATTTGGCAACTCCAGATGTTTTTGCCGCCAAAGCCATGAAGGTAATATGGGCTAATATTGGAGTCAAATACACTGGCATGTTCAAAACACAGGAATTTTTGGTTTGGTTTGCGGCATATCAAACCTTTTTGGGTTATTTAATGCCGAAACAAGTCATTTTGATAAAAGTGTCTATGTACCAAGTCCTTAATATCTTCAAATTGGTATAAATAATTTTCATTAACTTCATTTTTGGTTGGTTGGTTGGATTTTCTAGCAGGTCATTTTATGGAAATGAAGGAGTACTCTACACTCCTCAGAACTGGAACCTCACCATCAGATGCAGTGTAATGTCCTACCAAGGAAATTCCTTTTTAAGGGGGGGTCTTATTCCTCGGCAAGGAGGGGGGGGCACAACATTCTAGATAAGACAAAGATGACAGTTTGGTTGGGTTTGTTTGTTTTAAAGCATATGAATCCTTTTCGGATTATTTAATGCTGAAACAAGTCATTTTGATAAAAAGTTTCTATGTTCTAAGTTCTTAATATCTTCAAATTGATATAAATAAGTAAAAAAGAAAGTTGTTGGAGAGGCCTATTGTTGGTATCAGCCAGACAGCAAGGGAGTCTATCCCCTTTTCGGTAGCGCTAGACCAGGGAAATTGTTTTTACTGAGGTGGAGCATCACACCTACCATCAGTTTCCCACTTTTCTGCACAGATCAGATGCCCGAATCTGAGCTACTCATGGACTGAGCTAGAGGAGAATGGCATCAAACCAGGAACAAGGTTATTTAGTGCAAAAAAACTGTTAGAGTGTGAAAAAAAAGTTGGTACTCAAGTTTCCTTTACTGGTGTAATTTTTGTAGATGTATTTCATGGATGTATTTTATATTTGATTCATAATTTTCGATATATTATTTATTTTTCTCTAGAAGGATAAAATGTCATCCATGTTAATATTCTCAAATAAATCCCTCATATTATTATAGACATTACACACAAATTCAGACATATACAATTATGTATATATGTCATAAGTAGGAATCTTTTTAACTTTCTAAATACCCCCCCCCCCCGCCAAGTCTTGAAAATATTCCTTTCAGAAATGAGATATCCCAAAAAAGTTTGTTAATAGCAATTATAGACCAATTCACACATCTTGGTAGCAATATCTCATCTACTGAATGTGATGTCAACATACACACAAATAAAGCATGGACTGCTTTTGACAGGTTATTGATCATATGGAAATCTGATCTCTCTGATTAAATAAAACAGGAATTCTTCCAAGTTGTAGCACCCATGTCAGTGCTATTGTATGGTTGCAACACTTGAAACGAAATGCCTTGATTGGGGTTTTAGAATACACCAACTGCACCACCCCCCCAATGATTGTGGGTGGCGACCCGTGATGTTTAAGGATTCCTGGTGGATGAGCAGTCCATGACATGCAACAAACTACTTTGGCCCTTACTTAGTCTAGACAGCTGGTTGGAGAAGCCCCGTACGCTCATTTGGCTGGTCAAATCAAACCCTAGCACCTATATGATTGTCCCAACCCTATTGCCCTTATGGCAACCCCAACCCTTTTTATCATATATGTGTTAGAAGACAGTGGTTGAGGGTCTTATTGTCTTGGGTATGAAGCTAAACTATCTGATTGAGTTCCAATTCTGGAGCTCTGGGAAGTGTGGAGTAGCTGTCCATCACACCATCACTTCCAGTTCATTCTGACCTGGAATAGTAGTACCTGTTAGGGTCCAATGTATAGGTTAAATAGAAAAAAATGTGTTTTTTTAAAAATTGAGTACCCATCAAGAAGGAATTCATTTCAAATCTTTGTCAGGATTAAATGACCCACCCAGTTTGATATACCGTAAAACATTAAAAAAAATTGGATGCTGTTTTGCACAAATCCTGGAAGCAGCCCCCTACAAAACAGCTGTACAGCCACATATGAAATTAAGAAAACTAGCAAAAATATGTGCACTCAGACATAAGTATTTAAATTTTAATGTAATTAAACATTAAATTAGAAGGACTAACAAAATTAAATAAGAATGCATGTAAAAAGATTACACTTATTTTGATTATATTTTAATTAGTTTCTATATAAAATCATTCATAGGATTGATTTTAATACATTGGAGACTAAAATAAAATTAGAGATAACACCAAGTAATTATTTATTAAACCCGGTTTTGTTAAAACCAGTATGCAAATTAACCACACCATATAGTATGTAAGCCTTTATTTCTTTTCTTTTTTCACTAAGAAATAAAGGTTTACATAATATATAAGACACATTGCAGGATTTTAAATAGTAATGTGGGCAGTTTTGAGACAAATCTAACTCATAGAGACATCGTTAATAAATAAGATTTAATCTATGTATTAATGATTTTCACTATCTCATTGATAAACTTAAGCAATTCCCGAGGGTATTGGAGTGCAAGCAGTAACATAGTTTCAGTTACAGACACCAAATCTCCATTATAATAAGATATTGAAGGTTTAATTGATACTCTATTCTCAAAGCTAAAAAATGATGGGTTTTTTTTTTGGGGGGGGGGTAGGCTTACAAAATGCAAAAAAGCTGATAAACTGCAGAGATTTTTTTATTTTTTCATAATTAAAGAAAATTATCATATAATTATGGCATAGACATGACTTAAAGTTAATTACAATAATTAACCTTCATTAGGAAAGTTTCATTTTCAGGTAAAAACCAGGACTGCTATTATCAAAGGGTTTGTGTGTGTGGGGGGGATTCATAAGTTATATTTAAACAGCAGTCGGTCTTGTAAAAATTTATCTATATATTAATATGCTTGTTCCTTAATATTCCGACTGTTATTATCTTGCGACACCCTCTGGTTAAAAATTAGACTGTCCAAATCATCCAAGCTGAAATGAAAAAAAAAATGTAAATCCTGATTATCTAGAGTCACCTATCTGCCGAATTCTTATGAGTGTCGTCACCACAGCTATATAATGAACCATTCCATTTTTATCAAAGAAAGAAAGGGAAGGAAAAGGACATGCAATACGGAAAAATATAAGAAAGAAAGAAAGAGAATAGGGGAAATATATTGAGAGGGAGTGAACGCACAGAAGCGATAATGCTAATATGTTTCAATTGAACATAATGAAAAGAAAAGAAGTAAAGAAGAGAGAGAGAGAGAGAGAGAGAGAGAGAGAGAGAGAGAGATCAAGATCATTTTTTTATATACTGAACTATTTTGTAATAATATTTAAGTAAACATATCAAATGTTATTTCTCTTAACTTTTTTAGATGACGATTGATAATTTGTATCATTTGAATTATTTGGACTATTGTCCTCATTTTTATTGTTATTGGGCTCAAAGTTTCAAGAAGGCTCCCGATTAGGACAAGAAGGTTCCCAAGTTCAAAGAGAAGGTTCCCAAGTCTGACAAGAAATACCTTAAGAAGGCTGGAGGGCATATCGGACGAAACGTTGTATAGATAACAATAAAGATGAGGACAATAGTCCAAATAATCCAAACTGTGGTATATTCACTACTTATTATTATTACTATTATTTTTTTTCTTTAAATGCAGAAAAGGTTCTTTTTATAGTTTTAATTTTTTTTTTCCCTTTGTTTCTACACAAAACTACATATTTTAGGTTTGATTTTTGTCCAAAATTTTCTGCTCAAATATATATATATATATATATATATATATATATATATATAGACTCAACCCTAGCAATAAGTTACCATAACTTGTTGGTGGATGTCATGTTATGTATGATTTTATAAAATTTTTAAAACTACTTTATTTGACGGCATATAAGACCCCCCCCCCTAATTCAGCAGGTCAGATTCAGGAAAAAAAAGGTTTATAGTGTATTTAAGCATATATTGTTGAAAACAGTCTAGCTGAAGCATAGTTGTATAAAAGCAATTTGGTAGTACAGAAAAAGCAATAAGTATACACAATAAACTGGGTTAGTGAGCATCATAGAGAAGATTAGCCAAGGTCTCCAACTTCACCTACGATCTTTAAGACACAAAGTAATTTTTTAGCCAAAATTTTGGGAAAAAAGTGCGTCCTATATGCCATCAAATACGGTATATAAAAATATACCTTTTGCTATATCTATAAGTAACTAATTTAATTACCAGCCAATAGGGCAGCTTTTAAGCTATTAGGTAAATATAATGTCCCTGATAATTATGCATAAATGGGGGGGGGGGCTGTTTGATGGATTATTTTTTTTTTTTTTTTTTTTTTTAAAATTCTTTTCAGGCAACTTCAGATTAATTTTTTTTTAATAAACCAAATGAAAAGATTAAGCCTAGATAATAAAAACTTAAAATAATATTCATCACTGAAAAATAAATACAAATGTCAGTGTGTTAGAGTATCACATTTTTTCAACTTTACTCCCAGAGGGCATAGCCCAACATATCATACCATTTAGGAATCTTGCCAACTGTGAGCAAATTAAAAACATTGTGAGCTGAATCTAGATCCGCAATCCTGAAATTTTGGATTCACAATTTTAATTACTGTGAATGTTTTCAGTGATTTTTTGTGACAATTTCTTTCTTTTTTTTGTTGTCTTTTTGCCCGTTTCTTTTTGAAGATCACAGCCCCCAAGACCTCCACGAGTTAAGCCTTGTGGTCCTGGGTCTGAAAAGGTTGGGAAACCCCGACAAGTCAATAGCACTTTGCCGGAGATAGCTTTTAAGATAATGTTTATATATACATACACATATATAATATGTAATTATTGTCCATTAGGAAATCTGACTTGAAGAGGTGAAGGTAGTCAAAATAAATTTATTTCTGATGAATTAAGGTTTTCATATATTCAATCATAATATATACTTTGTATATGTAAAAATATGCACAGACACTGATATGTATACACGCAAAATCTTTGTGTACATTTGAGTTCTCAATTTTGTTTGAATCCTATCATGTAAACACTTGATACCATTCACCTACACACACATGTATACATATATATGTGATGGTAGCAAACTCGTTTTCAAGTACTGCCATTGTTTGATAAAAAAATAAGTAAATAAATAAATAAGTTCAAAAGTTCAAAGAATACAACAGTGAGCATCAACAAGTTCAACAGTGAGCTGCTCGAAAGTGGCTCTTTAGCCCTGCCAAAGTCTTGTACATCTTCCCACATTTACAAGTTATTCCAGGGAGCACAGGGTATTTTATTGGTCCATCCCGCCGATGCACAGTTTGGTGACTGATCAGGCCAGCCTTGCTCAGACATAGCCTTCCACACTGGTCACACAGTAGACCAATTTGAAGCCCTTGGTTGTCTACTTCTTTATTCGGGCGAACATCTCATTTCAACCGCTCATGCTGCATATGGTTGGTCTTTTTTTGTGCCCTCCTGCAAAGCTCTTCTCCACTGCCCACAGTCCAAAGCCTTACTTTCCCAGGTCTTGATGTTACACCTTTTCAAGGTCGACCTCAGGCAATCCTTGTATCGCATCTTAGGCCCTTGAGCCAAATGCTTTCCGTTTACAAGTTCCCCATATAACAATTGTTTAGGAAGTCGCCCATCGTTCATCCTTACCAAATGCCCACTCTACTTCAATCTATGCTTGGTTATGAGAGATTCTATACTTTGACATTTGGCTCGTTCCAGAACCTCAATGTCACTGCCGTACATTTGCCAACGTACCCCTAATATTTTCATAGGAATTGCAGGTGTAAGCGCTCGAGACGTTTAAGATGTTCCTTGTATGTGGTCCAAGTCTCACAAGAATAGAGGAGAACAGATAAAACACATGCAACATAGACCTTGACTTTAGTTGCAACTGAAATTCCACGGCAACTCCACAACCTTCTGTCTAATTTTCCAAAGGTATCACTTGCCTTGCTGATCCGAAAGCAGACCTAATAATAATAATAATAATAATGATGATGATATTAATAATAAATAATACTTTACTTCCAATTCCAATAATGAATTTCAATCCGTTTACTTTGACGATTGACGTTCTGAAATAGATATATGTATGTACATGTATATATTCAGAAATGCATACGTGTATATATATCTGTGTATATATATCTATGTATATGTAGTCAGGTCGCTCAAAGCGCTACGAATACTATGTAATCCAGTACTACCTGTTTCATAGTTGGGTCATCAGCGACTAAAACGGTTACCCCCCAAGCTTGTCTGGTGAAGAGGATGGCTAGACATCCAGCAGGACGAAAAAGTAAGACCTTACAAAGGGCGGATGAAGCTTTTCGCTCAACGGCCATCTACCAAATAACATTATATATATATTATATATATATATACACACACACACACACACACACACTTGATACCATTCATATATATATATATATATATATATATATATATATACACACACATACACTTGATACCATTCATATATATATATACACACACACATACACACACACTTGATACCATTCACACACTGGATACCATTCATATATATATATTATATATATATATATATATATATATACACACACACACACACACACACACACACACATCCACTTAGAAGAAAACTTCCACAGTTCATTAAATTACATTTACAAGATTAGAAAAAGAAAAAGAAAGAAAAAAAAAGGAAAAAATGTCCAAATTCCTCAAGCTTAGTTAAGGATTTATAGGACAGGGGGCAGACATAAGTGACCCCCCCCATTAACAAGAGGGAAAAGAATGTTATGATATTCCAGATGGACTGTTTGGGGGAGGTTGACAACCCAACCTAACTAATGTAGTAGAAAAACTTCCTTATGAAGGGAGCATCCAGTCTTTAGGTTGGGGATAAGCTCGATTTCCTTAAAATCAACTGCTTTCAAAGTTCTTTATGGGAAATGGTGGTGGATGGGGTGATGTCTATCTGGGGGGGGGGGTAGAAAGAGAAGAAAAATTCCTATCAAGCAAAATATGACCCCTGAACTTTCAGTGATGCCCTAAATCTACAAATTCAGTTTAATTTTGTTTTCTAGGAATTTCTAATTAATTAATTGTTGAATTAGGGAGAACTTTGATTCAGTTGATATTATATTTAGTCAGACACAAGGCCACTAATCTTCAGCATTTCAGTCTTGGAAGACTATATAGTTATTGTGCCCCTGAAGTTACAGCACCTCCTGTGACTGTGAAGTCCAATATTCAGGAGGCACTGTAACTTCAGGGGCACAATAACTATATAGTCTTCCAAGACTGAAATGCTGAAGATTAGTGACCTTGTGCCAGACTAAATTTAATAAATATCAATATGTGAGGCATATCAAAAGTCTTAATTAAATATCACTGATAAGGAATGGCCAGCAAAAACAAGTTTTTTTAAATTTATTTATTATTTTTTTACTACTACTTTACTGCTAACATCCAAAATCGGGAGGGATTTACAGTAGTCATAGGCTGAAGAATTAGCTAGTTAACCCTGGCTCTGTGCGGTAAAGTGGAGGAGCTGATGGTAGGTGTGGTGATCCACTTCAGCAAAAACAATCTCCCTGGTCTAGTGCTACTGAAAAGGGGAAGGCTGTCTAGCTGATACCAACAATAGGCCACCCGCTAACGTTAACTTCAACTTTATAGTGAGGTACTCTATAATAATTCTGAGGTTCCTACAAAATACCACTGTTATCATCTTGCAACACTGTCTGCTTAAAAATGAAACCGGTCAAATTTTTCAAGATGAAAGTTTCATCACTTCAACTAAATAATGGACCCTTCCGTTTTTATAAAAAGAAAGAAGAAAAAAAAAACATGCTACACAGAAATAATATAAAAAAAAAAGAGAGGAAAGAAAAGAGAGCACAAAAAAACAATAGCATCTGTTTCCATCGGACATAATGATCAGATGAAAAAAAGAAAAAAAAGAATTAGAATATTATCATACTTTTTACATATTGAACTATTTTGTTATTCTTAAACATATCAAAAGTAGCAATAACTAAATTATCATACTGTGGTATATTCACAGATTCCATTAGTATTTATTAAGCTTAGTAGGCACCCAGTGAGGATCAAGGTCACTACAATATACTGGCTTTTGAGATTAATCTGCCTAACAGATATATATCTAAGTTTAGCTTAGAAAGACACAAGGCCATGTGAGTAGGAAGCACTCAGTGAGTAATAATGACTGGTGAGACTAGCTTGCTAACCATTGCAGTTTCATTTGACACAAGGCAACAGGGTCACATAAGCAACAAAGATTGAAGAATATAATCTTGCTAACTGTTGCTCTATGGTGAACTTGGACTTTAACCTTTAACTAGACATTCTATAATAAATTAATTATCTCTTTCCAAGAAATACTATTTTGACCCTAAATTGAACTTTGGTGACCTCTCATGACCTTGTAGATAAGTACCTATTCCATGTTTATACTCTAATGATAGAATAATTATTAGCCCCAGAGTCCAACCTTTTGGCCATTATTAAGATATGCACAATCAACAAAACTATTTTCTATAGATTTATTAGATATTAGTTTATAACTATTGAGGGTTATTTCCTATGAGTTTAACATGATCAAAGGGGAACCACTCTTGACTGATAAATTATTCATTTATTTATTGATCTACTAGAAAAAAAAATACGGGTTAGGGTTAAGGTTAGTTTAATGGGAAAATAAATAATTTATCAGTCAAGAATGGTTCCCCTTTGATCATGTTAGACTTATAGGAAATAACCAATAAATGAATGAATGAAATTTTTAAAATAATAAAAAATAAATATTTTAATAATAAAATTTTAAATTAAAAAAATGTTTAAAAAGAAAAGAAAAAAGAAAAACGAAGAAAAGAAATTAATCATGATTTTTGTTTCTAATGGAGGGGAAAAACAAAACAAAAAAAAACGATATCATTAGTTATTAATTATACCAAGCTTTACACTATTCAAACTTTATAGGCAAAAAGTATATAAGTTCATTTTTTTTAGTTAAAGGGAAATAACTTCTATGTATGAAAATCTGAATTATTTCCCTTTACTTTATTTTTCCTTCTGCTTCATGCAATTTTTGGTCTACTTCCTGAGAGAAGTGCTGAGAGTCAAATGACCTAAAGAAAGTAATTATCAGCAGAGTATCTTAAGTATAAACTTAGAGTACGAGTTGTTGATAAGTTCACAGCTACCTAAAAAGGTATTAACCTCTTCAATTATTTACACTGAATATTTTTTTTCGTTTTTTTTTTTTGTTTTTTAATGATTAAATAAATGATGTCAAGTGTGTTTATAACAATTCAAAATTTATATATTATTTGCATTTTGAGATGAACTTGATGTCTATAATTTTGATATTTTGGACTGTTATCTTTATTGCTGTATCCTCCTGCCTTCCTTAGTTGTTCCTTGTATATCCGTGTATAGTAATGATCCAACCTAGGAAATCATTTTAATAGTTTGATTGTTGATCAAACAGGCATCAAAGAACTTTTGAAGATCTTATTCAAATAATGATGTCATTGTTTTTGCACGTTTATCATTTCCAACATGTTTACAGGAAGAATCACGATCATTTAGAAAAAAAATATATTTACTGGCGTTTCTTGTATAACTTCAAGTGTAAAATCCAATAACATCAGTCTTTATTTATATTTTATTTCAATTTACTTTCAAGGTTCCTATATTTGTTTCATCTATATATTAGCCAAACTATTAAAAATGATTTCTCAGGTTGGGTTGTTACTATGCGTGAATACAGTTTGGTTTGGCAATCAGTCTGGAGAAGGAAAACTCCAAATTCAAACCAGTTTTACTCTGCTTAAAAAAATGACCTTGTGTCACATCCAGCCCTTTGGGGATGGGTTGGATAAATGCATACAATTGCAGAAGAAAGAAAAGGAAAAAGATTCAAAACTAATCGAAACATAAGCATAACAATTTATCTTTCCTCTAAAGACAGGTTATCATTAAAACTAAACTTATCTAGAAAAAGTTTTATCGAGAATCAACGAGCAGATCTTTGATACTAACAGCTCATATAAGTGACAAAGGCAGACAACAGGTTAATTAGGAAAACTAGCAAAAGTATGCGCCCCCTGTTTAGTTTTAATGTGATAAATATATTAAATTAGAATGATTAATGAAGATAAATAAAAACAATATAAAAATATTACACTTATTTTAATTGATTTCTATATAAAACATGATAATACTACAAATCAGTAACAGCAAATAACTATTAAACCCAGTTTTGTTAAAATCATTATGCAAATTATTTCCACCATATATTATGTCAATTTTTATTTCTTAGAGATATATAACACACATTTCAGGATTTTAAATGCATTAATAACATGGGCAATTTGCGCAAATCTAACTCAGCTAGACTTTAATGGAGACATCGTTAATAAATAAGGTGTTAATTAAGATTAAATAATGACTATTTCATAATCGTTGAGAATATAACTTAAATAAATAAGAAATTGTGAGATCAGCGGTGACGTTTCGGCAACAGACAGACAGTTACGTAATCTGCATTATAATAAGATTTAAAAAATATGATTATATAAATGAACTAATGACACACAAAGTCTCAATGGTTCACTGGAGCTCAGAAGATTGTGAAGTACCCCTTCCCAGTTCCAACCCAAAATCCTACCCCTCCTCACTGTGGCAGGCTGTGACAATGTGTAGTACCAGAGCTATGTCGTCCATACCTCAAGTTCCCAGTAGGGTCAACCAAGGTGACAGGTTTGTCACCTAGTGGTATTAGGGCAACAACCCAGCTAAAGGAATCTGGTAAAAATCCAAAGGGTGACTCCATTATTGTCAGGAATCAACGGCTGTAGCGTACTTGTCACTGCATCTGTAGAAAATCTGCAGCAAACAGGCAACTCCATCCCCTGACCGAGATAGCAGGCATGGTTTGGTTTTTTGGTTTGGTTTGTTTTACGCATATCAACCTCAGTGGGTCATTTAATGCCGATAAAGTTTTGAAATAAATAAATTCTTAATGGATAATACAATTTTTTATAAATACATTTTCTATTTAACCCATAGATGGGACCCTAACTGGTACTACACTTCGGGTCAGAGTGGATCAGGAGCAATGGTGATGAAGGGGTGCTCCACATTCCCCAAACCTTCAGAACTGAACTTCACCATCAGATAGAGTTAACGTCATTCCCAGGACATGTAGACCCGCAGCCACCGCCTTCTAGCACCCATATGAAAAAAGGGGTTGCTTGCCATAAGGGTGCACGGTTTGGGGATTGCTTATGAATTTCATATTCTCTTGTTACCTTTTCATGAATTCTTTCATTCGGATACAGTGAATTCATTGGATGAGCCAGCTCAAGCAACCTAGGAATGTTGTTACAAGTTTATTTTATACAAAAACACTGAAATTCTGGAGCTCATTTTTTCTATTTACTTCAGAGATGGACCCTAACCAGTACTACCACTCTGGGTCAGAGTGGACTTGGATAATAGCGATGAAGGAGTACTCCACATTCCCTAGAGCTCCAGATTTGAAACTTCACCATCAGATAGAGTTTAACGTTATACACAGGACACTAAACCTTCAGCCTCTTCCTTCTAGCTCATATATGATAAAAAAACGGGTGGGGTTTGCCGGAAGAAAACAGAGTTGGGACAATTATATAGGTACTAGGGCTTGATGTGACCAGCCGATTGATCAGAGGGACCTCTCTGACTGCTCGTGGGAGAGTTGCATGTCATGGACTACTCAGCCACTAGGTTCCATCCTTAAGCATCACAGGTCGCCACCCACGGCCAACAGGTGCCCCACTGGAGTGGTCTTACCTCTCTGTAGAGGCAGTCAGTGTATTCTAAAACCCAAGCAACAGAGGTAAACTACTTGTTAGACCATTATCAAAAGAAATAAGACAAATGGATCTAAATAAATTGTCATTTTGGAAGATATTTGAAGATTAAAATTAACATAAAAATGAAAGTATCACATATTGGACCCAAAAACATTAAAGTTTAAATATTTAATAACTAACACACTAACTTTAGCAACCCTCAAAAAATTTAAAAATAGACTCTCCTAATTGAATAAAAAATGAATAAATACAAATGAATAAAACACTACAAACACTTCAACTAACAATACCCTGAGGACGACCAGTGAAATGGTCAAAAGTACTTGGGTAGAAAATATGAGACAATTTTCCACCATCTGGATTCTGATCTATGAAAAACTATTAGAAGACTTGAACAACTACAATTAAAATCATAAAGAAGAAATATTCAGTAGTCTTTAACAATGCCTGCCTAAATAATACTACCATATTATATGTATGTATATATATTATATATATATAAGCTCCATGAAATAGACTATAATGCTAATCCTCTAAGTCTTTTATTTCTTTACTTATATATTTGGTCTGTGACTAACATTAAGAGCACACATTGAGCTCTCAAACTGTGACAGTTTTTTAAAAAATAAAACTCGTGTCGTAAGGAAGATTTCTTCTCTGGACTTTTGATTATATATATAATATATATATATATATAGTGATGTTGATAGCTTTTTAATTTAGTGTGTCCTGGGATGCACATATTTGCTTTGAATGAGTCCCTGGGAAAATTTATGGATCCCAACTGAAAACAAAAATGTTTTTTTTTTTTTAAGGATAAATTCTACACGCAGTTTTGTTGTTTCAAAATCAAAGTAGCTAATCTTTATCAATATTCTTGAGATTTTGCA
This sequence comes from Doryteuthis pealeii, assembly GCA_023376005.1. Lineage (NCBI taxonomy): Eukaryota > Metazoa > Mollusca > Cephalopoda > Myopsida > Loliginidae > Doryteuthis > Doryteuthis pealeii. The sequence goes on along the minus strand of CM042151.1, from coordinate 72,562,414 downwards.
CTCAATTAGAAGATACCTGGAAGTACAAACGGGTCTTTTTTGTTTTTGTTTCTTGGACTTGTGAAATGAAAATATGAGAGGGCAGTTCAAGGCTATTTGTTTAAAAAATATAAGAGAAGCAACAAAAAAAAAAAAAAGCACTATGTCCGTAATATTAGAGAGTTTCAAAATTATTTTCGTATAAAATTTGTGAAATTTAAAGATTGCTATACTGTTCGGGATTTGCTCTGAAAGTTTGTATTTTGAAGAAAAAACTTGAATTTACGTGACTTTCGGATGTAAAAACACCCTGTCAACAGATCTTATTGATTTAGAAATCACAAATTTCTCGTATATTATGGTTAAATATTAAAAATATTTATATGGTTGGAAAGAAAAGAAAATAATCTCTCTAAATATGTAATTTGTATGTGTTTTTATTAATTGAATAATTTTTACAGCGAGTTAAAAACGTATTTTGCTTCAAACAACCGAAAATGCGTGATAGGAATTTTTTTCTGAGAATACATTTTACACTCTACATTTCTTTGGAAAATCTAAGTGGCTGATCTTTATCAATATTCTTGAAATTTTGCATTCAATTAGAAGACACCTGGAAGTACAAACTGTGACTTTTTTTGTTTTTGTTTCTAGACCCGTGGAAGTAAAAATACAATAGTGCAAACTTCAAGGCTATTGTTCAAAATGTGTATTAGAAGCAAAAAAGAACGTCCATGATATTAGAAAGTTTCAGAATTATTTTGATATATAATTTGTAAAATGTAAAGATTGCTATATACCGTTCGGGATTTGCTTCAAAAGTTTGTATTTTGAAGAAAAAAACAAAAAAAAAAACTCAAATTTATTTGTCTGACGGGCATACGGCGTAACGTAAACTCTCAGCTAGTCATCGTTTATGCAGACAAATTCATCGCATATTTCTTGTCCAATTTTTTAAATATTTATATCATTGAAAATAAAATAACAATCTTTCTAAATATTTAATGTTTACGAGTTTTTAACAATTGAATTATTTTTTATGTCCGTTTCAATTTTGGTAAGAAAAAAAAAATAACTTGAAATTATGAGAGATGTAAACAAAACACTGACCGGGTTTGTGTGAAAACATGTAAATAGGTAATCTATTTCTTTTATGTATAACATAAGCATTCAGAAATGTATTTTTAAATTCAAAGTGATGTTATATATTCAAATTAATATTATATATGTGTATACATATAAAAATGAAAATGTTGAATAATCTTGTGGTAAACTTTTTAAAAACTCAAAAAAATCTTGACATTCCTACTTTTTATTCCCCAAATAATGGTTTTAGCATGGAGATACATAAAATCTAAGACCAGAATCAGAAAGAACATAGAATTTACATAAGAATGCAAAGTTTATCAAAATTGCTTCAAAAATAAAGAAATGGTGAAGAAATTACTGAATTTCTTGTTCTGAATTGGTCCATGAGTTGACAGATTTTTTTATCAAAATCATGTTCACTTTTTTACCCCAATTTCCGGGCCTTAAATTCTCATAACTTTTGAACCACTGGGAATATTTGTATAATTCAAACAGTTTTGAACTCCATTTACAATTGTGATTAAATAACAATAACCTCAAATAAAAAAAATCAACTGGAATGCTACTCTTACCTTGTAATCTATCTTGTGTAATTTGCTTTTAAGAAACTATTGAAATGTATTTAGTTAACTTGAAATAGTGAGGAAGAAAAAAAAAAAAACACTGGGATGCATGTATATGATTTTACTGTGTCCTTTTAGATTTTTATGCGTCAGGGACACAGGATGTGTACCTATCAGCATCTGTGTATATATGTAATATATATATTTACCAACCCCTCCGCACGAGCAGGATGCGACACAAGGTCAATTTCTTAAGCGGAGTTCAGCAGGTTTGAATTCAGAGTTTTCCTTCTCCTAGACCGGTGGCCTAACCAAGGTTAAAGAGCCCAGTCTGCCCTACTATTTACCCATAGCTGGAAGGAGAGTAGGATTCATACCTTTCCCAAGGATATTAGCGCTAAATGAAATGCAATTACCACGTCCAGGATTTGAACTCGGGGCGACGAGTCCATTTCCGATGACTTTAACCATTACACCACGCGCTTCCTACATATATGTAATGTAATAGGATGGAAAAAGCCAGGAATGCAAATAGATTACTTGTAGTTAACATAGAAAGTTTTTGATGATGAAGCACTAAGCCAAGTCTTGAATTCTGGTTGGTTACGGAGAGAGAGTGAGAGAAAGGGGGGTAAAAGGAGTTTGGAACAAAGTAGTGGCTGGGTGAGATGCAAGATGCATGTCGGTCACTCAAAGCATTTGGAGTTGGGGAATAAAATGACTCATGAAAAAAATCAAGACCGTTTTGTGTTATTATTACAAGCTATAAACTTCACAAGGCAAGATATCCTCAAGTGAATCCCAAATTGTTCCAGACTCAAAAGAGCCAGCAGCCAGACCAACAACCAGATTCCAGCCTCAAAGAAGGAAAACAGGAATAGAATTATGCATTTTAGGATTACAATTATTATTGAAATGTCATCACTCCTTTCATACAGAGTTGCAATATTATATATATATATATATATATATATATATATATATATACACACACACATATACATACATACATACATACACACACACACTTATTTCTTTATTTTAAGTAATATTAATAACCATTATTTTTATACAATGGTTTTATGTCTCCATTTAATATTTACTTTGTTTGATTTAATAAGCAAACAAGAATGCGATTTATTATTTTTACTGGAGGTAAACGATCTTCTCAATTCACATGATTTCATATTTAGAATAAAATAAACAATTGGGGTAAAGAAAAGAAAAAGAAAGAAAGGCAAATATTCAAATGGTCAGGAATTAATATAAACCTTACTGACACACACATTATATGGACACACACATTTACCAACCCCTCCGCACGAGCAGGATGTGACACAAGGTCAATTTCTAAGCAAAGTTTAACAGGTTGGAATTTAGAGTTTTCCTTCTCCTACACTGGTTACCTAGCTATGGTTAAAGAGCCCAGTCTACCCTACTATTTTACCCATAGCTTGAGGAGAGTAGTTGGATGCATATCTTTCTGAAGGGTATTAGCACAATGGGAAATGCACACAGACTCGCCCAGGAATTGAACTCAGGTTGATAAGTCCATTTCCTACAATTCTAATCATTACACCATGCACCTCCATATATATCCACACATTATATACACATTTATATACACCCACACATTATATACACATTATATACACCCACACATTATATACACATATATACACCCACACATTATATACACATATATACACATATACACACATATACACACACACACAGAAAAAAATTCTAATTGCCTAACAAAAATAAACTAAAAATAAAGAGCCCAGTCTACCCTACTATTTTACCCATAGCTTGAGGGAGAGTAGTTGGATGCATATCTTTCTGAAGTGTATTAGCACAATGGGGAATGCACACAGTCCATTTCCTACAATTCTAATCATTACACCATGCACCTCCATATATATATATTATATATATATTTTACACACCCACACATTATATACACATTTATATACACCCACACATATACACATATTTATATACACATATACACATTATATACACACACACACAGAAAAAAATTCTAACTGCCTAACAAAAATAAACTAAAAATAATGCCATCCGATCCAATTGTGTTTATTGTTGTTGTCAAATCCATTCAACATTTTTATTATTCCTACAGATCAGGTGCATTTAAACTATTGTAATATTCATAATGACTTCAGTCATCTTTTCAAGATTGACTTTTTTTTTTAAAACCCCACCCCCCAAACTCAATTACTTCCTCTAATGGTTTTACCAAAGATTATGAAGATAAGACCATCATTCCCACCAACTCCCTAGTAAAGAATCCCTTAACTTAAAAATCAATGGTATTTATATAAGAGTAAGGTATGCATACATGTCCGAGCTTGTAAATATTTGGTTGTTGGATAGAGACTTTAAATGACCTTAAAACAAACTTGAAATGTTTAAAATGGATTGCCAATTATTTACAAAGAGTTTAAGTGCTACACCCATACCAATAATACTAACTGTCCATCATATCCTATGATGACACCATACAAATCTGTATTCTTAATTTGACTCTATTGTGGAGTGATAAAAAACACTCCTCACTGACACAATGGACTAGTCTGAAAAGATTATAATTAATGTATATATTCTGAACCAAGATAAAAAAATAAAATAAATAAAATATAGTTGACTTCTAATATTGTCTCCTGCGTGTATTCATTATTTTTACTGTCAGACTATGATATAACAGATTTGCAATGAGGGTGAGAATTGAATTTGCATGGGGACACCCCAATGGATTATTAAAAGACACAATAACCCGCTTAAAAAAAAAGGTATACATCTGAACCAAATTATCATAGGAAGAACCTATTAAGGTGATCCATGATTTGTTTGAAGGACCAAGACCTCAAGTAGCACCAGAACAGAAACGCTCTAGCAAACATAAAAGACAAAAATCTTCAACTTTGGACATTGATCAAAAAAAAAAAAAAAAAAAAAAAAATATATATATATATATATATGACTTCTGGGGGAAGTGAAATTTCAAAAGGGGGAGATGTTGTGGAGTGATAAGAACACCCCCTCACTGATACAATGGACAAGTCTGAAAAGACTAAAATTAGTGTATATATTTTGAACCAAGAAGAAAATATAGTTGACTTCTAATATTGCTTCTTGCATGTATTCATTATTTTGATTTTATAGAAGGGGGGAAAATATATGGGGGAAGGGGAAATAGATATTCGAATCAAGAAGTTCCTGCTGAGGGGGACCAAAAACAAGCGAGTTCACCGTCTTTTCACAAGCCGGACTTTCTTTTGGTCAACACATTCTTTGTCTAGCAGCTGGAAAATCCGTCATCGTAGTCGAAAAAATCTTTAACAGTTCAAAATCACAATTCCTATATAGTTTCATTTCTGTTGGACTAAAATCCATTCTTTTACTGGGTTGTTCGCAAAGCGCGTCATCGTCATCGTCGACTGCTACTGACGACTGCCAGCGCTCAACTCACTTGTCATTTATGGACATATTTACCCAAACATCCGGGTACGTCAGTCAAACCTCGCGTCCATCCAGTTCCCACATTGCATCTGTTCGATCCCGGCAGGCAAGACAATGTCTTGCTCCCTTTCCTTTCTCGTTCTCCGTCACAGATTTATATGTAGTTTTTGCTTTAGTGGCTAAAACTGTTTCTTATAGTAATGTTAGTAGGCTTCATGAATACTTTCTAATGTGGGTGAATATACATACATATCATGCACAACAAATTCTGACAAAGAGGTAAATAACAAAATACAGACTTTATTGTCTGAGCACATGTATCATAAAGCACAGATACAAACAGTTAAGACAAACGTCCTAAAGAAAGAGTTCTTGTAGGGTTAATCTTGAGACCACTAAATGTAGAACAGGAGTCACTGTATATGACCCACGTGGTTAGGGTCAAGAAAGGGCTATGCACATACATGAGTACAAGCCTATTTAATGGACGAGAAAACAACTTGTCTAGAGCATTCCTGTGGATTCCAAAAGAAAAGAAAGAAAGATAGCTTTCCGGGCTGAGTTTAAATACCCAGATAGTAATGCTATCTAGTTGCAAGTCCTAGTGGCAAGGGAAGATAACTATCAACCTCATGCCCCAAGGGAAGACAATCGCTGCACTTTTGCTGTCTGACTTGAAGCCTGGATGCATCTTGCCAACTGCCTATGGGGATGTACAAGTCATCCAGGTTTCTCTTGATGTGGTCAACAGATTCCACATGCCCTCTCTCTCAGTTGAGAGTACAGAATCTGCTTTGGCAGTCTGTCATCCCAAAGTCTGCTTAAGTGGCCAGCCCATCTCGGGTTGCACAGAACAATTATGTCATACATGCCAGGGAGTCCGGTTCTCTCCATGATAGTCCTGTTTGAAACATGCTGCCATCATTTGACATTTAATATCCTGCACAAGTGATGCATCATGAAAACATGTAGTCTGTGGGCATCCACTTTGTATAGCGTCCAGACTTCCTCACCACACAGGAGGGTTGAGAGAACTATGGCACGGTATACTGAACATTAAGTTCTCAAAGAGCCAGACTCGCCTCTTCAACTGGCCAAATGCTTTGAAAGCATTTGAAATTTGGCGATCAAGCTCTGCATTGATTCTGTTGGTGGCAATTGTGGAGCCCAGGTATTTAAAGGTATTTACTTGAGCTAGAACCTCACCCTCTATCAATGTCTTGCTCAGTGTCATGTGATCCTACACCTATAAAAAAAAAAGTAAGCAAAGTCGTCGGGGCGGCCTAAAGTCGGTATCAGCCAGTCAGCGAGGGAGTCTATCCCCTTTTGAATAGCGCTAGACCAAGGAGATTGTTTTAGCATCTGAGGTGTAGCGCCACACCTACCATCAGCTCCTTACTTTACCGCACAGATCCCTGTGCTACTCATACCCTGAGTTGGCGAGGACCGGTATCGAACTAGGAACCTTGTGGTTTCTAGCCGAACGCTCTACCGACTGAGCTAACCCGGCCTATACAACGGACATTTATTATGCTTAATGCAACAGACAGACAGATTATAATTGATGTTGCATGGAAAGATAGTGTAGCCCCAATCTTACTGAAGGAGATGCTCTGCATGTCTTGAAAACTACAGGTCAGATTTCTATCTGATCTCTTTGATAATACGAAACAGGAATCCTTCCAAGCTGTAGCCGTGTCAATACTATTGTATGGTTGCACCACTTGAACTTTAACAAAACACCTGGAAATAAAGGTAGATGGAAACCATACAAAAATGCTACATTCTGTTTTGAACAAATCCTGGAAGCAGCATTCTATAAACACTGTTTGACAATTTGATGTTTTGGTTTCTTTGTTTAATTGAATATCAAATGCCAAAGCCACCTTTGTAGATCGGTTGGTTGGATTTTATAACATGTCAATGTATTCGGTCAATTTATGCCAAAGACGTTTTTGTTTTATTCATTCTTGATGAGTACTCAATTTTTTTATTTTAGTTTTAAAACTCAATTTTTTTAAAAACACATTTTGTTCTATTTAATCCATAGGTACTACCACTCCAGGTCAGAGTGTGGACCTGGGAGTAATAGTGATGAAGGGGTACTCCAGAGTCCCAGAACTGGAACATTGTAGTCAGAAACTAGCCCTAAACTAAGTTCTTTTAATTGATTCAAGTAAACATTGCTTGAATTCCACATGAAAATTATATATATATATATATATATATATATATATAATAAAACAGTTCTGGTTTTAAGATTGAAGATTTAGTGAGGAAAATAGAGAAAATTAAATTGACCTGGGCAACAAATACCCTTAACTCTTTCATCCATGGTGTTATTAAACTTAAATTAACAAAATGGTTGAGAGAAAAAAAATGACATGTTAAGAGAGAGAAAGATAGAGAGATAGAAAGAGGGAAGATGCATAGATTTAAAATAAAGAAATAGGAAGAGAAAGATTGGTGAGGGCGCAGATGAAATGACTGGGGTGGGGGCGGGGGCGGGAATTAGAAATAAATGGTTAGAAAATAAATAAAAGACATTGTAAATGAGAACGGAACAAAATGATATTTGAAAATGAGAAATTCTCTACTTCTCAATTCCATTTCCTATGACAATAACCATTATGCTAATAGCACCTCCTAGAATTAAAGTGAAATGGTTTTTAGTTGTTTAAGTTTTAATTTTCTGTTGACCAGAAAAAACTCAGAAGAAGAAAAAAAAAGAAAAAAAAAAAAAAAAGATTTTAACTTTGAGTTTCAGCCTTAGAAATTCTCAGTGAGATATCTTTCTTTTATAGAGTTAAACAAAAAGATAAAAGAATGATTTTGAATTTTCAGACTGTTGTCCTCATCTTTATTGTGATATGTATAAACTAGATATATCCAAAATGAGGCTAAACTGCATTTTTGACAAAATGACTTTAGCACCTCCTACAGAAAATAATTTACCAAAATTCAGGGAATTATCAGATTTTAATGAAATTTTCAGTGTTTATTTATCAATGAATGATCTTTATAATGCATTATTTATTTTATTTCAAAACTTTCTCATTTTTTTTTTCAGGTCACTTAATTTTGACCCCCCCCCCCTACGTTGGCGGCGTAACATTTTTTGAGTTGGTCTTATAGTTTTCTAATTACAGTATAAATAAAGAGAAAAAAGACTGAAGTTATGAATAGGAAGAAAAAAAAAAAAAATTTACGGTGCCTTTTCTATGAGAAAATACGTACGGAAAATCAAAATAAAATGTAAAAAAATAGTAAAAAAATAATAAATAATTAATTTTTTGGAGATTTCTTTTTTACTCATTTCGATAATTATTTAATTGGTTATTATTTTATGCAATAAAAAAATTATACATCGATATTTTTTCTGCTTAAAAGGGGGGGGGGGGTACATTTTCAATCGAGTTTTTCTTCAAAAAGTATACTTTGATGTAATAAAATAAGGTTTGCATTAAATAGATATTTATTTCTAGAATCTTAAAATATAACATTTTAAACTTAACATCAGGCTTTTCATATTTTGAATGAATTTTATATATTAATTTTTCATAGCAAAAATACTAAATTAAAGTTTTGAAATAAAATAACTGATGCATTATAAAATTCATTAATTGATAAATCAATACTGAAAATTTCATTAAAATCAGATAATTATTTCATTGTAAAAAGTCAGATAATTATCTGATTTTTGGTAAATTTTTTTTAATCGCGAATGTTACATTAAAATTGTAAACAAGCATTTAAAACCATTGAAAAAGAGACAGAATGGCGGATCGCATCGAAATTGACCAAAACAAATCCCTTTAAATGTATTAAAAATAAACTGCATATGTAACGATATTTTTCTTTTTTTAATGATGGTTATTATGTTACTACTTATCGATTTAGACAAAGTTTGACCTTAAATAATAGATTTAATTAATTTTAATTCGTTTTTAAAATTTGTAGCAGACGATAAAAAGGGTATACCTAGTATAAACACAACATTTTGGCCACTGTATCCTCTGGTCTTCTTAAGGTGTTCCCTGTGTATCCTAAAATAGTAATAATCCAACCTCGGAAATCATTTTTTATTGTTTGACAGTTGATCATATGTTGGGCTATAGTGACCTCTTGAGTAGACCAAGTATAGAAATGAACACAATATGGGAACTAATCACTAAAAAGGCTAAATCAAATTGTTTTTTAAAGTGAATTACTTTAAAAATATGAAAAAGACTGATTTCAATGAATTTTACACAGAGTTGTACGCATAAACATTTTTTTTTCTTTTAATGATCATGATTCTTCTCATGACACATGTCGGAATGATAGGCATGCAAAAGACAATGAAGTCATTATTTGAATAAGATCTTCATTGGAAATGATTTTTACTATAAAAATACATTAGGCAATGTTTTTTACTATAAAAATGCATTGGAAATCATTATTACTATAAAAATGTATTAGAAAAGATTTTTAACATTGTGTTTCTACATAATAAAGGTGAGGACAGCAGTCCAAAATATCCAAATCATTCACATCAAACCTCATCTCATTAATACAGACAAATAAAAAGATAAAGATTTAGCTTAACTGATGGTCACAAAGTAAGGGTCCAGTTTAGCATTTTACTTCCAATGTAAATTAGAACCTTTTGCTAAAAACACCATTCATTATGTGTTCAACAATCATAGACAAACAGAATGTTCCCAGGACCTGAGTTTTTTTTCCTATATTGACTTGACCTCAAACACCAAAATAAACGATTAGAGGTTGACCTCTGAGGTCACCAGAAGTCCAGCTGGTTGCTGGATATTCACAAGCAAACAGTGAAAAAGGACATATTTGCATAAAGATGGGAGAAATATTTTGTACTAAGAAATCCTTCTAGCACATTTATGATAAAAAGGGTTGGGGGCTTGCCATAAGGGCAATAGGGTTGGGACAATCATATAGTACTAGGGCTTGACAGGACTAGCCGATTGATTAAAGAGAGCCTTTCCGACCGCCTGTCTCACCTAAGTAAGGCGCAAAGTGGAGTGTTGCATGTCATGGACTACTCAGCCACCAGGGTTCCATACTTAAGCATCACTGGTCACCACCCATGGCCAACAGGTGGCCCCATTGAGGGGGTCTTACCCCTCTGCAGAGGTGCAATTGGTGCATTCTAAAGCCCCAGCTAACAGGGATGATTCTCGCGTGCAAACTTTCATTGTAAAAAGTCAGTTGCGTGGCCTATCGTCGGTATCAATCGAACAGCAGGGGAGTCTATCCTCCTTTCACTAGCGCTACACCAGGGAGATTGTTTATGCATCTGAGATGGAGCGACCGTCTGAGTTAGAGACACCTACCATCGGCCTCCCCACCCCCACCAGTTTACCGCACAGATCCAAGTTATACTACTCATGTGCTGAATTGGTGAGGGAATTATAATAAGACTATTAGCAAATGGGTATCCAATACCAAAAAGAAGGATTCTTTTTTTATGTGAAGCACAAAAACAGATCACAGTTTGATTAAGTGTCATGTTTTTATAGCAGAGTGATGTTAATGCGGACACAAAATGGCAACTCTTTTAGGCACCAAAGAAGGAAATGTTTTCTCTAAACATTTCTGCAGAGAAAGCAGAACCCCCCCCCAAAAAAAAAGTCTTTTGCAGCAAAGAATCTAGCATCAAATATCATCATGGCAAACAAAACAGTTTATCAGGAAATCTCACAAGAATTTGTTTGTACAAGGTTTTTCTTCACAGGATGCTTTTAAAATATTTCCATATCAGGAATTTACAAGACCCACCCCTTCATCAAACAAGTGGTGACATAGATCATATGGTAAAGTAAGAGAAACACTTGAAAATATTTCAATTCACAACCAAACTTATTGAGGAAGTAGAAAAAATTAATTAAAAAAAAAAAAAAAATAAATAAAATAAAAAATAACATTAGTAATTACCAGTTATTCAAGACTTATATCCTCATCCCTGATGATTTTAAAACTTTGGTCAATGTATGTTTTGGCCTTCCTGTGATATTTTATTCAATTTGGGATTTTTAAAAAAAATAAATTAGTCATGATTTCTCGAGCACGTCAACGAACTTATATATATTTACCAACCCCTCCGCACGAGCAGGATGTGACACAAGGTCAATTTCTTAAGCGGAGTTCAACAGGTTTGAATTCAGAGTTTTCCTTCTCCTAAACTGGTTACCTAACCAAGGTTAAAGAGCCCAGTCTGCCCTACTATTTATCCATAGCTGGAGGGAGAGTAGGATTCATACCTTTCCCAAGGATATTAGCGCAAAGTTAAATGCAATTATCACATCTAACTGCGAACTTATAAGTGATGTTCTCCTGTGGAAGCCAGCACATGGTGCCTAAAAGAGTCACCATTTTGTGTCCGCATTAACATCACTGCTATAAAAATATGACACTTATTCAAAGAAATTAGATATGATGATGTCATATCTGCTGTTAATGACTTTTTAACCACGGAAACACCGATGGATGAAGTGTGTGGACTGCAAGGGGGACTATGTTGAAAAATAAACCTCATTTGGTCACATTCCATGGTAGCTTCTTTGTCAGCCTATGAAGTTTTCAGCCGACCCTCGTTGATTACCTTCATCTAAAAAAAATTGACCTTAAATCACCAAATCTGAAAAATTCTTACTCAATAAAATAGTAAAATAAATCTGCCAACCAGTCTTATTGCTTACAAAAAAATAAATAAATAAATAAATAAAATATATTATATATATATATATATATATATATATGTGTGTGTGTGTGTGTGTGTGTATGTATGTATGTATATATACAAATGTGCTTATATGATTTAGTTCTATTTGGGTTTTTTTTATAAATTAGTCCTTGTTTCTCTAGCAGTTTCCAGCATGTTGACAAACTCATAAGCAACATTCTCCTGTAGAAGCCAGCACATGGGCACACTAGTGTGGGCCGACCAGCAAAGACTTACATTATCCACCTCTGCATGGATATTGGATGCTGTACAGAGGACCTGCTCCCAGCAGGTCCTCTGTACAGCATCCTGTCATGGATATCCGTGCTACTAGCACAACCTGTTGATGATGAAATAAAGCCTAGGAATCGCAAGGTTCTGGTTTCAATACCACCCAGATTGGGTAATCTGATGGTGGTAGGAGTGGCATTCTGAGCAAAAACAATCTCTCTAGTCTAGCGCTAGCGAAAAGGGGAAAGACTCCCTTGCTGTCCAGCTGCTACCGACAATAGGCCACTGCACCAACTTCATTTTTCTTTTTTTTTTTTTACATATTCTTTGGCCTTCCAATGGATTTTTTTTTTAAATAAATTTTAGATGAAAGAAAGATTAAAAATTGATAAGAATTCAAAGAATTTGTTTTTCAAAACCCATCTATTTTATAATGCCAAAGGTTGTGTGTGCGTGTGTGTGTGTGTGTGTGTGTGTCCAAGAATTACAGACAAATAAAATGTCCCTAGGACCAGAGGGTTTTTTTCTTTTTTTGTATATTGACTTGACCTCAAGCACCAAAATATTAGAGGTTGACCTCTGAGGTCACCAGATGTCCAGCTGTATGTTGAATATTCACAAGTAAACAGTGAAAAAAGGACTTTACATAAAGATGTGAATGTTTTTTTGATCCCATTGAAATAAATAAGACCCTCATATTTCACAATTTGACAGTGCACATTCTTGCAGTCCCTCATATGTCATCAACTAGTAGTAGTTTACCTACTCCCCTCAACAGCCAGGTAGCCCTGTTGGCTGGGGCTTTAGAATACACCAACTGCACCTCTGCACAGGGCTAAGACCCCCACCCCAATGGGGACACCTGTTGGCCATAGGTGGCAACCCATGATGCTTAATATTGTAATAAACCTATGAAATTTTGTCAAACATCAGATGAAAGGAAATTGATGAATCCAGGATTTGAACTCAAATCAACAAGTCCATTTTCTACGCCTAACCATTACACCATGCACCTCCTTTTTTTATGTGTATGTATGTAAGTACAAAGAATTTTTTTTTTTTTTAATTCCCAATTTGAGAAAATAAAGAATGAAAAAAAGAATTTCTTTTTAATCAACAAATCAATACTTACACATGTGTTGGAGATTTTTGTACAAGAAATGTAAGTAAACCAGTCTTACCTGCAATAGAAAAAAAGGAAAGAAAATATTTAGATATTTATTTATACATTATATTATAAAGAACAGTTTGTATGGAAGTTTGGATGAAACTATGAAAATAAAATAATTAACAACAAAATAAATATATATCAAATATCACCAGTTCTTATTAAAAATTATGCCTTACCAGCAATAGAAGAAAAGAAAAAGAAAATATTTAGATATACATTTATCTAAATAACTATATCTATCTATACATATATAAAGGGCAGTGGTGTGTATGTCTGGATGAAACTACGAAAATAAAATAATTAAGGACAAAGTAAATATATATATACACATTCACTATCACCAGAGCTTGCTTATTCAGCAAATTTAATGAAGATTTGATTTATACTAATGAAGATAATTAAAAAATTAAAATTAGATAGTAGCAGCATGGAATTTTTACAGCATTTTATATTTTAGATAGAATTTTTTATTTTCAGGGTGTCTGTGCACTCCCCACCAAGCACTATGAAGCCGAATCAACACAAGGTCTTTTTTACATAGAGATTTTAATGGGGGCAATCCAGCGAGTATCCAACACTTTTTTTTTAACACCCCCCTCTACCTAGACGATGCCGGGTAGCCACTTCTAGCACATATATATAGGGCAGTTGGTGTGTATGTATGTATTTCCGGATGAAACTACAAAAATAAAACAGTTAACGACAAAATAAATATATATTAAATATCACCAGTTCTTATTAAAAATTATGCCTTACCTGTATTAGAAAAAAAAAAGCAAAGAAAATATTTAGACATCTATTTATAATAATACTGGTGTTCTTACAAAATACAACTTTTTCTCTGAATGTTTGAGATGAGGCTTGATGATTAGTATCATCTGTTTTATTCAGACTATTGTCCTCATCTTCTGTTATCTGTACAAAGTTTCGGCCAATGTGCCCTCTGGCCTTCTTCAGGTATTTCTTGTAATTGGGAGCCATCATGGAACTTTGAACCTAACCCTTTATTCAGTCCGCAGGGGTATCCTGTTCTCATTCCATTAACCATAGCTGAGGTAGAGGTGTTAAGCTCTGTTAATTATTATTCTATGTTACTGCTGTCCTTGACCAGGATTGAACCTGCAGTCTAGAGATAACTGTCACTTGGAACTATCTTAACCTAACTCCTTTATCCACTAGGCTATGTGTCATGTATTAATTTAGCAGTTCACCAGACACCCGTCCCGAAGGACAGGTGTGGGTGGGATTGCTTGTATTTACATGTACCCCACATGTACACGATATGGCACAAGGCCGTTTTATGTGGGCACCACCCACAAGCCGAGACTCATGGGGTGGTAGGAGAAAAATTGCGTCGATCCGAGCTTAGCCTCTAAGTGCAATGAGGCAAGCATCTGGGATCGACGCTATTGTCCAATTTGGATTACGACAAGAAGGTTCCCGAGTCCGAGAAGGTTCCTGAATCTGACAAGAAATACCTGAAGAAGTCTGGAGGGCACATCGGCCGAAACGTTGTACAGATAACAATGAAGATGAGGACAATAGTCTGAATAACGCAGATAATACTAAAATACAACTTATCTTGCAACACACTCTGGTTAATCTGTTTCAATCAAACATGATGAAAAGAAAGAAAGAAAGAAAGAAGAGTGAAGAGAGAGTTAAATCAAGGTTATTATACTTTTTACATTTTGAAGTATTTAGCAATAGCTCTTAAGTAAACATATCAAACATTGCAATAATTAAATTATCATAGTGTGGTATATCCACAGGTCCTGTGAGTTTATTTATAAAACAGTAGATAGGCAGGTTGCTTAGAATTCTAAAAATAATTTTTATTTACTAGGGTGAGTTAAAAAAGATCCTCCCTGGATGCTCCATACTTGCGACCTTGTTTTCCATTCAACCTGTGGTAGATGGGTTGGGTAGACACATACACACAACTAGACCACAAACCACTTTCCCCATACTCAATCTCATGGATATAACAAGTTAGATCCTAACAAGTTAACAAAAAGAAATAACTAGTGTTGACAAGAACCATCTATCTATATACATATATAAAAGGCAGTTATGTGAATCTGAATGTCCGGAGGAAACTTCAAAAATAAAACAATTAACAAAAAAAAAAACAAAAAAAAAACAAAAAAACATATACAAATTAAATACCACCGAGGTTTGGTTTTTGTACAAAAAAATAATGAAGATTTGATTTATTTAATTTTTTTGTATTTTTTTTTAAAATATTGGTTTAAAAATCACCCCATTTATATCTTTTTTTTTTTTTTAAATATGGTTAATTATTGAAATAAAGTTTCTTACTATATCGTTATATGTTATGTAATTTCTTCTACCCTGACGAAAACAAAAAATTGTCTCCGCCTCCCGACCAGGCTGGATTATAACAGAAGGTTTTTTTACGTGGGGATTTTTATGGAGCATCCTGCGAGGATCAAACTTGCTAATTCAGTAGTAATGGATCTGAAAGACTAACTTGCTAACCATTACACCATGTTTATTCTAATTTTCCCCTCTATCCGGGCTTCACCAGGTAGCCGCTTCTAGTATAAATATAAAGGGCAGTTGTGTGAATCTGTATGTCCGGAGGAAACTTCGAAAATAAAACAATTAACGACAAAGTAAATATATATACACATTAAATATCACCAGAGCTTAGTTTTTGAGCAAAAATAATATAGATTTTATTTATATTGGGGAAGATATTTAAAAATTCAAATTTGTATAGTAACAGAAGGTAATTGAAATATGATGTTGATTGATTGAATCATGACTCATTTATATTGTTTTTTTGTTTTTTTTTAATTGTAAATCATTGAATTAAAATTTCTTACTATATTGTTATAAATTTATGTGGGGATTTTATGGGGCATCCAGTGAGGATCTAACTTGTGATGAGTAATAATGGATCTGCGAGACTAACTTTTACAAAATCCCCCCTCTACCCAGGTGACGCCGGGTAGCCACTTCTAGTACATATATAAAGGGCAGTTGGTGTGTATGTATGTCCGCATGAAACTAAGAAAATACAACAATTAACAACAAAGTAAATAAAAATACACATCAAATATCACTGATTAAGGCTTTTTGTACAAAAATTACGAAGATTTGATTTATATTCAGTAAGATATTTAAAAATTAAAATATACATAGAAATAGCATTGAAATTCTACTTAGACAGGTCTAGCTTTTGTAAATCTCTAACAAATCAATACACCAGGGTTTCCCCCTCCCCCTCGACCCAGGTGATGCTGGGTAGCCACTTCTAATTTCTAGCTCAGTTGGTAGAGCTTTCAACTAGGAATCAAAAAGTTCCTGGTTCGATACCTGCCCTCGACAACTCAGAGCATGAGTAGCACAGGGATCTGTGTAGTAAAGTAAGGAGCTGATGGTAGGTGTGGTGCTCCACTTTAGATGCAGAAATGATCTCCTTGGTCTAGCGCTAGAGAAAAGGGGATAGACCCCCTTGCTGTTAGGCTGATACCGACTTTAGACCACACCGACGACTTTACTTTTACTTATATGAAAAATTTCCCACAGTCAGAAAATGTTAGTTCCATAATTCAAGAAGTCCGTTAGATAACCAAAAACAAAAACATTTTCTCAGTCACAGTCGATGAATTTTCTTATTATCCACCCTGATCTCCAACTTTTTTTTTTCTTTTCTTCTTAAATTCTTTGTCTTTAGTCACAGTTGTTCAATTGAGAGGGATTTAGTATTTGGGCTTAAAATAACAAAATTAGTCATTCTAGTCTTAGTTAAGAGGTTGTAAGAACATCTGCAATTTTGAGACATCAGTCTTTAATGGAAATAGGCTGCAGGGTTTCTTCAGGGGAAGTCACAGAGAATCCAGGAAATATTATCTTTCTCAAGTATATATATATATATATATATATATATATATATATATATATATATATATGTGTGTGTGTGTGTGTGTGTGTGTGTGTGTGTGTGTGTGTGTGTACTTTATATACATCCTGAATATATAGGTGTGTCTACTTTTATATATATATCAGATTAAGGAAAGTCCGACAGACTGTGAGCATAAGTTATGGAAAAAAGTGAATAACGACCACAGACAATTGCATTCAATTAATATTTTGCCTCGGTTGGTCTTAGAGGCTTTATCAGAATGAATTTTATTGTTTTAAAAAAGAATGATATATAGACGATGAAAAGGTACAAGGAGGAGGTGAGGGAAGGTGATAGAAAAAGGAGTTGAGAGGGATTGCCACAGATGTAGGTATGGGGGGGGGGGTAGAAGGATCAAAGGGTTTAGGCTTGATTATATATATATATATATACATATAACATGCATAATTATTGAGGTACACACCATTTCCAAATTGACAATTTGAACACTTATGAAAGGCTTGACTCCATTTCTCCCTGTGGAAAAGAAAAAAGTAAGTAAACACTTACATGAACCACTTCCCCATAACTATGTTACTTGCCCACGCAGTAGCAGCAAACTGTTGCCTTCATTATCAACTATGACAGGAAGTAATTACAGTTGTGTGCATGTGTGTGTGTATATATATATATATAAAATTCTATATTTTTAGCAAAACATGTTTTAGAAAGACATTTTATTATATATATATATATATATATATATATATATATATATATATATATATATATATACATGCATAATTATTGAGTTACACATCATTTGCCAATTGACAATTTCAAGACAGGAAGTACTTCCTTCTGATGTTGACTTGACCACACAGAAGCCCCCAGGAAAGAAGGGGGGGGGGGATCAAGACATTTTGAATCCACCTTCCTTGTTGTTTTACAGTGAATCCCAAGCACCACACAAGGAGACCCCCACACACACACACGCTAATGTATAGTGGAGCACAGGTTAAGTAGGAGCCTCCCTCCACCCCCCCCCGGGGTCTGTATGATTTCCCCCTCTGTCCAATTAACATAGTTTATAGTGACTCTACTTACTGTGATTATGTGAAAAACCAAATATTCAAGATCGTTTCGGCTGATTTTGTTTAGGAAAGACAAACAGACAGACAGGCAGGAAAAAAAAACTCTCTTGCACATTAAATCATTTAAAAGAGATGATTGATTTTAAAAGGCATGTAAAATTGTATGGGGTTATTTTATGCCTAAAGAATAGAGAATCGCATACATTGTATGTCTATTAGGCACTGCCAATTTGTTGGCACATTTTCATTTTAAAAACGAACTAGAATTAATTAAATTGATTATTTAAGGTCACATTTTGTCCAAGTCGAAAAGTAGTAACATAATGAGCATAAGTAAAAAAAGAAAAATAATATTACACATGTAATTTATTTTTAATACATTTAAAACTATTTTTCCAGTCAATTTTGCTCAAATATATCATAAACATGGCCGTAAACAGTGCTAAAGATGATGTAAAATTCATATTTTACAAAATAAATTTACCCCCCATTGAAAAAGATTCACCAAATATCAGGGAATTATCTGAATTTAATGAAATTTTCAGTGCTGATTTATCAAGGATTGCATTTTATAATGCATCCATTATTTTATTTCAAGACTATTTGATTTAATTAGGTATTTCTGCTATGGTAAATTAATATATAAAATTCATCTAAAATATGAAACGCCTAATTTTAAGTTTCAAATTTCATATGTTTAGATTCTAAAAACAAATTCATTTACTAACTACTTTAGTTTATTATTGTTATCTAATAATTTTGTAGAAAAACTCTATTGAAAATTTAGCCCCCTCCCTTTAAACAGAACAAATATCAATGTATATATTTTTCTTTTATAAGATAATAGCCAATTAAATGATTATTGAAAAGTGTAAAAAAGAGATCTCCAAAAATTATTTTTTTATTTTTTATTTTACATTTAATTTTCTGATTTTCGGTACTTATTTTCTACCAGGATAGCTCTCTTAATTTCTTTTTAATCTTCTATTCACACTTCTGGTCTTTTGTCTTTATTTATACTGTAATTAGTATCAACTTTATATAACCCCCACCAATATTTTGCACCCACCCCAAAAAATAAGTTAAGTGACCTGAAAAAATCAGAAAGTTTTTTAAATAAAATAACAACTGACTCATTATAAAATTCATTCATTGATAAATCAACACTGAAAATTTCATTAAAATCAGATAATTCCCTGATTTTTGGTAATTTCCCCCCCCCCCAATCGCAGCATCTTTGGCAGTGTCTGATGTTTATATCTATATTCTTTGTGTACTTGTTTCTTAATAGTTTTTTTAGTATTATCTGCGTTATTCGGACTATTGTCCTCATCTTCATTGTTATCTGTACAACATTTCGGCCAATATGCCCTCCAGCCTTCTTCAGGTATTTCTTGTCGGACTTTGTTTTTGTATACATTTATGATATCAAGTATCCCTATAAAAATCAAATAATTTTTGAACAGATCTGTTTGACCCATAGATGGGATCCTAACAGGTACTACCACTGTGAATCTTTGAGTAATGGCAATGAAAGAGTACTCCACACTCCCTAGAGCTATAGAAATAGATCTTTTTTTGAGGGGGGTTGCATAGTTATATTTTTACCTTTCTTAAAATAAAAAGAAAAAAGAAAAAAAAAAAGCATAAAATGCTAAAAAAAATGTTTTCATTTCATTTTCAATGTTAGAATCAACAAATTCATACCATTGGAAAAATGAAGTTTTTTATTTGGTGTTTATTAGTATTGATAGATATGCTGAGATCTAGGCACAATAGTCATATGAGCATGTATTGAAATAAAGATTTATGAAGATAGAAATATCTATTGTTAAAATGGATGTTTTATCTCTTGTCATTAATAGGAAGTTTGGAAACACTGGAGTCACCAATGACAAAAAGAAGCTCAAATCAAATTGATCCAAAGGGAAATGTAATTAGGGGCTCAAAGAATTGGATATCAAGAAAATTATGAACTGGATTCTGCAGGCAGGCAGGCAGGCAGACAGACACACACACACACACACATACATACATACATATATATATATATATATATATGAATAAAAAAAATATAAAAGAATAGATAAGTAAATAAATAAATATATCAATCTATTATTATACTAAAGCTGAGTGAATCAATGTTAGTCTCCTAAAGGCATTTTTACGGTTTAATTTAATGAGGAGAGATTTTATTGGTTTTGTAAAAGAGAAAGAAAAGGAAAACATTTTCTCCATTCTAGTTTGTTTGATTTGTCATTATGTAGTTGGCTGCTTGATGAAACTAGGTTTATTTATTGAGTTCTGGTCGAAATAAATTTATGATAACCAAATGACGATTCGTAATTTTCTTATTTAAAGTGTAAATATTGCTCTGTATATAATTAATTATCATACATTGAGCTCTCTTAGGGATTTATAAAAATCCTTATATAAATCTATAAGTGTGCATCAACATGAGCATGTATTGTGGATGTACAAGAGATATTGATGATCCCAAATAGAATTATCCCCAACATACCAGTCAATTGGATACTTTTACCTTTATATAATATATATATATATAGCTGTGGGTGGAGACCTGTGATGCTTAAATATGATACTTTGGTGACTGAACAGTCCTTGACATGCAACATTCCACTTTGGCCCTTACTTAGGCGAGACAGGCAGTTGGAGAGGCCCCCTTTGATCAATCGGCTGGTTATGTCAAGCCCTAGCACCTATATGATTGTCCCAACCCAATTGCTCTTATAGCCAGCCTAACTCTTTTTATCATATATACTAGCAAATATATGCACCCTCCGGGTGCAAGTATTTAAGTTTTAATGTAATGAAATATCGTATTAAATTAGAAAGTCTAATAAGAAGGCAGATAAAAAGATATGTAACAGAGTGGGGGTATAATAGAAAAATAGAAATGAAACTTACTCGTCCATCACTCCCGTCTTTCATTGCTGAATTTTACTTATTTAACTATTTAGTTAAATTAGGAAATAAAGAATAAAATGACAGTTATTTTTTCTTGTTAATGGATTTCATTTAAGATTCATTGAAGAGATTTTTGCTTATATTCATGAAAATAAAACCAAACAATTAGAAATCAATAATACCGAACACATATTTATCAAAATCAAATTTTTAATATCAATATGCAAATTAGCCTTCCCATTCACACTGTAAACTGCTATTTTTTGTATATATAAATACAATTGCATGTTATTTGTATGTAGATATGGACAACACTAATAAAAAGGTGAAGCAATTTTATTAATAATTGAGGTTTAAATATAAATAAAATCAAGGAGAATGTGATGTAAATAACGAAGGGAATTGTGACTTGAGTAGTAATATAGTTTCGGTTACAGACAGAAAAACACACAATCTCCATTATCATATATATATATGCTAGAAGGTTGTGCCAGGGGGTCTTAATGTCTTGGACATGATGTTAAACTATCTGATGGTCAAGTTCCAATTCTGGAGCTCTGGGGAGTGTGGAGTATCCCTTCATCACTATTACTCCCAGGTCCACTCTGACCTGGAGTCGTAGTACCTGTTAGGGTCCCATCTATAGGTTAAATAGAAAAAAATTGAGTTTAAAAAAAATCTTCAATACTCATCAAGCATGAATAAAACAATGTTTTCGGCACAAAATAACCCAACAAGAGTTGAAATGCCATAAAATCCAACCAACCAACTTACACTCTAAATTGAAAACCAAACCGTGTACCTTAATGAAATCTTGAGGATTTTTTAGTATTTAAAAAAAATTTTTTTAAAATGTTATCAGGATAATATGTAAAAAAGTTTTTTCCAAATGCTAACTGCACAACTTCAATCCATATCTCCCCACTACCCCCCCCACACACACACAAACATACAACTATACAAGTTTCTTCCATTTTACAATTGGCAAAATTCCCTGGGGGGACCATTGGCATAGTTTTTAAGGGAGACAATATGATGGTAAATTTGCCAAAACGATTGGCTGCTCCTTCGTTTAGAGTGAAAAGCCATTAGTTTAAAGCAGCAATTTTGAAATAAAGGGGCCAGGGGAGAGGGAAGATGAGAGAGAAAAAGAGAGAGAATGGGGAAAACGAGGAGGGGAAGTGGTGTCCTTTCCACACACCCCCACTCCATCCCAAGAGAGGGGTGGGGCATAGAGAGAACATGAGAAAATCATTATCATCATCATCATTATTATTATCCACCCCTGACACCCCATCCCCCACCCTCTGCATCATTTTTCATTTCCTATTTTATTTCGTCTCGGACAAATCTCGTTGATTAAGTTGTAAATTTGAGCCAAAATGAAATAAAATAGAACATGTGCATTCTTGATGCACGTCTGTGTGTCATCTTAATATTTTAGTATCATATATATTATATATATGCTCCCAATATCTCAGTAAAGCACTCTAGAGGAGACATTAAACTTTCACCGTTTAGTGTAAGGCATTTACTCGTCTGTTGTTTACACACTTGAGTTCTCTGGTGATTGTAAACATTCATCTTCGTAAGTATGTACCAATTAATTGTTCGCTTCTGACTGACAGTTACTGATAGCCGTGAGGGTAAGGAATTTGGCAGATGAAAAATCAGTGGGGTTTCGCTCCTGGCTAGAAGTAGCTGTTAAAAGTCAAGCTGAATTGATGAGACGTAAACGTTGAAACATTGTGGATGACTAATGATAAAAAAATAAAAAATAAAAAAAAATAAAATGGACTCTCTCGTCGATTTTCGACGCATGAGTGTTCATCCAGTGAACAACCAACACAGTGATTTGTTTATAGTGGTGAAAGCTTGTGTAGGACTATTCCACACTTTTTTGCACAGTCGATAGGAAAGAATTGGTGCATCAAGGAATGCCACAAACCCAATCAACGACCGACCTCAGGAATTTTGAATTCAGTTATCCCTCTCCTAGACTGGTTACCTACCCAAGGTTAAAGAGTTCAGTCTGCCCTACTATTTAACCCATAGCTGGAGGGAGAATATATGATTCATACCTTTCCCAAGGGTATTAGCGCTATGTGAAATGCCAACAGCTTCGTCTAGGAATTGAACTCGAACCGACAAGTCCATTTTCCACAACTCTAACCACTAGCCCACGCGCCTCCATAAATGACTAATTATATATATATATATATATATATATATACACACACACACACAACACACATACATACAGTGATGCTGATAGCTTTTTGATTTAGTGCGTTCTGGGACGCACATATTCGCTTAGAATAAGTCCTCAGAAAAATTTACAGGTCCCATCTACAGCCATCTAATTTCTATCTTGTAACCTATCCTGTGTAATTCATTTCTAAGAAACTATCAAAATGTATTTACAGTTAGCTTGAAATGGTGAGGGAAGAAAAAAGAAAACCACTTGGATGCATGAATAGGATTTTACTGCGCACCTTTAGATTTTTGTGCGTCAGGGATGCAGGACGCGTACCTATCAGCATCTGTGTGTGTATATATATATATGGGAATAAAATATTGAAATGAGTCCAACAATAGATAGAAATTTAAAAAAAAAAAAAAATTTTTTAAAAGTGTTTCAAAGAAGACAAATTTATTTTGTTGACGTTGACACTTAAATGTTTTGGTTTATGTTAAACCTTCATCGGGACAATATAATAGGAGAAAAAAAAGACATTTTTGTTCAAATGGTAATGGATGAGATATATATATATATATATATATATATATATATATTACTCCTATTGAATATGAATAAAAAAAGCTCTATTCAACCGATAGATGAGACCCTAACAGGTACTACCACTCTGGGTCAGAATGGACCTAAGAATAATGGCAGTGAAGGGATACTCCACATTACCCAGAGCTACAAATAGCATTCCCATTTGTTTTTTTTTTATTTGAGGTTATTGTTATTTAATCACATTAGTTATATAGGGTTTTGTAAATGGAGTTCAAAACCGTTTGAATTATGCAAATATCCCTAGTAGTTCAAAAGTTATGAGAATTTAAAGCCCCGAAAATGGACATAAAAATATGTCAAATCACGGACCAATTCAAAACAAGAAATTCAGTGATTTCTTCACCATTTCTTTATTTTTGAAGCAATTTTGATAAAACTTAGAATTCTTATGTAAAATTATATGTTCTTCCTGATTCTGGACTGAAATTGTATGTACCTCTATGCTGTAACCCATTATTTAGAGAATAAGAGTTACAGATATCAATATTTGAAGAAAAAAAATTACCACAAGATTATTCAACATTTTCATTTTAATACTGCATGTATACACATATATAGTATTAATTTAAATAAATAACATCACATTAAACTTAAAAATACCTTTTTAAATACTTGATATGTTATATTACATACAAGAAATAGAATACCAATTTACATCAATTTCTTTTTTAAAACAAAGCCTGTCCGTCCGGCGTATAATGATGTGTTTTGTTAACGTTTTAATACTATATCGTAAGTTTGTTTTTTCCAAACCTGAACGTTTGACAAAAAAACCTGACACTTAACCATCATGTAAATATCACATTATATATCAAAATAATTCTGAGACTATAAAGGATATAGTGCTTTTTTTTTTTTTTGCTTAGCTTATACTTTTTGAAAGAATTTGCATCAACCTTCGTTGGTAGTGGTTTCCAAAGGTCGAAAAAGAAAAAAAAAACAACCTACACGATATAGTATAAAGTGTCTGCTAATTAAGTGTTCAATTTCAAGAATATTGATAAAGATTATCCTCTTTGATTTTGCAATGCAAACTAATGACTAAAATTTAGGCTCGAAAAAAAAAAAATTCATATTTTTTGTTTTCGACTTTTCGAAGCAAAATATGCTTTTAAATCGCTGTAAAAATAGTTCAATGGATAAAAACCCATGGAAATTACATATTTAGAAAGATTATTTTATTTTCTTTCCAACCATATAAATATTTTTAGGATTGAACCAGAAATACTTGAGAAATTGCAAATTAAACTGATTAAGGTCACAAATGTTTCAATGTCCACCGATATTAGCTAACTGCTTGCAATGCTACTACATAACTGGAGCCTCACCACCAGATACAGTTTTGAATATGGAGGTGTGGGGTTCTTTCCTCTATCTGCAAGGGATACAGTTAGCATATTCTAAGGCTCGCTAACAGGACATAAAAAATTCTGTAGTTAAACACATTATATGAGTGCATCCTTTTAATTCTTAATCTCTTTAGAGACATCATTGTATTTTATTGTTTGCTTTTATTAATTTTATTCTTTTGATGTAAACAAAACTCAAATAAAAGATAACCAACTTTCACTTTCACTTTCAATAGAAATTCTTTTTTTCTTTTAAATTTCCACTTGGACTCAAAGAGCACAATGTGACAAAAGAGTCGCAAAAATGGATCTTATATATAAATATTGATTTATTGCTAATTAAATTATAGGTTTTTGGGGTTTTTTTTTTCATTACTAGCGAGACCTGTGAATACGCCAGTATGATAATTTAATTATTACAATGTTTGATATTTTTAATTAAAAGCTATTGCAAAATAGTTCAATATGTAAAACATATAATGGTCTTGATTTAACCCTCTCACTTTTTCTTTTTTTCCATTATGTTTGTGATTCAAACAGCTTAGCATTATCACTTCCTCACGCTCACCCCTATCTCTATCTTTCTCCTATTCTCTTTCTTTCTTATATTTTTGTGTAGCATGTCCTTTTTCTTCCATTTTCATTTTACCAAGGTTCATCTCCCCACCCCTCATTTGAATCTAAGAAATACTTAACACCCCAGTCCAACTTTTACCAATAACCAAATACCTGCCTCAGGTGTGTGTTGACTGCACTAATTGTTTACTCGCTACTTAACAATTACATAAACTACACATTGTCCTAGTAAATATATATATATATATATATATATATATATATATGAAGTAAATGGAAGTTAATCCGACAGTATGAATTTAACATTTTTAGAAAAAACAAATGATGTTAATAGTTTGCTGACAGAATCTGTTTCGACCTTTTTAATAGTGCGGTCTTCAAGAGCAAAATATGAAGGAAAGACGGAAAAAATAACCGTTGGAAGGAGGAGTACAAACGAACGCTGGTTTTTGATGCTGGAATTTTTTTTTTTAAATGCGTATTCTGTGTTAAAAATAAAATAAATTTTTATTTTTAAAAAACAGAAGCATTATAATCCATAATAAAAACTCAAAAGAGTTTGATGTAAAAATATATAAAATGTGTATAAGTATCAAAAGTGTTCATGATGCATTCCAGCTACAAAATGTAAGTTAAAAGTCCACAGCACAATTGAAGAAAGATGTAAAGTTTCATTGTTGAGGAATGTAAACATAGTTTATTGGAAATATTCTGATATTTGCTATTCTATTATTGTTGCGTACAGGATGGCACTTTTTGAAACTCTGCGACAAGAATTATAAGGAATTTTATGCAGCTAACCATTCTGTCTTTGATGTCGAAACGTTGTGTATATAACAATCAAGATGAAGACAATAGTCAGAAAAATCCAAATAATACAAAAATCAAATCAAAATATAAAATTTAATATATCTGATATGACCTCTGACCTCTAACAAATCTTTTAATATCTTTTAAAAAAATAAGAAAAAACAAGAAATAGAAAAATCTTTATTTAGCAATCTTCTAAAATGACGAGAAAATGATTGCAGATCTAATGTGGTCATAGATCTTATTTTAAGAATTAAAAATAAAGTCAAAATACACTGTGAGTTAGGGTTAGTTGGTTGGTTGGATTTTACGGCATTTCAACCCTTGTTGGGTTATTTTATTCCAAAGACATTTTTGTTTTATTCATTCTTGACAGTACTCTTGTTTTTTTTTTTTTTTAAACAATTTTTAAAACCCATTTTTTTTTCTGTTTAACCCTAAAGGTACTACCACTCTGGGTCAAAGTGGACTTGGGTGTAATGCTAATGAAAAGGTACTCGACATTCCCCAGAGCTCCAAAATTGGAACTTCACCATCAGCTAGAGTTTAACGTCATACCCAGGACATTAAGACACTCAGCCATCTCCTTCTAGCACAAATATGATAAAAATGGTTGGTGCTTGACCTAAGGATTATAGGGTTGGGACAATCATATATATATATTTACCAACCCCTCCGCACGAGCAGGATGCGACACAAGGTCAATTTCTTAAGCGGAGTTTAACAGGTTTGAATTCAGAGTTTTCCTTCTCCTAGACCGGTTGTCTAACCAAGATTAAAGAGCCCAGTCTGCCCTACTATTTACCCATAGCTGGAAGGAGAGTAGGATTCATACCTTTCCCAAGGGTATTAGCGCTAAGTGAAATGCAATTGCCACGTCCAGGATTTGAACTCTGGGCGACGTGTCCATTTCCCATGACTTTAACCATTACACCACGCGCTTCCTATATTGGGACAATCATATAGGTGCCAGGGCTTGACATGACCAGTCGATTGATTGGAGGGGTCCTCTACAACTGCCTGTCTAGCTAAAGTAGAGTGTTGCATGTCATGAACTGCTTAGCCATCAGGGTTCCATCTATTAAGCATCAGGGGTCGTCACCCACAGTCAACAGATGGCCCCATAGGGGAGAGGTCTTACTCCTCTGCAGAAGTGGAGTTGGTATATTCTAAAGCCCCAGCAAACAAGGGTTGTATTTAGCTATCTTCTTGAGTGACTAGTATAACTGCATAATGTAGATCTACTGCAGTCATAGATTTTATTTTAAGAAATAGAAATAAAATCAACACCCACTCTGAATTAGGGGTAGGGTTATGGGGTTTTTTTTTTAAAGGGGGCATAACTTAATGATTTTAAGTAAATTTATAGATGTACTAAGGGTGTATAAAGAGTTAAAAACATTAAGAATATGAGTGCAATTCTTTAATTTTGAATGGTTGGTTGGTTGGGTTTTTACGGCATGTCAACTCATTGGGTCATTTTATGCCAAAAACGTTTTTGTTTTATTCATTCTTGACTGGTATTAAATTTTGTTTTTAAACAGATTTTTTTTAAATAACTCATGTTTTTCTATCTAACCCATAGATGGGACCCTAACAGGTACTACCACTCTGAGTCTGAGTGGACCTAGGAGTAATGGTGATGAAGGGGTACAATTTTTAATAGAATAATATTTGCAAAACAAAAGTAAATAATATTGATAAAGAATAAATTACTGCCTGCAAGAACGACACAAGAAAAAGCTTTTTTTTTTTTTTAAATATAAAAAAATATAAAGAAAAAAGATATAAAAAAAGATTAAGAAAAAAGATATAAAAAAAACAATTATAAAGAAAAAAAAAAAAAAGGTATCAAAAAAATTTTTTTTAAATAATGCAAAACAAAAAAACCATAAAATGAAACTATTTCAGTATTTGCAATCCAAAATTAGTTCCTGTTGCAAAGACAGAACGGTTAGCTGCATAAAATTCTTTATAATTCTTGTCGCAGAGTTTCAAAAAGTGCCATCCTGTACGCAACAATAATAGAATAGCAAATATCAGAATATTTCCAATAAACTATGTTTACATTCCTCAACAATTACCGAATCCGCTAGCAATCTCAAAGCAATATGCATAGGCAACTTTTAAAAAATGGAAAATATCAAAGATAAAAAAAATGTTATTGACAATGAAGAACGGATGGAAAAGGGTGAATGAATCCAAAGAAAATCAAACAATAATAACAATAATAATGTAGAAAAGATGAGACTCCTGAAGAAAGAAGCTGTTGTCTCTCAAAAGAGTAAAATATTATTTCATTAATAAATAAAAATGATAAAAAAAGAAAAAAAGCATACAATCCCTTTAAAATAAAACAAAAATAATAATAAATATGCAGAAAAGATGACACTCCTGAAGTCACTCAAAACAATAAAATATTGTATATATCATATATAAATATAAATAGATAAATAAAATGATTAAATAAATAAATAAAGAATAAAATACCAAGATGTGGTGTGTTTGGTTCTCTCGGAGGATTGAGGCATTTTAACGATGCATTCTGTGGAAAATGGTCCACTTTTGCAGTGTGTGTCTGGGACACTATGGCGTGGTGCGCTTTTGCAGGGCACCGACTGATAAATTCAAGCCAGGGTGGGGACACAGCAAACTAAAGCTTGCAGATCTGATCTGCCCAGCAACAGGCAGGAAGTGAGGCAGGCGCGCGAGAGAGAGAGAGAGAGAGAAATAGAGAGAGAGATGCAACAGCTGAGGATATCAGCAGTCAATCGGGGGGGGGGGGTCATTAATAAAGATGAAAAAAGAAAGAAAAAGAAATGGGGGGGTGGAAGAAAAATAAAAAGATCAATAATATTTCTACTATGACTGCTCATACAAACAAGACAAGTCCAACATCATAATTATTACTATTATAATAAGAGTCTCTGCCCTTTCTTCTCTTTCCTTTATATCAACTAACAGGTATAATATATCAGTAATTTGTCTGTATCCATCATTATTATCATTATTACTAGCACACAAAAAAAAAATAAAAAAAAAAAAAAAATAAAAGCCCTCCAGGTGGTGTAAGAAAAATTAGAGGGGGTGGGAGTTAAAAATTCAATGTCAGAGAGTTTGTGCCACAAGTCAGTAAAATCATTAAATTTATTAAAAGGAGTAAATAAATAAATAAAATAATTTGAAATGGAAACTTAGTTCTGATAACTTTAAATATATATAAAAATAAAACAAACTATATATAAATATATAATACCGGGCATGTATTTACTAAAACTTTTAAAAAACAATGAAGACCGTCTAAGTTTGCATGCTCAAATTTGAGTATTTATTCTGTTATGACAATTTTGGGTAAACAGTGACATAGTTTCAGTTCAGTTAAATAATTTCTCTTGGGCACCTCACATGGCGTAATGGTTAGCAAGCTAGATATGCAGACCATTGTTAATGAGTTTGATTCTCACTGTGCGCCCCATACTTTTGACCTTGTGCCACGTCTAAACTAAGCTTAGTATATGACTATAAAATAGTTTCTTCTGTTATTATCGTTGTTGTAATTGCTTGTTCTCAGCATCATCATCACCATTCCTCCTATTACCAGCCCTTCCCTCTTATCTGTTCAATAATAATTGTCTTACAGCATCTCTTAAGATGAAGAATTCTATCAGTAATTTATCTATCCATTATTATTATTACTAGCAAAAATATGCGCCCTCTGGGCACAAGTATTTATGTTTTAATATAATTGAATATTATATTGAATTAGAACAACGGAATTAAATACAAACACAAAAAAAGAGTACACTTATTTTTACTTTACTTTACTTGATTTTAATTGATTTTAATTGATTTCAATATAAAATTATCTATACATTAATACGCTTATTTCTGGTTAAAAATGAGACCATCCAAATTGTCCAAGATGAAATGCAAAAGATGTTTTCTTACTTCTCTTTCTTTAAAATAAAAACAGAATGGTCTATTATTTGCTTTTCCTCTTGGACTGTCTCATTTTTAATCAGAGGGTGTTCCAAGGTGAAAACTGGTGGCCCCATTGAGGGATTTTACCCCTCTGCAGAGGTGCAGTTGGTGTATCCTAAAACCCCAGCCAACAAGGCTGACGGTTATTGAATGACTGAATGGAGTGTCCTAGTCAGTATCAACCGGAGAGTGAGGGACTATCCCCTTTTCGCTAGTGCCAGACCAGGGAGATTTTTTTCAGGTGGAGCACCATCAGCCCCTCACTTGACTGAACAGATCAGATTACCCAATTATGTGCTACTCATGTGCCAAGTTGTCAGGAAGCGGTATGAAATCACAAACCTTGTGATTCCAAGGCATGTGCTCTACCAATTGAGCTAAACTGGCCTACAATGAATGAGCAAACAAAATAAATATTTCATTGTGAATTATTAAGTGATGTACTATTATGAAGATGGATTGTTTATTTTTTATAAGAATAAGTAAGAGTCAAAAACAAGACAACTACTACTACTACTACTAAATAATAATAATAATGTGAAGATGCAATTTCCGGAAAGGCCAACAAAGATAATTAAGATTCTCTTTATTTGATGCTTAAGAAAAACAAAAACAAATTTACTAATGTTTATCAATCACTACAACTGGCTGAGCAGTTGAATGATTGGAGAGAGGGAGAGGGATGTGGTGAAAGCGAGGGGGGAGAAGTGGTGAAAGCGAGGGGGGAGAAGTGGTGAAAAGGAGAGAGGGAACTGATGAAAGAGAGAAGGAAGCGGTGAAAAGGAGGGGGGAAGTGGTGAAAAGGAGGGGGGAAGTGGTGAAAAGGAGGGGGGGAAGTGGTGAAAAGGCGAGAGGGAACTGATGAGAGGGAAGCGGTGAAAAGCGAGAGGGGAAGCGTTGAAAAGTGAGGGGGGAGCGTTGAAAAGTGAGGGGGGAAGCGTTGAAAAGCGAGGGGGGAACGGGGGGAAGCGAGGGGGGAAGTGTTGAAAAGCGAGGGGGAACTGGTGAAAGCGAGGGGGGAAGTGGTGAAAGTGAGGGGGGAAGCAGTGAAAAGCGAGGGGGAAAGCAGTGAAAAGCGAGGGGGGAAGCAGTGAAAAGCGAGGGGGAAGCAGTGAAAAAGCGAGGGGGGAAGCGGTGAAAAGCGAGGGGGGGAAGCGGTGAAAAGCGAGGGGGAAGCGGTGAAAAGCGAGGGGGGAAGCGGTGTAAAGGAGGGGGGAAGTGGTGAAAAGGAGGGGGGAAGCGGTGAAAAGGAGGGGGGAAGCGGTGAAAGCGAGGGGGGAAGTGGTGACAAGGAGAGAGGGAACTGATGAGAGGGAAGTGGTGAAAGGGAGAGGGAAGCGGTGAAAAGCGAGGGGAAGTGATGAAAGCGAGGGGGAAGTGGTGAAAGGGAGAAGTGGTGAAAGGGAGAGGGAAGTGGTGAAAAGCGAGGGGGGAAGTGGTGAAAAGGGAGGGGGAAGTGGTGAAAGGGAGGGGGAAGTGGTGAAAGAAGGGGAAGCGGTGAAAGAGAAGGGGAAGCGGTGAAAAGCGAGGGGGGAAGCGGTGAAAAGCGAGGGGGGAAGCGGTGAAAAGCAAGGGGGAAGTGGTGAAAGCAAGGGGAAGTGGTGAAAAGGAGAGAGGGAACTGATGAGAGGGAAGTGGTGAAAGGGAGAGGGAAGCGGTGAAAAGCAAGGGGGAAGTGGTGAAAGGGAGGGGGAAGTGGTGAAAGGGAGAGGGAAGTGGCGAAAAGCGAGGAGGAACTGATGAAAAGCGAGGAGGAACTGATGAAAAGCGAGGGGGTAAAAAGGAGGGGGGAAGTGGTGAAAAGCGAGGGGGAAGTGGTGAAAGCGAGGGGGGAAGTGGTGAAAGCGAGGGGGGAAGTGGTGAAAAGGAGAGAGGGAAGTGGTGAAAAGGAGAGAGGGAAGTGGTGAAAAGGAGAGAGGGAACTGAAGAGGGAAGTGGTGAAAGGGAGCGGGAAGTGGTGAAAGGGAGCGGGAAGTGGTGAAAAGCGAGGAGGAACTGATGAAAAGCGAGAGGGAAGTGGTGAAAGGGAGAGAGGGAACTGATGAAAGGGAGAGAGGGAACTGATGAAAGGGAGAGAGGGAACTGATGAAGGGAGAGGGGGAAGTGGTGAAAAGGAGGGGGGAAGCGGTGAAAGGAGGGAGGAAGCGGTGAAAAGGAGGGAGGAAGCGGTGAAAAGCGAGGAGGAAGTGGTGAAAGCGAGGGGGGAAGTGTGAAAGCGAGGGGGGAAGTGGTGAAAAGGAGAGAGGGAACTGATGAGAGGGAAGTGGTGAAAGGGAGAGGGAAGTGGTGAAAGGGAGAGGGAAGCGGTGAAAAGGGGGGAAGTGATGAAAAGCGAGGGGGAAGTGATGAAAGCGAGGGGGAAGTGGTGAAAGCGAGGGGGAAGTGGTGAAAGCGAGTGGAAGTGGTGAAAGGGAGGGGGAAGTGGTGAAAGGGAGGAGGAACTGATGAAAAGGAGAGAGGGAACTGATGAGAGGGAAGCGTTGAAAAGCGAGGGGGAAGCGGTGAAAAGCGAGGGGGAAGTGGTGAAAGGGAGAGAGGGACTGATGAAGGGAGAGAGGGAACTGATGAAAGGGAGAGAGGGAACTGATGAAGGGAGAGAGGGAACTGATGAAAAGGAGAGAGGGAACTGATGAAAAGGAGAGAGGGAACTGATGAAAAGCGAGGGGGAAGCGGTGAAAAAGAGAGGTAACTGATGAGGGGGAAGTGGCGAAAGCAAGGGAGAAGTGGCGAAAGCGAGGGGGAAAGTGGTGAAAGCGAGGGGGAAGTGGTGAAAGGGAGAGGGAAGTGGTGAAAGGGAGAGGGAAGTGGTGAAATATTAATATATAGTTGTATGTTTGCAGCCTTACCGAGGTGAATAGTATCTGGTTAAATTTTTATGTCCTCTCTTATTAAGTCTATCCATCATTTTGCTGGTCACGTTGTAGGTAATTCTGTTGGTGAGGTTGTTCTTGTATAAATGGTTGACATGAATCACATTGTCTTTATGACCAAAATCACTTCAATCACTTTTGATAATGGCAATGATTTTATTTGCTATTCCAACGTCACTCCCTTTAACATCATCCATTGACATCATGTGACTCATGTGAGAAACTCTACACTTTAGTTCTGAGTCAATCACTCACAAATTTACATTATATATACTAGCAAAAATAAACACATGTAAAAATTAATTCTTGAAAGATATTAGCTGAGGGAGTGAGAGTTAAAAATTCAATGTCAGAGGGTTTGTATCATAAGCAAAATCAAATTTATTAAAGGAGTAAAGAAATAAAACAATTTGAAACGGAAACAAAATTCTGTTCTCATTTAAAATCTTGCATCTATCGATTATTAATTAGATTTTTGTTTTGTTTTGTTTTGTTGTTTTCTTTTTTCAAATATATCTTCTTAAGTCGAAAAAGTGTTTATTGGGGATTAACTATTTTGAATATTTTGCACATGAATTTTACACAAAATTGTAGGTATTTATTTAGTTGTAAACCTTTTAGTTAAATTCTTGTTATTGAGAAAAGGGCGAGAGTATGGTGATATTGGATTTTGTGACGTAAGCAGTGACGTAGTTTTTGTTACAGACAGATAGACAGCGAATCTCCATTATTAATAGATATAAGTCATCTACAGACACTGTTTCGATGTTTCATGTCTCATCGGTATGGCTAGACAACAACTAACTCCGACCAGAAGCGAACCCCGACTGACTTTATGCCTGTCTGATCCGTTAACCTCTAGGCCATTGCCAGCCTCCATTTAAGGAGCAGTGTTTTAACTGTTTTAAATACATACATCTGTGTATATACTTTACGATCACCAGAGAGATCAAATCTGTAAACAGATGACCATTGCGTTATGCTGGCAGTGAAAGTTTATTAAAGGCGATCATATATATATATATGTGAGAAAAATAAAAATAACACTCTGATGAAGGTCGGCAAAATCTGTGTACGGAACATTTTATGCATTTTTCCTATTATTATTATCATCATTTCAACTCCATCTGATTATTTTAATAAATAATAATAATAACGTAAATCTGTATACATTTTGATAAACAGACTGAAACACATGTGTAAGTGATATCGATATCCATCTACATTTCTTTTCTTTACTCATTTTTTCCTCATATATATATATATATATATATATATATCTATAAATAAAAAGTACCGAATATCAGTGATAGAGTATATATGTGTGTGTGTGTGTTAGGGTAAACTATTTATAAAGCCAAGGGCACTTAACCAAGACATAATAAGTAAGTAAAATTGGTATAGTGTCCTTATTGTCAGTGAAGGGAATTATGAAAAATGGGAAAGCAAATAAGAAATGTGATCAACAGATGATGATTTTATGTAAATAAAAACACATTAATTGCAGGTATTGTTTTCAGGTAAGAGAAACATGAAATGGGTAAATAACAATACAAAAGCAACAACCAATCAGACAAGTGGAGAGGAGACTGATAAAGAAACAGAGAAAGAGAGAGAAATGAGAGAAAGAGAGAGAAATGAGAGAGAAAGAGAGACAGAAAGAAAGACTGACAAAGAGAAATAAAGACTGACAAAGAGAAACAAAGACACACAGAGAAAGAGAGATACACAGAGAGATACACAGAGAGATAGAGAGAGAGAGAGATACACAGAGAGAGAGAGAGAGAGAGAGAGAGAGAGACGGATAGAAAGTGAGAGAGAGAAATATTGAAAGACAGAGATATACAGA
The DNA here is from genome assembly GCA_023376005.1 of Doryteuthis pealeii. NCBI lineage: Eukaryota > Metazoa > Mollusca > Cephalopoda > Myopsida > Loliginidae > Doryteuthis > Doryteuthis pealeii. The sequence goes on along the minus strand of CM042151.1, from coordinate 72,527,031 downwards.
GAGAGAGGGGGGGGGATTTACACACATGAACAAACTATGGTTGTAAACCAAACACAGAGTTGTGCTTTTCAAATGAATGAATATTTTCTCTGCTGACAAATAGATGAATGAATTGTGAGTGTGTTTGGCAAAGGCAGACTGAGGCTGCATTTTAGAATATATCTTAAAGGTAGGAACTAATAGTGGACAGTTAGTAGCACTGGTTACCATGGCAATAGCAACAGGAGGAAGGAACTCATTCGATCTGTCGATCAGACAAATCAATATCATCTGCATAGAAATAGACAATATGAAATTATTATATATATTTATGTATTTATGTATGTATGTATTTATTATTATTCAGAATGTTTTTGGTAATATTTGAAGCATGGAAATATAATTTTATATGATACAGAGATTCTGTCTCTTTCATCTTTATTTTCTATTTGGATCATTCTTAGTTTGTCTACAAAAGCCTTGAAAAAGGGTAGAGGCCACCTGAAATATTGGATAAAATAAAGACCAAAAGGCAAAATACCACTCATCTTTTAGAATTGTTTTTTTTTTTGTTCTTTTTATATTTCTCATGCTTTAAATATTACCAAAACTGTTCCCAATAACAATACATTATGAATGAATATATGTAAGTATACATGGACTCAACATCAATTAACATTATGTGTGTGTGTGTGTGTGTGTGTGTGTGTGTGTGTGTGCGTGGTGTGAGTAAACGTCAACTTCACCATCAAAAATAAATTCATCTTTTTTGTAATATTTTGTTTTTCTATAGTGTGTATATATACAGACATGCTGATAGGGACGCAGAAGGCGTACCTGACGCACAAAAATCTAGAAAGACGCAGTAAAATCATATCCATGCATCCCAGTGTTTTTCTTTTTTCTTCCCTCATCATTTCAAGCTCACTGTAAATACATTTCAATAGTTTCTTAGATATGAATTACACTGGATAGGTTAGATGGCTTCAGTTATTTCCCCAGATCATAAATAAAAACCCTACAATTTATTAGAGAAAAATGATAGAGAATAAATCTTATTATAATGGAGATTGTGTGTTTTTCTGTCTGTAACCGAAACTATATTACTACTCAAGTCACAATTCCCTTAATTATTTACGTCAAATTCTCCATGATTTCATTCTTTTAAACCTTCAGTTATTAATAAAAATTGTTTTACATTATTAATACTGTTGATCATATCTACGTACTAATAACATGCAATTGTATTTATATATACAACAAAATAGCGGTTTACAGTTTGAACGAGAAGGCTAATTTGCATATTGATATTTAACATTTTATTTTAATAAATATGTGCTTGGTATTATTGATTTCTAATTGTTTGGTTTTATCTTAAGAAATATAAACAAAAATCTCGTGGATAAATCTTAAAAGAAACTTATTTACAAGAAGAAATAACTGTAATATTATCCTTTATTTCCTATTTTAACTAAATAGTTAAATTAGGAAAATTTACCAATGAAAGAGGGGAGTAATGGAAAATGATAGAATAGTTAGTTTCAAAGTTGTTCTATTTTTCGATTATACCCCCTCTGTTGCAGATCTTTTTATCTGCATTCTTAGTCAGTTTCATTAGCCTTTCTAATTTAATATGATATTTTATTATATCAAAACTTAAATACTTGCACCCGGAGGGTGCATATATTTGCTAGTACTTATAATAAATCTAAAATCATTAATTGTACAACTTTGCTCATTAGTCTGTCTATAATCTGTAATCCAGTGCAGGCGCACTTAATGTAATGATTATGACCGTAGGAAATCAAATCAGCAACTTGAGTTCAAATCCTGAACAAAGCTGTCCGTTTCACTTCATCTTAACGCCCTTGGGAAAGACATCTCTTCTCCCTCCAGTTATGGGTAAATCATAGAGCAGAGTGGTTTCTTTAATCTTAGGCAACCAGTCTAGGAAAAGGAAAACTATGAATTCAAAACACCCTGTTATCTGCTTCAAAATTGACCGTGAGTCACATCCTGCCCATGGTGGAGGAATTGGATAATTGGTGATGTAAAACAAATTTAAAAGTCTATAAAGTTTATAGAATGTTCTAAGTTTATTTTATGGCATATCAAATCTTTATGTGTTATCTAATGCCAAAATTTGATTCATTTGTAAATGTTTGTTATAACTTTATATTTTAAAACTGCTCTGCTAATTTAGCATTGAGCATTTTCATATGCAAACACTTTTCATATTTGCTATTCACCATTATATATAAGTAAAAAAATATAACAGAAGATTTAGATTTTTTTAGCATATAGCCTTTTTCAGGAAGTCTAGAGCAAATGTCTAGCCCATCCAATCATCAGATGCTGAATGATGAATTCTTTATTATTCTTATAGTCAGTTGATAATAGATTTTTTTACTTTTTTTTATTGTCCTGTGTTCCTCTGTGTATATCCCTCTGGAAGGTTATTAGCCATCTTGCCCAGTTTGTATTTTGCTGCCAGGTCATTTATTAAGGGTCACTGTTAGATCAAAATTCCCAGATTCCAACTAAAGGTCACCCCCCCCATTTCCCTTTGATTCCATTTATCTATTCCTTCCTATTTTCTTTAATTTTATTTATTCTATTTTTAAAATTTTTATTTTTTCCCTATATATATATGTGGAGAAAGGTAGACAAACACAGGATGTTGTAGAAAATGGATGTTTATTGTACCTACAAAAAGCATCCATTTTCTACAACACATATCATCATCATCATGTCGCGCTTTCAGCGCGGATATCCAAGACGATCTCTCCATCCGTCCCTATCGCTCATCATTCTCGGGAGGTCCTCTATGCAGCATCCTGCATCCGCACAGAGCTGATCAACGTACGTTTTTGCTGGTCGGCCCACGCTGGCTTGTCCATGTGCTGGCTTCCACGGATAAACATATACATACCAACACATGCTTCATAGACACATTCAAGCACACAGGCGCATGATTCCACCATAATTTAATTGGTATAAATGAATAGAGTGGTTACACAAATAAAATAACCCAAGTAGTGTTGAAATGCCATAAAATCCAACCAACCAACCTTTTGTAAGAAAATACTTCACATCACTTTTGGTATTTTAATCAAGCAAACTATTGATCATTCTTGTTAGTGTCAATTCCTTTTTTTTTTCTTGGAGGGGGGGGGGCTTATTTTGCACAAAATAATTTGTATTATCTTTCACTTTCAATTCAACATTCAGGTGTCATTTTTTGTTTTCTTAAACTGTTTATCACATTTGCATTTACTTCTCTAATTAACATTGGGATTTTTTTTTATGTTAATTAAAAACAAATATTGCCTTCTCCACTTCACCTTTCACCTCAACAAACAGGAATTTCAAAACAGAGACAAATCAGATGTAATCAAATCCACTTTCATTTCCAAAAGATGTTATTCTCAAAGGTCAAATTTTTTTTGTAAGGTTAACCCTCAGAAACCTGAGCAGCACCCCACACCTGGAGAGGGAGGGGTCTATCAACCTTGAGCTCATGGCTGAAAATGTAAAATGTTGTAATCTGTTTGAGGGTTCATTTGTTTGTTTGTTTTACGGCATATCAACCTTGGTGGGTCATTTAATGCCGACAGTTTTGAAATAAACTCATTCTTGATAGGTACTCAATTTTTTTCTGTTTAACCCATAGATGGGACCCTAACAGGTACTGCCGCTCTGGTTCAAGGGTGGATCTGGGGGTAATGGTGATGAACGGGTACTTCACATTCCCCAGACCATCAGAACTGGAACCTCACCATCAGTTAGAGTTTAACATCATACTCAGGGCATGAAGACCCTCAGCCACCGCCTTCTGGCATATATATGATAAAAAGGGTTGGGGCTTGCCATAAGGACAATTGGGTCGGAAAAATCATATAGGTGCAAGGGCTTGACATGACCAGCCAATTGATCGGAGCGGTCTCTCCAACTGTCCATCTAGCCTAAGGAACAAAATGGAGTGTTGCATATCATGGACTGCTCAGCCACCTGTGTTCCATCCTTAAGCATCATGGTTTACCACCCACAGCTTAGAGATGGTCCCATTGAGAGGAAATTTTATGCCATCAAATATGGTAGTTGAAAAACAATGGCCTTATAATATTCTATCCCGACTTGAATAAATATTTATATAGTGTGGTCACAAAATCTTGTCACCCCGCCCATATCAAAACTTTCATCATTTTTTGTTTTAATAATATAATTAAAGTTATGATATATATTTGTAACGTAATTATTTTAACTCTAAAACAAAATGTTAAAGTGTTTGGTTTAGTTTGTTTTGTTTTACGGCATATCAACCTCAGTGGGTCATTTAATGCCGATAAAGTTTTGAAATGAATTCATTCTTAATGGATAATTAATTTTTTTTTTTTCATAAATACATTTTTCTATCTAACCCAGTCACTAACACTCCGGGTCAGGGAGCATTGGTGACGAAGGGGTGCTCCACATTCCCAAACCTAATGAACTGGAGCCTCACCATCAGAGAGTCTAATTTCCAGGACAATAATATATCATTAAAGTTATGATATATATGAATAATGTATTTTTAACTCTAAAAAGAAATGTCAAGGTGTCAAGACTTTCGGACCACCCTGCAGAATGGAAATGGAAAAACATTTCTTAAAATTGTAAACATTCAAACTGACAGACGTTTATTTTATGAGAGAAAACATTAAATGTTTACCGAAATGACTTTTACAGACAATATGTAACAGAGTTTTTGCAGCTCAAATTTGTTCCTCAAAAACTGAAGTTAATTTATATACAAGATCAACTTACATTCAACATTTGGACAATCTTTTTTTTTTTTTTTTTTTTTTTTTTTCAATTATTCATTTTGACCTCAATTTTAGAACCTCAAAATATTTTGACTTTTAAATAAAAAAAAATCCAACATATATAAAACATTAACAATAAATAAATAAATAAAAACCTTGATGTCTTAAAAATATATTACAAAGTTTTTTTTTATATAGATTTTACAAGCACTAAACTGACTGTGTAAAATGGGGACTTTTGCTCTCAAAAAAAAAAAAAAAAAAAAAAAAAAGTTTAAATTAAGAAATTTACAAAACTCCTAACCACTGTAATGTATATGACCTGATCAGACCACCCAACTTGAAAGAAACTCTTAAACCTAATTAAAACCTCATTAGCCAGGTGCCCTCACCATAGACACATACATACATATCTATATATTAATACTCCTGTTCCTTCATTGTAAGATCCTTATCCTCTTTCAACACCCTCTGGTTAAAAATGAGACCATCCAAATCCTCCAAGACAAAATACAAAAATGTAAATCCTGATTATCTGGTGTCGCTTATCTACCAAATGCTTATTTCTTACGAGTGTTGTCACCTTAGTTAAATAATGGACCATTCTGTTTTCATTATAAAGAAAGGCAAGAAAAAGGACATGCTACACAGAAAAAATATAAGAAAGAAAGAGAAAATAATCTTTCTAAATATGTAATTTTTATGTGTTTTTATCCATTGAATTATTCTTTTACAGTGAGTTAAAATTTTGTTTCAAACAGCCAAAAACATAAAATATGATTTTTTTTTTTTTTTTTTTAAGACTAATTTTTACATGTTACTTGTTTTTCAAAATCATAGTGGCTAATCTTTATCAATATTCTTGAAATTTTACACTCAATTAGAAGACACCTGGAAGTACAAACAGGACCTTTTTTTTTGTTTCTAGGCCCTGTGGAAGCGAAAATATAATAGAGCAAATTTGAAAGCGATTTCTTCAAAAAAATATGAGAAGCAAAAAAAAAAAAAAAAAAAAAAAAAAAAAAGTCCCAGAATTATTTTCATATATGTGTGAAATAAAAACGATCCTACATCATCAGAAATTTTGCTCTAAGTTTAAATTTTGAAAAGAAAACTGTCAAATCTACTCAATTTTCGAATGTAAACACAATCTCTCAACAGGCATTGTAATTCTGACCATATCGGCTTGAATAGTAATTACTCATGTATTTCTGGTCCAATTTTTTTAAATATTTATATGGTTGAATAGAAAATGAAATAATCTTTCTAAATATGTAATTTGTATGTGTTTTTATCCATTGAATTATTTTTAACAGCGAGTTAAAACGGTATTTTGCCTTCGAACGGCCAAAAATGTGTTGTACAAATTTTTTTTCATAGCTGAATTTTGCGTGTTACATTTTTTGTAAAATCAAATTGGTTAATCTTCAAAAAATATAAGATAAGAAAAAAAAAAAAAGAACACTATATAATTAATAGAAGATAGTCTCAGAATTATTTTCATATATAATGTGTAAAATTTTAATGATGGTATACCATCAGGGTTTTTGTCAAACTTTCAATTTTGGAAGAAAAAAAAAACAACTTATGTAAACAAAGCTGCACACGCAGGACAGGCTTTGTTTAATAAAATTATATAAAGAATTATTCTATTTCTTGTATGTAATACAATATAGCAGGTATCAGTGACAAAACAGCATGTGCGTCTATTTAAAAAAAAAAAAAAAAAATCCTAAGAAAAGCTCTCCTAAATGAAAGTTCCATTTTTAACAGTTGAAACCCGTGCAATAGATCTAGCACTTGATATAATCTCTGAAAATAACCACAAAAAATATATCATTCTCAGACTCGCTCTCTGTCCTACTATCATTAAGAAATAAAAAAAACTGGAAGACCCTCTCATCATTAAGCTCCTGAATAGATTAGACTCGATGTCTAACTCTAAGGAGATTATGATATACTGGATCCCAAGCCATATAGGAGTGAGGGGGGAATGAAAGAGCTGACTCTGCAGCTAAATCAGCTCTAGATTTGATCCCCGACAAGTTCAAGATTCCATATACTGACTTGAAACTTAAAATTAATAGATTCCTTCATACAAAAATGGCAACAACACTGGAATATCAACATCCACAATAAACTCTTCCTAATCAACCCCACTTTGGGAGGCTGAAGACCAACTTTAAGGAAGTCTAGAAAGGAACAAGTCATTGTGTCCCGATTACGTATTGGTCACACAAACTAACACACTCCTATATACTCAAACAAGAACAACAAACACAATGTGGACATGTCAAACACCTTTGACTGTTAATCACTTATTCATGGAATGCAGGTTTTTTGCTCATTTCAGAAACTGTTGTTTTAAAGCAAACAATATGAAAGATCTGTTTGAAAATGTCAACATGGAGGACATTCTGTCCTTTTTGAGGGAAATAAAATTATACCATAGAATATAGACATGAACCTAATCAATACCATACATGATCCCCAATGATGCTAACACATTGTTAAAACCAATTACTAAAAAGTATAAATATAAATACACAACATATATTACTTCCTAACCGTTAGGCATGACATAACCCCAGACGAGTTGATATGCTGTTAAAATCAATAAACCAACCAATCAACCTAAAGTCCAAAGTGATGTTATTTATATAAATTAATACTATATATGCGTATATATACTGTATTAAAATGAAAATGTTTAATAATCTTGTGGTAAACATTTAAAAAAAAAAAAAAAATGTTGATACGTGTACTTCTTATTCCCCAAATAATGGGTCCCAGCATGGAGATACAAAAAATTTGAGAGAAATAGTAATCTGTTTCAATAGAACAATGAAAAGGAGAGAAAAAAAAAGAGAAAGTTAAATCAAGATTATTATACTTTTTTACATACTGAACTATTTGTAATAGCTCTTAAGTCAACATATCAAACATCTTATTATAATGGAGATTTGGTATCTGTGTCTGTAACCAAAAATATGTCAATGCTTACATCACAATACCCAGAGGAATTGTCCAAGTTTATCAATGAGTATTTAATTTATAGTCAAAATCATTAATACATAGAATTAATCTTATATATTAACAAAATCTCTATGAAAATCTAAGTTAGATTTGCCTCAAAAAAGCCCATGTTATTAATGCGTTTAAAATCCTGTAATGTGTCTTATATATCACTAAGACAAAGGTTTACATAATACATAGTGTGGTTAATTTGCATAGTGGTTTTAACAAAACCGGATTTAATAGATAATTACTTGATGTTATTGATCGCTGATATTATGGTTTTATTCTCCAATGTATTAAAATTAATCCTATGATTGATTTTGTATAGAAAAGTAATCTTTTTATATGTGTTCTTATTTAATTTTGTTAGTCTTTCTAATTTAATATAATTCATTACATTAAAACTTAAATACCTACACCCGGTGGAGGGCGCATATTCTTGCTAGTTGTAATAATTCAATTATCATGTTGTTGTATATGCACAGGTCTTGCTAGTAATAGTAACACCTGATTTTAGAAAACAGATTTTATTTATTGAACGTCTGTACTGCACCTTGATGCATTGCGATAAAAAAAAAAAAAAAAAAAAAACAATGTGCCAAGATGAATTATAAATGTTGTCGTCTTTGTTGGCAAATTTCTCTTTTGGATGTAATAGGATAAAAAAAAACTTTTCCATTTGTTACGGTGGAAAAAAATTATTTATTAACGACACACAAGGAATCATTTACCCTTTGGTGAATGTGCATAAACATTGTTTTTATTTTTACGGGACTGCATGGGTGGGGGGCAGCTTTTAGTTGAGGTGACAACTTGACGGAGAATCTGAATACAAGTGCTAAAATAAAACCATATAGAGGATATAAAAAGATTAATCCACAGTAAAAAAAAAAAAAAAAAAAATTTGGTTGGTTGGTTGGGTTTTATGGCATGTCAACCCTTGTTGGGTTATTTTATGCCAAAGACATTTTTATTTTATTCATTCTTGTTGAGTATTCAACAATTATTCAAACTCAGTTTTGTTAAAAGTTTTTTTCCCTTAGCCATAGATAGGAATAAAGAATTGGTTTAGTTTGGTTAACGGCATATCAACTCCTTAAGGGTTATTTAAAGCCAAAACTTGTAAATGTTTGATTTGATTGATTGTATCATTTTAATTTTTTGAACTTTTTCTCTAAGTGTTAAAGTTATAGTGGTGCAGCTACACAATAGCCCTGACACAGCTACAGCTTAGAATGATTCTCATTTTATCTTATCAGAGATCAAATTTCCATATGATTGATAATCTGTCTATAGCAATCCATGCCTTTCCTATGTATATATTGACATTGTTTTCTGTAGATATTGCTACTAAGCTAGGTAACCAGTCTAAGAGAAGGAAAACACTGAATTCGAACCTGTTAAACTCTGCTTAAGAAATTGAACTTGTGTTGCATCCTGGCAAATACGATCTCTCTCTCTCTCTCTATATATATATATATATATATATATATATATATATATATATATATATATATATATAAAAAAAAGTAAAGTCGTCGGGCGGCCTAAAGTCGGTATCAGCCAATCAGCGAGGGAGTCTATCCCCTTTTCACTAGCGCTAGACCAAGGAGATTATTTTAGTGTCTGAGATGGAGCGCCACACCTACCGACAGCTCCTTACTTTACCACACAGATCCCTGTGCTACTCATACGCTGAGTTAGCGAGGACCGGTATCAAACTAGGAACCTTGTGGTTTCTAGCCGAACGCTCTACCGACTGAACTATAAATCCCCTTGTTATTTAATCTTGCGACGGTTATCATCCTGCAACACCCTCTGGTTTAAAATGAGACTGTCCAAATCAAGAAATGCAAAAATCTAAATCCTGATTATCTGGTGTGGCTTATCTGCCAAATTCTTATTTCTTATGAGTGTTGTCACCTCAGCTAAATAATGGACCATTCTGTTTTTATTATAAAGAAAGGTAAGAAAAAGGACATGCTATACAGAAAAAATATAAGAAAAAGAGAAAGAGTAGAAGAAAGATAAAGAGAAGGGGTGAGTGCACAGAAGCAATAACAATAATCTGTTTCATTTGAACATAATAAAAAGATTTAAAAAAAAGAAGAAAAAAAGAGTGAGAGATAGTTAAAAGACTTTTTGCATAAGAGCTATTGCTAAATAGTTCAATAAGTAAATATATCAAACATTGCAATGATTAAATTATCATACTGTTGTATATCCACAGGTCCTGCTAGTATATCATTAATATATGTACATATTAAAAACCGGATGTGCTTGGAAAATTCTTGATTGGTCGAGCATCCATTTGTCTTTGGCAACAGACTTTTCTTTCCCATTCGTGAAAATGACTAAAATATCAGAAATAATTAAAAACTTCTCATTTTCCCAACATAAATTGGTAGTACTTTAGCGCTAGTCAAAATCATTTATCAAATTTCCAAAAAGATCAAAAGAAACATCCAGGTTTCCTGAATGGAGTTGACATTTGTCCAACTGTCAAATGTCCAAAATGACAATTAAAAATAAATCAGCTATTTTGATAACATCAGATATATATATATATATATATATATATATATATATATATATAAATCTTAAAAAACATATTTAATAATTCCAATAAATCAGATTCCAACACCTAAAGAATAAAACTAGCAAAAAAATTTACTTAAAAAATATGCCCCCCCCATCTATATACTAATACTCATGTTCCTTAAATGTATGACCGTTATCATCTTGCAACACCCTCTGGTTAAAAATGATACCGTCCAAATATTCCAAGATGAAATGCAAAAATGTAAATCCTGATTATCTGATGTTGCTTATCTACTGAATTCTTATGAGTATCGTCACCTCAGCTAAATAATGGACCATTCCGTTTTTATTATAAGGGAAGAAAAAGGACTACAAAAAAAAATATACTAAGAAAGAAAAAAGAGAATAGGGGAAGATAGAGAGGAGGAAGATTAGGTTTGGTTTGTTTAACAGCATATCAGCCTCAGTGGGTCATTTAATGCTGATAAAATTTTGAAATAAAGTAATCATTAAATGGATACTCAATTTTGTTTATAAACTCATGTTTTTCTATTTAACCCATAGATGGGACCCTAACAGGTATTACCACTCCGGGTCAGAGTGGACCAGGGAGCAATGTGATGAAGGGGTGATCCACATTCCCCAGACCTCCAGAACTGGAAACTCACTATCAGATAGATTTTAATGTCATTCTCAGGACATGTAGACCTTCAGCCACCGCCTTCTAGCACCCATATGATAAAAAGGGTTGGGGCTTGCCATAAGGGTCAGGACAATCATATAGGTGCTAGGGCTTGATGTGACCAGCCGATTGAAAGGGCCAAAGTGAAGTATTGCAAGTCATGGACTGCTCAACCACCTGGGTTCTATCCTTAAGCATCACGGGTTGCCACACACGACCAACAAGTGGCCCCATTGGGGGAGTCTTACCCCTCTGCAGAGGTGCAGTCGGTGCATTCTAATGCCCAACAAACGGGCAGTAGGAGGAAGAAAGAAAAAGTTAGAGATTGAGGACAAGAAAGAAAGAAAGAGAGAATAACGCTAATCTGTTTCAATTGAACATAATGAAAAGATGAAAAAGAAAGAAAAACAAGAGTGAGACAGTTAAATCAAGATTATTTTAATTCTTACATTTAATTATTATCATTTTTGCATTTCATCTTGGATGATTTGGACGGTCTCATATTTAGCCAGAAGGTGTTCCAAGATGATAATGGTTGTACAATTAAGGAACACGAGTATTAATAGAACAATGTTGATATGGGACATTTTCAGAGGGTATCAGACTTGGTCAAATTTCTCCATTTGTATATGAACAAATATAAGTTTATTTCTTCTTTAAAGTCTATAAATAAATTGATAGAGGAAAATGAAAATGGGTTGTTTTTGTGTGTGTGGATGCCCGCCCCCAGTAATTAGTCCAAGGCTTGCTATATCAATAATATCCAGTGGATGAGGAAGATAAGTAAAGAAGGATGTGTGTGTTTGTGGAAGTACTGGTCATTTTGTCATCTAAATATGAACAAACAATAGAAATGTGACAGGGTGCAAAATAAAATAAAGTACAAAAGGAGAGAAAGGAGGGGAGAGTAAGTAGTTTGGGAGAGCATTTCCTGCTCTTGAAGAAGGAGAGAAAAAAACTTCAAAAGATAACTGAAAACTGTCAAGAAGAGAATAACCTTTGACATTCACTCAAACAGAAAGCAAACTTTCTTTTTTTTACCCTTACTATAATGAGCTATATACACACACATACACAAACACTCGCATATATATATATATACACACACATACACTCGCATATATATATATATACACACACATACACATATATATATATATATATATATATATATACACACACATACACAAACACTCGCATATATATATATATATATATATATACATACACACACATATATATATATATATATATATATATACACAGCATATATATATATATATATATATATACACACATACACAAACACTCGCATATACACACATACACAAACACTCGCATATATATATATATATATATATGCATATATATATATATATATATATGCATATATATGGGCATCATATGGTATATCTAAAGATTTTAAAGTTTGTAACTGTAAATAAATATACACTTTAAAATTTTTTAAAAATTTACTGACCATAACCCATTCTACACCAAACAACTTTAAAACAAGTTGATAACAGGAGCTTATTTGAAAATTGTCAAAAGCAAGGTAATAAAAATAATTTAGATGATAAAACTTTATATATATATATATATATATATATATATATATCAAGTATTTTTCAGAACAAAAAACAACAAATTCTCTTTAATTCAGGTTTTTTTAAATACATGTTTGTGTGTGTGTGTGTGTATATATATATATATATATATATATATATATTAGTTATTTATAAATACATTGTTCTTGTGAACATTTTTGGTGATATTGGAAGCATTGGAAATATAAATCAGGATTTACATTTTTGCATTTCATCTTAGATGATTTGGACAGTCTCATTTTAAGGTATCATGTACATTAATATCTTAAGCCGTCTCATGCATTTTTAACTTCATTTTTTTCCCTTTGTTTTCTTCCATGCAAAATCTGAATTAGTAAAACAAATGGTAATTTTGATCTTTTGTTATCCCGGTATCCTGCCCTAATTTACGCTATGTTTTACTGTTATGGTGACAAGCAAATTTGCGGCCCAACTTAGATATTTTCTGAGTCGTTTTTTGTCAGCAAGCTAATGTAGATATTTTACCCCCAACACACATTTTTATCAGCAAATCAATATAGATATTTTAATCCTTTAAGAATTTCTTTTTTTTTTTTGCGATTGAATTTGTACAAATTTCAGTTGAACTTTTGCAAAACTCAAACTCAAATTTTGAAACATTTTTTATACTGTATGATTTGAATTTGTACAAATTCAGATGAAAACAGAAAAAAAACTTTTTTTAAAAAAACTGGTCAATTGTAAAATATCTATATTGATTTGCTGATAAAAATCTGTTTTTTTTGTGGTGTGTGTGTGTGTGTATATAAGTACAATTTTTTTTTTTAAATTCCCAATTTGAGAAAATAAAGAATGAAAAAAAGAATTTCTTTTTAATCAACAAATCAATACTTACACATGTGTTAGAGATTTTTGTACAAGAAATGTAAGTAAATCAGTCTTACCTGCAATAGAAAAAAAGGAAAGAAAATATTTAGATATTTATTTATACATTATATTATAAAGGACAGTTTGTATGGAAGTTTGGATGAAACTATGAAAATAAAATAATTAATGACAAAATAAATATATATTAAATATCACCAGTTTTTATTAAAAATTATGTCTTATCTGCAATAGAAAAAAAGAAAAGATTTAAATATTTATTTATAAAATGGTAGATAGGCTGGTTACTTAGAATTCTAACATTTTTTTTTTTTTTACTGATCTCAGTCAAAACTTTTGTAATATTTTGGTACATGCTCATTTGAGGCACATCAAATATATTTAGCAAACCAAGAGGAAAAGAGTAAACAAAAATATGATAAAAAATTTTGACTATTTTTTAGAAAATAAATGTAAAATCCATTTGTTTAGAAAATAAATGGAAAAAAAAAAAGGAAATATAACAAGATCTGAAATTTACTTCATATTTTAGCATAAAATGTTTTCAAAAAAAAAAAAAAAAATGTGTGGATTGGGAATACAACATGTCTGAAATCTTTTTGTTTCAGTTATCTAAGTTAAATGTTTAAAAACACAACTTCTTTCATGCTGTGACTCCTTGTGGCAAAAAAGATTTCAAAGCAGCAAGGGGCTCCAGAAGTAAAACCCATGATAATGTCAACTAACCCCTCAGTCGTAATGCTTTGTGGGTTAGTCATAGAAAACAAAAGAATAGGACAGACAATAAAACCACGGTGCGTCTATTAGGGTGAGTGAAAAGTTTTGCAATATTTTAGTACATGCTAGTTTGCAATGCACATATCACATGACTGAAGCAGTTTAAACCATTTGATATACCCACTAGGGTTGGGGCGGTCGGAGAGGCCCCCTCTGATCAATCGGCTGGTCATGTTAAGCCCTAGCACCTATATGATTTTCCCAACCCTATTGCCCTTATGGTAAGCCCCAACCCCTTTTTTATCGCATGGGTGCTAGAAGGTGGTGGCTGCTGGTCTACATGTCCTGGGAATGAAGTTAAACTCTCTGATGGTGAGGTTCCAGTTTTGGAGGTTTGGGGAATGTGGAGCACCCCTTCATCACCATTGCTCCATGGTCCACTCTGGCCCGGAGTGGTAGTACCTGTTAGGGTCCCATCTATGGGTTAAATAGAAAAATGTATTTATAAAAAAATTGTATTATCTATTAAAAATTGATTTATTTCAAATCTTTATTGGCATTAAATGACCCACTGAGGTTGATATGCCATAAAACAAAACAAACAAACAAACAAACAAACCACTAGGGTTGGCAATATCATGGCAGTTGGTGCGCTGGCAGTTTTGACCACAGATGTTACATGTGAAGGGCGGTCCTGAACATGTTGATGGTGTGCCTTGTTGCCGTTGCTTTCTCTTGGACCTCTTTGCTTCATGGCATTGCGCCAAGGTGACTTCACACATGAATAGCCTGCTTACAGAGAACCTGCCACCACCGAAGGCAGTCATGAGCCAAATTTTCTCAGCTGGCAGGATTGATGTTAAAGGACTTGAGATTATATTTGCAAACATCCTTAAACATCCACAGCTGGGGTAATCAATCTGTCTCTTGTCAGATAAAAGTTTCACTTAAAGGATGTCCTTTGGGATTAGTCCATCATAGTAAATGGAAATGGCTACCAGAGTTCAAATCCTGGACGAGGCTGTAAGGGTAAGATAATCTGGGATCTTAAACCTTGGTATGGCAACTGGTCTAGAAGGAAAAGCAAAACTGAATTCAAATCTATTAAATTCCACTTAAAAAATAGACCTTGTGTCACATCCTGCTTAGACGAAGGGGTTGGGTAAATATATATACTTATATACGGAATACAAAGCAAGTTATAACAAATCCCAATTGTTTAAATTAAATTCTAATTAGTTTATTTTATTGTAGATGAAGTGAGCAACTCTATCCTCTAAGACCTATTTTGCTACTGAAACCTCAACAGCATCCGCACGCATGTGGTGAAATTGCTAACTATTCTCTACAAAAGGTCAGTTTTTTTTTTTTTGGCTTTTTTAATTTGGTATCTAGGTTCATATTTTAGCTCTATTGAGTTTCTTTCTTAATGGTTTAGTATTTTTCTAAAGCTAAAGAAAATATTATTCATAGCAATTTTGAAGGCTACCATATTCAGTTAAAACTTTATCAATGCATAGTTTCAAATTCAGAAAAAGAAAAAAAAAGTGAAAATTAACCATTTCTATAGTTCTTCAAAAGAATATATAATATATAAAATAATAAAAAGTAAAGTCATCGGGGGTAGCCTAAAGTTGATATCAGCCAATCAGCGAGGGAGTCCATCCCCTTTACACTTGCGCTAGACCAAGGATTTTTTTTTGTTTTTGTGTCTCACACCTACCATCAACTCCTTACTTTACCGCACAGATCCCTGTGTTACTCATATGCTGAGTTAGCGAGGGCCAGTATCGAACTAGGAACCTTGTGGTTTCTAGCTGAACACTCTACCGACTGACCTAACCGGCCCTTTAAATACATAATTTAATAATAATTATAAATAAATATATATTTTTTGTATATATTTATTTTATGGAAACTAGTTATTTTCCATACAAATAAATATATACAACAATATATATTTATCTATTATTATTAACTTACTATTACAGATATTGAGCAGTCTTTTAATAATATATATTGGCTTACTACTGTCTCATCAAGTGAGAGATTGTTAATCATACATGGTGGTAATTATACACACACACACACATATATATATATATATATATATATATATATATATATATATATATGTATGTGTGTGTGTTAAGATAGCGTGTATATGGAGTCAACACCTGATTGCTGACAGTTTCTCACCTATGCGATCTTCAGACCAAATGGGGAAATTGGTTTAGCAGTTTGTTTATATACGCTGTGGTCTGGTCTTTTAATGAGGGGAGGATGGGAGGGGAATGGATTTTGATTGGTTGGCTGATATTGAGCACTGTCAACCTACAAATATAGCACCCATATTATTATATATATATATATATATATATATATATATATATATATATATACACATACTAGCAAAAGTACCCGGTCCATGACCAGACTAAATTTTTTTTAGGAACACCAGTGAGAAAGGGAGAAAACAGAGTAAGAGAGAATAAGAGGAAAATATTTTATTAAATGTTTTTTTTTGTTTACATTTAAAATATTATTTTAAAAAATGTAATCCTAAACTTGTTTTAAAACTATTTTATTTGAGAGAGAGAGAGAGAGACAGACAGACAGACAGAGAGAGAGAGAGAGAGAGAGAGAGACGAACAGACTGGTTGAAAGAGAGAGAGTACCTAGCCTGTTGAGTTAAAGTGAAATGTATTAGTCTAATTCATTTTTTTTAACCCAATTTTTCCTTACTTTATTTTTCCTTACTGTGAAGAGTTTTTGAAATTGGTTGATTTTTGTTTAATTATTAAATTATATCACTTAATTAGTAAAAATCAAAAACCAAATTGTGTGTGTTTCTTAGTTAGAAACACATTAATGTGTCTGCGAGATTTCAAATCAGAATGACATCTCTTTTTGGAGTTATAAGTTGACACGTACATACCAGAAACATTCTTATATATACTAGCAAATATATGCACCCTCCGGGTGCAAGTATTTTAGTTAAATTTTATAATAAAATACGATATTAAATTAGAAAGGCTAATGAAACTGAATAAGAATGTAGATAAAAAGATTTTGAACAGAGGGGGTATGATTGAAAAATAGAACAACTTTGAAACTAACTATTCCATCATTTTCCATTACTCCCATCTTTCATTGGTAAATTTTCCTAATTAAACTGTTTAGTTAAAATAGGAAGTAAAGAATAATATTACAGTTATTTCTTCTTGTAAATGGATTTAAGATTAATTGAAGAGATTTTTGCTTATATTCATTAAAATAAAACCAAACAGTTAGAAACAAATAATACTAAGCATATATTTATTAAAATTACATTTTTAATATTAATATGCAAATTAGCCTTCCCGTTCACACTGTAAACCTCTATTTTGTTGTATATATAAATACAATTGCATGTTATTAGTATGTGGATATGGTCAACAGTGTAAGTAATGTAAAATAATTTTATTAATAATTGAGGTTTAAATAAAAAATAAAATCATGGAGAATATAATGTAAATAACGAAAGGAATTGTGACTTGTATAGTAATATAGTTTTGGTTACAGACAGACAAACCCACAATCTCCATTATAATAAGATATATACATATACACACACACACACAGGGAGGGGGAGAGAGAAACTTGGCCAAATTTAATATCTTATTTTCTCAAATGATAAATAAAACGATAGATATTTTAAAAAAGAAAACATTCCAGGCACAGTGGTCAGTAAAGAAGGTCATTCTGACAGTCTTCTGAAGACATGGAAAGACTTCTCACTATTGTGTAGTAGATTCTCAAGAGGTTTTTGCATTCATTGGAAAAAAAAAAAAAAAAAAAAAAACACTAAGTCATGTGGAATAAAAAAAAAAAAAAAAAGCACATCTTCATCTGACCAATCAAATGTGTGGGTGGGGGAGAAAACAATGATGAGAGCGGATCTATTTTCAGTGTTCCAATAAGCAAACTTAAATATATATATATATATATATATATATATATATAAGTGATATCAGAAATGTCCAAGAGATTAGAGAAAAAGAAGGGATAGAGTTTTGATTATGAGAGTAATCCCAAGAGTAAGGTTTCCAAAGTACTGGGGATGCAGGGAAACTGTTCATGCAGCTATTGGCAACACTGTTGTGTTTGTTTTGCATGACCTTGCCCACACCTCACTGCCATGCAAAAAAAAAAAAAAAAGTCATGTGGAATAAAAATTTTTTTTAAATATGCACATCTTCAACTGACCAATCAAATGTGTGTGGGTGGGGGAGAAAACAATGATGAAACCGGATCTATTTCCAGTGTCCCAATGACTAAAAAAAAAAAAAAAATCCTGAAACTTATTAAAAGTATTTCCTGGAAATGAGAAAAAGTGATTTTTTAATTTTTTATCACTAAACTCTTCAAATGTTTCCTGAAAGTCCTGTAACAATACAAGAAACCCCCACACACAATTGAGGAGGTAGGGGTGGGGGATACATTGTGACATTCAAGGAAACAAGGAATTTAGAATTTATAAATCTTTCCAGTTTAGTTCAATCTGTAGAGCATCTGCCTATGAACTACAAGATTCTGGGTTCAATACCAGCCCATGTCAATTCAATGCACGAGTAACATAGCTTGGATCTGTGTAGTGGGGAGCTAATGGTAGGTGTGGCGTTCCACTTCAGATGGAAAAAAAAGTCTAGTGCTAGTGAGAAGAGGATAGACTCTCTTGCTATACAACTGATACCAACAATAGGTGACTCGAATGACTTCATGAATCCTATTCTTTGATTTTTATCAAATGTCAACAATCCTTGGTTTATGTCGGTTGTCCCATCATCCAGGTTGTGCAGTGTCTTAACCCCCCCAACTCACAAAACTTTATTTTCTTTCTTGAGTCCAATCGGTAGAGCACACGCCTAGAAATCACAAGGTTCCGGGGGTCAATACCGGAACCCGTCAACATAGCGTATCAGTAGCAAGGACTGGGTAATCTGATTAGATAAGGTCTCTCCGACTGCCCACCTAACCTCAGTAAGGGCCTAAGTGGGCTGCTCAGCCACCAGGGTTGCCACCCATGGCCAACAAGTGGCCCTGTTGGGGGGATGAATATGCCTCTGCAGAGGTGCAGTTGGTGTATTATAAAACCCCAGATGACATGGCTAATGTCTTGTGCCAGACACAGAAAACTTTTTTTTTTTTTTTTTTTTTTTTTTTAACTACTATGAATCCTGTTTTTGTTTTTTCTGATATTACATGAAGAACAGTTTCTTAGATGTGAAAGCATTAATGGCGTGGAATGAAAAAGTGTGGAAAACACATAAAAGAGAAACCACCTGTCCCATTAAAATCAAGACACAATGAACATAAGAGAGAGAGAGAGAGAGAGAGACCAGTTGGGACACAAAGTAATAAATGCTGGAGTTTACCAATAAGCTGTACTCCCCAAAATGAATTTTTAAAAAGTTACGCATTTGTTTTATTTGTAATATTAAAATTGTGAATTACACAATATATTTTGGTAATTTTGATAGGATTTATATGTAAGGAAATTACCAATCAT
The DNA here is from genome assembly GCA_023376005.1 of Doryteuthis pealeii. Lineage (NCBI taxonomy): Eukaryota > Metazoa > Mollusca > Cephalopoda > Myopsida > Loliginidae > Doryteuthis > Doryteuthis pealeii. The sequence continues at coordinate 72,507,285 of CM042151.1, read as the reverse complement.
CTTTTCTGGCTTAAATAGCTCCTCTTGATTTTTGTTTCATTCTGTGGAAATTCCACGGGTCTTACTAGTAAATATAATTTTGAATATATTCTTTATTTTTTTTAAATATAAAAGGAGAATATAAAGACACAAAGAACAAAATTTCCTGGGTATGACGTTAAATTCACCTAGTGGTGAAGTTCCAATTCTGGAACTCTGTGGAATGTGGAGTACCCCTTTATTGGCATTACTCCCAGGTCCACCCTGCCCTGGACTGGTAGTACCTGTTAAGGTCCCATCTATAGGTTAAATAGATTTTTTTTTTTTAATTTTTTAAATGAGTATTAAAAAAGTGTTTAAAAAAAAATTGTTTGAAAAAAGTAGAATTGAATACCCAACAAGAATGAATAAAACAGAACTTCTTCAGCATAAAATAACCCAACAAGTGTTGACATGCTGTAAAATCCAATCAACCAACAAGATAACTTGGCCAGGGGAACAATGCTGGGGGAGTACAGTATATTGGAAAACTAGTTCAAAGACATACGATAGTTTCTATTAGTAGAAAACCAAAATAGAGCAGTGCATAATTAATCAGTGTCAAAAGAATGTAAGAGAGAAGAAAGACAAACTAGAAAAAAGAAAAAAAAAAAGAAGAAAAAGACCAAAATAAACAAAAGACAAAAAAAAAAAAAAAAAGGTCAACATTTCAAATAATTTCTAAATTTTTGTTCCTTTTTTTCTGTCAAATTTGATTTATTTCACATTTTCAATTATTTCCCATCTGCATCCTGTTGCTAAACTTATCTTTATTAGATAAACCATATTTGACTTCTAAGAAATTTCCATTCCTCATACAGAATAACCCCCCATACAAGAAATTTCCATTCCTTATAAAGAATAGTCCCACATACAAATTTGCATTAATTTTGGTTGGTTGCATTTTACAGCATGTCAACACATTGGGTTATTTTATGCCAAAGACACTTTCGTTTCATTCATTCTTGATAGGTATACAATTTTTTAAAAAACATTATTTTCTACTTAACCCATAGATGGGACCCTAACACGTACTACTACTCTGGATCAGAGTGGACCTTGGAGTAATGGTGATGAAGGGGTACTCCATATTCCCCAGAGCTCTAGAACTGGAACTTCACCATCTGATAGAGTTTAACGTCATATCCAGGACAATAAGACCATCAGCCACCGCCTTCTAGCATATATCTGATAAAAAGGGTTGGGGCTTGCCATTAGGGCAATGGAGGTGGAACAATCATATAGGTGCTGGGGCTTGACGTGACCAGCCGATAGGCTAGATGGGCGGTCGGTGAAGCTCCCTCTGATCTAAGTTGCATGTTGTGTGTCAAGGATTGCTCAGCCACCAGGGTTTCATCTCTAAGCATCATGGGTTGCCGCCCACTGCCAACAGGTAGCCCCGTTCTTGGCGCAGGGTTTACTCCTCTGCAGAGGTGCAGTCAATGTATTCTAAAGCTCCAGCCAACAGGGCTAATGGACTTTGGACATAATAAACTGAAAATAATGATTCCTAAAACTAAATGTCAAAATGGAACACAAAATAATTCCAATTAATCATCTTAACTAATATATCTGCAAGTATAAAATGCTCATGTTTGTGGGGCTGAGTTAGATTTGCCTCAAAACTGACCACGGTATTAGTGCATTTCAAATCCTACAATGTGTTTTTATATGTCACTAAGAAATAAAAGTCTACATAATATATGGTGTGGTTAATTTGCATACTGGTTTTAACAAAACCAGTGTTTGATAAATAATTACTTGGTGTTAATGATTTCTAATATTATTATTTTATTCTCCAATGTATTAAAATCAATCATATGAATGATTTTATATAGAAACCAATTAAAATATAATTAAGATAAGTGTAATCTTATTATATACGTTCTTATTTAATTTTGTTAGTCTTTCTAATTAAATATATTTCATTATATCAAAAAAGATACTTATGCCCAGGGGGGTCACATATTCTTGCTAGTCTTCTTAATTGGAAAAATTTTACAAAACAAAACTAAAATGGACGACACTCAATTATTCATAGCAAGGTCAGGGATACAATGACCAAAAGATAAATAAATTAAATTTTTTAAAAGAATAAGAAAAAATTTTTTTTTTAAAACAGAACTAGTATTTAATCCTTGAACTACTAAAACATCCAATGGACAATGAAAATTTATCACCACAGGGTTTATGTCATTTATCTATTTTTTTATTTTTTTTAACAGGTCAGAGTTTCATAATATTTATATATTTTGAATAGACAACCCTTTGAACTATATTACTCATTCATTTCTCTCTTAAATTTATAACAAAAAAAAAAACATTACTCCACTTTTTTTCCAAATAATATAACTGATTTTAAAATATTCTAATTTTATGTTGAATACCCAATAAAATTTTCATCTAATAACATTAATTTTACAATATAAATAGATTTTAGTTGGTTTTATGGCATGGCATGTCAACATTTGTTGGATTATTTTATGCCAAAGTCAGTTTAACAATTATTATCTCCGGCCGGGTTAGCTCAGTCAGTAGAGCGTTCGGCTAGAAAGCGTTCTTAGTTCGATACTGTCCCTCGCCAACTCAGTGTATGAGTAGCACAGGGATCTGTGCAGTAAAGGAGCTCATAGTAGGTGTGGCGCTCCACCTCAGACGCTAAAACAATCTCCTTGGTCTAGCGCTAGTAAAAAGGGGATAGACTCCCTCGCTGATTGGCCGATACCGACATTAGGCCGCCCCGACGACTTTACTTACTTATATAGGGTACAAAAATGTATTGTCACAAATGATTCAAAAACCTCAAAGCTCTCACAGAAAACTTCAATATCACTATATCTACATTTCTATCCATCACCATATATCTTTCTATCTCGGTCATTATATCTTTTTCTATCTTTCTTTCTATCATTATCCCATTTAAGAGTATTTGGCAAGAAAAATGCCTTGATATTTGGTTTCTATTTGAATGCAGAACAACAACCACAGCTATTGAGATATGCATTAATAATGTTCAGCAATATGAAACTAATCCATTATTAATAAAACAATAAAAATCAGATTCAAATTTTGTCCCTTTACAAACTGCTTTCTTTTATTCAATTTTCAGAGGAGTAAAATTTCAGTTTATTTGCTTGCTGGATTTTACAGCATGTCAATTCTTGTTGGGTTATTTTATGCCAAAGACGTTTTGTTCTATTAATGTTTGATGGGTATTACAATTCTTTTATTTCATATAATACTAATAATTCATACACAATAATACAGTTTAAAATAACATGTTTGCACAGTTTTATGGTTTCAACTGGTCCTTTTTTTTTTTTTTTTATTAAACTCAATTTTTTAACATTTTTTTAAACTCATTTTTTCTATTTAACATATATATGGGAGCCTAAAGCTACTACCACTCCAGGTCAGAGTGGACCTGGGAGTAATGGTAATGAAGGGGTACTCCACATTCCCCAGAGCTAGAGAATTGGAACCTCACCGTCAGATAGAGTTCAACATTATACCAAGACCCTCAACTACGGCCTTCTAACACATAGATGGTAAAAAGGATTGTGGGCTTACCATAAGGGCAATAAAATTGGGACAATCATATTGGTGATAGGGTTTGACGTGACCAGCCGATTAATTAGAGGAGGCCTCTTCGACTGCCTGTCTAGCCTAAGTATGGGCCAAAGTGGAGTTTTGCATGTCATGGACTGCTCAGCCACCAGGGGACCATCCTTAAGTATCATTATAAGTATCACCACCCACAGCCAATAGGTGGCCCATTTGAGGGTTTTTTACCCCTCTGCAGGTGTATTTTAAAGCCCCCCACTAACAATAAAATTTCAGTATTCAGAAAAACTTTGGTGAATAGACATAGGAACGTTGCTGTGTAATCAGGAAGACTAAAAACAAAATATTGGATGATGGAAGGGATATGGTCAGCAATCTAACATATCAACTGAAGCTACACTCTCATCTTCAAAAGGTTATAGTAGACATTTGATAAAACAGGAATAGTTTAATACATCATAGCTGCCTTTATTGTAGCATTCCCAGCACTTCTACTGTTTCTGGTGGACATTGCATATTTTTTCTTCAAACTGCTGGAAATGCAAAAAAAGGTGGCCGTGTTGGGTATGATATTAAATTGCATCTGATTGTGAGGCTTCAGTTTTGGAAATCTGGGTAGGGTAGTGTGGAATCATTTCTTCATTGCCATTACTCCCAGATCCACTGAGCTGGAGTGGTATTACCTGTTAGGATCCCATGTATGGGTGAAATAGATCTGTTTAAAGATTATTTGTATCCAATAGGACCATGTGCAAAAAATAAAAATAGTATAATAAAATAGAAATAGTATAGTTTTTTTTTTTAAACTATACAAAAAATGTAAATAAGAATGTGATTCCCTAACATCTAAGCATGAAATAACCCTAAATGGTTTGACATGCCATTAAAATTGCTTGAATATCTGGCAGAATCAGTGGCAGCCATGAAGATATGGTTTTTGCTTGTTGGCACTTTCAACACCAAATTCACTACCAGTCAAGGTAATAATCTGTCTCCCTCCAATCCAGAGAGAGAGAGAGAGAGAGAGAGAGAGAGAGAGAGCACTTGTAACTATGGCGACAGCAGACACTAACCACAGGAACCTGCCAGTCTCCATCATGCAGTCATTTTCAACTGAAGCACCCTTCCTTCCTACTGGATTGCTTCCTGTTGGAAGTTTGGTCTGTGTCACAGTCCATTGTCATCATCCTCATCACCACCAGCAGCAGCATCCCTGGTGACTGCGAGGAGGAGGAGGAATGAAGAATGGCTGGTTTGTCTGTCAGTTACCTAAATCTTTCTCCTCTTTAAAAAAAAAAAAAAAAAAAAAAAAAATAGTTCTCCAACTTTTTGTGTTGTTCCTCACTCCATCATTATAAGCTTCTTCCCCACCCACTATCCTGAAATTAGTGGTAGCAATGGGAGTGGGGTGGGATTTATGGCATGGAAGGGGGGAGTAGGGTCTGTTTGTGGGTCACAAAATGGAGCAGAAGAATAGAAGTGGGATGAAGGAAAAGTTTTTGGTAAATATAGATGCAAGAATAGTTAAGTTTATATATATATATATAACTTTTGTGGTTAAGGGAAGAGAAAGGAGATTTGAACAAGGAGTGGATGATGGCCCTCATTCAAAAAATATTTTAATATTAAGAATAATTTTTTTTTTTAAAGTTTTTAAAAATTAAAAAAAATTTGTTTGTGGTTCTTTTTCGCAATTGTTGCATTGTTCGTTTATTCAGACAATAAAAGCAACAACACGTGAAATATAAAAACTGCTTAATCAGCAGCAATTATTGTTTTAATTTAACATTTGTAATTTTTTTCCCCCTACAAATTTGTCAACAAATATATATATATATATATATATATCATGTTCCTTAATTGTACAACTGTTATCATCTTGCAGCACCCTCTGGTTAAAAATGAGACTGCCCAAATCTTCCAAGATGAAATGCAAAAATGTAAATCCTTGTTATCTGGTGTTGCTTATCTGCCAAATTCATATTTCTTATTATGCAATCATGTAAATCCTGATTATCTGATGTTGCTTATCCACCAAATCCTTATTTCTTATGAGTGTCGTCACCTCAGCTAAATAATAGACCATTCCATTTTTATTAGAAAGAAAGGGGAAGAAAATGGACCTGCTACACAGAAAAAATATAAGAAAGATAGAGAAAGAGGGTGAGCATGTAGATGTGATAATGCTAATCTGTTTCAATTGAACATAATGAAAAGAAGGAAAGATAGAAAAAAAAAAAGTGAGTGAGTTAAATCAAGCTTATTATAATTTTTACATATTGAACTATTTGCAATAAAGTAAACATATCAATCGTTGTAATAATTAAATTATCATACTGTGGTATATCCACAGGTTCTGATAAGAGCAGATAAAAAGTAGTTACATTTTTGCATTTCATCTTGGATGGTCTCATTTTTAACCAGAGGGTGTTGCAAGATGACAACCATTGTACAATTAAAGAACACGAGTATTGATATATGGATGTTTAATGTGTGTGTGTAAGAATCTTTATTAATATATGTATCAGTGGGAAACCTTTTTTTTTTTTTTTTTTTTTTTTTTTTGAATACTTTAAAACTTTGCATTATACAATTACTAGAAGTGGTTACCCGGCGTCGCCTGGGTAGAGAGGGATTTTTTAAAGTTAGTCCTGCATATCTATTATTACTAAATCGGTAGTTGGATCCTTGTAGGATTGTCCCATTAAAATCCCAACGTAAAAAAGATTTTGCATTGATCCAGCTACTCTGAAAAGAAATGTTAATGTCTACTATTGGAAATATCTTTAAAAAATGCAAAAAAAATATTCCATGCTGTTATCATTTACATTTTATTTTTTAATTATCTTCACGAATATAAATCAAATCTTTTTTTTCCTTTTTTGCTCAAAATGCAAGATCTGGTGATAGTGAATGTGTACCTATATTTACTTTGTCGTTAATTGTCTTATTTTCGTACTTTCATCCGGACATACATACACACCAACTGCCCTTTATATATGTACAGATAATTAAAATGTCAGGAATGTTAAACTTTTTGTTTTTTTATTGAAAGAGAAAATAAAAAAAAAATGTGGCAATTAGTCAACTAAGAAATCTAAAAAAAAAAAGTTTCTATTTTTAATATCAAGTTTATAAGTCAAATGGAAAACAAATTACTTTTAAAAGTTAATTTCCAGTAGGTGCCCCCCCCCTCCCTAAAACTGTTAGCCAGAATAAAAATATCCTTATATCTAACAATTTGTAGGTTTCAAATCTTTAAGACATACTTTTGGTTGATTTATTTAAAAAGCATATCAACTTTTTATGGGTTATTTAATGCCAAAATTTAATTCATTTAAAAATGTTTAATTGTAATAAATATATTTGCAAGGTTCCATTTGTTTTGGGTTTTGTTTTTTTTTAATGTATGTTGTTAGTCTATAATTATTTGTTTGCAGACATTTGTATGGTTTCAAGTATTCTTATCTAATACTAGTTTGTGTTGGTTAGTTTGGTTTTACAGCATATCAACCCTTGTTGGGTTATTTTATACTGAAGACATTTTTGTTTTATTCATTCTTGTTGGGAACTCAATTTCCTTTTTTAGATGCATTTTTTAAAACTCATTTTTTGATCTATTTAACCCATAGATAGGACCCTAACAGGTACTACCACTCCAGGCCAGAGTGGACCTAGGAGTAATGGTGATGAAGGGGTACTCCACATTCCCCAGAGCTCCAAAATTGGAACTTTGACATCAGAGAGAGTTTAATGTCATACCACCGCCTTCTAGCACATATAAGATAAAAGGGTTAGAGCTTGCCATAAGGGCAATAGGGTTGGGACAATCATATAATACTAATAATTCATCTACAATAATATAGTTTAGTTTGTTTTATTTTACGGCATATCAACCTTAGTGGGTCATTTAATGCTGACAAAGTTGTGAAATAAATTCATTCTTAATTCATAATACAATTTTGTTTATAAACTCATGTTTTTCTATTCAACCCATAGATTGGACCCTAACAGGTAACTACCACTCCGGGTTAGAGTGGACCAAGGAGAAATGGTGATGAAGGGGTGCTACACATTCCCCAAACCTCCAGAACTGGAACCTCACCATCAGATAGAGTTTAACGTCATTCCCAGAACATGTAGACCCTCAGCCACCGCCCTCTAGCACCCATATGATAAGATGGATTGGGGGTTGCCATAAGGGCAATAGGGTTAGGGCAATCATATAGGTGATAGGGCTTGACATGGCCAGCCGATTGATCGGAGGGGGCCTCTCCGACTGCCTGTCTAGCCCAAGAAAAGCCTAACGTGGAATATTGCAATTCCTGGACTGCTCGGCCACCTGGGGTCTATACTTAGGCATCACGGGTCGCCACCCACAGCCAACAGGTGGCCCCATTGGGGGGTCTTACCCCTCTGCAGAGGTGCAGTCGGTACATTCTAACGCCCCACCGACAGGGCGGAATAATACAGTTTAAAATAACTAATAACATTTGTTTGCACAGTTATATGGTTTCAACCGGTCCTATCTAATGCCAATCATTTGTAAGCAAGTATATGGTTTTTGGTAATTAATAATCCGGTCCCATTATAGTATGTGGCCTACAAAATCATGTCTCTTATAGTATGTGGCCTACCATAAAAAGCATATAAGGTTATAATAATAACTGCTAACCCTAACCCTATTTAAGAATATTTTAGAATTAAATAAATCTCTGATTCATGTAAATTATGGATAAATTCTTTTTTAATTATTCTTAATTACTATATACAGCTTATGACTGAATTGCATTTCTTGAAATTGAATATATGTGAAAAATAATTAGTTTCAATAAATTGCCTACTACTTATATCTATAAATATACTCTTACTGAGGTAGGACACATTCAAACCAGGTAGGCTACATACTATAACAGAATAAAATAAGTAGGCCACATAATATAACAGCACCAATAATCCTTAGTAAACAATTATAGCTTCAATAATAGAAATAATTTGCATACAATTAAATTGTTTCAAGTATTCCTATCTAAAATTAATATTCTATCTAATAGTAATCATTAGTTTGCAAACATTTCTAGGGTTTCAAGTATTCTTATCTGATACTAATAATGTATTTGACCCATAGATGGAACCCTAACTAGTGTTACCACTCCAGGTCAGAGTAGATCTGGGAGTAATAGTAATGAAGAAGTACTCCACGCTCCCCAGAATGCAGTTTAATCCCAGACCCAGGACACCCCTTTTGTAGCGTTCTTATCCCTCATGGCATAATATGGTTATGGGTGTTGGAAATGGAACCAGCAACACAAGTTCAAATCCTGGAAGAGGCTGCTTGCATTTCATATAGTGCTAATACTCTTGGGAAGTATTCCCCCTTCAGTTATAGGGAAATAATAGGGGTCTTTAACCTTGGATACAAGATGATAATAGTTGTACAATTAAGGAACAAGAGTATTAATATATAGATTATTGATATTGAAACACTGCAACACCCCCCAAAGAAATTTCAGTGAATTATCATGAATAATGACATAGAAACTTGATAATGCAACACTGCACACATAAACGAGGGAGATGCACAATAGGCTGGGATGGGGAGTGGGGGTGGTGAAGGATGGGGGAGGGGGTGAAAGATAATGTCCAATATGCCAGACTTTCTCTGGATACTTTCCAAAATTTGCCACAAGTTCTCCTCAAATATTTCTTTCTCGACCATCACCACTGCCAGCCCAACAGTTGTAATGGAGAACAAACTCCCTCATCGCAGTTGAATGTATCCCCCCCCCCAAGAACCTCGTTAAAAGTTTAACAATTCATCTTTTATCTCATATTTCTGGGGTTTTTTTTCATTTATATTTTCATTTACACACACACATACAATACACACTCATAAAAATAAAAAAAAAAAAAAAAAAAAAAAAAAGTGTAATACCTTTTTCCCCCCAATGTGAAAAGATAAATAAAAATAAAAAATTAGCCAAAAAAAAAAATATATATATATATATATATATATATATATATATACACACACACATATATATATACACACACACAGACAGACAGACAGAACCACGATAATAGTGTGAAATTTAGAATATCTGTTTCGTGTGAATCAATTTTGATGAAATTTTCCCCAGATGGTCTGCACAATATGGCAATATCATTGTTAGGTTTTCATTATTCTATGCAATGCCCTTTTGTTTTGTTTTTGATATTCTAAATTTCACTACCAGGCTATTATCGTGGTTCTGGTATATATGTGTGTGTGTGGGTGTGTGTGTGTATATATATATATATATATATATATATATATCATACATATACAGATAGATAGATAGATAATTATATCTGCAGGTCTTATGCTATCATTTTTATTATTTATTTATGTTCAATAATGTTAGCAGACTTATAAGGAGGTCCGATAGCATTAATAAACCCTTTACTATAGTCCTTTGCAGAGAAATGCATTGTTTAAGATGACTCTTAGAGAACCACCCTCACGCCCCCCCCCCCAAAAAAAAGTTTGTATTTTGGCGTGGTACCAATTTTTTTAATTGATCATACGTGTACTTGAATAATCTTTTAGTGGAACAAGGTTTGGACAGAACCTCTGTTCTGCTGAACTTAGCTATATTATTAAATAGTGAATTAGCTGACACAGTATGAGTATATCCAAACTCTTAACAAGAGTGCCAAATTTGGGATATTGTGGGTGAAAAAAAAAGTTCTGAATCCAATCAAATGACCTGAAAAAAAAAAATTTAAAAAATGGTGATTGCAATCAAAGGGTTTGGGGAGGGAAGAGAATCAGGGTTTGTTTTTATCCAACCTCTCCACCATGAACAGTATGTGATACAAGGTCAATTGGTTGGTTGGATTTTACGGCATGTTAACACTTGTTGGATTATTTTATGCTGAAGACATTTTGTTTCATTCATTCTTGATGGGTACTCAATTTTTGTAAAACTCATTTTTTCTATTCAACCCATAGATGGGAGCCTAATAGGTACTCATTTTTAATATGGAAGCCTAATAGGTACTACCACTCCTGGTCAGAGTGGACATGGGAGTAATGATGATGAAGGGTACTCCACATTCCCCAGAGCTCTAGAATTGGAACTTCATCCTCAGATAGAGTTTAATGCCATAGCCAGGACATTAAGATCTTCAGTCAGTGCCTGCTAGCACAGGGTTGGGGCTTGCCATAAGGGCAATAGAGTTAGGACAATCTTATAGATGCTAGGGCTTGATGTGACCAGCCAATCCTCTCTGATCCCCTGTCTAGCCTAAGTAAGGCCCAAAGTGGACTTTTTAGGGTAAATAGGGTATTCTGTAATTAATCTTATCTAGACAATGATTAAATCTTATAGAGAGCTCTATTATCATGACCCTGTGCCATTAAGCTAAGCTTAATAAATGTCAATTTTTATCAGAAATACAGATGGACTTGTCAGTCACACATCTAGAGACAAAATAGAATAAATAAAACAAGTACTGATCTCTATGTAAATAATCACATCATTTTTGATGGGTATTATGCTGGTATATAAATCAATTATTAATTATAAGATGAAATAAAGATTACTTCAAATAATCCTCGATTATGACACGGATACAAAGTGTTTATATTGACTTCTAATTGGCTGCTGCGTGGTGATCACATCAGCAGCAGCAAGAGAATAAAAAATAAAGAAGAAGAATTGAAATGATTAATTGGTAATTAATTCACAACAGATAACGAGATAAATTGATTCTTACAACTCTCTCTGTATGTCTATCAAAAAACAGCAATACATACATTGAAAACAACAATCAAGAATAAGCAACTTGAAAGATCTATTTATCTATTATACTAAAGCTGAGTGAATCAAAGGTTGTTTACTAAAAGCTTTTATCCTGATTAATGACACAAAATTCATACTAAAATATTCCTTAGTTTTAGGACTGAGTTAGGTTTGAAAAAAAAAAAAATTCCATTTTAATTGGTTCTAATCAGTCATAATTTGCAATTAATCAAAAACTGACCAGTCTCTTATTTCACATTCTGTCTGTAACTTTCCCCCCCTCTCTCTATCTTGATTACCTCCTCATTATATATGTTATTTTCTCTGGGAGTGTAAAGCCAGTGATTTACAGAGTGTGAAGAATTGAAATTATTAATTGCTAATTAATTGATTCATAACAAATAACGAGATAAATTGATCCTTACAACTCTCTCTCTATAAAAAAACAAAAAAAAAAAAACATGCACGGAAAACAATCAAGAATAAGCAACTTGAAAGATATATTTATCTATATATCTCTCATCAGCTGGGTTTCGATCCCGGCTGGAGGTAGCCTGCGAAGTCTAACCACAAAGAAGAGACGAAACACGTCTGTGAATGACTAAATATATGCTCCCAACTGGTAGAGCTCTCTGAAGGGAATTTAGCTGATGGCCACCGTCTACACTTACAAATGGCAGGGCTCTCCTATTAAATTGATATGAGCTCTAGCAACCTTGACATATATACCTATCTATGTATTTATCAGTTAAATTCTCATTTGTGCTTCTACGTGCTGATGATAGCCCAATGGTTAAGAACTGATGATAAATCGGTTAGGTTTCAATCTCGGCTGGAGGTAGCCTGCGAAGTCTAGCCAGACTGAGGAAACGTGATACATAGAAACATGGTGTCTGTGGATGACTATCTTTCCCCTACTCTTTCTTATATTTTTTCTGTGTAGCCTGTCCTTTTCCTTACCTTTCTTTATAATAAAAACGGAATAGTCCATTATTTAGCGGGGGTGACGACTCTCATAAGAAATTGGCAGATAAGCAACACTAGATAATCAGGATTTACATCTTTGCATTTCATCTTCAATGATTTGGAGTGTTAATATATAAACAACTTAAAAACAAGAATATATAAAGAATAAAAGATAATAAAACAAATAGAAAAATAATTTTTATTAACCTATATATAAAGTACGTAAAGTTGGTGGGGTAGCTTATTGTCACCCAGACAGCGAGGGAGTCTATCACCTTTTCGCTAGCACTACACCAGGGAGATTGTTTTTGCTGAGGTGAAGTGCCAAATCTACCATCAGCTCCCCACTTTACCGCACAGATCAGATTACCGATCTGTGCTATTCATGCACTGAGTTGGCGGGAACCTTGTGTGTAATACACAGATAGACTGTTTTCAACAATATATGCTTAAATACACTAAAAACTTTTTTTCCTGAATCTGACCTGCTGAAATGGAGGTGCGTCTTATATGCAGTCAAATACGGTACATATAATTATAGATGAATTTTATTATTAACGCTCATAAGGTCATTAATCATCTTAACAACAGCAGCCTTGAGCACATTTTTGATCTCCATCTTTCTAACACATGTGGACATGCCTACAAAGTCAGAAAACAGCACTGCTCACGTGACTTTTGGAAACATTTTTTCACACTCAGAATTGCGGAGACATGGAATAAGCTACCCACGTCAGTTGGAGGCTGCCGAAACACTGAATCTTTACAAAGCCTCCATGCTTCCTGTAGTCCGCCGACACTATACCGGATGCCCCTCTCCACACACATATGCACACACGCATATTACTACTGTAAACTGTTCATGTTCCTGACACTAATACATTATTCTGTGTACTTGACATGAGACTTTGATGAGTTGTGGTGCACCTGAGCACTGTACACAATAAAATTCATTATTATAATGCCGGGTAGATCTGCTAGTTGATAAAGAATGATTGACATTAGAATAAAGATAAACATGAAACTCTTTAAAACAACTAATGTGGAAAACAATAACAAGAAATAACAATGACTAATCAGAGTAGTGATTAGTTTTATTAGTGTTATTTTAGTTGCTTATTATTTCTTTTTATTTCCAATGTCATTGAATTGATGACTCAAGTGGGTTGCAATAAGGGGGGGGGGGGCAGATGGGGGGGGGAGAGTGAAGTTGGGAGGAGGAGGATGGTATTGTTCAAAATTATTAAAGTACAAGGGTGAGTCAAAAGTTTTGCAATGATTTGGTAACATGAGGCAAAATTTGGTTGGTTGGGTTTTTACGGCATGTCAACCCTTGTTGGGTTATTTTATGCTGAAGACATTTTTGTTTTATTCATTCTTTATGGGTACTCAATTTTATTTTTAAACACATTTTTAAAATTTTTATTTATGTTTTTCTATTTGACCCTTACAGGTACTACAAATCTGGGTCAGGGTGGACCTGGGAGTAATGGTGATGAAGTAGTACTCCATATTTCCCAAGCTTCAGAATTGGAACCTCAACATCAGATAGAGTTTAATGTCATACCCAGGACAAAGACCCTCAGCCATGCCTTCTAGCACACTAATGATAAAAAGGGTTGGGAGTTTGCTATGAGAGCAATAGAGTTGAGAAGGAAAACTGAATTCAATCCTGTTAAATTCCACTTAACATTGAGCTTGTGTTGCATACTGTAATTGTTACAGAGATTTTGTACTCATTTCTAATATGTATATTTAAAACAGATCTAACCTAAAAGATAGGACCCAATCAGTGTCAGAGTGGACCTGGAGGTAATAGCAATGAAAGGGAGCTGATGGTAGGTGTGGCACTCCCAGATCTCCAGAACTGAAGCCATTAGATACAGTTAAGTGTCATACCCAGGACACCCCTTGTAAGTTAGTGGGGGGTCTTACTCTTCTGCATTGGGGGCGGTGGTACAATCAAGTGGAGTGTATTCTAAGCCCCACCAAGAGGGCATCAAACAAATCCCTGGTTCAAATCCCACCAATGACACACTTAATTATTTAAATCTTCCAACTTTTCCCAGGTTTCCTCAAAACCTTTTAAACCCTTGAAAAGTTCCAAGAGGCCACCATTTGTTTTTTCAGTTCAAATATCAAAAGATTTTCTAAAACATTCAATATGCAGAAATTCTGTGTGGCAAGGATTTATCAAATGTGTTAAAAGGAAATATGACATAAACAGTTATCTCATATTTCCAAATTTGAAAAAGCTGTTTGCCCCTTTTTTTTTCTTTCCAAATTATGAAAAAAATATTTTTTAAACTAATTATGAAAACAGAAAACAATTTTGATGAAGGAGTCAAAAAGTATTAAAATGTCAACATGAATTTAGTAGGATTTATATATAATCCAGGTTAAAAATACATTAAGGGTAACCTGAAGCCAAAATTTTTTAAGCTTTATTTTCCTGATGCAGGTATCATTGGGGAATGAGAAAAGTCTGACCAGGTTATCAAAATTTTTCTCATTTATAGAGTATTTCCCTTTATTCATTTGCAACTATAAATTCTATAAATTAGATTTGACACTGAACCAAATCTCAACCGAGCCTCCAGGAGACGCCGGCCCAACCGAGCCTCCGGGAGACGCCGGCCCAACCGAGCCTCCAGGAGATGCCGGCCCAACCGAGCCTCCAGGAGACGCCAGCCCAACCGAGCCTCCAGGAGACGCCGCATTTATATAGTACTAACAAAACGCATAGAAAAAAAGCTTAATGGAAACTACACAAGGAAGCTGCTTGCTGTTTTGAACAAATCAGTATCACACAAGGAAACAACTATATGGACACCTGCCTCCTATTACACAAACCATCCAGAATAAGTGAACATTCTGGACACTGTTGGAAAAGTAAGGACAAACTCATAAGTGACACCCACATATGGACTAGGAAATTGACTGCTTTATCAAACCTTACCAATACTGTTTGAACACTACAGTATTTTCATTATTATTACTTATACAGAAAATGGTTTATACAGATTATTCTGCATTTATATAGGGAAACTCAAAAACTTACTATACAGTGCTTTTGCAAGAATTATATGTATGTCTTTAAGCAAAGGTGGATCAATAAATATGTGGCCAGACTCACAGTTATTAACTGAATATTAAATATATTCACTCATTAATAATCAATCTACATTACATACTAGCAAAAAAAAAAAGAAGTTTTAATTAAATTCTATATTGAATTAGAAAGACTAGTGCAATTAAATACAAACACAAAAAAGATTACTTATTTTTACTTTATTCTAATTGATTTCAATATAAAATTATGTATAGGATTGCTTTTAATATGTTAGAGAATAAAACAATAATATCAGAAATCAATCACACAAAGTAATTATTTATTAAACAGTTTTATTAAAACCAGTAAGCAAATTATTCACACCATATACTATGTAAAAATTTATTTCTTAATGATATATAACACAAATTGCAGGATTTTGAACACATTAATATAGGCTGTTCTGAGTGCCACACCTACCATCAGCTCCCCACTTTACCACACAGATCAGATTACCAAAGCTATGCTACTCATATATGCTGAGTTGGCAGAGACCGGTATTGAAACCGAAACCTTGTGGTTCCTAGATGGATGCTCTACCAACTGAACTAAACTCTGATGTAGTTATGAAATATTCAGCCTCAAAATGAAGAATAGATTTTCAATCTTAAAAAATAAAAAAATAAATAAAAAAAGCATTTTTGATGCCAAGAAAGATGATATTTTCTTGACATGGCAAAAATTTAACAAATATATATATATATATATATATATATAAACGGTGCAATAATTAAAACTGTTTGTGTCATGGGGAAAAAAAGTTTGTTGATCAGCTGAAGAAAAGAATTCTTAGTGTCATTGGAATGGGCGAGGTCTCTTCAAATTCCAAGAATAGTTGAACCAAAGTTACAGACTAAGCATAATCTGATAATGGGCCACTCAGTGAGGATCAAACTCACTAAGAATAGTTTGCAAAATTACCTTGGTAACTTTATAGATATTTATTAAGCTTAACCATGTCTGGTACAAGGTCAAATAATGTGACACTCAGAAGATAGTTAACATAGGAGTTTTGCTCTCTGTCTTTTATGACTGTTGTGGAGATTGTTAAACAATCTTTGGTTTGCAAATATTGTTGAATCCCCCTGCCCTGCCTGTGGAAAATAATGAAATGTGGAAAAACCCAAAATTTTAGTTTCTTTGTTAGTGAGTTTGAGTCTCACTGGGTGCCTTATACTTTGTGCCACAACTAAGCAGAGCTTAATAAATAACTTGCCCATCATATATACAAGAATAGAAGAAAACAGGATACATTGATGCCAAAGTCTGTGTCATTTCTTTGATAAAATCTGTTTATTCATTTAAATTCATGTCATCATTATTCAATAATCATCAGATTTTAAATGACCTTACACAAACTTTCAGGCAAATTATGGAGCTGAATAACCTTTAAATACACTTCTAAGATTTCCTAACACAGTGCAAAAAATAACACTGGAGCTTTTTGCATCAACCTAATATATAAATATAGACATTCAACCAAAAGAAGCAAGGTGCTTTAAATCTGACTCACTGAGGGCCGAAGTGTAAGACTAGGTCAGGTAGGGGGGTGGGTGGAGTTGTAAGCCCCAATTTCTATGTCTCACTACTTTAGCTCTTTTTTTTGGTGGGGGGGACAACATAAAACAGTTTATTATAGCAATCAAAGGAGACACCAAAAATGTCACGGGTGTGTGTGTATATAAGTGTATGAGTAATGCTTTAGTGTACGTGTGTGTTTATATATATATATATATAAAGTTCTTAATGGATATATTATATATAATGTATTAAACATCAATGAAATATGATAGCAGTTATTCATATATAATAGTGTAATTTACAAAGTCTAGAATAATCTGGCACAAGATCACTATTGATGCTCTGGAGGATCATCTGGAGATGCCTGTGGTGTAATGGTTATCATTATAGAAAATGGACACGGTGACACGAGTTCAAATCCTGGACGAAGCTCTTTACATTTCACATAGCCTAGTACCCTTAGGAAAAGTAAGCATCGAAATGTGTGTGTGTTGTTGATTGGTTAAGAACATTTGCTTAGACAACCAATGTAGGAGAAGGAAAAGACTGAACAAAACCAGTTTTACTCTGCTTGAAAATTGTGGCAGAGAGTCTGGGTAAATACATACTCAATTTAGCTTGGTCTGGTTCAAGGCCAACAAATGTGAGGTTCCTAATGAGAATTAAACCTACTACATTAGCTGTAGTCTGCTAGACAGGATTGCTCACCATTATGCTTGTGTTACCTTCTCGATAACATGATGCTTAAGGATGGAACCCTGGTGGCTGAGCAGTCCATGATATGCAACACTCCACTTTAGTTCTTACTTAGGTTAGACAGGAAGTCGGAGAGACATCTCTGATCAATTGTCTGGTTACATCAGACACTAGCACCTATATGATTGTCCCAACCCTATGGCAACCCCCCCTCCCAACCCTTTTTACCATATATGTGCTAGAAGGTGGTGATAGAGTTTTAATGTTCTGGGTATGATGTTAAACTATCTGATGGTGAGGTTCTAGTTTGGAGCTCTGGGCAATTTGGAGTACCTCTTCATCACCATTACTCCCAGGTCTATTCTGACCCGGAGTGGTAGTACCTGTTAGGGTACTATCTATGGGATAAATAGAAAAAAATGAATTAAAATGTGTTTTAAAAAAGAGTTGAGTTTAAAAAGAAAAAATTGAGTACGCATCAAGAATGAATCAAACAAAACACCTTCGGCATAAAATAACCCAACAAGGGTTGACATGCCGTAAAATCTAACCAATCAACCTTCTCCATATCATTTGTATTATATTAATACTCATCCTTAAATGTATGACCGTTATCATTTTGCAACACCCTTTGATAAAAAAAGGAAACTGTCCAAATTATCCAAGATAAAATACAAAAATATAAATCCCGATTATTTGGTGTTGCTTATACACCAAATTCTTATTTCTTGTGAGTGATGTCTTCTCAGCTAAATAATGGATCATTCCGTTTATAAAAGAAAGAAAGAAAAAGGATATGCTACCCAGAAAAAATATAAAAAAGAAAGAAAGAGTAGGGGGAAAATAGAAATTGGGGGGGGTAGGGGGTAAGTGTGTGGAAGCAATAATGTTAATGTTTCAATCGAACATAATGAAAAGATGAAAAGAAAAAAAAAACAGTGAAAGAGTTAAATCAAGATTATATTACTTTTTACATATTGAAATATTATCTATAGCTCTTAAGTAAAAAAAAAAAAAAATAAAGTCGTCTGGGTGGCCTAAAGTCGGTATCAGCCAATCAGCTAGAGAGTCTATCCCCTTTTCACTAGCACTAGACCAAGAAGATTGTTTTGCATCTGAAGTGGCACGCCACACCTACCATCAGCTCCTTACTTTACCTCACAGACTCCCTGTGCTGCTCATATGTTGAGTTGTATCAAACTAGTAACCTTGTGGTTTCTAACCGAACGCTCTACCGACTGAGCTAACCCAGCCCTCAAATGATGTAGTAATCAAATTATCATACTGTGGTATATCTACAGGTCCTGCTAATTTGTATTATTCCAAACGTGTGCGTGTGTGTGCATGCGTGCGTTTTGCTCTGATTGGCTAAGGAGATTTTGTTCTGGAATCTATTGACACAGATTTGATTGTAGATGAAATTAGAATAAAGAAAATAATTTTCAAATGAAATTGCATCTCATATTTCAGGAAAGAAGCTGAAAGTAACACTTTATTCAAATTGCATCACGTTTATTATTTTGATGGTTGAAGAAGAAGGTCAAACAAAAAGGTCAGAATGAAAAAGCACAAAAATATCCTCAAAACACTTATGCCTCAGAATAATATTAAACAAAATCATAATTAAAAAAGACAAACAAGAATATGCACCCACTGGGTGCAAGTATTTAAGTTTTAATATAATAAAATATCACATTAAATTAAAAAGACTAACAAAACTAAATAAGAATATAAAAATATTACACGTATTTTAATGTTGATTTCTATATAAAATTATATATAGGATTGCTTTTAATAAATTTGAGAAAAAATGATAGTATTAGAAATCAGTAACAGGAAATAATTATTTATTAAACTCAGTTTTGTTAAAAACATTATACAAATTATTCCCACCATATACTATGTAAATCTTTATTTCTTAGAGATATATAAAACATATTTCAGGATATTAAATGCATTAATAATAAGGGCAGTTCTGCGGTAAATCTAACTCATGTTCATTAAGATTGAATAGCATTCCCAGTTGATTTTTTTTATTTGGTTATTATTTAATCACTTAACTGATTTTTATATAAAAATTCATAGGATTGATTTTAATACATTGGAGAATAAAACAATAATATTAGAGATTAATAACCACCAAGTAATTATTTATTAAACCCAGTTTGTTAAAGCCAGTATGCAAATTAACCACACCATATATTAAGTAAACCTTTATTTTTTAGTGATATATAAGACACATTGTAGGGTTTTAAATGTACTAATACCAAGGACTTTTGAGGCAAATCCAACTGATTTTCATAGAGACATCATTGATAAATATGATTTATTCTATGTATCAATGATTTTGTGTATAAATTGAATACTCATTGATAAACTTACATAAATCCTAAGGGTATTGTTACTTAAGCAGTGACATAGTTTTGGTTACAGACAGACACCAAATCTCCATTAACAAGAATTCAAATTGATATTAAACAAATAAAACAGTTAAAAAATTTAAAAAAAAAAAAATCACCCAAATACAAACAGTATTAAAATTATTAATAATTATAAGTGTGCACTTAGATATTTTTTGGGGGGAGGGGGTGCAATTTACAGTGAACAATGCAGAAATCAATCTTTTTTTTTGCGGGGGGGGGGGGGAATTTACAGTGAACAATGCAAAATCCATCACATATTTTTTGCAAAGATTAAACAGATCAATAATCAATTAAGTCAAATCAAAAATGTCTAATTCTTCAACATATCAATCACATGGTATAATTTTTTAAACAGAGCTGTTGAATTATAGAATCTCTCAACCAGAAAGGTTGGTTGGTTGGATTTTACAGCATGTTAACCCTTGTTGGGTTATTTTATGCTGAAGATATTTTACTTTATTCATTCTTGATGGGTATTTAAAATTTCTTTTTTTTTTTTTTTTAATTCAATTTTTTTAAAAACACAATGGATGAACCTGTGAATAATGGTGATGAAAGCTACTCCACACTCCCCAGAGCTCCAGAACTGGAACTCTACTATTAGATGCAGCTTAACGTCATACCCAGGACACTGACCCTTAGCCACTGCTAACATATATGATAAAAAAGGTTGGGGTCATAAGTTGGCCACAAGTGCAATAGGGTTGAGGCAATCCTATAGGTGCTAGGGCTTGACGCAACCAGCCGATTGATCAGCTCCGGCCACCCATCTAGCCTAAGTAAGGGCCAGAGTAGACTGTTGCATGTCTTAGCCACCAGGAT
This sequence comes from Doryteuthis pealeii, assembly GCA_023376005.1. NCBI lineage: Eukaryota > Metazoa > Mollusca > Cephalopoda > Myopsida > Loliginidae > Doryteuthis > Doryteuthis pealeii. Next base: position 72,486,376 of record CM042151.1, on the reverse strand, counting down.
TACATCCTAACATATCAAGGGGTAGCCACCCACAGCCAACAGGAGGTGCAATTGGTGTATTCTAAAGCCCCAGTTGCCCAGAGAGGTTGGGAACGTAGGGTCTTCCATGGATTTGTTGAAAGATCAATTAAAAATCACACATCTCCACTTCAGGATCTGATATGAGAATTCTTTGCTGAAATAAGCAATTTCTAATATGAAAAGGTTCACCACTTCTAGACTAGAAAGGTTGACAACATTCTTGAAATAAAACAATCTCAAAAAAGTAATTAAAAATTTCAAGTTTTTAATTTCTTTTAAGTAGTTTAATATTAATTAAGTTTGGATTAAGTTATCAACACTTCAAACAGATTTTATTTTAAACATAAAAAGTTCTCGAGTGCAGATTTAATAGTTGACAATAAATTCTATTACAGTTTTTAAATATGAAAAAGTTTCCCACTGCAGTTCCAAACATTTCATAAAATGCCAATTATACTATCAAAACTAGGACAGAGCTTCATTTAGTCTGGCACAAGGCAACAAGTATGGGATGACAAGTTGTTGAATTATCCTAATATCAATATTCAATAAAGTCAAAGATTAGGAGTGGGGAACCTGTGACCTTTTAAATCATCAAGTGCGGCCTTCCACAAGCTTGTTGAAAGACTAATATTTAAATATGAAAAGGTTTCCCACCCCAAACATTTTATAAAATGACAATTATACTATCAAAACTATGACAGTTTACTTTTAATCTGAAACAAGGCAACAAGTATAGGAAGTTTAGTTGTTGAATCACTCAAACATTTATTTACTACCCAGCACAAGGATTGAACTAACAACCTTCAACAAAATAACTAGTCTGAATTTCCAAGACAAAAAAAAAGTGTTTTAATAACCTTTTAAATTTGTGTGCTCTGACTTTCTTCAAGAGTATATCCCACATCCAAGCATCAGAAAAATATCATTTTTTTTCTTTAATTTTTGCAACAAAATTTCATTATACACTTTGTTTATTTCTATACCTATCAATAGTGTCTCTCTAAAAGAAGTCTCTATAGCTGAGGCAGGTTTTAAAACACACAGGTTAATCAAAATAGAATTGAAGATACTCATTTGAATAATTTATGCCAATAATCTTTTTTCTAATTTGAATTTAAAAAACAGAGAAATAAACTGAGAAATATCCAGAGATGCTCATAGGCATGCATCCTGTGTCCTTGACGCACAAAAATCTAAAAGGATGCAGTAAAATCATATCCATACATCCCAGTGTTTTTCTTTTTTCTTCCCTCACCATTTCAAGCTAACTGTAAATACATTTCAATAGTTTCTTAGAAATGAATTGCACATGATAGGTTACAAGGTAGGAGTTAGATGGCTTTAGTTGGGACCCTTAAATTTTCCCGGGGACTCCTTCAAAAGTAAATATGTGCATCCCAGGACACACTAAATCAAAAAGCTATCAGCATCACTGAATATCTCAAGATATCATCATGCTAGTAGTACAAATATCCATGACAATATCTTCCAACTGTCCCAATCATTCATTGTCCTCTAAAAGTTCTCTGCAGAGCATCCAGTATCTGTGCAAAGTTGGTCAATGTAGATTTTTGCTGGACGGCCTACACTGGCATGTCTCTATGTGCTGGTTTCCACAGGAGGACGTCACTTATAAGTGCATCCTTGCTTCTCCAGCAGTGTCCAGTATGTCTTGCTCGCCTCAAGATGAGCCATTTCTTTATCACTATGGTCGTATAAAATTTTGAATTTTTTTCTTCAGAATCCTGTATTGCTTGAACTACAACAATATAACAATAATTTCATATCACTAAGCAGATCTTTTAAAGTTCATGCCTTAATCACATATGAGCATTTACCTAACAAGAAAGAAAAAAAAAAAAAAAAAAAAAAAAAAAAAAACACAAGTTCAATTAATATTATTAGTAAATCAACTCGGATTTTATTAATCAAAATTGATTTTTTTCTTCCCCATTCATTATTTTTTCTATTTTTCGTTTCTTTCTCCAAATTTCCGCTTTGGTGGATGCTGCAGGAAAATAGATGTAGTTGTTACCATGGAAACCAGAACGTCTCACTTGAATCAACAAATCACTTAATTTGGTCAGGTTGTTTGTTTATTTTGTTTTGGTTTGGTTTTTTTAAACAAACATTAATGGCAATTCCAAATATGGGCATCTTAAAGAGATGAACTCCATTCTCTTCACCAATCCAACCAACTAAAGAATCAGTTGTGATCTACAAAATTAGAAAACTAATCTTGTAAACTGGAAATTATTTACTTGTTTGGCCTTACTCAGTTTAATTACGAAACTGATAATTCAGTTAATTTAAAATAAAATATCTTCAACAGAAGCACAATGTCTACTTTATACAGTTAAGCAAGAGATAAAGATTAAGTTTAGCTAAAAGAAAAAATGCATTGGAAATGATTTTTTGCCATAAAAAAAATGCATTAGAAATGTTTTTTTGCCATATAAAAATGCATAAGAAATGTTTTTTTGCCATATAAAAATGCATAAGAAATGTTTTTTTACTATAAAAATGCATTAGAAAAGATTTTTAAACATGTGTTTATACACAAAGATGAGGACAACATTCCAAAAAAATAAAAATTATTTATATTAAGCCTCATCTCAAAAATAGATTGTATTAAAGGATTGGAAAGATGGTTTGGTTTGTTTTGTTTTACGGCATATCAACCTCAGTGGGTCATTTAATGCCGATAAAGTTTTGAAATAAATCAATTCTTAATGGATAATACAATTTTTTTATAAATACATTTTTCTATTTAACCCATAGATGGGACCCTAACAGGTACTACCACTCCGGGTCAGAGTGGACTAGGGAGCAATGGTGATGAAGGGGTGCTCCACATTCCCCAAACCTCCAAAACTGGAACCTCACCATCAGATAGAGTTTAACGTCATTCCCAGGACATGTAGACCCGCAGCCACCGCCTTCTAGCACCCATATGATAAAAAGGTGTTGGGGCTTGCCATAAGGACAATAGGGTTGGGAAAATCATATAGGTGCTAGGGCTTGACGTGACCAGCCGATTGATCGGAGGGGGCCTCTCCGACCGCTCGTCTAGCCCAAGATAGGGCCAAAGTGGAGTATTGAAAGTCATGAGCTGCTCATCCACCTGGGCTCTATCCTTAAGCATCCCGGGTCGCCACCCACAGAGGTGCAGTCAGTGCATTCTAACGCCCCAGCCGACAGGGCGGGGGATTGGAAAGAAACATTCTGGTTGGTTATTTTGTTTAATGGCATTAAACTCAATGCCAAATCCCGTCTTTTTGTAGATATGGATTTATAAGCAAATGGTTTGTTGTTTGATGTGAGAAAACTTGAAAAGTGTGCAAATAGGTAACCAAACAATACTGATTGCTAATAATTAAGTTAATGTAATAAAGATGCCAATACAAACCAGAAACAACACACACGTCTTATTGCAGGTGATAGACAAAGAAGATCTTGTAGGACTCAATAAAACCTTTGGGCAAATCTTTATCACAGCTGATCTCTATTATAAGCAAAATCTTTTTTTCTTTAATCCTCTTTTGCAGATTTATAATCCAAATAAATATTAAAGACAACAAAAAATAATCCTGATGATTCTGAACAGTGAGACTTTAATCCATTGTTCAAGTGAGATAATCTTTCAAGAGGAGATTATGTCTGTCTTGCACAGACAGAATTCACCTGCAATCTAAAGCCCCCACCCACAACACACACCACAAAACCTGGAAAATAACATCAACAACTTAAAATACACTAATAGACCATAACTAGCAGGACTATCCAGAAATGTCCAGGTCTTTTGTAAAGACCAAGTTTAGCAATAATAATAGAATAAATAGTAAAAAAAAATATGTCAAGATAGCATAAAGTCAACAGTGTTTGGTTAGGTTTGGTTTGGTGGATTTTAAGGCATATCAACCATTGTTGGGTTATTTTATGCCCAGTGATGCTGATAGCTTTTTGATTTTGTGCATCCTGGGACCCACATATTTGCTTTGAAATTTATGGGTCTGAACTAAAAAGCTGTCTAACTCCTACTTTGTAATTTATCCTGTTTAATTCGTTTCTAAGAAACTATTGAAATGTATTTAGTTAGTTTGAAATGGTGAGGGGGGAAAAAAAAAGGAAAAACACTGGGACGCATGGATACAATTTTACTGCGTCCTCTAAGATTTTTGTGCATCAGGGACGCATTAGCATCTCTGTTATGCCGAAGACGTTTTGTTTTACTCATTCTTGATGGGTACTTAATTTTTTTAAACACATTTTTTAAAAACTCATTTTTTCTATTTATTTTATAGATAGGACCATAACAGATACTTTGGGTCAGAATGGACCTGGGAGTAATGATGATGAAGGGGTACTCCACATTCCCCAGAGCTGAAACTTCATCAGATAGAGTATAACTTTATACCCAGGACATGAAGACCCTCAGCCGCCATCTAGCACATATGATAAAAAGGGTTGGGGCTTGCCATAAAGGCAATGGGGTTAGGATAATCATATAGGTGATAGGGCTTGACATAACCAGCCAATTGATCAGAGGGGACCTCTCCGACTGCCTGACCAGCCTCACAAAACTGGAAAATAACATTAACAACTTAAAATACACACACACACACACACACACACACACATATACATATATATATTTACCAACCACTCCACATGTCCAGGATGTGACACAAGGTCAATTTCTTAAGCAAAGTTTATCAGTTTTCCTTCTCCTAGAATGGTTACCTAGCTATGGTTAAAGAGCCCAGTCTGTTCTGCTATTTGCTCATAGTTGGAAGGAGAGCAGTTGGATGCATACCTTTTCCCAGGGTATTAGCACTATGTGAAATGCAAACAGCCTCATCTAGGATTTGGTCAACAAGTCCATTTCTCTTAAGTAGGGCAGATGGACTCATTAACCTTGGTATGGCAACCTGTCTAGGAGAAGGAAAATTTTTTAATTCAAATCTTAAACTCAGCTATAAAAATTGTTGATTGTATCTTTCATGAGTGGAGGGATTGGTTAAATACTTAATTAAATTTCCACAAATCTAAAAACTAGGAAGTACCACTCACAGTCTATTTCCTCCGACAATAACTGTTACACCTACTAAAGTAGTGATATTGTAACTTTGCAATGATAAAACTTCCCTAAGATGAGATGGCTTATGATGGCTACTACCACTCCAGGTCAGAGTGGACCTGCGAGTAATGGTCATGAAGGAGTACTCCAGAGCTCCAGAATTGAAACTTTGCCATCAGATAGAGTTTAACACCATACTCAGGACAATAAAACACTCAGCCACTGCCTCCTGGTCCCATTGGATAGATGTTACCCCTCTGCAGAGATGCAGTCAGCAAATTCTACTGCCCCAGCCAACAGAGCATTTATTGTTAGAATCCTGAAATAAACCCAAGAAGTGATGACTTGGAGAACTAATTCAATCCAGACAATACCAGGTAACCTAACTAATACACAGACAGACATGAGTGGATCTGGGAGTAATGCCGATGAAGGGGTACTCCACACTTTCCAGGGCTCCGAAATTGGAACTTCACCATTAGATGCAGGATAAAATTTATCTGAGATGAGATGGCATATAATGCCTAAAAAGGTTCTTAGATATAACAAACAATACCATATTCATTTTTAGAATCCTGAAATAAACTCAAAAAGTGATGACCTTGGAGAACTATTTCAATCTAGACAATACAAAGTAACCTTACCAATAAAGACAAACATATGCTTGTCTGTTTTGCTTTGGTAGACAACACAACACACTTTTTTTTATATATAGCCTTGCTTCAAGATTTACGCAATATTTTTTGTTATTTGTGTTTATGAAAAGAGACAATGACGTTCAAATGTTGTCCGTCTGTCTCATTCTACTTATCTGATCTTTCAACTGTGAATGGACAGCTCAAAAACAGACGGTAATTTGTCAGTTGAATTATCCAATTCAAGAAATGCAAAAGGAGCAAACAAAAAAATAAAACCAAGAAAATGACTAAAAAGTTTGTGATTTAAATGGTTAAATTGGTCAAAGATTTTTAGCTTTGGCCTTTTTTTCTTTTTCCTGTCCTAAAATTTGGATTAAAAGATCTTAAAATCTTTGTTCTCATGCCAGAGAATTTGGTTCTCAGTTAAGAATTTGCCAAATTCTTCTGAATAAACTAAAAGAAAGGTGTCTGGGTATAAAACTATAAAGTCGTTGGGGTGGCCTAATGTTAGTATGAGCCATACAATGAGGGCGCCCATCACCTTCTCACTAGCGCTAGACCAAGGAGATTATTTTAGCGTCTGAGGTGGAGCGCCCCACCTATTATCATTTCCTCACTTTATCGCACAGATCCTTGCTGCTCATATGCCGAGTTGGCGAGGGCCGGTATTGAACGAGGAACCTTGTGGTTCCTAGTTGGATGCTCTACTGATTGAGCTAAAACAAAAGTTTACAATGTTCATTGTTTAAGGAACATTTAAGGCAAGTTGTTCTTCTTTCTTAAGTGTCCTGGGTATGACATTAAACTGCATCTCATAGTGAAGTTCCACTTTTGAAGTTCTGGGTAGCATAGAGTACCGTTTTTATCACTAATACTCCCAGGACTACCCTGGCCTGGAGTGACAGTACCAGTTAGAATCTCATCTATGGATTAAATAGACCAAAGATGAGGTTTTTTAAAAAAAAAATTCAATTCAGGAGTTTCTTGTCGAACTCGAGAAACTTCTCTTTGAACTCAGGAGCCTTTATTCAATCCACCAGGGTAGACTGTTCCCATTCTGCTAACCATGACTGGGTACAAGTGTTAAGCTATGTTAAGTATTCTATGTTATTCTCACCCTTGACCAAGATTCCCAAGTTAGAAGAGAAGGTGTGACAAGAAACACTCGAAAAAGGCCGATTATTATTTTTCAAGCCTGATCTGAAAAATTGTGTATAAGATAATAAAGATGAGGACAATAGTCCAAATAATCCAAATTATCAAGCCTCATCTGAAAAATTCAGAAAAAAAAAAAAATTGAGTTTCAAAAAATTGAATACCCATTAAGATGAAGGAAATAAAATGTCTTTGGCATAAAATAACCCAACAGGAGTTGATATGCCATAAAATAAAACCAACCAACTTGTGATCTAAAAGCTTAGTGCAACACTTCCTCTTATCCTACTTTAACTCATTCCAGACTAAACCAAACTTATCAGTGATGAATGACCAACAGATAAAAGAAGAAAAACAAAACAAGTCTCATAGATTCACAGGACAATTCTTTTTAATTACAAAAAAAAAAAAAAGGATTGGAAATTAGGGATGATGGGAGATTTGGGAGAGTGGTGGTGGGGGGGTCAGCATTTACTGGAAAGGGTAGGTTAATGATGCTGAGAGAGAGAGAGAGAGGAAGTGATGAGAATGAGGAGGTGGGTGAGTGATATCAAACAGAAATGTCCCTATGACAGAGAGAATCCACATTACACTCCTTTTTGTTGACATTAGTTTGAATTTAAAAAAGGAGACAAAGAAGAAAAGAAAACAATGAATAGGGAAGAAGAATTTCCCCCTTTTCAAATAATACCAATAATATTCGGAGAAAGGAGAAAGTAACGAAAAAAAAAAAAAAAAAAAAAATACAAAGCTGGATTTTTTTTTTTTTTTTTAATCACAAAATCTACATATCACTACTACTACTACTACTACTTGACATCAATAAAGAGTTGAAAGTCCATTAACTCTGGTTTCAAAGTAAATAGAATTAAAAACGTTAATTTTGGACTGATTTTTATCTCAATGGGACAATCATGAAAATGTGTGTATGGAGGGGGAGTCATGAAGGAAGGGGGGGGGGTCATCAACAGTCATTTAGACGCCACTGCTGGACAAAGACCTAATTCCTTACATGCTGATCTTGATTGTGTTGGTTGTTTGGATTTTACGGCATGTCAACCCTTGTTGGGTTATTTTATGCCAAAGACTTTTTGTTTTATTCATTTTTGTTGGGTATTCAATTTGTTTTCAAACTCAATTCTTTTTTTTTTTTTTTTCAACGCACTTTTTGTAAACTCTTTATTTATTTAACCCATAGATGGGACACTAACAGGTACTACCATTCCGGGTCAGATTAGACCTGGGAGTTATCGCGATGAAGGGGTACTCATGCTGCCGATTACAGCCTGAAGGTTCACAAGTTTGAAGAGAAGGTTCTTGATTTCAACAAATAACACCTGAAGAAGGCCGGAAGGGACATCAGTCGAAACATGTATATAACAAAAAAGATGAGGACAATAATCCGAAAAATCCAAAAAATAACTAATAATAATAATCATTAGTAAACAATTATAGCTTTAACTATATGGTATCAAGTATTTCTATTTAATACAAATAACCTGACAGTTATATGATTTTAAGTAACTAATCATTAGTAACCAATTATAGATTTATATTATATATATATATATATATATATAAATAAAGCATTCCCAGTTGGTTTTCATTGGAGGTTATTGTTATTTAATCGCATTAGTTATATAGAACTCTGTAAATGGAGTTCAAAACTGAATTATGCAAATATTTTCAGAGGTTCAAAAGTTATAAGAATTTAAAGCTACTGCATGTATACACATATATCATATTAATCTATATAAATAACATCACTTTGGACTTAAAAATACATCTTTAAATACCTATGTTGAATTAATACAAGAAATAGAATACCTCTTTACATATGTTTTTAAACAAAGCCAATCCGGAGTGTGCTGCGTTTTGTTTATATTTCTTTTAACTTTGAGTTGTTTTTATTTTCTAAAATGGAAAGTTTGACAAAAAAAAAAAAAAAAAAAAAAAAAAAAAACCTGTCTGTACAGCAGCAGCAAAATTTCACACCTTATATATGAAAATAATTCTGAGACTATTTTCTATTAACGACAGTGCTTTTTTTTTTTTTTTTTTTTGATGATCTTATACTTTTTGAAGAAATCTGTCAACTTTTCTCTCACTTCCAAAGGTCGGAAAAGAAAGAAAAAAAAACAAGTATTTGGTTGTAGTTCAATGTGTCTTCTAATTTGTTGGTATATAAGGTGTGCTTTAATTTCCCACCTCTATTTATAGATTAGCCATGGTCATGTAGGTTGTTCTTGCAACCAATCACTAGCAATAATGCAGGCCTGATAGAATACTTAAACACCTCACATTGGTCATAATTAAAACTGCACTCTTTGAGGACGGACATAGGATTGCCGGATCTTTACCAATACTCAGAAAGGACTTATACGATTGCCAGAGTAACAAAAGGATTCATTATCGAGGGACTCTTTATTAAGGATCCAATTCCACTGAATAAGCACTTCTGCTTTAAGGCCAAGGAATGGCCCTTAAAAACATAACATAATTAAGTGTAAAATTTCAAGAATATTGATAATTTTGTTGTGGTGTAGCCAATGTAACTCATCATTCTTTTATTCTTTCAAACAACTGATTAGGGCCTTTCAAGATAACATCAAAAAATTGTCAAAAAACTTGAAAGAAAAAAGAAAAAACTTGAAAACAATAAGGATTCTATTATTTTTAACAAAATTTGTTTGAATGAAAAGATGCTGCCCAAATTTCATATATACACATATTTTATTTATTATGGTACAATAAATTTAAGGTGCAATTGTTACCATTGGTTTCAAAGCAACATGTTAGCCACTTATCAAGACAACAAAGAAATGCAGCAAATATAAATTTATGAATTGATATTTGCTGCTTTTTTAACAGGCGCGTTGTCTTGATGATAAGTGGCTAACACATTGCTTTGAAACCAACAGTAACAGTCACACCATAAATGTATTGTACTCTATAACAAATAAATACAGCCCTTACACCTGTAATCAAGCACTTTATTTTCAATTCTCCAATACTAGAAAAAATGCTACTTATATATATATATATATATATATATATATATATATATATATATATATATATAGGATGAAAAATAAAATCCAACATATCTGTATAAAGAGAAGCAGTGAAGTGATTACAGGTGCAAGGATTCCACACAGGTGCTGTGCAGGTAAGGCTCATTAACCTTGATTGGCAATCTCTAATTTCACCACCACCAACAGGAGGTATTTTCTAAATCAGGCAGAAAGTAACGCTAAATAATCATTGCGTTCATTATAGAAATTCAACACTTATTTGAAACTTGTAATCAAGTTGGAATTCTTGGGGAGAAAATGGAAAATATACGAAAACGACTTCCATAGATTGTCAGCCGCTGCACATCAGGGTTTTCTTTAAACTTTTTATTTGAGCCTCCCTCCCCCATAACCAAATTTAATTTCCATTCACCCCACTCATAAATTCTGACGGCATCTGATAATGAGGATCCAGTTCTGGCAGGGAGTATTGCATACAGTTCTTTAAAAAATGTTTCTTTCAGGTCTTCTTACATGAGCATTGTTGTTAATACTGCCACGGACAACCAGTTATTCCAACCTAAGACCAGTGATTCGCCAGGTATTTAACCCTAAATGGAGCTTGTGAAATGTGAATACTTGTGTATAAATTATCAGTACTAGCAAGAGCTGTGGATATACCACAGTATGATAATTTAATTATTACATTTGATTATATTATAAAGAAAGGGAAGAAAAAAGACATGCTACACAGAAAAGATATATAAAAAAAATATTAGGAGAAGGAGAGAGGGGCTGAGCACGTGGAAGTGATGATGCTAATGTTTCAATCAAACATATTGAAAAGAAGGAAAGAAAGAAAAAAGTGAGAGAGAGTTAAATCAAGATTTTTATACTTTTTATATATTGAACTATTTTGAAATAGCTCTTAAGTAAACATATTGAATGTTGTAATGATTAAATTATCATATGGTGGCAATGATAGCTTTTTAATTTAGTGTGTTCTGGGATGCATGTATTGGAATGAGAATCTGGGAAATTTGATGGGTCTCAACTAAAGTTTCTTAATAAATTGTAGAGTTTGTATCTAGGAACAACTAAAGCCATCAAACCCATACCATGTAATTCATTACCAAGAAAATATTGAAGTATTTACAGTTAACTAGAAATGGTGGGGGAAGAAAATAAATCCACTGGAATGCATGGATACAATTTTACTGAGTCCTTTTAGATTTTTTATGCGTCAATGACACAGGACGCGTACGTATCAGCAGCATCTTGTTGTGGTATATCCACAGGTCCTGCTGGTATTTACCAATATCAGAAGTATGAGGATATATATTTTGCTCAATACAAAGGATGTATGAGAGCATTCAGAATATCAATATTTTAAGTTCATTCTATAATTTTTAGCACAAAATCCATCACACTTGTACACACACACATAGATAGGTATAAATAAGTATATGTATAAAAAAAACAAAAAACGATTGACTGATAAGAGAATCTTTACCTAATATCTCATTTCTTTTTCAGCATCTAAATCTCAATGGATTAGCTAAAATTAAACCACACATGGTAACAGGTTATTCCCCCCCCCTTTAGTATTTTCAGTTTCTGATCCTAAAAGTACATAAAAGGGTAAATCATTGGTTATAAAAACTGACCAATCAGAAATTCTTTTTCTGGTCACATGATTTCCTTTAAATGAAAAAAAAAAAAGCTATGAATAGTAAAATTGCTTGTAATATCATTATATAAAAAGTACTAGCAAAAATAATTAAAAAAAAAAAAAAAAAAAAAAAAAAGCCTTTGGGTTATGTAAAAGGTTATTTTAAAAAGAGATTGCCCGGGGGGGGGGGGTAAAGTTCAATGTCAGAGGGTTTCTATCATAAGTAAGTAAAATAATAAAAATTTATTAAAGGAGTACAGTAAACAAAATAATTTGAAATGGAAACTTAGTCCTGTCCCCTTCAAATAAAATGTTGCGTGCATCTATTAATTAAATAATTATTTTGAATATTTTACACATAAATTTCAAACAAAATCGTAAGTATTTATTTATTTGTAAACTTTTAGTTAACTTCTTGTTGCTAAAAAAGGGTCGAGAGTAAAAAAATTTTTTTCAATTGATTACAAATTTTGCAAATATTTTTTCCATTTAAAATAATAATACAATTTTTTAATTAATTTCATAGTTTATTTATTTAAATTGTAATTATTACAATGGAAAGAATTCAAATGTTGAATTGTAAGGAATAGATTTTATTCATTCTATTCATATTGAATTTTTGAGTGTATATAATACAGGATTGTTCTTTATTCTATGCATTGACAATTTTGGGTAGTCTGATGTAAGCAGTGTCATAGTTTTGGTTACAGACAAATAGAGACCAAATCTCCATTATTAATAGAAGATATTTATAATTTATATTAATTTGTTCATTATTTAAATTTATAATTTATTTATATTAGTTATTTATATACTGTAATATCATTATATTAAAAGTATATTTCTAAAAAAAAATTTTGACAGAATGTTCGACCTTCAAGTTATTTTCCAACATTTTTGTTAAAAATATAACAAAACTAAACACAGGTTTGCTTAAGATGGAAAAGGTCTTTTTAAAAAATTAAAAAAAATTAAAAAAAAAAACAATTTATATAAAATAACTTCAACCCAAACTACAACTCAGATTTACTTGTATGTTAAAACAATCATGCAAGCCTTGTGATTGGACTTATATACATATAATTTGTTACAACAATTTATTTAGATACAACTAAACTTTATGTGGTTAAAACATAAGACTACTTATTAGTTTTGCTGTTAGCAAATAATTTTCAAAATTACATTCTAATCAAAATCCATTAACTTCAAAATTTGTTTTTCAATATTAGCTACCATATTTTCTGAACAAGAAGCCTATGACTGACTAGTTATATATATATATATATATATATATATATATATATATATATATATATATATATATATATATATATATATAGTTCAATGAGAAATCAAAACAAATAAAAGTTTTTGCTTTTATTTATTCAATTACGGGAACGGTATTACGACCAGCGGTTTCTTGCTTAGAGCATTCATCGGGTAATACGAAAAGTTCCTTTAAAAATGACAGAAATTGTGTAAATGGTCAAATGTGTGCGTTTTTTTTAACTGTATTCTCGTGTTTGCGTGTTTACGTGATGCGGAATGTTTTTTTTCTTCTACGTGTGCGTATTTTTGTTTGTGCGTATGTGTATGATGTCATGCGCGTTTGCATGGAAATGCGTGAAGGCTGTGATGATATGATTGTGTCCACGCGCGTGTGTGCGTATTTTGTTTGTGCGTATGTATGTGATGTCATGCGTGTGCGCGTGAGAATGTATGGAGGCTGTGATGATATAATTGTCTCCACGCGCGTGTGTGCGTATAAATATGCGTATTTGTGTTTGGTATTCTTGGTTACGTATGTTATGTGCAAATTAATATAATGTATTTTTTAAATGTTTTTAAAATTGTGCTGTTAATAATAATGAACATGTTATTTATTGCGTTGGTGGTGCAATGTGGACGTTACATTTGCATGATATTATTGTACAATGTATATAGGTAGAGGGAAAGATACTTACAGTTTGGCGGATCTGTTGTAGTGTTTACAAATTATATTACTATTTTATATATATATATATATATATATATATATATATATAGGGTAGAAGAGGTGTGTGTGGGTTATGTATATGGATCGAAGTGTGATAGCAGGTGTTTATTTTCGTGTCGGCATTTTGATAGGATTTCCGATCTTTTGTTTAGTAGGGTCTGTTGTGATGGATGAGTAATAATATAAAGTTTTTCTTGGAGACAAAGAAGGCATCTTTTAGATGTTTTGCTGTAAGCGGGTGCAACTTTCAGAATCTCCCAGCTCACATCTGGCGAAATGTCCATATCTTTCAAGTCCATATATGTGTGGATAGTGTTGTTTGTGTAGAATATTTTCTGTTCGAAAATGAAAGTCTATGGTTGTAAATTCTTTGTTTCATGGTTCCTTCCGTTGCTCCTATGTATTGTTTGATGGAGGTGTCTGTTTTCACAGTAGCTCTGTACACCACATTTTTCTGGAGACAGTTTCCTTGTAGAGGGCACGAACTCTTGTCCCTACAATTGCATTGGTTGTTACTTCGCGTGGTGTTTTGTTGGTTTTCCAACTTTTTATTATGGCTTTTCATGATTTGGGCTATATTCCTTGTGCAACTGTAGCTGATTTTTAAGGTGTTTTGTTAAAAATTTTGGCTAGAGGGCTGTGTATTGGAAAGTGTTTGTTGATGAGTTTTAGAAAATCTTTACCAATGTTGGATGTTACACATTTGTTGTATGGTGGGTTGAACCAGATGATATTTCTTTGTCTGTGTCTTGTTTTGTTTATTGGTGGCGTGTATTCTAATTTTTGCTTATAACCACTGGTTTTTAATGCATTGTCGTATATATTTTTATTTTTGTTGAAGATGCTGATGCTAGAGGAGTTGTCAGATAGTCTGCGGCTAATTGATTTCGGTATTTGTTTGATTATGGATGGTGGGTGGTTTGAAGAGGTGTGTATGTAGAGAGGTGTGTCGTTTTCTTTCTTGTAAGGTTCGAATATTCCTTTTTCTAGATTTAGGGTTACGTCTAAAAAATTTACTATTTTTAGGTTTATGTCTATTTTGATTTTAAATCCTAGTGATTTTAGTATGCTGGTTATGTTTTTTCTATATTTATCTAGTGCGGGGCCATTGGGATTTTTTATCATAATTAAGCCGTCGTCCCTGTACAGGCCCATGTCTCTCTTGTCGATTATGTGGGATAGCTGGAAGAGTATTAGAATGCCAACCAACTCACACACTTCTGCTCCGTCAAAACTACCCATGGTCACGTCGAATAACAACGAATTTTGTTTTTTATCCATGGAGTGTTATTATGGAAGAGTAGTGATTTGCGGCAGTATATATTATAGACAGATATATATATATATATATATATATATATATATATATATATATATATATATATATATATCTGTCTATAATATATATTGTTTGGAATTTAGTATAAAGCATTAGGTGTGAAATATAAGAAACTCAGTTTTTGAATGTTAAGTTTTGTTTTATTTCGTCAAATTTTCAGGGATGTTTGAACCCTTTCTTCGGAACTGATGGACTGACTGATTTGGTCTTCATGGCATCTATATATCAGCCAGTCCAACCGTTTCCCCCCCCCAAAAAAAAGGGGGTTCAAACGTCCCAGAAAATTTGACAAAATAAAACAAAACTTAACATTCAAAAACTGAGTTTCTTATATTTCACAGTTAATGCTTCATACTAAATCCCAAACTATATATATAAAAATCTTAAATTAAGACACAATTGGGCTACACTGAATCACTAAGTCAAGTGTATTTCTTTAGAATTCTCAGGCTTTAAAAAAATAAAAATAAAAAAACTACATTTTTAAAACCGTCACACACACACACATATATATATATATATATATATATATATATATATATAATCCATGTGAGTGGGCTGAAAAATATTTACATTTTTTTTTTAATACAATGGATTTTTGATTAAGTGGGTTTCAGAAAAAATAGAAACATTTTGCAACAACTTTTCCATTAATGCAATTTGTAATGACAAAAATTAAATTATTAAATTTGTATTATTTGTACTTAATTAAAAAAAAAAAAAAAAGGAAAAATTAACATAAATAAAAAAAAAAAAAAGATGAAAATAATCCATTGTTTGTATGTTACCATAATACAGCAGAAAAAAAGAAGGGCACATCATAGCTAGTGAAATCTTATTATAATGGAGATTCAGTGTTTGTCAGTAACCAAAACTGCTTACGTCACAATACCCTCAGGAATTGTGTTAGTTTATAATTTCTATTAAGCTGCAAATTGGATTGAAAATTGCCTTTACCTTTAAGTTGAGAATTTTAACTTTACAAGCAAAAATATGCACCCTCTGGCGTAAGTATTTAAGTTTTAATGTAATGAAATATATTAAATTAGAAAGACTAACAAAATTAAATAAGAATGCATATAAAAAGATTACACTTATTTTAATTATATTTTAATTGGTTTCTATAAAAAATCATTCATAGGATTTATTTAAATATGTTGAAGAACAAAATAATATTAGAGATCAATAACACCAAGTAATTATTTATTAAAACTGCTTTTGTTAAAAGCAGTATGCAAATTAACCAAATCATATATTATGTAACCCTTTATTTCTTAGTGATATATAAGACACATTGCAGGATTTTAAATGCACTAATATCATGGGTTGTTTTGAGGCAAATCAAATTTTCATAGAGACATTGTTAATAAATAAGATTTATTCTTTTCTATGAATTAATGATTTTGACTATATAATCAAATCCATTATAAGATTTTCATCTTCACTGGTACTCTTCTGCTTGACTAAAGTATATGCTTAGTAAATAACTATTAAAATATTAAATAAAAGTCGTCAGGGTGGCCTAAAATCGGTATCAGCCAATCAGCGAGGTAGTCTATCTCCTTTTCACGAGCACTAGACCAAGGAAATTGTTTTTGTGTCTGAGGTGGAGCGCCACACCTACCATCGGCTCCTTACAGATTCCTGTACTACTCATACACTGAGTTGGCGATTGCTTGTATCGAACTAGGAACCTTGTGGTTTCTAGCTGAACGCTCTACCGACTGAGCTAACACCCATTAATATAGCCTTGTGCCAGACTAAGGTATGCTTTGTTTTGTATATTTTTGTCTTTGTATACAAAACTATTAAAATATACACTCATCTTAATCTTATAGAAGTTTTTTAGTCTATTGAATAAGTTTTTCTTGGTCTGATTTTTTTTTTTTTTTTAAAGAGACAATTTACTCTTTAGAAAACCTTTCTCGAATCTTCATTTAAATAATTCATTTCGTCTTTTTGGTGCCAATAAATAAAAACAAATAACATGTCTGTTTGTTGAACACTGTTTTTAGTGTTGTAAAAAGTTTACTCATCTTGGATCCCTACCAGACATTCAAAAGAAAAAAAAGATAAGAAAGAACACAAGACAAAGCCAACAATGTTGTTAACTGGAATAACGGTCAATCTTTTATGAGCGGAATAAAGAAGAACTTTTCTTACATTTCAAAGAGCCACAATTTTGGTTGGAAACTTTTCACTGCATGATATCAAAATGTTTATCTATCTATATATTAATACTCAGGTTCCTTAATTGTACGACCGTTATCATCTTGCAACACCCTCTGGTTAAAAATGAGACTGTCCAAAATCTTCCAAGAAGAAATGCACAAATGTAAATCCTGATTATCTGCTGTTGCTTATCCACCATAATTCTTATTTCTTGTGAGTGTTGTTACCTCAAGGAAATAAGGGACCGTTCTGTTTTTATTATAAAAGTAAATGAAGAAAAAGACATGCTATACAGAAAAAATTTAATAAGAAAGAGTAGGGGAAGATAGAGGGAGTTAATGTGCGGAATTGATAACGCTAATCTGCTTCAATCAAACATAATGAAAAGAAGGAAAGAAAGAAAATAAGAAAGGGTGAGAGAGAGAGTTAAATCAAGATTATTATACTTTTTATATATTGAAGTATTTGCAATAGCTCTTAAGTAAACATATCAAACGTAATAATTAAATTATCATACTGCGGTATATCCACAGGTCCTGCTAGTAACCATTACATCACAGGCATTTTGTAGCAGCAGGGGTTCTTCTATGCGTGACTTCAAATCATGGTAAATTGTTCAGTCACAAAATAGACTTTAAAATTTGTCTGTATTTATGAGATGAGGTTTGATATGAATAATTTTGATATTTCATATAGTTGTCCTCATCTTTATTGTGGTATGTATAAACATAGACTAGGATTCATAGAATAATCTTAACAGGAAGTTGTAAGATACAACATTATGTTTTGGGACCTTATTTCAAGTTCCAAGTCAGATGGCGTTCTTTATGACATTTTAAGATTTCTATTTTAGAAATATGTAATTTTCTTCCATTTTATTTTTTCTATAGCTAATCACATTTCTGTCAATAAGTCTGATGGCATTTCATGTTGCTTGGAGCGCCTTGAACTAGTAGTAACATATACTTTAGCTCTGAAACCATGTTTGAATTCAAGGTTATTGTCTAATGATTACTTATTTTAAGGTACTTAAAAAAACCACCAAAACAAGGCCTGAGGTTACAGTGGCCTGAAGATTGTTTTTATACATACCACAATATAGATGAGGACAACAGTCCGAAATATCAAAATTATTCAGACTTTAAAATGTTCATCTGGAAGTCTTAAACACTGTTTCGTTGTTGAGAGAAATAACTGTCCACAAAACATGTGCGTCCAAAATTTGCAAAGATGAGGAAAAACAATTTGGGAAATCCGTCATTCGGAAAGAAGAGCTAAGAGATAAGGGCCACATGTTTTTTTTTTTTAGATCCCTCATCTAAGTTTAAACATAGAATGATGAAAATAATTTAATGACTTCCAAACAACTTGGTAGATTGATGAAACTTTCTTTTTCTACACATCCAACTTTTCATTGTTGTCAGCATGTTTGATTAACCTTTTGAGCCCAAGTGTACCAATGGTATTTTCATTTTCCAGTTGGTCGGTTGGATTTTATGGCATATCAATCCATTGATGTCAACTCTTGTTGGGTTATTTTATATTGAAGACGTGTTGTTTTATTCATTCTTGATGAATACTCAATTTTTTAAAAACATTTTTTAATACTCATTTTTCTATCCATTTAACACATAGTTGGGACCCTAACAGGTACTACCACTCCAGGTAGACCTGGAAGTAATGGTGATCAAGGGGTACTCCAGAGCCCCAGAATTGGAATTTTACCATCAGATAAAATTTAACGTCATACCCAGGACATTAAGACCCTCAGCCACTGCCTCCTAGCAAATATAAGATAAAAAGGATTGGGGTTTTACCATAAGGGCAATAGGATTGGGGCAATCATATAGGTGCTAGGGCTTGACATGACCACTCATCTAGTCTAAGTAATGGCCAAAGTGGAGTGTTGCATGTCATGGATTACTCAGCCACAAGGGTTTCATCCTTAAGCATCATAGCACCAATTTTTATTGGTGTAGAGACCACCACTTAAACAGCAGAGGGTAAATTTGAGTTCAGAGCTCAGAGGGTCAAGCATGAAAATAATTACAATGAAGTAAAGATTATCATGAACATGATTGATTGATTTTAAGGGTATGTCAACCAGTCTAGGGTCATCTTATGCATAGAGGTTAGGGAATCACATTTGGTGGGATTATCTTCCCTTACTTGCTACAGTTTGCCGTTAGGTGGTGTTGGGACCATAATATTTAAAGACATTGCCACCAAAATCTTTCTCCTGGACTCTCCAGCAGTCAGAATTAGACACATGTCTCCGTCCATTAGGACTAGGGTGAGGGTTTAGCCCCCCCCCCCACAGGCTTATATGTATCTGTACACGGTCCATTTATACCATGTCTTCATTGAGGCTTGGCTCACCAGCTACCTGTATTTTTGCATATAGTACCTGTGCCTTGAATATACTCAATGTTTTCATAAAAGTCATGCATCTGTTTTTTGCGTACTTGAATATGCAAAGCTTTCTTCACAGTAAATGACAACCTTTATTATTCATCATATAACCTCAAACTATCTTTAAGGACTCTTTTCTTTAGGAAATTTATCTATCTTGTTTTGTATTCTTTCTGTTGGACTTTGCTTAGACAATAAAGTCTATTTGTTATAACTCTTTGTCGGAATTTATTCACTGTATATGGTCTGTTTTAGGTTACCCTCTCTTGGATAACCAGATGCATTATAAGGATACATGTGTTAGCTACCAGTTAACATGTCAAATTCTTATATATATTGTATGTTTATATTTACATTTTTTGTGTAGTTTTTTTCTAAGTGATAGGATATCAAATATTCTTATTAAATACAAATAATTTGCACATAGTTGAATGGTTTTAAGTATTCCTATCCAATACTAATAATTATATGGTTTCAAGTAATTATTTTATTAGATAATAGGCATTTATTTGCATAGTTATATGTTTTCAAGTAACTAATAATAATCTTTAGTAAACAATTATAGCTTCAAGTAACTATTCTTAATGCATATATAATTTACAGTTATACAAGGCAGACGGGTCTGGTACCCAGTGGTATTAGGGCCACAACCTGGCCTAAGGGGCTCTGGTGAAAATCCAAAAGGCATCTCCATCAATGCCAGTAATCAACAGCTTTTGGCATACTTGTCACTGCATCTGTGAAAAATTTGCGGCAAACAAGGGCACCTGTTTTCCACTGATCGGGATATGCATGTGGGGTTTGGGGACCGCCCTGTGAATTTCCTATTTCCTTGTTACTCCTTCTAGTTCTGGAGATCTGTTTCTGTTACAGCATTCACTCTGGGTTGGTTGAGCCAGCTCCAATCAACCCAGTGTGAATGCTGTAACAGAAACAGAGATTGCCAGAACTAGAGTCTTGCCATCAGATGCAGTTTAGTGTCATATCCTGAACACCCCTTATGTTGGGGGGGGGGGGAGTTTTACTCTAATGCATGGGATACAGTTAATATATGCTAAGTTCTTGCCAACTTATGATGATCAGAAATCTCATTTTGCCAAATAGGTTCAATGAGGAGGTGTAATGGTTATCATCATAGGAAATGAACACTTCAGAACAGAGTTCAAATCCTGAACTGTGAATTTCACATAGGTTAATACCTTTGGGAAAGGTATGAATACAATTCTTCTTCCAGCTATGAGTAAGTAGTAGGTATGGCAATCAGTCTAAGAGAAGGAAAACTAAATTCAAACCTGTTAAACTGCTAAAAAATTGACCTTGTGTCACATCCTGCTTGTTTGGAGTAGTCTGGGTAAAATACATATAGGTTCATGAGAACCGTGTGACTCCCTGAAATCATGTCAGATAAAAAATGTGAAGCATGAAATAAATTGAATATTGGGGAGATATAGGTTTATCTGCAATTCATAAAAGTAAAAAGTAAGTAAAGTTAGCTGAGTGGCCTATTGTCAGTATCAGACAAAAGGTGATGGAGTCTATCCCCTTTTCAACAGTGCTAGACCAAGGAGATCGTTTTGTTTTTGTTTTTTTGCTGAGGTGGAGCACCACACCTACTGTCAGCACCACACTTTACCATACAGATTACCCAATCTGTGCTACTCATACACTGAGTTGGCTGAAACAGGTATCGAACCTGGAACCTTGCAATTCCTAGGCAGGTGCTCTACCAACTGAGCTAAATCAGTCCAGAATTTTTTTCTTCTAACGATAATTTCTAAAAAATAATAATAAAACAGTTGAGAAGCTCAAATTTCACTGGGTGCCCAATAATTAATGGCCTTGTGCCCCAACTAATCTAGGCTTAGTATATAACTATACAAAATATTGAAATTTGTAACTTAGGCTGAACTGTTCAATAATTTTTGTTTTCTTACACCCAAATTTTTCTGTAAAGATTAGTGGAACCTTGCTTCTCAAACATAATTCATTCCAAAATTATGTTCAAGAACAGATTTATTCAAAAACTGAAATAATATTTCCCATAAGAATTAGTTTAAAGTGGATTTATGAGTCTTTCACCATCAAATGAATGCCTAATTTATTTAAATTTTTTAAAACCAATGTCTACTGGGAATATCATTGTTGCTTTTCTTAGGATCCATGAATAAGGGTTAAAGTAGCTATACTCATTGAAGATCGCAACTGATGCTGCTTGCATAAATTCAACCAGCAATTTGGCTGTCCTCAATTTACCTCGGCAGTCATTCATGCAACTTCTATTTTCATCAGTTAAACTCAGGTGTTCAAAGTCTGAAGATTTCTTCAACAATTGAGGCCTTTTTTATTCAAATTTTTCGTTTGAACTCTAAATTGTTCAACTTCAGATTTGTTCGAGAACAGAGGTTCCACTGTAAAAACTATTCTAGAGAAATTTTAAAGTTACTAATAAAATTATACAGATAATAACTATTTCAGGGTTGAGAGATAAGAATCATATTTAAACTTACTTTAAAGTCTTCGCACTCATGCAACTATAATATTTTTACAGGCATGAAACCAATATTAACCAAAGATGTTTTTTAATGTACGTGAAAGAAACTTTCGTCCATAAAATAAAAAAAAAGCTTACATAGATCATCATAAATAGAGTCTAATATAGAAACAAAGTTGAAATAGCAATGTGTAGTAGTTTGTGGGAAATATGATTTCCAAGAATTGGGTTGTGGTTTTAAACTATTTGGAATTGGTTACCCCCTTTCCAGACAGGGATTTATTTTTTTTTTAAACTTTTAATGAAAAGTTCTTATAATATCAATATGTGACACCATCTCTAAAAAATATCGTCACTCCAAAGTAAATAATATCCATTAGATATTGTCAGTTACTAACAGAGTATGATTATTATACAATAATAAAATATACAATTTTTTCCTACTTGATTTTTTTTACAAGAACTGGAAAGATAATTATTTTTTTCGTCTTTCCCTCCCCACTCTTCAACCTTTCTTTCTATGGGGGTAATTTCCGGCAGCACTGTTTTCTATTTTCTTTTCAAAACAGTAAAAGAAAAAAAAGGGGGGGGGGCATGCATGATTTTCATGCATGTCTCCCCTCCCCCAACACACTCTTTGCCGTAATGATTTTTAATTTTTTTAAAAATCTGGTCATATAATATTAATCTCACTCAATTGTGACTGTGTACAGTGTACACAGTATCCTTATTGTCACTAAGGATACTGTTTTCGTTCACAATTTTCATTATTTCCGCACGCTGAAAAATCTTTTAAAACCATTAAGGGTTTTTTTTGTGTTTTTTTTTTTTTTAGGTAATTATGAACTTTTGTTTAGTAAATTAGGGTGTCCCAGAAAAAAACAGAACTCACAAATTTTGTAATAAAACTTAATTTTAACTAGGGGGGTTTAGGGTTAGGGTTTAGGTTCTGTCAATAAATACTTTTACTATTAAGACGATAAGTACTTTTACTATTAAAATTTCACAGTGAAATTGACTTTAAAATAAAATATGCCAGTTGAATTTGCACCCGTTCAAATTCTAAATCGAAAAAGAAATTAAATGTATGAAAATTTTAATTACTTGTAACATTTACTATTGAACTTTATTATTAAAATTTATTATTAAAATTTCACAGTGAAAGTAACTTTTTGCCAATTATGGGTTTGGGTAAATTATAAAATCGAAAACTAAATGAAAATTTGAATATTTTTTCTAAGAGAAAAACTGATAGAATAATGAAGAGTTAGTTTTATTGTAAAATAGATTGAATTAGTTCATTGAACTAATTCAACCTATTTTACAATAAAACTAACTCTTAAGTTCAAGATGATTTTTTACGCTTGAAAAGAAAAGAAAAGAAAAAAAACAAAACAATATAGTAAACGTGTCTCGTCAGTAGTTCCAAGGTAAAAAAAACAAATGTCAGTTTTGCTCTTCCATATATTCTAAGAATCCCACATTACTATTCAACAATAAAAATTACAATTTTTTTTTAAATATTAAAAAATCCTCTTATCGTAACTTGTTTTTAGCTAAGTTAAATTTCAGTTGATTTAACAGTGCAAGCTGAAAATTTTTTTTTTTTTAAATCATCAGGATTTTGTTTAATTTTTCGTCTTTCGAATGCAAAAAAAAAATTCAAGATAATATTAATTTTTCTGCAAGTTTCATTGTGTTAAATATAGGGGGGGGGGATTGGTGGTACCTAATAATATTATCTCTTGCGCGCTATTCTGCAGGAGTACAATTTATACTAAACAACACTCCAATTACTTGCTTTGCTATATTTAGCCTGGCACAAGGCTACCGTAAATGGGATGCCAGGATCAGATTCATGAGTCGAGCAATGATGACAGCTTAGATAAGTAGGTACCACCAATTTGACCCTGTGCAATTTACCCCCCCTACATTTAACACAATAAAACTTGCAGAAAAATTAATATTTTCTTGAAAAGATTTTTTCCATTCGAAAGAAAAAACATTAAATAAACTCCTGATGATTTTTTAAATTTTTTATCAGCATACGAAAATAATGAAAATTATGATTGAAAAACAATGTTTTCATTTTTGCACTGTTAAATCAACTGAAATTTAACGTAGCTAAAAACAAGTTACGATAAGAGGATTTTTTAAAAATTCTATGAAAAATCAATTAATGGTCCGATTTTCACGAAAATTTCCATAAATGTTTACCATTGGATGTAAATACATCTGAAATAGTTTTTTTCTAAAATAATTAGGGGAAATATTTTTTTACGATGTCTATCACCCCCCTATTTTATTTTATGAGATAAAAAAAAAATGATGTGGAAAAAAAATTTGGTACTTTTTTTCTATAAAGATAAGAGTCTGAATAACTATATCAATGAAATTGTATAACGTACCGAATTATAGTTTTTTTAGGAAAAAATAATGAAATCGAAATAAAAAGTGCTAAAAAATGTCATAATATTAATATTTGAAAACTTTTTTTTTCTTATGTACTTGGTATGTACTATATTCTATTAAATTGTCAAAAAAAAAAAATTTTTTTTAAGAAATTAATTTTTACGAGATTTTCAATCTTTTGTGTGATTAAATATTTTTATTTTCTGCGTGAAATAAATTAAATTTTTTTTTTCCTGTGGAAAAAAATCAAAATTTTCACGGATATTTAAAAACATGAATTTTAGAATTCAGGTGAACTAAAAGTTGGTCCGATCCGTGCTCGATTAATATTTTTAAAAGAATTTATAATTTTTATTGTTGAATAGTAATGTGTGATTCTTAGAATGTACGGAAGAGCAAAACTGACATATGACGAGACGCTTCTCGGTAACTAAAGTTTGTTTTTCTGAGCGTAAAAAAATATTTTATTTAACTTTTACGACCAATTAGAATAAAAATAATATATTGAATGATTGTTTTATCAGTTTTTCTCTTAGAAAAAATATTCAAATTTTCATTTTATTTTCGATTTTAAGAATTAATACTAAATCCGAAGACATTTTTTAACGTCAATTTCACTGCGAAATTTTAAGATTAAAGTTTTTCAAGTTTTTATTCATAGTAAATTGTAATATTAAAGTTTTTAAAGATTTTATTCATTTTAAATTGTAATATTAAAGTTTTTAAAGATTTTATTCATTTTAATAGAAAAAATTTGGCTAAAAAAGTTTGTCCGTTACACCCATCCGTACTTAGATGCATAACTGTAAGAGGGTAATAATATGTATTTCTTTCTCTCTAAATCGCGGTCTGAAAATTACCCTTTCGCACGTAATATGGATAGGTTTGTTTATTTTTTAAGATAACGATGTAATTTTTCCCAATCGGATAATTTGATCTTTGAATTAACTATTTTTCTTTGTAACAACCCTGTACGATCTTTTTTTAACGAGATTTTTGATAAACAAAGTTCGGAAATATCTATTTCCGTTTTATTCAAGATGACCTAAACGGTCTGGTGGTACCTATAGATAAGCATTGTCTTTTTTATTTATATTGTAATTAGTTTCCAAAGTATATAATCTCCACCGATATTTTGTGCCCCAAAAATAAGTGATCTGGAAAAAAATCAGAAAGTTTTGAAATAAAATAACTGATGCTTTATAAAATGCATTCATTGATAAATCAACACTGAAAATTTCATTAAAATCAGATAATTCCCTGATTTTTGGGAATTTATTTTTCAATCGGTGGTGGCGGCGGGGGGGGAGGATTTTGTAAAATACGGCTGTGACGTCATGTTTGACAATTCTTAGTAAAGAGTTAAACACTGCAAATTGGTTTTGTGTAAAAAGAACAAAGTGAACATTTAGGCTAAAAATAACAAACATTAGAAAATAATGAAAATAACTTTGGAGGTGCCTACTGTGGTTAATAGCAATTATTTACTTAATTGAATAAAATTTTCTCATGGGCGCTCAATATTCGTGGCCATGTGCCAGACTAAATTAAGTTGAATATCTAAGTTATTCAGCTTAATTTACTTCGTCAAAAAAAGTTATTTTCTTTAGTTACTGATTTTTTTTTTTTTTTGGGGGGGGGGTCTGCGTGGTGTAATGATTAGCTAGCTAGGTTAGCAGAGCATTGTTAGTGAGTTCGATTCTCACTGGGTGCCATACTTCTGACCTAGTGCCAAAATAAGCTACGCTTAGTAAAAGACTTTTCTTTTATTCGTGTTCAGTACATTTTTCAATGTGTTGTTGTTAGGAGAGAGAGAGAGAGAGAGAGAGAAAGAGAGAGAGAGAAGAGAGAGAGAGAGAGAGAGAAGAGAGAGAGAGAGAGAGAGAGAAAGAAAGAGAAAGAGAGAGAGAGAAGCAGATTTCTTTTAAATATTTTTTTAATGTAAGGATATCATTATTTAGTAAATAATATTTACAAATTCTTTAATAAATGTACTAAAAAAAAAAATCAACTTATTCGGTTTTTGGGTGTTTTAGGCAGAGACAGGGACGAGAGAGACAGAGACAGAAAGCGAAGTAGATACTTTTTTATTTTTATTTTTAATGTCAGAATACTATTATTATTTACAAATTAAACGAATTCTTTAAATCATTCAAAATATAAGTAATTATCAAATGTAAAAAAATAAAATAAATAATCAACTCATTCCGGTTTGTGAGTGCATTTTTAGGGGGGGGGTAGCAGATCATTGTAAGGGAGTTCGATTCTCACTGGGTGACCCATAAGCTACGCTTAGTTAGTAAATTACTTTTTTTATTCTTTTCGTGTTCAGTACATTTTTCAAAGTTAAAAAAAAAGGGTTTTAAATTAAAACCTAATAAAAACTTTTAATCCAGCCAAAGACGAGAGAGACAGAGAGCGAAATAGATTTTTTTTTCCTATATTTTTCTAATATCAGAATATTATTAACAAATTACACGAATTCTTTAAATAATCCAAAATAAGTATTTATCAAATGTAAAAAAATAAAAAATAATCAACTTATTCGGTTTTTGTGTGTTGAGTGCGAGGAGGTCGAAATTAGAAAATATTTATAACCGTAAAAGCGCCAAAGAAGAATTCTTACGGCCGTTAGAAATATTATATAAAAAAAAGTTAAAAAATAAAAGGTCAAAGGTCAAATATGACCAAAATAAATAAATTCTATGCTGATAGCATTTAATGTCAAATCAATTATTAGAAGAAAAAAGAGCAAATTATTTTCTGTTTTCTTCTCTAAATCGTCATGTTGCCGCATGACCGTGTGGACGAGTTTCAAATATTTTAGATGTTTGGGGGGGGGGAGAGGGTAACAGCCGTCGATATTTAGTTTGGGTTACGATTATTTTTTGAAGACATAAAAAGATGAATTAGTTTATATATCGGACAGTAGACTGAATTCAGTAGTGTCTACCGGACAGGCATTAGTAGAATATAAAATGAAGTCCAATGTATATATTTTTAATTTCTCAACTGGGATTAATACTTTTAATAGAAATCAAACTCAAAGGAAAACATAACTTTAATTCATTTAGAAGTTTGTAAAAAATTAAAGGACAACTTTAATTGATGTTGTATATATTTAAAGTTCTTGCGTAGTTATTCAGTTATACACTTTGTTCACCCCAGAACTGCAAAAGTGGACCGTTTAGAGTTTGTTTGTTTTTTTTTTTTGTTACTCTGAAATAGAAATATCGTTAAATACTCGAAAAGATTACCAGCAAATAGTAATTTTCAGTTTATTTCAGTATAGGAATTGATAAGTTTATAATCTCAATTCTCTTAAAATACAACGCTGAGATGAAAAAAGTGTATAACTGAATCAGTACGCAACAACTTTAAATCTATACAACATCAATTAATGCTGTCTTAACTTTTTTTTTAAACTTATAAATGAATTAATGTATTAAGTTATGTTTTCCTTAGAGTTTGATTTTTATTAAAACTATTAATCCCAGTTGAGAAATCAAAAATATATACTTTGGACTTCATTTCATATTCCACTAACATCTGTCCAGTAGACTATGGTAAAAATGTACGCCCCTCAATTCACAGTTTACCCATTAAAAGATGAATTAGTTTTAAAATCGGAGGAGGAAAAACTGTCTGGAATAATTTAGTTTATGTTCCATTGTCTGAGTAAATTTAGGATTTGTAACCGAGAAGAAAGAGAAAAAAAAAAAAGAAAAAAAATGTTTAGGAACTATTTTTGGCAATCAAAGAAAAGAGACTATCGATCGATTTTTGGAAATATCAATAATGAATCAATCGAATACAACACAAAAGTATAAAATGAAAATTATAGAAATTATCACAAAATAAAGTGAACAAAATACAAAAGAAAAATGAAGAGAAAGACATTTTCGGGGATGACAAAGTAGTTACGGATACACAAAAGTGACAAAATACACTCGTTTTAATATTTTGTTTGCGTTATTTTTTCAAAACTAGATTTTTCCCCTATTTATTTTTTTTTTTTTTCATGATTAGAAATTATTTAAAAGATTTAAAACGGTCAATACAAACAATATTTCCAAACGACAAACGAGTTAAACTTTTGAGGATGAAAAAGAATTAATCTTACACGAGGGAACATTAGTTGTTTTGTTGTTTTTTTTAAACACGTGAAGCAATTTTTAAATTCTACAAAAAGTAATTCAGCAGACAAAGAAAAAATAAATGATAGAATGAGTGAACTAATATATATATATATATATATATATATATATATATATATATAGAACTGCTCTACAAACATACTGAGCACTCATAGTCTTCATAACCCCGACTTATTCGGTTAATTATTTTATCGACGGTCTAAGTTGCGACTAACTCGATATTTTATCTTCCCCGTTAAGTCACCCCCTCTTCATAAACACACACACTATATATATATAAATAGTTTAATCCCGCCTAATTAATTATTAATGAATTAAATTTCAAAAAATAGGTTCGACTTCATTTAAGCACATATTCTCCCAAATATATATATATATATATATATATATATATATATATAAGTTCAAGAAGTTAGATTATGTTTCGACTGAGCTTCCGTACAAACAACACAATAACATACCCCTTTTTCCCTTCCAAGTTTGAATTAAGTTGAATGGAATAAAAAGGAAAAAAAGACAATTCGTAATAACAATGGAGAAAGAAAAACAGTAATAAAAGTTTGTTTCATTAAAGAAATATTTTCTGCTAAAAAAGAAAGAAAAAAAAAACTTTGATATTTTATAAACACGATAAATAAAGTAAATGTAAGTTAAATAATGAAATAAAACTAACCTTTATTCTGCTGAAAGAAGAAGATGATTTACGATATGTTGGTTCCGACATATTTTAAGGATCCACAAGGAATGGAAGTTGGGTTTGATTTTGTTTTGTTTGTTTTTAGGAAATAAAATGAGCCCAAAAAGTTTATAAATCCAGTGTTTAAAAAAAAGAAAAAAAGACCGGGTCAACAAAGATAAAGTTTGATTTTTTTTTTAAACAAACAAGTAATAAAAATATCCAGTTTCAAAAAAATAAACGTTCAGGGCCAAATAAAGGTTTTTCTCTCTCTCTTTCCTCGTCTATGAAGTCGGGGGGACCAAAAATTATTTATTTATTTATTTGACAATATTTTTTTTTTCTTTTCTATCCTTGTCCGATTTTTCTTAGAAATTTTGTTTACATCCCAGGAAGACGTGAATTTCCACAAATTCTTTAAAGTTTTTTGAAAATGATGATGATGGAGTAGGAGGACATTTTGCAATGTGATTGTTTCTTTGAGTTTTGAAAAAAGAAAATTCTTTCTTACAATTTTGGTACCGATAATTTAGGATGACTATAAAATAAATTAATCCTTTTTTATCCTACAATAGACACTAGTTTTGGGGGTTTTTTTACTAATAAAACAAAGAAATTTCACTTATATCTTTTAAAGTTTTCGTTAGTACATTAGCCCAAAATTCGCATATCATTCATTCATTAAAATTATTAATTAATGATAGTAATTCTCCAATAAATAAAAATTATCAAAAATTCAAATTTAATTTTTTTTGTTGCCTTGATTAAAAGTAAACAGTAACTATTTGTGACATTTAACGACTTTAAAATGTTGACAAAGAAAGTTAATAAAAATTAAAAACAAATTAAGTTCCTAAAATTAAATCTCAAAGAATTAAGTGTAGATTATAAAAGAATCGTAAGGAATTTTGAATTCTTTTTCTTTTCTTAAGATTTAAAAACCAAAGACCAACACGAAAAATTAAGATATGTTTAAAAAGTTAAGATTTTGTAAAGTTAAATAGTTTTACAGTTTCAGTTTCTAGGAAGAAAAAAAACAAAAAAAAACAAACAAAAAACAAAATTGTAACTAAAATTGATACAAAAGAAAAAAAATTAAATATTTTAAAAAATCTTTTAAATATCTAAAACAAAAATCTAAGCTAAAGTCTTTAAATATTTAAGTTGGCTAAATTAAAAAAGATTGCTTTTTTTTCTTAAAAAATCTAAAATTCAATGGCATTTTTGGTTCTTGTCCAAAATTAATCTTTAATTTACATAACTTAATTTTTCGAAAATTAAATAAAACTTTTAAAAGTACCAAAGTTTTTAAATGAAAGTTTAAATGTTTTTTTTAAATATTGAGATTTGTTTTTGTTTTAAGAAAATGCTACGAACCATTTTGCATCTTCCCCAAAAGAATCAGAAAGAGAGAGAGAGAAAAATACGTGGTCGTCCTTCTTGTTGGGGTGGGGACATTACAACTGGCCCGGGTTTGCTCTAATTTTAGGATTATTCGGCCTCGTTTTTTTTCTTTTCTTTTCTTTTAGTGATTTATTTTCTTTTTCGAAAATTAGATTTTGAGAAAGAGAAAGAAAGAAAAAGCAAAAGACATTAAAAAAAAAAGAGAAGTTAAAGTTGAGAGTCAAACATGCCTCTCACTTTTCCCCCCTTCTTGACATTATGACTTTCTTTCTCACTAGAAAAAAAAAAGAAAGAAAAGTCAAGACCTCCACCGCCGCCTTCACCAGGCTGCTGCTGCTGCTATTGCGTGTGTGTGTGTGTGTGTGTGTTTGCGCGCGTACGAGTGTGTTTGCGTGTAAAGTGATTTTTTTTTTTTTGTTTGTTTGTTTCGAAAATTGGATTTGGAAATAGAGAAAGAGGAGAAAAGAAAGAAAATGCTAGAGTCATTATAAAAATTTAAAAAAAGAGAGAGAGGGAGAGAGAGAGAGAGAGAGAGAGAGAGAGAGAAGAAACAAAGTTGAGAGTCAAACTTGCCCCCTCTTTCTCCCTCCCCTTAATAATATTATGACTTCTTTCTCTCTTCTTGGCATTATGACTCACTCCCTCTTTTATTACGACTTTCTTTCTCACTATAAAAAAAAAGGAGAAAAAGTCAAGACCTCATCCTCCACCACCATATCGTGTGTGTGTGTTTGTAAAGTGATTTATCATGAAATGCATGCGTGTGTATAGTTCGGTTGAACGTGTGATTGGTATTACGCGTGTGTATGTTATTTCTGTAGATATAATTCGTAGTTTAGTTAATTAGTCATTAAATTTGGTTAATGATTATCAAAGTCAACAAATAAATAGACGCGTGCATGACAATAATGACATACAATTCTTGCCTTGTCGGTTTTTTTCAGTTTTTTTTTTTTACCTGTTAGTAACATTTGCTGGTTAATTATTGTCAAATTTAGTGAAATTAAGATTTTTTTTGTTATTTTTTCTTTATTTCTATCATTCATATAAATTTACACCCGAATGGTAACTGGTGGCATTATCTATACGATATATAAATAATGCAAATTATATATTAATTCCTTAATTGTACGACCGTTATCATCTTGCAACAAGCTTCGCTTAAAAATGAAATCGTCCAAGATTAAATGCAAAAATGTTAATCTTGATTATCTGGTGTTGCTTATCCGTCGAATTCTTATTTCTTATGGATGTCATCACCTCAGCTAAATGGCTCATTACGTAATGGTCCATTATTAATAGACTATTGAATAGTTATTATAAAGACAGAAAGGGAAGAAAAAGAACATGCTACACAGAAAAATATGAGAGAGAGAGATGGGCGCACGGAAGCGATAACGCTAATCTGTTTCAATTGAACATAATGAAAGTTGAAAAGAAAGAAAGAAAAAAAGGAGTGAGGGAGAGTTAAATCAAGATTTTTATACTTTTTACACACTGAACTATTTAGCAATAGCTCTTAAATAAACATATCAAACATTGTAATAATCACCTGCTAGTTATCATTTCATAGAAAATTCATGGCGAAAGCACACGCAAAATTTACACAAAACTCATGTGAGCAAAGAACATTAACATGAATGTAAAAACATTAGGTAGATGAGTCCCCACACCCAGCCCCAATTAAAAAAAAATGAATGAACAGAAAAGTTCCACGCACCTTGTTACACTTATGTAAAAAAAAATAAAAATAAAATAAAAATATGCGTTTATGAATCCACTAATATGATTCCTTAATTTTGCGTTAGATAATAATATTAATGATAATGGTAATCATAATAATAATCCCAAAAGAGGCTCGATGAACTGGAGATTAGTGGAAGAATTGAAACCGTTCAGACCCCAGCACTACTAAAATCGGCTTAGAAACATCCTCAAGAAGATACTTGCTGTCACTCAGCCTCCAGTGAAAAATTCACAAGAATAAAAAATAAAAATTTTAATAATAATAATGTGGAATAAGAGGGTGAAAGTGATATAAATTGTAGTTAGTGCAATTGGAACGGTCCCCAAAAGCTTAGAAAAGAGACTAGAAGAACTGGAAATCAGAGGAAGAATTGAGACCATCCAGACAACAGCATTGTTGAAATCGGCTAGAATACTCGGTAGAGTCCTGGAGATTTGTCATTCAGACTCCAGTTAAAGACCATTAACTAACGCTGATGTGAAAAAAATTCACATGAGTGAAATAATTATAATGATGGTAATAAATATATTTATTGAAATATTTTTTATTGAAACTTAAATTTGGTAGTGAAAAAAAGTCACTTGAAAAAAAAAATAATTAAAACCCATTACAACCGGGACGAGTAAAATCCTTTATACTATTCACACACTATGTTTTATTAATCTATTCATTTTTAACCTTTGAGCGATTAACTAAAAATAAATAGATAAATAAATAAAATATCTTGGTAGTAAACTTCACTGTCATAGTATTTTTTGTTGTTTCATCAACAATTTAATTGTGTTGATAAAACAAAAACAAAAAAGCTAAAATTTCTTTAAAGAGAAAGAAAAAAATCTTTTCTCAGCCTACTTTAAAAATGCTTGCTTGCGATTTCAATTTGTTTTAAAAGACAGTTTTTAACGTTTGATTGTAGATTGTTTTTAACAAGGGTGACACACACACACTTTTTTTTTTTTTTTTTTTGGTGCCTGCCTATCGGTCTGGCATTGGTAGATATTAGTCAGTGGAAAGACCGTTAGGTACTAATGTCTGTAATAAAAAGAGAGGGAGGAGCATCCAACAGAGTCGAGGGGAGGGGTTGAGAGTGCGTGAGGGTAGTAAAGTTCATGGATAATTCCCTGGCTGTGTTCTTTCAAATAAGGAAAGAGAGAGAGAGAGAATAAGTAATAAACCGGGGGGGACTAGAGGTGCAAATAAAGATGGTAAGGGAGAGGGAGAGCAGAAAAAGCGTGTGCGAGAGGACAGGAAAGGCGTGAGAGAGGGAGCAAAGGTGTGAGAGAGAGAGGAAATGGGGCAAAAATGGCGTGTGTGGGAGGGGAAGGAGAGTAAAAAAGGGCATGCGCGAGAGGGGCAAATAGAAATGGACGGGAAAGGAAGAGAGAGAGAGAGAGAGAGAGAGAGAGAGAGAGAGAGAGAGAGAGAAAAGCAAATAGACTGGTTGGAAGGGGGGCAAATTGAGGGAAGAGGGAAGAAGTTATAGTAAAAGGCATATAGAGATAGGTGGGAAAAGTATTAATTTGCCGAAAAAAATCTAGGGGTGGGGTATTAAATATCTACATAAATTTGCTGTTAAAAAGTGACAAAAACACGACTCTGAAAATATTTAAGTTGGGCCGGAAATTAGGCTGACGCCGGCATGATAAAACATAGCGTAAATTAGGGCAGGAGGCAGGGACGACAAAAGATCAAAATTACGTTTTTTTTTGTTTTGTTTTTTATTTTATTTATTTATTTTTAATAGAAGTGTTTTATTCTTCTTTCTTTCTTAAACAAGAGACAAAAAAAAAAGGGTGGAGCTGTTTTAAGGAGAATTGGCAAGTATT
Organism: Doryteuthis pealeii; assembly: GCA_023376005.1. Taxonomy (NCBI): domain Eukaryota; kingdom Metazoa; phylum Mollusca; class Cephalopoda; order Myopsida; family Loliginidae; genus Doryteuthis; species Doryteuthis pealeii. The sequence goes on along the minus strand of CM042151.1, from coordinate 72,452,161 downwards.
GAAAATGAAATTCAAAAGAAATTGAAATGAATATTTGAAGAACGTAGAGAAAGGAATTTCCAAACCTTTTTAAAACTCTTTAATTCCCATCTTTATCATTACCATTGATTTTCTTCCGTACCAAAAATTGCAGATTTCACCCCCCCCCCTTCTCGTTTCTTCCATCCCTCGGAATATTATCCGACAACAAGGGGGAAAAGAATGAAATCAAACCCTTAAGACAGACAGAAATATTTTTGTTACCCAACTCCAGCACCCACTTCAACCACCTTTTAATCAATTTTTTTTTTTAAAGTTATTTTTAGTTTGTTTTTCTTTAGTTTCAACTTTTTTTTTTTTTAATTTTTTCAAGAGCGTTGTTTTTTTGTTTTGTTTTTTTAAGAGAAGAATGGAATAGGAGTGTTAAAGCTCATGAAATATAAAAATTATGTATGTCTGTAAACGAAATTGTCACCACCAACGTCACAATTCCCTTAGTTATTTACGTCATATTCACAATTGTTATTAAATGATCATTATCTAATCTTAATTAGCATCTTATTTATCAACAATGTCTATTAAAGTCTAGCAGAGTTAGATTTGCCGCAAAACTGCCCATGTTATTAATGCATTTAAAATCCTGAAATATGTGTTATATATCTGTAAGAAATAAAGATTATATAATATATGGTGGAAATAATTTGCATAATGATTTTAATAAAACTGGGTTTAATAAATATTTCCTGTTACTGATTTCTAATACTATCATGTTATTCTCAAATGTATTAAAACCAATTCTATATATAATTTTATAAAGAAATCAATTGAAATAAGTGCAATATTTTTACATTCGTTCTTATTTAGTTTCGTTAGTCTTTCTAATTTAATAAAATAAATATTTCATTATATCAAAACTTAAACGAATACCCTCAATCAGGCATCTGCCATATTCTGAACATCTTGCTGCCTTGGGAATTGATTCGTTGAAACTCCAGCATCTGGCAACTGACTTGGTAAATGCTCATAAGGTCATTAATCATCTTAACAACAGCAACCTTGAGCACCTTCTTGATCTCCATGTTTCTAACACACGTGGGCATGCCTACAAAGTCAGAAAACAGCATAGCTCACATGACTTTTGGAAACATTTTTTCATGCTCAGACTTGCCAAGGCATGGAATAAGCTGCCCGCGTCTGTTGTAGGCTGCCAAAACATTGCATCTTTCAAAGCCTCCATGCTTCCTGTAATTTGCCAACACTATACCTGATACGCATGTGCACACATACATGTATATTGTTACTGTATGCTGTTCATGTTCCTGACACTAATACATTATTCTATGTACTAGACATGAGACTTTGATGAGTTGTGGTGCACCTGAGCACTGTACACAATAAATTTCATTATTATTAAAAATACTTGCGCCCAGTGAAGGGCGCATATTTTTGCTAGTTTACACAAAAAATAAAAATGTACATGTTTTTCTACCTAAAAAGACAAAGCAACTAGAATTATTAGTGGTAGTTTAAAACAAACATTGTATAGCGTAGGTTTTACAATGAATTTCAATCCACCATAAAACCTATTCATTAACAGAAGAAAAAAGTGGCCATTTGTACAATTTTTTGTATGTATATAAATAACACAATCTAAACTTCTGAAATTCCATTCTTTGTTTTTTATTAAAACAAAAAAAAATATTTTAATCACAAAGATACATGATTATAACAAACTGGGGTACCATTATAGTATGTGGCCTACCATATAAAGCATATTATAAGGTTATAATAATAACTGCTAACCCTATTTAAGAATTTTAGAATATTTTAGAATTGAATAGATCTCAGATTCATGTAAATTACGGATAAATTCTTTTAATTATTCTTAATTACGATATACAGCTTATGACTGAATTGGATTTCATGAAATTGAATATATGTGAAAAATAATTAGTTTCAATAAATTGCCAACTACTTATATCTATAAATATACTCTTACTGAGGTAGAACACATTCAAACCAGGTAGGCCACATACGATAACAGAACCAAACCAGGTAGGCCAATACGATAACAGAACCAAACCAGGTAGGCCACATACGATAACAGAACCAAACCAGGTAGGCCACATACGATAACAGAACCAAACCAGGTAGGCCACATACGATAACAGAACCAAACCAGGTAGGCCACATACGATAACGGCACCCAAATTGGTAACAATATTTTACAAGACAATGCACTCAAAATTCTACGTTTTATGTTTTTCATTTTTTTTTTTCTTCTTTTCAGATAAAGAAAAACCATTCATTGGAGAAAGAAAAACCATTCACAGGAGAAAGAAAAGCGTTTAATACATTAACATAAAAATAGAATTTTGAGTTCCTATTTACCTGACCTCCCACCAGATTCGTTGATTGGCTTTTATGGCAGGGATTATTTTATGCTAAAAATGTTTTGGTTTATTCATTCTTCATGGGTACACAATTTTTTTTTTAAACAATTTTTTAAAACCCATTTTGTTCTATTTAACCCATAGATGACCCTAACAACTACTACCACTCCGGGTCAGAGTGGACCTGAGAGTAATGGTGATGAAGGGGTACTCCACATTCCCCAGAGCTCCGGGACTGGAACTTCACCATCAAACAGAGTTTAATGTCATATCCAGGATATTAAGACCCTCAGCCATTGTCTTTTAGTACTTAGACATTAAAAGGGGTTGAGGCTTGCCATGAGGGCAATAGGGTTGGGAAAATCATATGGGTGCTAGGGCTTGACTTGACCAGCTGACTCATTGGAAGGGACCTCTCCAACAATCTGTCTAGCCTAAGTAAGAACCAAAGTGGAGTGTTGCATGTCATGGACCACTCAGCCACCAGGCTTCCATCGTTAAACATCACAGGTTGCAAACCCATGGCCAACAGGTGGCCCCACTGTGAGGGAGGGGTCTTATCCCTCTGCAGAGGTGCAGTCGGTGTATTCTAAAGCCCTGGCCTTACAGGGCTGTTTGAATTGTTTCTACACATGCTGTTAAAATCTGGGATTATTTGAACGAGAATCGGTCAAGTTATCACGTTAAGATATATCAATTTTTTCTGAAACACACTTTTACCTCTGAAATGATTTTTTTTAATGTATTTTTTTTTTTTTTTTTTTTTTTTTTTTTTTTTTTTAAAACGCACCGTATATCCAAAATGTCCATTGTGTCGGTATTATGAAGAGGAGGCAGACCACCAAAAGGTCAATCAGTATAATTAGTAGATGACAATTAGTCATTGGATTGAATAATAAAAAAATTTTAAATAGTGGAAAATATGCGTCATAATAAGCCAACAAACTGAGATTTTAAAACTGTTTTGAGAGAAAAGGAGAGATTGAGTGTAGCTGAGTCTGGCACAAGGCAACTAAAGTGCGGGTTCCCATAAAAATAAAACCTGCAAGACTAGCTTGTAAAGCATCACTGTTATGTCAAGGACCCTAAGATATTTACACTTCCAGCACAATTCGATAAGTGGGGGGTCGTGTGTGTGAGGGGTCCATGATAAACTTATTCATGGGTCAATGGTGACAAAAGGCAATTGAATGGCAGTTACTCTAATGGTGGACGATTGTCGTATATGTAGTCTGTTGCCAATTAACTTTCTTCCTCTTTTGCCAAAGAGTTCCTTCTACCAAAATAGTCCTAGGCAGATAACTCATAATCTACAAATGGCTTACCAGTAAGTCTCACACATTCAAAGTTGTAGTGAGTTTGATTGCCACTGGGTGACTTATGTTTGTCACCAATTTTCAGCGTCCTAGACGATCCCTACAATATCACTCTCATGATGGACGCGCATGGTGTAATGGTTAGAGTGGTAGGAAATGGTCTCGTCAACCAGAGTTCACATCCTGGATGAAGCTGTTTGTATTTCACATAGCGCTAATACCCTTGGGAAAGCTATGCACCCAACTACTCTCCCTCCAGCTATGGGTAAATAGTAGGGCAGACTGGGCTCTTTAACCATGACAAGGTAACCAGTCTAAGAGAAGGAAAACTATAAATTTAAAACCCGTTATTAAATCGTGCTTAAGAAATTGACCTTGTGTTGCATCCTGCTCATGCAGAGAAGTTGGTGTGCATGAATGTATGTATATATGTCATATTTGCATCAAACTTTGTGGATCTGCAGTGGGTTTGAGGAGTCATTTGAGGGCTCATGAGAGGAAAGGTTCTAGTGGTGGGGTTATAGGATTGTGAGGGATGGCAGTGATCTGTAAAGATTATGCTATATATATATATATATATATATATATATATATATATATACCTTCATGTTGTACCAAGAGGCGAAGTGAATTACCTCACGAGGCTATAAAAATTCAACTTGCACCATGCAGATTGTCACCTCCTGTCACCACTGTTGGTTGGAATGGTTTAGCTAGTGAGGAGGCACAATAGCCAAGGTAGTCTGTGTGTGTGTGTGTGTGTGTGTGTGCTACTGTTTTCAGCATGGAGAACCAGTTGTCTGTGTCAGTCTGAACGACAATGCTTGCGACAAGTGAAGACGAGGGTCGACTTGAAGACCCAGAGGATTTTTTTTCAATCCCGCTTTAGGTGTAATGGTTAGTAAGCTATTCTCACAAATCCATTACTACTGAATAGCAAGTTCGATCCTCACTGGATGTACCATACTTGCAACCTGATGTCACATCCTACCTGTGGCAAACAGGTTGGGTAAATAACCACCCTCATACCTCGGAGAAGAGGGTAGAGTACAAGGTGGGATAGAGTAGTGTTGATTGGTTGGTTGGATTTTACGGCATGTCAACCTAGTTGGGTTATTTTATGCCAAAGATGTTTTATTTTATTCATTCTTGATGGGTACTCTATTTTTTTAAAAACTTTCTTCTATTTATGGAACCCTAACAGGTACTAGCACTCCGAGGCAGAGTGGACCTGGGAGTAATGGTGATGAAGAGATACTCCACATTCCCCAGAGCTCCAGAATTGGAACTTCACCATCAGATAAAGTTTAAGGGCATGCCCAAGACATTAAGATCTTCAGCCACTGCCTTCAATCACATATGATAAAAAGGGTCGGGGCTTGGGATGGGACAATCATATAAGTGCTAGGGTTTGATATGACAAGCCAACTGAATGGAGTGGGCCTCTCTGACCGTCCGTCTAGCCTTATAGTAGTGTGAGGGAGCACATGTTTTACCTCATCCCAAAAAGTTGATTCTTGTGAGAACAAAATTTCTACATTTTTTACATTTTTTTTAATGAAACCTGGTTTGATAGGTAAACGTTTTCCCAGATTTTTTAGCGATTGATTTCTGAAGCAAGCAGTCTCACGACATCTTAAAGAATCGTTAGTCTTGGTTTGGTTAGTTGGCATGTGAACCCTCAATAGGTAGAGTACCTGCCTAGGAATCACAACGTTTATTGTTCAATACTATCCCAGCTCACTCCGTATGTGAGTAGCATCGATTGGGTAAATCTGATCTGTGCGGTTAAGTGGCAAGCTGATGGTAGATGTGGCGCTCCACCTCAGACGCAAAAATAATCGCCATGGTCTAACACTAGTGAAAATGGGATAGACTCCCTGACTGATACTGACAATAAGCCACTCCAACAAACTTTTTTTTATTTTACTAACTGCAGGTTTGAATTCGGATTCTTCCTTCTCCAAGACTGGGTACCCAATTATTTACCTATAGCTCATGGGAGAAAAGATGGATTCATACCTTTCCCAAGAGCATCAGCATGAAGTGAAATGCAAACAGCTTTGTCCAGAATTTGAACTCATCAAATCATCCAAGATGAAATGCAAAAATGTAAATCCTGATTATCTGGTGTTGCTTATCAGCCGAATTCTTATTTCTTATGGGTGTCATCACCTCAGCTAAATAATAAACCATTTCGTTTTTATTATAAAGAAAGAAAGGGAAGCAAAAGAACATGCTACACAAAGAAAAAAAGAAAGAGGGTGTGGTAAAATAGAGAAAGGTGGTGAGCGTGTGGAAGTGATAACGCTAATCTGTTTCAATCGACAGATGAAAAGAAGGAAAAAGGAATGAGAAAAAGAGTTAAATCAATATTACTATACTTTTTACACACTGAACTATTTCGCAATAGCTCTTAAGTAAACATATCAAACATTGTAATAATTAAATAATCATACTGTGGTATATCCACAGGTCCTGCTAGTACTAACAATTTATGAAAAAAATTATTCAACCCATTTGATACTCTAACACTAACAGGTACTACTACTTCGGGTCAGAGTGGACCTGGGAGTAATGGCAATTAAGAGGTACTCAACACACACACATCTAACTGAATGACTACGAAACAAAAACTTCTAAATGAATTAACGTATTAAGTTATGTTTTCCTTAGAGTTTGATTTTTATTAAAAGTATTAATCCCAGTTGAAAAATTCAAAATATATACATAGGATTTCATTTCATATTCCACTAACATCTGTCCGGTAGACGAAGGGAAAATTACGCTACTGAATTCACAGTCTACCTTAAAGTCATAACCCGAACCTAAGTGTTGTGATAGGCAATGAGTTGAATCAAATCAATAAAACCACAAAAATATCACAAATTGTATTTACAAATTGCACACAACTATCTTACACACTTTACACAGAAAACAAACTCGATTGGCTGGGGACAACCCATTCATGATATTGCAAATAGATTTTTGGAATTTTTGCAGAAAGGAAAATTGTAAATAAAACCAGATAATAGTTTTAATTCATTGTCGTTCACAATGTTTTTATTATAAACTTTTTGCCGGTGATTTTTTATCGGAATATTTTACTACGACAGGTAGTCGTTGGGGGTGAAGATAAAACAAGGAAGAGATATACAATGAAAAAAATCGAATGTAAAAATAAACAAATGACTTATTTCGGGTTAAGTTTTAAAATAAAACTAAAAAAAAAACTTGTGTTGTTTACGCAAATATCACAATTATAGTTACATATAAATACACACACACACACACACACACACACACTATATAAATACACACTCATACACACTATATAAATATACACTCATACACACTATATAAATATACACTCATACACACTATATAAATATACACTCATACACTATATGAATACACTCTCATACATTAAATACACACACAATCAAAAACATGATGGTAATCAATTTTTTAAACACTTTTTTTTTAAAGTGATGTTTGATTTATTTCGGGTTAAGTTTTGAAATTTTTAAAAAAGAAATAAAAATTTGGAAAAACAAACTTTTGTTGTTTACGCAATTATTAATCCGAATAATAAACAAGATGAACTGAACAAAAAAAAAAAAAGATCGGCCAGTTGTTAAGAGACAAAGACACAAAGAAAAACACACACAACAAAAAAAAAGTACACAAATCACCCACACATAAATAAATTTAATAATTTCAATCTAAATTTAAAAATAAAAAAAAGATTTACTTACGAATATTGTAATAAAAAATCCATATTCAATGTCATCATTCAAAAAAAAAAATAAGGAATAAGACGAAATAGTTGAATGAATAATACTCAAGGGGGTTAAAATCTAAGTTTTTTATGTTCCTTCTTCACTCGTCAGCATCCCTTGTGTTATGGGGAGTGAGAGAGATAGGGGGAGAAAAGGAGGAACAACAACAGCAGCCGTACCCCCCAGGGTCATTTCCTCTAGAGCCCCCAATATTTCTTCTTTTTTTTTAAGCTTATATTTTTGTTAATGAATGAGAGAACGACCGATTGGTGATGATGCAGCCAAGAGAGAGAGAGAGAGAGAGAAAGAAAGTGTGTGTGTGCCGATGAAGGGAAAGAGGAGAGGCAGAGTATTATCTGGAGGGGGAGACAGGGGGTTAGCTATATTTTTCATGTCATGCAAATCACACGGAAAGAGAGAGAGAGAGGGAGAGAGAAGAGAGGAGAGGCAAAGAAAGAAAATGGGGAGGGGGAGTATTTCTTTGTTTATTTCATGCAAATCACACTTGTGTGTGTTGTTTGTGTGCGTACCTCAATTCTTCGTTTTCTGTCTTCTCTCTACGTACAGGGTTAAAACCTGGTCTGCAATATTTACCCTTCCCTTCGATCTCTCTCATATACCTATTTATTCCCCCTCTCTATCATTATATATATATATATATATATATATATATACACACACACACACACACACCGAATATATATATCCACTCCTGTTTCTCCAGTATATACATCTATTTCCCTCCTCTCTCCCCAGTATACTTTCCTCTTTCCCCACCCCCATATCTTTGATCTTTCTCTTAAATCTCAGATCTCTTCCCTTCCTCCTGTTTTCTTTCTTCTTTTTCTATTCTACCCCCCCCCCTCTGATTATATTGATATTCATTTCCTATTTCCTCTTATTTCACCCCCACCTCACTTCCTCCTTTATACCCACCCTTCCTTCATCTTTATACTTTCCTTAACCCCACCCCCACCCTCTATTCCCATTTTTACCTCGATGCACCCTAAACGTTACTCAACAATCATCTCTTTCAGAATCGGGTACCTCTTTCTTTTCACCCCCTCTCTCTCTCAAAATGTTTCTATCACTTTCCATCTCAAATGATTTTCAATTTGATTTTTTAAAGCAGTTTTTTTTTCTAGTTTCAGATATTTTAACATTTTTTTTTTAATTTTACAAGATAAAAATCGTTAATTCACTTCATAGATCGTGTGGGGGTGGGTTAAAACTGACCACAATTTTAAAATGGACGAACAGAAGATGTAATAATAGAAATGTGTATTGTTTAACAACAATAACGAATAGTTTTTTGTTTTTTTTGTTCAATCAAAATGATAAATAATACTGGCAGGATTTGTGATGATACACTAAAATTCTCACTAACATAAAAGATTGTGTAGATGCACCAATTCAAGCACTCGAAGAATATACAAACAAAAGTAAAGACTAATTGTGGCAAGTAGAAAAAGCAAGTGCAACATATGGACAAGCAGAAATACAACAAAAACTAGAAAACAGAAATGGGAAGAGAAACTTATATATGAATACTTGAAGCGACAAACTGGAGTGGTCGCATAAGAGAAGACATGGACATGGGTAAGAAGGGGAAACACATCAAGAGAGAGACTGAATCTCACATAATAGCAGTGCAAGACAATGCCACAAGAACATATATCACAGCAAAAACTGATAAGACACAAAAGAATAGTAAGTGTAGAATGTGTGGAGACAAAGACAAAACAATTAAACATAAGTGAATGCAGCAAACTAGCACAAAGAGAGTACAAGACTAGGCACAACTGGGTGGGAAAGGTGATCCACTGGGAATTGTGCTAGAAATTCAATTTTCACCTTGCTACTACTGATATATGCACAAACCAGAATCTGTCCTAGAGAATGAGATGCATAAAATCCTTTGAGACCTTGAGATACAGACAGATTACCTAATCCCGACTGGGAGACCCGACCTAGTATTAATTAACAAGAAGAAGACTTGTCATCTTGCAGCAGATCACAGAGTGAAGGCGAAAGAAAATAAAAAGATAGACAAATACTTGGACCTAGCCAGAGAGCTGAAAAAACTGTGGAACATGAAGGTAAAGGTCGTACCAAAGGGAAGAAAAAGGACATGCTACACACAAAAAATATAAGAGAGAAAGAAAGAAACAACGGAAGCGATAACACTAATCTGTTTCAATCGAACATAATGAAAAGAAGGAAAGAAAGAAAAGAAAAAAAGAGTGAGAGTTAAATCAAGATTATCATATTTTTTACATATTGAACTATTACGCAATAGCTATAAAGTAAACATATCAAACATTGTAATGATTAAATTATCATACTGTGGTATATCTATAGGTCCTGCTAGTAATAAAAATAAACTGTAAAGAGCAAAGAAAGACGAATTACAGAAGCCAATAATAACAATTGCAACATATGGACAAACAGGAAAACAACAAAAACTAGAAAACAGAAATGCAAATAAAAATTACTGTATGGAAATTTCAAGCAACAAACTGAGGAGATTGCACACGAGAAGACCTGGACATGGCTAAGAAAAGGAAACATCAAGAGAAACTACCGTATTTGATGTTATATAAGACGCACCCCCATTTCAGCAGGTCAGATTCAGAAAAAAAAGGTTTTAGTGTATTTAAGCATATATTGTTGAATACCATACGCTCCGGTTAACCTTGATTATAATAACAATACCAGCAATAAAATAAGGATGCCTGGAGTTTAGGGTAGATAAAAGTACTGAGCGTAAGCTGGGATAGTGAACATCATAGAGAAGATTAGCTTAGGCCTACGGGAGATCTCAAAGTTCACCTATGATGTATAAGATGCAGGGCAATTTTTGAGTCAAAATTTTCGGGAAAAAGTGTGTCCTATATGCCGTCAAATATGGTAAATCTCTTATCTGAATTTCTTTTAGATGAGGCTTGATAATTTGTATTATTTGGATTTTTCAGACTGTTGTTCTTATCTTTATAAAGATGAGGACAACAGTCAGAAAAATCTAAATAATACAAATCTCTTATAATAACAGCATAAAATAATGCCATAAAGTGAAAATAGATAATATGCAACAGAAGAGCTAGGGTAGGAGAAGTTTGGTTTCTTTGTTTAATGGCATATCAACCCTTGTGGTTTATTTAATGCCAAAGGCATCCTTGTAGAAAATCAGTAGTGATATTATTTACTCAGAGCTGGAGGGATAAGGGGTCCATACCTTTTCCAAGAGTATTAGTCCGAAAGTGAACGTAATAGCATGACTGGAGTTCGAATTTGCTTACTACAATGTCACAGGGTTGATTGGTTGGTTAAAGTTTACAGCATGTCAATCCTTGTTGGGTTATTTTATGCCAAATATGTTTTGCTTTATTTATTCTTGTTGGGTAATCAATTTTTAACTCATTTTTTTTTTTTCTTAAACACTTTTTAAAAACTCATTTTTATCTATTTAACCCATAGATGGGACCCTAACAGATAGTACCACAATGGGTCAGAGTGGGCCTGGAGTAATGGCGATGAAGGGGTACTCCACACTCTCCAGAGTTCCAGAATTGGAACTTCACCCCTAGATGCAGTTTAACATCATATCCAGGACACCTACACCACTTGGACTCCCCCGTAGGATGAGTGGAGACAGAGACGAAACAGTTAATCAAATACTAAGCCAATGCAGCAAACTCGTAGAAAAAGAGTACAAGACTAGGCTTGATTGGGTGGGAAAGGTGATCCACTGGGAATTGTGCAAGAGATTAAAATTTGACCATACTAACAAACAGTATATGCACAAACCAGAATCTGTCCTTGAAAATGAGATTCATAAAATTCTCTGGGACTTTGAGATACAAATGGAACACCCATTCCTGGCCAGGAGACCAGACCTAGTGTTAATTAAAAAGAAAAATATTTTGCCATATCAACATACCAGAAGAAAAGAGAAGGAAGGTGAAAATCTGGACAAATACCAGGACCTTGCCAGAAAACTGAAAAGGTTGTGGAACATGAAAGGGACAGTGATACTAATTGTAGTTGGAGTACTTGGAACAGTCCTCCAAGGGCATAGAAAAGAGACTTGGTAAACTGAGATTAGAGAAAGAATTGAAACAATCCAGACCACAGCACTACTAAACGGTCAGGATACCTTGTGGAAAACTTGCAAACCTTGAAAAACCTGAATCTGTACTGGAGAATGAGTCGCATAGGATTCTATGGGATTTTGAGATACAGACGTATCACCTAATCCTGGCCAAGAGACTAGACCTTGTGTTAATTAACAAGAAAACTTGCGATATTGTGGATTTTGCCAGCGGACTACCAATTAAAAGTAAAAAGAAAATGAAAACAATAAATACTTGGACCTTGCCAGAGAACTGAGAAAACTGTGGAACATGAAGGTAAAGGTGGTACCAATTATAATTGGTGCAATTGGAACGGTTCCCAAGGGTCTGGAAAAGAATCTGGGGGAATTAGAGATTAGAGGAAGAATGAAGACCATCCAAACTACAGTATTGTTAAGATCGACTAGAATACTCAGAAGAGACCTAAGGAGACTTGCTATCACTCAGCCTCCAGTGAACCATCGGCTAAGGCATGTGTGAAAAACTAATAGAGCAAAATGATAAGACACAGTGAAGGATTATAAGAAACTGTAACTAAAGCTGAAAATTAGATAATAATAATAATAATAATTTGGTGCTCATGGAACATTCCCAAAGGCCTGGAAAAGAGACTTGGAGGATCTGGAGATCAAAGGAAGAATAGAGACCATCAAGACCACAGGGCTGTGAAGATCAGCTAAAATACTCAGAAGAGTCCTGGAGACTTGTTGTCACTTGACTTCAAATAAAACCGGTGTGAAAAACTTAGTGAAAATAATTTTTTGATACATTTTTTTTTTTAAAGAAAATCTAAATTGAAATTATCAAACCTTGTTGCATTTACAAATTAAAAATGTTGGTTGGTTGGATTTTATGGCACGCCAACCCATTGGGTCATTTTATGCCCAAAACATTTGTTTTATACATTCTTGATGTGTACTTCATTTTTTTTTCTATTCAACTCATAGTTGGGACCCTAACAGATACTACCACTCCAGATCATAGTGCAAACCACTATGATCTGGAGAGGTAGTATCTGTTAGGATATCTGTTTGGTTTGGTTTGGTTTAGCATATCAACCTCGGTGGGTCATTTAATGCCGACAAAGTTGTGAAATAAATTCATTCTTAATGCATGATACAATTTTGTTTATAAACTCATGTTTTTCTATTCAACCCATAGATGGGACCCTATCAGGTACTACCACTCCAGGTCAGAGTGGACCAGGGAGCAATGGTGATGAAGGGGTGCTCCACATTCCCCAAACCTCCAAAACTGGAACCTCACCATCAGATAGAGTTTAACGTCATTCCCAGGACATGTAGACCCTTAGCCACCTTTTAGCACCCATATGATAAGAAGGATTGGGGGTTGCCATAAGGGCAATAGGGTTGGGGCAATCATATAGGTGCTAGGGCTTGATGTGGCCAGCCGATTGATCAGGGGGGCCTCTCTGACCGCCCGTCTAGCCCAAGAAAAGCCTAAAGTGGAATATTGCAAGTCATGGTTTGCTCAGCCACCTGGGTTCTATCCTTAAGCATCACGGGTTGCCATCCACAGCCAACAGGTTTGGGGGAGTCTTACCCCCCTGCATAGGTGCATTCTAATGCCCCAGCCGAAAGGGCGGCACAGTGAACCTGGGAGTAATGGTGATGAAGGGGTGCTCCACATTCCCCAAAGGTCCAGAATGGGAACTTCATCATATAGAATTTAATACCATAACCAGGACATTAAGACCCTCAGTCACTGCCTTCTAGCACATAAGATTATAAAAAAGATTAAAGATTGGGTCTTGCCATAAGGTTGGGACAATCATATAGTTGCTAGGTCATGATGTGACCAGCCGATTGATTGGGGGAAGCATCTCTGACCGCCAGTCAATACTAAATAAGGGCCAAAGTAGAGTATTGCATATCATGGATTGCTCAGCCACAAGGGTTCCATCCTTAAGCATCACGGGTCACAACCCACAGCCAACACTGAGAGTGGGGGGTCTTACTCCTCTGCAGAGGTGCAGTAGGTGTATTCTAAAGACCCAGCCAAGAGGGCAATAATAATAATGAAATTTATTGTGCACAGTGCTCAAGTGCACCACAACTTATCAAAGTCTCATGTATAGTACATAGAATAATGTATTAATGTCAAGAATAGGAATAGCATACAGTAATAATATACATGTGCGTGCATATGTTTATGCGGGGATATCAGGTAAAAGCAAGAGATCTATCCAATTTTTGGATACCAATTCAAATTCTTTGCGTGTGTATATGTAATTTATTTATTATTCTGTAACTGAATTTTAAAATATTATCAATCAATAAAAAGGTTTTTTCACCCCACATTTTTTCTTTTTTTTTTTTTTTTTTTTTTAATGGTGCAATTGTAAAATGAGACAAGACAGATGAAATTTCTCTATTTCTAATGAGAAACACACAACCTTCCCTTCTGCTAAAAATGTCAATATTATGACATTTTTTAGCAGAATTCAGAATTCATGTTTTTTTTACTAAAAATATCCCATAGAGAAGCTTATAAAAATCTGATAATTATTCAGACTATTATCTTTATAGAAAAAAATTTTAAATCGTTTTTATCAGTTCATTTTTTTTTTTTTTTTTTTTTTTTTTTTTTTAGATTTCAAATTAAAATAAAAATACCTTGTAAAAAAACATTTTCCTTAATATATTTTAGGAAAAACCTATTTTAAACAATTTAATCAACAGGTGAATAATTACAGAAATTATCATAAAACTTTGACCGTCAGTTGATTTTCTATAGAATTTCTTTTCAAAAGCCTCTAGTCATAACTTGTTTTTGGCTACATTAAATTTCAATTGATTTAATGTTGCGAAAATGTAAACATTGTTTTCGTTCATAATTTTCATTATTTCTGTAAGCTAAATAAAAAAAAAAATTTTAAATCAGGAGTTTTGTTTTTTTTTTAATGTTGAATAAAAGTTAATATTATCTCCAAAATTTTTGGACCATTCAAAATCTTCTTTTGAATGGTCCAAAAATTTGAGATAACATTAACTTTTATTCAAGTTTCATTGTGTTAAATATAGGGGGAGGGGGTAATTTTACACGGCAGATTGGACATCCCTAATGTGCTAAAAACTTTTTAAAAGTATTGATTTAGTTTTTACGTATAAATAGCATTAGATTACAGAAACTCCCGAAGTAGCCTAACACTAACCTTTACTCTAGCGTCTCAAAGTGTATTTCTGTGAAATGTAATGCTTTTTATACGTAATCTAATGATATCTTTTGCACACTCTTGCATTAGTACCATTTAGTTTTCTTACTTGTGTTAATGTTTTAAACTAAACTGTGTAAAATGCACACAGTTGTGCGAACATTAGATATACTGTGTAGTAAATTGAATAAATTACTAAATAGTATGTTTGATAGCAATATTTACCCAACACATCTAATGTACTATACACAGAAAGTTTTAGCGTACAAGATTATCTATTTTAAATTTACTGATAAACGTGTGTGAAAAAGAGCGTTACTGAGAGAGAGAGAGAGAGAGAGAGAGAGAGAGAGAGACGAGGAGTGGGAGAAAACGATTTTAAAGTTACTGATAAGTGTGTGTGTGATGCTACCCTTACAGCCGCGAGGAACCCGGGTGATGATGAAGACAAGATGGAGAGGGAGAGTTAGAGGGTGGGGTAGAAGGATGCAGGGTAGAAATCAAAGGCTGTGGGGTAAGAGGAACAACCGGGTGGGGGTGGGGGTCTGTTGTCGGTTCCTCTAGCTCATTTCATAAGTCAGTTAAAAAACCCGGATGATCGCTGTGATTGCCGCTTTAAAATTACAAATGGCTGGGTAGGGGGGGATCATGATGATGATGATGATGAACTTGACCATGACTGGCTTTGTTCAATAACGTATCATAATGTCAAAGACATTTATAAATAGATCTTTAAAATAAATAAATAAAAATCTGAAATAAGAGCGATGGTGCAAATTCACAGACGGTGAGGTGCATTTATCTGATGGAGTGAAAAGAAGGAAGAAAAAAAACCGTTAGAGAAATATTCGGGGGGGGGGGTGCAATGTTGATTATGAATGTATAAGTTAAGAGCTTTTCTTCCTCTTTCTCCTTGATGATGAGTAGGTATCACCAATTTTCCCTGTGAAATCTACCCTCCCCCTATATTTAACACAATGAAACTTGTATAAAGGTTAATATTATCTTGGAAATTCTTTGTCCATTCGAAAGAAGAAACATCAAAAATACTGATGATTTTTTTTATTTTTTTTTATTTTTTTTTTAATTTTCAGCTAACGGAAATATTGAAAATTATGAACAAAAAACAATGTTTACATCTTTGCACCGTTAAATCAATTGAAATTTAACGTAGCCAAAAACAAGTTATGACTAGAGGTTTTTTTTTTTTTTTGTTTTTTTTTTTTTTTTTTAATTCTATGAAAAATCAATTAATAGTCTGATTTTAACGAAAATTTCCATAATTACTTACCTTTTGATGTAAATATGTCTGTAATAGGTTTTTCAAAAAATATATTAGGGAAAATAATTTTTTTTTTTTTTTACGAGGTCTACCCCCACCCCCATTTTATTTTATGAAATATGAAAAAATTAACTGGCAAAAAACGATTTTTACTTTTTTTCTATAAAAATAAGAGTCTGAACAATTATATCAGATGATTTTTATAAGTTTCGATGGGAGAGCTTTTTAGTAAAACAACCATGAATACAGAATTCTGTTAAAAAAAAGTATCAATAAAGAAATTGACTGTTGTAAAAAAAAAACTTTAAAAAAAAAAAAAAAAAAATGGACTGTTTTACTTATTTTTCAAGATAACGGTGAGTAATTTTTCACCAATCAGATAATTTGATCTTTGAATTAACTGTTTTTCTTTGTAACAACTCTTTGTGTTTGTTATTTCTTTTTTGCGAGATTTTTTTTTAAAAAGTTCAAAAATATTTGTTTCTTCCTTCAAAATGGCCTAAACTGATCACATGACCTATTTTGGTGGTACCTAATGATGAGAGTATCAAAATTAAGATAAGAGATTTTGTTTTTAACATTCGTTCACATAATGGTACTAATGCAGAATAGCGCGCAAAGAGATGATATCATTAGATTATGTATAAAAAGCATTACGTTACATGGAAAAACCCAAAACCTTTCAGACATTAGGGTTAGGCTACTTTAGGAATTTCCATACTCTAATGCTATTTATACATAAAGTGCGATTCTAATGATATTATCTCGTGCGCGCTATTCTGCATTTGTACCCACATAAACATAATCAAAAATCATTTAAACAGCAACTTATAATAGTTGATTTTAACGGCATATCAACCCGTCTGGGGTTATGTCATGTATAACGGTTAGGAAGTAATATATGTCGAGTATTTACATTTATACTTTTTAGAAATTAGTTTTAACAATGTGTTAGTACCATTAGTACATGATTCCTATCATGTTGTATGGTACTGATTAAGTTCATGTCTATACTGTATGGTATAATTCTATTTCCCTCAAAAAGGAGAGAATGTCCTCCATGTTGACATTTTCAAATAGATCTTTCATATTGCTTGCTTTAACTCTTAACATCCTGTTGAGAATATTTAAAGTCCAGAGCATTCCTATAAGGATATATAAAAAAAATGGCTAAAAATGACCTTTGCATTTAAAGTTACCTGTTATTTCCCTTAAATCAAAGACTTCTAAATATGTTTAATATTACATTTAAACAAAGGCTATCGTTTGGGGTAGATTAGGAAAACGAATGAGACTTCTGGCCAGGTGGAATGAGGTGGTATAGGACTTTAAGAGTTAAAATAACGGTTTCTGATGTGAGAAAAAAACCTGCATTCCATGAATAGGTGTTTGACAGGTTTCACACTGTGGTTGTTGTTTTTGTCTGAGTATATAGGAGTGTGTTAACAGTTCATCTTTTCTTTCTTTTAATCAAATGACATAATGGAGATTCGGTGTCTGTCTGCCTGTAACCAAAACTACATTACTACTTACCTCAAAATACCACCAGAAATTGCATAAGATTATCAATGAGTATTTAATCTATAGTCAAAATCAATAATACATAGAATAAATTTTATTTATTAACAATATCTATGAAAACTGGGTTAGATTTGCCTCAATCAATCCTGCAATGTTTCTTATACATCACTAAGAAATAAAGGTTTACATAATATATGTTGTGGTTAATTTGCATACTGGTTTTAACAAAACTGGGTTTGATAAATAATTACTTGGTGTTATTGATCTAATATTATTGTTTTATTCTCCAATGTATTAAATACAATTAAAATAGGTGTACTCTTTTTATATGCATTCTCATTTAGTTTCATTTGTCTTTCTAATATATTTCATTATATTAAAACTTAAATACTTACACCCTGCAGAGGGTGCAAATTCTTGCTAGTATTAATAATATTCACAATATGTATATCTATTCACATACAAGCATATATATGTATTTTATACAAGCATATATATATATATATGTATTTTCAAGGCAGACAGGGACTGTCTACAATTGTAAGAGAGTATTCTTAACTCTTTTTCTTAATTTTTGAGATGAGGCTTGATAATTAGTATTATTTGTATTATTCGGACTATTGGATAAAGGAGTTAGGTGAAGACAGTTCTAAGTGATAGTTATCTCAAGACTGCAGGTTCAAACCTGGTCAGGGGCAGCAGTAACATAGAATAATAATTAACACAGCTTAACACAACAGCATACCCCCGTGGACTCAATAAAGGGTTAGGTTCAAAGTTCCATGATGGCTCACAATTACGATAAGAAGGTTCTTGAATTTGAAAAGAAGGTTCCCGAGTCAGAGATGATTCCCGAGTCAGACAAGAAATACCTAAAGAAGGCCGGAGAGCACATCAGCCGAAACGTACAGATAACAATGAAGATGAGGACAATAGTCCGAATAATACAAATAATACTATTCTAAACTCTTTCCCCATTTATCTATGTGACTTAAAGAATCGAAGGCAAAAATGCTAAATTTGGCAATAAAGAAAATCTTTAAAATCAATGAAAGAAATCAATAAAAAATCAAGAAACCAAAAAAATCAATTCGACATTAATTTCAATGTCAAAAATAATTGTTAAAAAGTTGAATAAAGATAAAAACAATGTTCATGGCACATAGCTATCTACCCACAATCAGACATACAGTTGTGTTGATAATCAGGGATGTCAAATATGCTGTCCATGGGTCACATGTGGCCCTCAGCAAGCATAGGTAAGGCCCACACACAGACTGTGCTCTCATACGGCACTTTTTACAGTAACTCAGATTTTTTTAATGTTTTTTCCAAAAATTCTTGGGTGAAAACAGTTGTTTATTTTCATTAGGGCAATGTGTTGTTAAGAAACAGTCTGTTATCAATGCATTGTCTCTCACCCCTTCCTTTGAGTTGCAGAAAGAAGAGGCCTACTCAGTCAATGAGAGGGAATGAGTCTTTCCTCTTGCCTTCTACTTTCAAATCAACACATGACTATAATTGAAAGTGACAGTGACACTTGTACAATTTATTATTTGAACTGTCAGTAATAGTGTTTTTTTTCTTTTGAACAAAAATGTTGTTTTTTTTAAGATATGTATTCATTGGCTTTTAGTTGATAATAAAGAAATTAATGATAGCAATTATCACTTTGTTCCATTATGTAGAAGAAGGATTTAAAGACTTAGTTGTCATGTGTGGCCCTCATGATATACATATGTAATCAATATGGCCCTCATGACACACATGTTTGGTTTGTTTTATGGCATATCAACCCCAGTGGGTCATTTAATGCCGATAAAGTTTTGAAATAAATCAATTCTTAATGGATAATACAAATTTTTTATAAATACATTTTTCTATTTAACCCATAGATGGGACCCTAACAGGTACTACCACTCCGGGTCAGAGTGGACTAGGGAGCAATGGTGATGAAGGGGTGCTCCACATTCTCCAAAACTGGAACCTCACCATCAGATAGAGTTTAACGTCATTCCCAGGACATGTAGACCCACAGCCACCACCTTCTAGCACCCATATGATAAAAAGGGGTTGGGGCTTGCCATAAGGGACATACATATGTAATCCATGTGGCACTCGGGGGGCTACTCAGTTTGACATGCCTGGTGTAGATGGTCAGGCACTGTGGTTCATAAAGTTAAATCTCTAATGATAAATGTAAATGTCAGTGAATCTCATTTTTTCAACTTTACTCCTCTTATTCATTTTAAAAGCGATGCCCAAATTGCCAGACCAAATAAGTTAGGATTGTAGCATAGACATACCAATGGTTAATTGGTTAGTTGGATTTTACGGCATGTCAACCATTGTTGGGTTATTTTATGCCGAAGACATTTTTGTTTTATTCATTCTTGATGGAAATTCAATTTTTTTTTTTTTTTTTTTTTTTTTTTTAAAACACGTTTTTAACCTTTTTTTTTCTATTTAACTCATAGATGGAACCCTAACAAGTACTACCACTCCAGGTCAGGATGGACCTGGGAGCAATGGTGATGAAGGGGTACTCCACATTCCCCAGAGTTCCAGAATTGGAACTTCACCATTAGATGCCTTTTAACATCATACCAAGGACATTAAGACACTCAGTCACTGCCTTCTAGTACATATATGATAAAAAGGGCTGGGGTTTGCAATAAGAGCAATAGAGTTGGGACAATCATATAGGTGCTAGGGTTTGACATAACCAGCCAATTGATTTGAAGGGACCTCTCCAACCACTATTTCTAACCTAAGTAAGGGCCAAAGTGGAGTGTTGCAAGTCATGGATTGCTCAGCCACCAGGGTTCCATCTTTAAGTATCACGGGTCACCATCCATGGCCAACAGGTAGCTTCATTGGGGGATTTTACCCCTCTGCAGTCAGTGTATTCTAAAGCCCCAGCAGACAGGGCTCATAGACACACCATCCAATAATCAATATCACATAGATGATTGATTGATTTTACTGGTATGTCAATCCATCTAAGTCTATTTTATACTTAGGGGTTAGGGAATTGTATTCATTTTACATTTATATTTACTTTTTTTGTGTAATTGTTTTTTTTAATGTTTTTTGGCATACAATTGTATGATATCAAATATTCCTATCTAATTTCTATATATAATGGAGATTCAGTGTGTCTGTAACCAAAACTACATCACTGCTTACATCACAATGCTCTCAGAAATTGTGTAAATTTATCAATGAGTATTTAATTTATAGTCAAAATCCTTAATACATAGAATAAAAAATAACCCTGTATTATATATACTCAGAAATTAAGTATGCAACATTAAATGGTGCATACTGTTTGTTAAAATAAGTTTTAATAAATACATGCCCAGTATTATTGATTTATATATAGTTTGTTTTATTTTAATATATATTTAAAGTTATATAATTTATAGAGTTTTACAAGAAAATTATTTACAAACAAGAAATAGACACAATCTTCAATATAAAATTTTATATTTCATTATATGGTGAAAAAAAAGTTTGTTTTATGACAGAACAGTTTTGATGCCCTGCCAAAAGAAAACACTTAGATATTTGAATTTAACTGTTAGAAACTTGGTTTTATTAGAAAGAAAACAATTATTTGAATTTTGATAGCAAAACTATTTTTTATGTCTATTATAAAAAAAAAAAAAAAAAAAACTGATTTCAAAGATCTGTTCACATTTTTTTTACTAAAGAGCATGGCAAAAATTAATTTGCACACAATTACTTGGTTTCAAGTATTCTTATCTAATACTAATAATTAGTTTCAGGTAACTATTTTTATTTCATAATAGTCATTTGTTTGCACAGTTATATGGTTTTAAGTAACTTATAATAATCCTAAATAATTTTTTAATTTTATTTTTTTAAATCACAGCCTCTTGCAACAGTTAATGATACAAATGATTTACAGTTATATATCAAGTATTCTTAGAGATCTATTTAACCTATAGATGATACCCTAATAGGTACTACAACTTCAAGTCAGGGTAGACCTGGGATTAAATGGCAATGAAGGAGTACAATTCTGGTCACATTTTAGGCGTTTAGGTTTCCTCGTGATAAATCCAATGGTAAAAAAAAAAAGGGTGTAATCTCAGTAGTAGAAAGTTCTGTTGTAGTCATTGAAATCCTAGGTAGAACAAGAGTGTGCTCCTTGTTGTGGAGAACTCAGTTGAAGTCCGTATGATATTAACTCCAGTTAGCAACTGATTTCAGGTCAATTAACAATGACCTTAAATGCATTCTATGTAGTTTTTGATTGGTCAATGCCTGCTCTTGCTATTTGTGAAAGTTTCACATGGTGTAATGGTTAGCAAGCTAGATTTACAGACCATTGTTAGTGAGTTCAATTCTCATTGGGTGCTCCATACTTCTGGCCTTGTGTCACATTAAAACTTAATAAATAACTATACCTATGATAGTCCAACATCCACACGTCCCAAGAACTGGGGCATCAGATGTAGTTTAGTGTCACACCCAGGACACCCAGTAGGGAGAGGTCTTATCCCACTGCAGGTGAATGTAGTTGGAATATTCTAAGCCCTGCCGTTAGGGTAGAGTATCACAAAGAATAAATTGAATTTGTTTATTTTCAAATGAATAAAGAAATGTGTTTATTCAAATATATTTAAGACACTAATTACACAGAGTAATTATCAGCTTAAATATTTTAAAACTTAATTAATTTAAAAAAAAAAAAAAAAAAAAGTCATTTTATAGGGCTGGTTTAGCTCATTTGGTAGCACATCTGCTTTGGTTGGTTAGATTTTACGGCATATCAACCCTTGTTGGGTTATTTTATGTCAAAGACGTTTTGTTTTATTCATTCTTGATGGGTACTTAATTTTTATTTAAACTCATATTTTTCCATTTAACCCACCATAGTAAGTAAAGTAAAGTCGACAGGGCGGCCTAAAGTCGGTATCAGCCAGTCAGCGAGGGAGTCTATCCCCTTTTCAATAGCGCTAGACCAAGGAGATTGTTTTAGCATCTGAGGTGGAGCGCCACACCTACCATCAGCTCCTTACTTTACCGCACAGATCCATGTGCTACTCATATGCTGAGTCGGCGAGGACCGGTATCGAACTAGGAACCTTGTGGTTTCTAGCCGAACGCTCTACCGACTGAGAAAGAACCCTAATAAGTAGTCGACCTGGGAGTAATGGCAATGAAGGGGTACTCAACACTCCCTAGAGTTCCAGAATGGAAACTTCACCATTAGATGCAGTTTAACATCATATCCAGAACACTTACACCGTCAGCCACCACCTTCTAGCACATATATGATAAAAAGGATTGGGGGCTTGCCATAAGGACAGTAGGGTCAGGGACAATCATATATATGCTAGGGCTTGACATGACAAGCTGATTGAGTGGAGGTGGCCTCTCTGACCATCTGTCTAGCCTAAGTAAGAGCCAAAGTAGAGTCTTGCATGTCATGGACGGCTCAGCATCCGCCTAGGAATCACAAGGTTCTCGGTCTCCCCCCCCTTTATACAAGTGTATCAAAATACACTCTTCCCCTAACCATCTTCCCAGCTCACTGATCTAAATAAACAGAACCACAAATCCCAATTCATTTATTTATTCAGTAGGTAAGTGCGAGGAGGGGTAGCTTTCTTTTAACCCCTCAGATTTTACTTTTTTGGCCCATTCCACTCCCTAAGCAATTTACAGCTGACAAAATAATGATATTTGAGGGAGTGTGGGCAAAGAGACAGGGATGCATTTTAGGGAATTAGAGTTTGAGGTGTTAACATGGTTACTTTTTGGGGGTAGAGATGGCAGCAGTGGTGGGGTGGGGGATAGTGTCACCCCCCCCCCCCCTTATCATCACAGTCTTTAAGTCACCAGACTTTATCTTTAACAGATCTTGGAAGAGACAAAGAGAATCCACAAGTTTCTTATTACCAAAAATACTAAAGATAGACAAAGTGCTCTATGCTTATTGGGTGACTGTAATACCAATGAATGCCAAGCTGGGATCAAACATATATTGAGATTGAATCTTTAAATTCTAGAGGTTGGTTGGATTTTGCAGCATGTCAACCCTTGTTGGGTTATTTTATGCCAAAGATGTTTTATTCATTCTTGATGGGTATTCAATTTTTTTTAACTGACTTTTTTTTTCTTTTTTTGAGACACTTTTTTTTTTATCAACCCATAGATGAGACCCTAACAGGTTGGTTGGATTTATGGCATGTCAACCCTTGTTGGGTTATTTTATTCCAAAGACGTTTTGTTTTATTCATTTTTGTTGAATATTCACATTTTGTAACTTTTTCTTTTCAAACATTTCTTTTTTAAACTCATTTTTCATTTTATCTATTTAATCCATAGATGGAACCCTAAGGTTAGTTGGTTGGTTGGTTGGATTTTACAACTTGTTGGGTTATTTTATGCCAAAGATATTTTTGTTTTATTCATTCTTGTTGGGTATTCAATTCTTTTTTAGCTTTTTTTTTTTTTTTTTTTTTTTTTTTTTTTTTACAGAGATCTATTTATCACCTACCTAGGTAGTAATATCTCATCTATAGAAAGCGATATTAACAGATACATAGAAAAGACATGGACTGCTATAGACAGATTATCAATCAGTTGGAAATCTAATCCCATTAATAAGTATATTTCACTATATTATGACTTAAATACTCACACCCGGAGGGGGGGGGTACAATTTTTGTGACCATCCTTAGACTTCAAGCAAGAGCGCTGTCCAGCGGAGATCCTTTGTATTAAGCAGAGTGCGATCCCTAGTTAAGTATCCTTTGGTTGCTCCTTAGTGTCCCTTAATATTGGGTATGATCCTTTGGTTGTTGTTTCTTGGTGCTCCTCAGTCTTGCAAATAATTTGTCAATGAGTGTAAATGGACGTCTGTCAATATCAGTGATTAAGTAGTTAACCAACCACGTATTGGGCTGCTGATTGGCTGAGGTTTAAACCACGTGACCTACCTCTATAAATTTAAGTAGTGGATTGCAGCACAGCCTATATACCAAAAATAATCCAACAGGGGGGGAGGGCACATATTCTTGCTAGTTCCAATAACTTCATAGATCATATTACTCATGGTACCAACAAACACATATGTGAAAAAAAAAAAAAGAAAAAAAAAAAGAAAAGAAAAAAAAAAGAAAAGAAAAAAAAAAAAAAAGAAAAAAAAAAAAAAAAAAAAAAGAAAGAAAGAAAAGTTGGGGAGAAAACTTTTTTTTTTAAAAATATTCTATTTTTATTATAGCTTCCATTCCTCAATTGATATTTCTTTAAAACTCTTAATGTCCTCTACCGCCTCATTCCGCCCGGCTGGAAGTCACATTCGTTTTAACTAATCAGCCCCAAACAATAGCCTTTATTTAAAGTTAATATTAAACATATGTAGAAATCTTTGATTTAAGGGAAATAATAGGTAAATTTAGATGCAAAGGTCATTTTTAGCCATTTTTTTTTTATATATCCTTACAGGAATGCTCTGGACTTATAAAAATCTCAACAGGATCTTAAGAGTTAAACTCTGCTTAAGAAATTGACCTTGTGTCACATCCTGCTCATGCGGAGGCGTTGGTAAATAAATAAATAAATATATATTAAAAAATCAATTTTACCCATTGAAATTAACTTAAATGCCATTAATCACCCTAATTTTTTTTTGCTACACTTTCTTTTTTAAATAAGAAAAAAAATCACTTTTGTATAAAAAACATAATAAAATAGAAAGTAATGAATTATGTGCTGTAATATGTTTTAATGTTTATTTTTTTTATAAACAATATTTTTCTTCGGCATAATGAATTTAGAAACTTAAATGTTTTTAGAGAACTTATTACCATAAGCATACCCACACCTCATATCTTAGCTCTCAGCACAAAGTAAAAAAGAAAAAAAAGAAAAAAAACGATTGAGTGACAGCTGGTAACTCAGAAAACTTATAAGTCAAGGTATATATATTATATATATATATATATATATATATATATATATATGTGTGTGTGTGTGTGTGTGTGTGTCTTTATTTCTATAACTCCAACAGTGTCAAAAAAAAAAAAAAAAAAAAAAAAACACTGATAATTCAGTTTGAAAATAAAGAAATGTAGAAGCTGATATCTAGGAAAAAAATCCTTAAAAATAGAAACCAAAACACCTGTACTGAAAATAATCATCAGAATAATAATGAAGTGGCCAAAAGAAAGAAAACAACACCAATAGAGTTGTCTAAGTTATATATACTAGCAAATATATGCACCCTCTGGGTGCAAGTATTTAAGTTTTAATATAATAAAATATCATGTTAAATTAGAAAGGCTAATGAAACTGAATAAGAATTCAGATAAAAAATATTTGGAACAGAGGCAGTATAATCGGAAAATAGAACAACTTTGAAACTAACTCTTCCATCATTTTCCATTACTCCCGTCTTTCAGTGGTAAATTTTCCTAATTAAACTATTTAGTTAAAATAGGAAGTAAAGAATAATAATACAGTTATTTCTTCTTGTTAATGGATTTATTTTTAGATTTATCCCCGAGAATTTTGCTCATATTCAATAAGACAAAACCAAACAATTAGAAATCAATAATAATAAGCATATATTTATTAAAATCAAATTTTTAAGATCAATATGCAAATTAGCCTTCCCATTCACATTGTGAACCGCTATTTTGTTGTATATATAAATACAATTGCATGTTATTAGTGTGTAGTTATTGTTAACAGTCTTAATGATGTAAAACAATTTTACTAATAATTGAGGTTTAAATAAAAAAAATAAAATCATGGAGAATGTGGTGTAAATAACTAAAGGGAATTGTGACTTGTATAGTAATATAGTTTCGGTTTCAGACAGACAAACCCACAGTCTCCATTATAATAAGATTATATAAAGTGCTCAATACACTAAGTAGAGCAAAATTATAAGGACCTGAAGGAGTCAGAAACTACCTACCTAGGTTTCACCTAAATGGCTCATATATTATATATAGATATATAGATAGATAGATAGATAGGAAATATGGGTCAGGACAGTGAAATTCATCTGCAACCAACTGATAATTTTTAGAGAAAAACTCCATCTCCACCATCAACAGATTGTCTTGGTTATGTGACCATAATCAGGAAGAAAAGAGAAAAAAGTTTAAAAAAAAAAAAATAAAAAAAAAAGAGAGAGAGAAAAACCCATAAGCACTTATCAGTTATCTTTCCTTCTGCCAGTCAAAAGAAAAAAAGCCATATCCTTCGTTTGTCAGAGAGAAAATATTGACAAGAATCACAAATTTGGATGACAGATAAAAAGAGGCACATCTTTTTGCTTCTTAACTTTCAGAAAAAGGAGAGTAAGATTATTCTTAACAAAAAAGGAAAAAAGAAGAAAAAAAAAAAGGGGGGAGGGTAAAATTGATTTTTTTCAATTTAATTTGTACTAATTTCAAATTTTAGAGCATATGGTATAAAAAAATTGTTTTGAAATTTGAGTTTTAGTTTTGTACAAATTCAATCGTAAAAAGAAAAAAAAATTTTAAAGTGGGGGGGGAAGCGTAAAATATCTACATTGATCTGCCGATAAAATGG
This sequence comes from Doryteuthis pealeii, assembly GCA_023376005.1. Lineage (NCBI taxonomy): Eukaryota > Metazoa > Mollusca > Cephalopoda > Myopsida > Loliginidae > Doryteuthis > Doryteuthis pealeii. The sequence goes on along the minus strand of CM042151.1, from coordinate 72,424,995 downwards.
GGGGAGCAGTGTAAAACATCAACATTAATTTGCCAACAAGAAACAATAAAGACATGACTCAGAAAATATCTAAGTTGAGCCATAAATTCTTCTGATGCAGGCTCGTTAAAACATCGTAAATTAGGACAAAAAGGCTGGGATGACAAAATATAAGAATTACCAAAAAAGAGAGACAGTCCTAAATAAACGTTGGAAAAATTAGTAAAAAGAGAAATCCTGTCACTTAATGTGGACTTATTTTATCATTTCTAACTCCATAAAATATCTTTTTTTATGGTAGTCTCTAAGATGAAATGGCTAAGCAAGATCCTTTGACATTGAATCGTGTTCACTAATGTGTAAATTGATAGGGAAGAAAAAGTAGTCTAAATCAGATAAGGAAAGAGAGCGTGTCCAGAGGTGTAAACTGGATATAATGTTCTTATACATTATCTCTAAATTAAAAGATGTCTGTCTATCCAGACTGGCTAGATAGAAAAACTAGATTCAACTGAAATTTGACCCACCTGTTTTGTTTTTTTTTACCATCAAAAGTTCAAATAAACAAATTAAGATAATTCTGAATTGTTATTTTAATGTAACAAATAAATGGTTGTCTCTGCAATACGAACCTTGAGAGCATTTAGTATCTGTACTGCTACTTAGAAGTACATATGAGGGTCAGTTGAAAAGTTCATAGGCTGACCAAAATACTCTCATGAAATGTGACCAAATGATGTTTATTTTTCAACAGACCCCCTTGTAGTCCACATACTTTTTCAATCGGTTTTGCAGGGCTTGATTGAATCCCATAAGTCAAAATGTTATCAAAAACAGATAGGAGATCATCATATGAACTTTTCAGTCTATGAAAGCTAAGATCTCTCTCACATATACATACATATAAACAAACATCCAAAAATCTTATTCACTTCGCCGAAAGGCATGCAATCTGTTTGTTGTTATTATTCTCTCAAAAAACGCCCCCTTACCTATTATGGTAGAGGCGTGTAGTATCATTTGACAAGCTTAATTTCACTGGGATTGTTAGCTGTGTACTGTGGCCGAGGCGATATAGTGTTTCACTATGCCTGCTGAAGTCCCGGTTTCAATTTCTGTCGGAGGGAAATCGTTAGTATATATCGCTGATGAGACTTAATAAAGTCGAAAGTCTGTACTGTACTATATTCTACACACCGAGCGATCCTTTACTGGGATTACACTTGTCAAGTTCATTTTCTATAAGAAAAAGTATCGAATTTTATGCGATACATGCCTTCAAGTAAAAATTTTATATATATTATATATATATATATATATATATATATATATATATATATATATATATATATATATAGGTTTGTTGGTTGGTTTTGAAGGCTATCACAATGCAAGTGTAAA
>CM042151.1:72403615-72418615 GCA_023376005.1 Doryteuthis pealeii | reverse complement strand
GCCATAAGGGCAATAGGGTTGGGAAAATCATATAGGTGCTAGGGCTTGACGTGACCAGCTGAACATCATTTGTTTTTTCTAAAAAATTTTCAATATATACATACATATATATATATATGTCAGTTGAAAATGGAAATGAATCCCACGGTATGTTGAAAGGAAAAATAAATAAAGGAAAGAAAATGTTGAATGGATAAAATAGATTTACTAACAAGTGTTTTGGCCAGGAGTTTGTTCATGTACACATGTATTCCATTTATTATTATTTTAAATATAAAATAAAATATAAAATTATAAAATCTTTAATCGTACAAAGAATAACGGCCTTCAGAGAAAAATGTTTGGTATTTGAAGTTAAAACGGTCAATTTCTTAAGCAGAGTTTAACAGGTTTGAATTCAGTTTTCTTTCTCCCAGACTGATTACCTAGTCAAGGTTAAAAAGCCGAGTCTGCCCTACTAGTTACCCATAGCTAGAGGGAAAGTAGTTGGAAGCATACATTTCCCAAGCGCTATGTGAAATGCAAACAGCTTTGTCCAGGATTTGAACTCAAATCGACAAGTCTATTTCCTACAACTAACCATTACACCATGTGCCTCTTTTTTTTTTTAGGGGGTGGAGAGGGGATATAGTCAGTGTAGTCTAAGCCACACTATCATAGGGCTGTACCCATAAAGCAATAAAGTATGAAAGGTTGGTGAAATACTTTCTTTTTTTTTTTTATTAACAGATGCTTTGAAGTTTGTTTAATTATTACAAATATCAAATGAAAGAATATTTAATGATCACAGCAAACCAGGAGTGTTTTTCCCTTTCAAGTCTCCCATATTTTTGTAGTCAGAGAACAAAAGGAGTTCAAATATAGAATACAAAAACAACAAAAAAAAAAAGAAAATGCTATAGTCAGAAATATCAATAATAATCCTACGTAAATGAACTTGACATATGATTGGTTGATTTTAACGGCATGTTAACCTTTCTAGGGTTATCTTATGCTGTGAGGTTAAGGGAATCACATCCATTGGACATTTATATTTACATTTTTGTGTAGTTGTTACTTTTTTTGCACATATCCTTATTATACCAAGCATTCCTACGTAATACAGATAATTCGCACACGGTTATACGATACCAAGCATTCCTACGTAATACAGATAATTCGCACACGGTTATACGATATCAAGTATTCCTACGTAATACAGATAATTCGCACACGGTTATACGATATCAAGTATTCCTACGTAATACAGATAATTCGCACACATACGATATCAAGTATTCCTACGTAATACAAATAATTCGCACACATACGATATCAAGTATTCCTACATAATACAAATAATTCGCACACATACGATATCAAGTATTCCTACATAATACAAATAATTCGCACACAATTATACATTTAAAATTTCAAAGACAGCACATACGGTATGACAATTGTTTTGAAAATGTTTCTTTTTAAATGGGTTGATTGTAAAATATCTACATTGATTTGCCAATAAAAATCTGAGGGTGTGTGGACATGTAAAATATCTACATTAATTTTCCGAAAAAAAAAAAAAAATGCAACAAAAACAGGACTCGGAAAATATTCGAATTGGGCTGTAAATTCGCCTAACGTCGAAACGGCAAAACAATGTAAATTAAGGCAAGATACCAGGACGACAAAAAAAAAAAATTAAAAGTACCATTTTATGGAACAACTCAAGATGTTTTGTTTTTGGGTTTGTTTTTTTTTAATCAAAAGAAAAAAACAAGTTGGTGAGAGAAAACTTATTTCAATGTCTTTTAGACTTTCTCCTTTCCTTGCTCTGTGGAGAGTGGAGACGGCAACAACACACCAACCACCCCCTAAACAAATACAGCATTACCCAACGTCTGTGAGGGACAGCATTATATTTCAATGGAAAAAGTCTGACTAAACTAAATAACTGATTCTTTTCTCCCTATCAGCTATTTCCACAACAAGGGTCATAACATTGAAACCTGTAGATTTGCTCGGGGGGGGGGGGGTATCACTAAGTCACAGTATTTTGTATCCCCAGGGGTGGATATATAAATAGCCTAAATGAATACATGTGTGGGTGCAGGAGTGTCTTACAAAGGAAGACTGAGGAGTCAGTTTCAGGAGTGTCCCTTAAAGATAACGGCTGCCTTGTTGGGTACACATTCTCCAACCAACCAACCAACACACTCTCTCTCTATCTCTCTCTCTCTCTCTCTCTCTCTCGTATGTGTATGTGTATTATATATGTATAGTGATGTGCAAAACGAGGACTTTCAAAGTCCGCTTAATTGTTAAAAATATTTAAAAACGTCAATAAAAAATGGAAAATTATTTTTTTAATGTTTTCTTTTACGTTTAATATAAAGAACAATTCCAAGTTTGTGTGTTATAAAAAAGAAAAAACAAATTTCTCTTACATAAAACCTACATTTTTGCATTTTAAAGTAAATTGCCGTAAATTACCGTAAATTCCCACTCTTTGTTGACAGTTATCGCATCTTGGCCTTTTCTTAGTATGGAGCACTATACGTATAAAAAATTATTTTCTGAAGCAAAAACAAATTACTAATTTAGCATTTCCTTGATGCCTCACAATTTAACTCTTAATATTATTGAAAAAGAAAGTTGGGAAAAATCAAAATTAGAATGTTAGAAATTATTTATAATAAAATTTTAACTGAACGGTAATATCTGCTTTCTGGATATAAACAGGAGAATTATTTGTTTCCAAATAAAATAATAAATTTCTTCAAACACTGTTTGTTTGAGTTTTCTTTTACAGAGTATAATTATACACGCGTCACGGATTCGAACCTATTAACTTATGTACCCAGAACAAAGTGAAAACAACAACAGTTTTCCCAAAAACCCAGTTTTTATTTCTCTTTGATCCATCCGTAATAAGAATGACGACAATTTTTAATTCAAATATTATTTTCAAAAATTTATAAAATAAAAACCGACATATATTATGTCATTATTTTTAGCAAGATATTTTTATACAATATTTTCTTTGATTAAATAAATACGATTTTGCTGTACATTAAACAAAAGTATTTATTTTACATTATATAAATTTTTTAAAATCCCTGAAAAATAAAATAAAAATGTAGACAATAGGAACTTTTAATATAAAATTCTTTTGAAAATAATCTAACAATTTAAAAAAAAAAAAAAAAAAAAAATATTTTTTTAAAATTGTCTTTCGAAAAATGTAAAATTTATTTATGTACAAAAAAAATAAATAAAATTTTTTAAAAAATCTTGTTACGGGGTATCAATGCGCGAAACAAAAACTAACGAAAAAATTATTAGCCTTTTCAATTTAGTAAACATTTATTTACAATAAAAGTTGTTCTTTTTTTACTTCATATACTGAAAGTTTTATTAAAATCGGATAGTTTATTTTATATGATTTTTAGAAGAATTTCCTGTGATCACCCTTTTATAGAGCCAGCGATATTTTGCACATAGCTATATATGTAATATAGTGAAAAATTGAAAAAACACAAGTTCATAAAACGAGTGATGTTTATTTCGCCAACGCTGCAGTGTTTCGATCTGTTTCAATAGATCTTCATCGGGGCTTTTGTTAATTTGAGGAAAAATAAGTTTATCACAGAGAATAAGAAGACTGTGAGAGTCTTTTGCTTTGTCGGTCAATCTATTAAAAAAAAATTGTTGAATGAAAAACTAGCGTTCTTTAGATTTTTGAAAATATGATGACCGCTAAAACAACGGTTGTAATGTGACAGACGTTCCCTTAAATAGGGTGTGTGTGTGTGTGAAAATGTCAACAAACGATCGCTTTCGCTGGGTGTGTGTGGGTGTGTAAGCATGAGTATGTATTAAAATAAAATATAATTAATGAAAATATATATCATATTTAGAAAAAGAAACGGCATCTCCAGTATTGAGTAGAAAAAATATGTATGGATTTTAGTTGGTGTTTATTTTTTATTTTTTAATTAAAATTTTGTTTTATTAATATAATGTTTTATAGTATTTTAAATATGTGACGAGTGCATGTGTGTGTGTGTGTGTATAAAATTTATTAGTAAATATTGAAATAATATTTATTAAATTTATTTTCTAATTCTAGATTTATATAAAGGTGGAGTGTGTGTGGCCATTTATAAGAACGAAGACCCACACTACATTACATAAATATTTTTTATCACACCTTTTATGTATTCCTTTTTTTCCATATTTAACATAAAAAATGTGTAAAACAAAAACAAAAACAAAAAAAATTAGATTTGACCTCACTTATTCTACCATTTATTAGATCAAAAATCTTTTTGTATTTTAAATCAGTCTACCTCCCTCTATTTGGCCAGGAGTGGCATATTTGCCAGCTGACAGCGTCCAGTGACCTAAAATGATCTTGGAGGTCAACTTCAAACACTATTTTGGGGGAAGTGGTCCAGTCAATATCTTAGGAAAAAAATCCAATCTCTGGGACTTTTCATTTGGCTTTGAGTGTTAGACAGACATGCAAATGCACAAATTTCAGTAAAGTAGCAGACAAGAGAGAGAATACTGCACATGTATAAACCTGTGTTTCACAAAAAACTGCTGATCAAAAAAATTAAAAATTAGGCAGAAACAGTTTATTGAAAAATCAAGAAAAAAAAGGTCGGAATCTGCTACAACAGGAGAAAGAAAGAAAAGGTGAGAGGAAGAGAAATAGAGAAAGTTTATGAATTTAAAATGTGTGTGATAACCAATATGAAATCTCTAAGGATCACATTTATGGAGAGGTTTTTTTTTTATAACAATGCCAAAACATTAGCAATTAAAGCATTTTAATGATATTTTGCTAGAGTAGTTGGATTTTATGGCATGTCAACAATTGTTGGGTTATTTTATGCCAAATACTTTTTTTTTAAATTCATTCTTGATAGGTATTCAACATTTTTTTAAACTCATTTTTTTTTTTTCAAACTCATGGCATATGAGCAGAAGGTAGGAAAAGAAAAATTATATTACATTATATATATATATATATATATATATATATAAAAGGGTATAAAAACACACAATGTTGTTAAAATGAATATATTTTTATATCATTTTCATTGCTAATATTGATAATATTTCGATTTATAAAAAATCATCAGAGCATAATGATAATTAGGTCCATTTTTAGATGTAAATGTTTTTAATCCCGACTCATCAAGAGAGAAGCAGATGATGATTTTTTATAAATCGAAATATTGTCAATATTAGCAATGAAAAAAGATATAAAAATATATTCATTTTAATAACATTGGGTGTTTTCATACCCTTTATCTATATATATATACCGTTGGATTCATTTCCTTACTCTTAACTCATAATATGAGTTAAGAGTAAGGAAATTTATATATATATATATATATATATATATAGACTCCAGCTATGGTTAGAATCAAAGATATAAAATAATAACATCCACACTCTAAAAAGATATCTATTATTCAATAATTCTAATCTTAAATAGGTTATATTTCCAGAATGAGTAAACTCTATACACCTACATTCTCTCAAGCAGATGTGTGTGTGTATTTCAGTTGAACAGACCAAGATTTTCAAATAGCATTGCTCATCAAGTTTTGCCATGAGAAGAGAAAAAAATGTAAAAATCCTAATTTACCATTAAATATAGCCTACTTTGCATTAAAAAAAAAAAAAAATTAACTAAAGTGTTTCAAGATCCTAGATATGTTGGATATATGGTGAAGGTTTATTTTAAACATTTAAAAATTGAAAAGGAAAGAAAAAATAAAAAAAAAATAAAAAAAAATAAATAAACCTTAATTCATGGTCAATTACATTTTCTTATTTAGGCAGAAACAGTTTGTTTTACCCAATGAGAATTTTAGTAAAAGAATCAGAATGTTTCTTAGTGGCAAACCCATGTTTAGCCAATTTATGAACATTGTTTTGAATAAAATATCAGAGAGAAAAAAAAAAAAAAAAAAAATGTTCACATTCATAAAAAAATAAAGCATAAAAAAGAATTTGAGAAAAAAATGTTTTTTTTAACTTTTTAAAAAAAAACCTTTTTCTTATATGGTGGTATTTTTTAGATGAGACTTGATAATTTGTATTATTTGGATTTTTCAAACAATTGTCCTCATCTTTATTGTTATATACACAAGGTTTTGGCTGATGTGTCCTCCAGCCTTCTTGAAGGTTCCCAATTATGACATAAAAGCTCCAGAGTTTGACAAGAAACACCTAAAGAAGGTCAGAGGGTACATCAACCAAATATAACAATACAGATGAGGACAATAGTCTGAAAAATGCAAATAATACAAACTTTTTCTAATATTGAATAGTAAATAGAATAATACCAAGTGTTAAATGTATAAATAGTCTGAAATATTGTAAGATTTAATTCAATAATCTCAAAAGTTTGTCATATACAGGATAATTGTAAAGTAACTCCTTATTTTAAAAATCTTTATTTCTGAAACATTTTTACAAAAATACACACAATGTGCAGTTTTATTTAAAATTCTATATGGGTACCAGTATTCGCCTCCAGCTTCTCAAGCCGCTCAGGAATCACATCAACTGATCTTCCCAGGAACTCTTGTGGAATGGCAGAAATAACTTCTCGTATTTGTCCTTCGTAGAATAGAGTAGCTACTTCAACCAACCCCAAAGAAAAAAGTTGCAGGGTGTTAAATCGGGAGTTCTGGATGGCCACTCATGTGGACCACGTCTACCCATCCATCTCCCAAGGAAAATGGTGATTCAGATATTCACAAACAACAATAGCAAAATGTGGAGGAGCATCATCTTGCATAAAAATCAAGTCTTCAATATTCTTCTAAGTATTGACAATTTAAATTTGATTAAATTTAATTAAAAAAAAGTATAAATAGTTTTAATTAGAGAGTTATTTTTCAATCACCCTGTATTTGTTAAATGAATGAACACATTTTTCAAGTATTGTCCCAGCAGATGGAGAGGAATGAGAGAGAGGGATAGAAAAAAAATGGGGTCCCCACTTACCATTTTGATTTTGTTGGCCGGTTGGGGTGTTTCTTTTTTGTCAACCTGCACAGGAGGTGGAGGAGCTGGGCGCCGCTTTCGTCCTGGTCGTCGAATTGGAGTCTCAGTTGGAGTCTGGAAGATGGCTGTAAATGAACTCAGAACAGGTGTAGTAGTGGATGCTGCTGACACCTTGGGAGATGGTGATGATGGGGGTGAGAAGACACTCCTACCTGGAAGCCCTGGGGATACTCCCCACGAGTAGTCAGCCATTTGCTTCAGTGCACGGCGGCGAAAACTTCCAGTCACTTTCCTTTGCAGAGTATTTTTCCATTTGTTCCTCACCCCTGAATCCTAGGGGGCAAAAAAAAAAAAAAAAAAAAAAAAAAAACAAATATTAGCCATGGGCAAAAATTGGGGTTAAGAGAAATAAATGCCTAAAAAATTGTTGAAAAATAGTCTTGATTTTTGTATGTAAATAAGTAAAAATCTATGGTGGACCATATAGTAAAATTTTATCTGGGTCATCAATGGAGATAACTTTTTTTAATACGTATGATGAAATAAGATAGTAATGCTTCTTTTTTTTTTAAATATATAGAAATCTCAGAAAATATGTGGCACAAAATTGCCCTTTTTAAAACTTACATTTTTAGATAGATTAAATAAAGCTTTATTTATGGTGAAAATATTGCCTTTAACATGGCACCTTATGGCTTCATTTCTAATCAGGAAAAAAAGGTATTGTCAGTGGTCAAGAATTAATGCATAATTTACCTTCTTTTTTTTATTTTTTAAGAAAGGAAAAAAAAAGTTCAAAACAAATATTTGCGCTTATTGTCATATTTCCTTCAAAATATAGAATAATCGGTGTTGATGTAGCAAGAGATAATATTAGAGATGCGCAATAAGGGAAGCAACTCATGATCAAATTATCTCCCTTTTTTTTCAAAATAACTATTAATTTTTGAATAAGTATTAATTTACTATTTATCAAAGTTATGGAAGTTTAGATGTGTGAAAATGTCCTACAAAAACAAGTTACACGGCATAGCCAAAATACATAAGAAAAAAATAGCAACACAACAAGGAGACACACACTGAAATGTTGGTTCAAGCCCCAGACAAAAAATTTGGATACTTTTTTTTTTTTTTTTTTTTTTTTTTTTTAAAGGGGAGGATGTTCCTTTAGTCTTCCTTAAAGAAATAGAATTATTGTTAGTAATGTTTTTGTTTTAATATATAAAAATCTCGGAAAATATGTTGTGCAAAATTGTGCATTTTTAAACTTACATTTTGGATAGATTAAATAGAGCTTGATTTATGGTGTGAATATTATCACATTATTATATAGAAAAATATTGTATTTAAAACTACAAAAAATAAATAAATAAATAAATAAATAACACGTTACATAAATTATTTTTTTGAGTTTTGAGAAAATAACTTAAAATTTCAGGTCACTTTTTTGGGGTATTGATTTTTTTTTTTTTTTAATAATGTTCTTTAGGATTTATCTTTCTAGAAATGGAAAAATTAGGGACTGGAAAAATTCTTTCTTCAAATGAACAACACCTTCAAATGAACATTCTAACTTAATAAATAAAATAAAAAACGTTTTTATAGTTTTTTTAAATAAAATAAGCTATATGTTATAAAATTAAATCAATGAATAAAGTAGTGAAAATTTCATTTAAATCTGACAATTCCATGATTTTTCGTGATAGTTTGAAAAAATTTTAAATTAAAAAAAAAATCTTTATTACTTTCCCTTACGGATTTTGCACAACCTTAGATAAAATTAGATCACGTATAAAAAGCATTACATTTCACGCAAATACCCGAAACCTTTGAGACATTAGGGTTAGGTTAAGGTTTAGTGTTAGGCTACTTCGGAAGTTTCCGTAATCTAATGCTATTTATATGCAAATGCGATTCTAATGATATTATCTTTTGCGTGCTATTCGGCATTCGTACCGAATAATCAAATTAATTTTACATTTTAAAAAATCCTGTAAAATTAGATAATACAAAACGTTTATTTTTAACCTTCAGTAAGAAGAAAAAAATATTGCAATAAAAATGTTTTCACTGGTATTTAACTTTTTAAAAATGTATTTATTTTAAATTTCTACTTTCAAATTAAAAAAAAAAAAAAAAATAAAATAAAAAGAGGCATTTATAGAACGCATGTTGTTGACCGTTTTAGATTTGCCGCCACAACAGGTGTTCATCATTCAACAACAGAAATCAATAAGGCCTTTTTAAGGGAACTCTCTTTCACCATAACAGTTTGTGTCAGTGAGAGTGTAGTAAAAAGATTGTATCATTGTATCAATCCAGGGTGGGGGTCCCCTTAAAAATAAATTGTAATATTGTAAGTATCTAAAGGCGGTTTAATTCATAAAATGAGGTAACCAAGCGACTATATGGTAATATTAGAATTTTTGTAATTTAACCATTGTAGTTCTTTTTGCCAATAACAAAATAAATACAATTATTTTAATCAATTATTATTCTGATAAATTCATTGCAATCTATTAGATTTCCATATGCCACAGTTGAATTATTAAATTCTAAAATGACTTGATTAGTTAAGTTAAAAGTTAAAGTTAATAGAAACAATGACATCGTGACATACATTTAGAGAAAAAAATGAAGTAGTTCATTATATTTATGAATTATTTTAATTTATTATTTAGATATATAAATCAATGAATTATTTATATTAGATCTATATCTAGATAATAAATGTTATGCTTAAGTAATAGGTACCTGGTACTTTTCACAATATCCCAATTTTTCATTAAGGGACCCCCCCCCTCTTATTGAGTACCTAAACTTTGCCCCCCTCCCCGGTCAATCCCATATATGGGAAGCCCTTGAAAATCAGCATTAAAAATACTGTAGTTTGTTTTTTTTCAATTTCTTTTTATATACACAAGCTCGAACACTGATCTCTAGTACCAATGGGGTTTAGAGTCAATGATTTTTAGTAGGGATAGGCTTTTTGGTCATCTGCTAGGAATTTTAAAAGCGAATTAAAAATAATTAAATCTATTATTTAAGGTCAAACTTTGTCTAAATCGATAAAAAGAAAAATATCATTACATTTGTAGTTTATTTTTGATAGATTTAAAACGATTTGTTTTGGTCAATTTCGACGCGATCCGCCATTCAGCTTCTTTTTCAATGGTTTTAGGCGCTTGTTTACAATTTTAAAATAACATTTGCGATGGAAAAAAAAATATACCAAAAATCAGGTAATTATCCAATTTTAATGAAATTTTCAGTATTGATTTAACAATTAATGAATTTTATAATGCATCAGTTATTTTATTTCAAAACTTGAATTTAGTATTTTTGCTATGAAAAATTAATATATAAAATTCATTTAAAATAAAAGTATTCGGATTTTAAGTTTAAAATGTTATATTTTTAGATTCTAAAAATAAATATTTACTTAATGCAAACCTTATTTTAGGCGCAAAAAGTAATAAGTTTTGAAGGAAAACACTATTGAAAATGTACCCCCTCCCCTTTTTAAGCAGAAAAAACATCGATGTATAATTTTTTATTTTATAAAATAATAGCCAATTAAATAATTATCGAAATGAGTAAAAAAGAAATCTCCAAAAAATAAATTATTTATTATTTTTTTACATTTTATTTTTCGATTTTCGGTACTTATTTTCTCATAAAACAACCGTAAAAAAATTTTTTTTGTTTCTATTCATAACTTCGGTCTTTTATCTCTTTATTTATGCTGTAATTAGTATCGAAAATGACCAACTCGCAAAACATTTTACGCCCCCAACATAAGGGGGGTCAAAATTAAGTGACCTGAAAAAAATGAGAAAGTTTTTAAATAAAATAAATAATGCATTATAAAGATCGTTCATTGATAAATAAACACTGAAAATTTCATTAAAATCCGATAATTCCCTGATTTTTGGTAAATTATTTTCTGTAGGGCTAAAGTCATTTTGTCAAAAACGCATTTTAGGCTCATTTTGCCAGTAGCTAATTTTTAGACATTTAACCGACTTTCTACTATCCTCACCCCCATTACAAAAATGTTGTTGAATAATGGATTTTAATATCAACAGCGCTAGGGTAAAAGTAGTACTAAGTCGATGAAATGAAATACCTTAAAATCATTGACCCTAAACATCACTGGTGTCTGGTTCGAGCCTAGCTATAAAATAAGCATTTTAATGTTGATTTGCAAGAGCTTCCTCGCTTAAAAAAATATATATATTAAGTTTTAAACTACTTTAATATGTAGGGTTTCTTTTTTTCTTTTCTTTTCTTTTCTACAAATGCAGAATAGAGCGCAAGATATAATATTATTAGAATTGCATTTTATGTATAAATAGCATTAGATTACGGAAACTACATGAAGTAAGTACTCCAACACTAACCCTAACGTCTCAAAGGTTTCGGGTATTTCCGTAAAATGTAATGCTTTTTATGCGTAATCTAATGATATTATCTCTTGCGTGCTATTCTGCCTTTGTACCGATTACGGAAAATCTAGAAGTAGCCTAACCCTAACGCCTGAAAGGTTTTGGGTATTTCTCTGAGATGTAATATTTTTATACGTAATCAAATGATATTATCTCTTGTGCTTTAGTACCCTATTTTTGTAGGAAGGTTTTCTTTTTGGTATTCTGAGTAACTAAATGTTATTGTTCACTGATTGCAAAAATAAATTTACAAGGTTTCTGGTCGACTAACATTGAACCTCAAATCGTTCGTCCATAACTTTAACCTATGCACCAACATTTGTTGACATCATAGACGGATTTTACAAAACCAAATCACTACCATTTACCAATAATCAGGGAATTATCCGATTTTAAGAATGAATTTTATAATTCAGTTATTTTATTTAAAAACTTTCTGATTATTTTAGGTCATTTAACTTTAAGCTCGTTTTATTTTTGGAGCGCAAAATATTGGTGGGGTTATATTTCTGTATAAATAAAAAGACTAAACACTGAAGGTGTAAATAGAAAAAAAAAATCTGAAGAAAAGAAAATGTTTACCAAAAATCTGAAAATTTGATGTAAAAAAAAAAAAAAAAAAAAAAAAAAAAAAAATTTTTCTTTTTTTCTGAGATTTTTTAATTACTCTGTTGTATATGAAATATAATTTTCTTTTATATTATCAGTGAAATAATTATACATCGACATTTGTTCTGTTTAAAAATTTAGCCCCTACCTTGGGGGCTAAATTTTTAAATTGAGATTTCTCCATTAATTAATATATCAGCCTACTAAAGTAAACCTGTTATTAAATAGATATTTGTTTTTAGAATCTAAAAACATTAATTTTAAAACTTTAAATTATGGGCATCGTATTTTAAATTAATTTTATCAATTAATTTTAATATTCATTTGTAAGATCTTTCACACTTAAAAAGAAACGATTTTTTAAATTAAATTTTAAACTATTTTGGTAGGTAGGGTTGTTTTGGTATTTGGAGTAACTAAATGTTATTGTTCACTGATGCAAAAATGAATTCACTAAGCTTTTCTGGTCTACTAACATTGAACCTCAAATTGTTTGTCCATAGCTTTAACCACCTACGTTCCTTAACTTGCCAACTGGTATTCACGCCAGCTGGATGAGACTTAATAACAGCTGGGTTCTAGGGGCCCTCCCCTCCTCTCCCCTGTACAGGTAGCACCTGGCCACTGCCTTGGCTCCTCACCTGAATGGGATAAAGGCTGATTTTATTGCTTGGCGCCTGAGGCGGCCCTTTAAGGAAATGCTGACGGAAGCTAAGAAACTTTTTTACTCTGCCCCGGGGGGGGGGTCTATTCTTGCGGGGTACCTTCACACTAAACAGACTTTTTGTCACATTTTGGTCTTGTGAGGATACAAATAACCATTTTAAATGTTACAGAGAAAATGGTCAACTTTATTTTACACGGCCAATATAACTTATTAAATATTTAAAATTATAGAATTCACCCATTTTAGTTATAGACTCTAAATTGCAAAAAACGTATATTGAAGAAAATGAAAGACCCTATTTCAAAATATTTAATGATAATACAAAAGGGTCTGCCAATTTTATTTTTCTATTTTTTTTTTTTTTTTTGTCATTTCAGAGTGTTTAGACCAAAAAGAAAAATATATTTCGTTTAAAAGTTATTGATTTTTCTGTAATGAGTGTATTTAATGTTTTTTTGTTTTTTTGTTATTGATTTCTAAGAAGAAACTGTTAAAAGCCTTAAAATCCTAAATAATGTGGTTTTCTTAGTCCCTAAATACATCATAAAAACCGTCCATGTTTGCAAAATTTTGAGCGAAATTAATTGTTTAAAATGTATTAAAAATAAATTTACACATGTAATATTATTTTGCTTTTTTTACTGATGCTCATTATGTTACTTTTCGATTTAGACAAAAATTTGACCTTAAATAAACGATTTAATTAATTTCAATTAGTCTTTAAAATGAAAATGAGCTAAGAAATTGGTAGTGCCTAATGATAATCTTTTCAGCTAGTATATTTAGATTTGAGGAGACCAGACAGCTGTTTCCTTATATTTAAAACATTTATCTTAATTTGTTTTTTGAAAGTTTTAATTTATGACCCATGATATTTTTATTATTTATTTTTTTTTTAGCAATGTTCAATAAAATAAAATAAAATTTGTTGAATAAAATCTAAGTATATTTATAGACTTCAATTATATCTCCTCTGACTCGTTGAGAAGTCAAACTTGGTAAGTCAATCACTTGAGTCTTTCTTCATACAAAAGGTTGTTTTTTTTCTTGGGGTACTTTTGATATTTTGTCGTCCCGGCCTCCTGTCCTAATTTACGCTATGTTTTTGTTCGCCGGCGTGAGGCAAATTTCCGGCCCATGAGCTATCTACCGACTAGAGTTTTTGGTCGCTTTTTTGTTGACAAATAAAAGCGATATTTTAAACGCCTCACCCCCACACGTTTTTTAAAAAGACAGAACGGTATGAAAATTGTTTTGAAATTTGAGTGAGTTTAGTAAAAATTCAGTTGAAGTTTGTATAAAATTCAATCGAAAAAAAAAAAACAAAAAAAAAAACATTGAGTTATTTGAAGAAAAAAAAAACAAAACATTGAACGGATATTGTAAAATATTTACATTAACTTTTCGATAAAAAAAGAAACGGAGGGGGTGAAATATATTTTTGTCGCATTAATTGCCGACAAAAAGTGACAAAATCACGAATCAGAAAATAATTAACATAAGCCGGAAATTCGCCTGACGCCGGCGAACAAAAACATAGTGTAAATTAGGACAGGAGACCGGGACGATAAAAGATCAAAATAGCAGTTTTTTTTGTTTGTTTTCTTTTTAAATCATTCATTACGTTAGTAGCTCTTTTTTGTACTCTCCTTCGATGAATCTTGGATTCCAAACCAGATTTTTGATAGATTTTTAGATTCTTGATGTGATTCGTACACAAGAATTACTGACCCGGTTCTATTGTCAATCTACCCGGATTTAGGACTTTGGGGTCAATATCAATAACTGGCGGTTTTATTTAAAAATAACGTTATTGAGATTAATAGAATTAAAAATTAATTTGAAAATAAAATAATAAAATGATACTCGTTTGCCGGGTGTACAACCAAGATATTATGATCGTCTTGGTACAGCAGGGTATGGAAAATACTCATTTCATATGATTTACTCCAACCACGTCCAAGAAACTCTAATATCTCTTCAAGTATACTTGTCTGTATTTACAAGATGAGGCTTGATATGAATAATTTTGATATACCGGACTGTTGTCCTCATCTTTATTGTGTATAAAACAGTGTTCAGGCAACTATAAACGTGGGTTATTTTAAGATAATTAATTTTTTTTTAAATAAAAATAAAACACCAAAAACAGAGCCCAAGTTACAGTAGCCTCAACATTGTGTTTTATACACAATAAGGATGAGGACGACAGTCCGAAATATCAAAATTATTCTTATCAATTTCTTCAAGTCTTTAAAA
>CM042151.1:72326115-72398615 GCA_023376005.1 Doryteuthis pealeii | reverse complement strand
TCTTTTCACTTTCTTCTTCTTCTTCTTCATATATCATGCATGGTGTAATGGTTAGAGTCATAGGAAATGGACTCATTGACCCGAGTTTAAATCCTGGATGACGCTGTTTGCATTTCACATAGTGCTAATACCCTTGGGAAAGGTATGCATCCAACTTCTATCCTTCCAGCTACGGGTAAATAGTTTGGCAGACTGGTCTCTTAAACCTTGGCTAGGCAACCATTCTAGGAGAAGGAAAACTCTGAATTAAATCTGTTAAACTCTGCTTAACCTTGTATCACATCCTGCTCATGCAGAGGGGTTGGTAAATATATATATGTCACACTGTTACAAAATCTGCTGTAAAGGTTACTATTTCTCTAAATATTTTTTTTCAAGATTGTAAACTTATAAAAAAATATTTGTGAAAGAGAAGTATAGGTCCCAATGATGTAAAAATAAAAAATAAAAATTAATAGCTATCATACCTTTGATCCTAACAATAAGAAATGTGTCACAGTGTTAAGTAACAGTGTGACAAAAAGTTCTCATACTTTTCTGTAAGAGATTCTCACACTCTATCAAGATAATCCTTTACTTTTTACATTACATTTTTTTTGTTTTTTATAAACTTAACCCTTTCAGGCACAATGGGTTACCAGTGACCTGACCTGCAAAATAAAATTAGTCTGCTTTAAGTTTTATCAAAATTCATTCAAAAAGAAAAGCAGATGATTAATTTTTCAAAAGCCAATACCTAAAAGGGTTAAACAATGATAATACAATATCAAGCTGCCTATTTCAGTAGTGGAGATTAAAATTTTTTTTAAATAAATAAAAATAAAAAAAACAACAAACTCCCATGAGCCTTCACCAGAAGAACCCTTCACAAATGTGCTAGAAAAAGGACCCACTTCTGATCCCCATTATAATCGCTTGGCCATTCTAGTTTAAGGTTTAACTGGGTCTAGTTACTACTACTGGCAAGGGAGATATTCCTTTGCCATAGGCAGCTATGACTGGTGAATAAAGCCAAAGTCATAAAACCACATTCTGTCTTTGTCTCTTTCTTTTTGTTCCTTGAGTTCCTTCCTTTTCAGCGCAACCACCAAATAAGATTGGGTTATAAGCAAAACCTGAAGAACACACACCAAGAATATCCAGCTACCTTTAAATCTTAAAACTCAAAAGAAGATGAGAACAACAATTGAAGATAAAGAAACATATATTCAAAAGGTACAAAAAAGTTGCAAAACTTGTGGCTTTTGCCGCCAGACTTATCTTGCTGAGGGTGAAGAAGGTAAAGGTGATCACTGGAATATTATATCACTCGCTACTTGACTGCCCAACATGATAAGTGCTGAGGATTGAAGGTGACTTGCTGGTTGAGTGCCCAACATGATAAGTGGCTTTCGTCAAGGAATTTAATTTTGGTGCCAATATCGTATATTGACGCTTCGCCCTCTGGTGCCAGGGGAAGATAATTTAACTATAATTTTTCCATAATTTTTCCAATAGTAGTCAAATCCTCATCCAAAGTCAGTGTTTTGTAAGTCCCAATTACAGAGGTGGAAGATAAAATCAAATCTTGGATTGTTTCATTTATAATGTTTTGACATTGACATGAATCTTAAATCCTCTGAGGTAATTTGAACATTAGTTACATAAATGAGAGTAACCTCCCCTTGTTTCTTTCACTTAGAAGAAGCCATGTTTTGGTTGGCCATTTTCATTTCACTGTAAATCTACACTGAGAATACAAATTTGTTCAAATCAATACAGTGTTTTAACACAAAAATATCATAAAATGTTTTCTTAATTGTGCTTGCACATTATTTGAAATGAACTTAATTGTTATTAAGAACACTTGATATTTATTATATTTTCGTGTTAAAACATGCAGTTGTATTGATTTGAACAAATTCGTATTTTCAGTGTAGATTTACGGTGAAATGAAAATGGCCAACCAAAACATAAGGCTTCCTCAAAGTGAAAGGAAGAAGGGGAAGTTACTCTCATTTATGTAACTAATGTTCAGATTACCTCCTCTGAACTGTCAGTTGCCATTAACTTTTCACATATAGAAAAGCCCAGATGTACAGTTTGGTAGTTGGAGGTTTGCTCAAATTTTTTTAGCAGCTAAGAATATAGTCAAATGTCAGGCTGTTACATTTATATACATACTGATATATTACATTTTATATGTAATATATAATAATATCTTATTATAATGGAGATTCGGATCTGTCTGTAACTAAAACTATGTCACTATGTTTCCATCACAATACCCTCAGGAATCGTGTAGGTCTTTCAATAAGTGTTTAATTTATATTATAGTCAAAATCATTAATGCATAAAATAGATCTTAACAAAATCTCGATGAAAATCTGACTTCCTCAAAACAGCCCATGTTATTAGTGCCATGTCAAATCATCATGGCCACGTCACCCACCTCTTCAATTTTGCTGAAATTTTGTACAGGTGTGGACTGTGTTAAAGTTAGACATTCCCCAAAATTTGAGCTTCCAATTCCAAGAATTAGCAGAGTTATGTCAATTTTTAGCTCTCCAAATTTGAGGGGGTTTGTGAAAAATGGCGACTTTTTGTAATCTATTTTTGTCTGCAAATGAGTTCTAGTAGTGCTTCCCTACTCCTAAAAATTGGTTTATAAAAGCATTTTTGCCCGAGGAATCCATAAATGCTATTGACAAAGTCTGAAAGTCAACCAATTTTAAGTTATTGATGATTTCTGATTTTTTCATAGCAAGATCAATATTTCAATGTGGCACTGAATCTATAACAAAGATTTCTTTCTATTATTTCATATCTATTGAACATTATTTGTACCAAAAAGATAGTTTGTTTTTGCTCAGAAGTGAAGAATTTCTCACTTCAATTCTTCTGAAATTTTGTCCAGGTGTGAATTAGTAGTTAGACAATCCCCAAAATTTTAAATTATCAATGATTTCTGATTTGCAAAATTTTAACTGATGTTGTAGCTTCGGTTCTGTGCAAGCACCAAACTATCTTTTTTGGTATAAATAATGTTCAATATATGTGAAATAATAATAGAAAACATTTTTGTCTTAGATTCAGTGCCACATTGAGATATTGATTTTGCTAGGAAAAAATCAGAAATCATCAATAATTTAAAATTGGTTGACTTTCAGACTTATTTTTGGATTTCTTGGGTAAAAATGCTTTTATAAACCAATTTTTAGGAGTAGAGAAGCATGAGAACTCATTTTACAGACAAAAAAAGATTACAAATAGTCGCCATTTTTCATGAACCCCAACAAATTTGGAGAGCTAAAAATCGACATAACTCTGCCAATTCTTGGAATTGGAAGCTCAAATTTTGGGGAATGTCTAACTTTAACACAGTCCACAACTGTACAAAAAGTTTCAGAATAATTGAACGGGATGGGTGACAATTTTACTTTTTTCTGGATGATTTGACATGGAATTGCCTGCATTTAAAATCCTATGTAGTGTCTTATATATCGCTAAGAAATAAAGATTTACATGATATATTGTATGGTTAATTTTGCATACTGATTTGAACAAAACTGGGTTTAATAAATAATTACTTGGTGTTATTATTGTTTTATGCTCCAACATATTAAAATCATTCGAATGGATGATTTTATATAGAAAGCAATTGAAATATGATTAAAATAAATGTAATCTTTTTATATACATTCTTATCTAATTTCGTTAGTCTTTCTAATTTAATATATTTCATTACATTAAAGCTCAAATACATACATTGCTAGTAATATATAATATATGATATATAAGTATATAATGTTAAATTATTTAAATATTATTATCTATCATATTTATCTATCATATCTATTTATTTATAATTTGAATATATTGTATATAATATCTATATATCAATACTCGTGTTCCTTAGTTGTATGACCGTTATCAGCTTGCAACACCCTCTGGTTAAAAATGAGACTGTCCAAATCTTCCAAGATGAAATACAAAAATGTAAGTCCTGATTATAAGGAGCAGCTTATGTGCCAAATTATTATTTCTTATGAATGTTGTCACCTCAGCTAAATAATGGATTATTCTGTTTTTATTATAAAGAAAGGGAAGGAAAAGGATATGCTACACAGAAAGAATATAATAAGAAAGAAAGAAAGGGAGTAGGAGAAAGATAGAGAGAGAGGGTGAGTGTGCGGAAGTGATAACGCTAATCTGTATCAATCAAACATAATGAAAAAATGAAAAGAAGGAAAGAAAGAAAAAAAAGAGTGAAACAGTTAAATGAAGATTATTAAACTTTTTACATATTGAACTATTTAGCAATAGCTGTTAAGTAAACATATTAAACGTTGTAATAATTAAATTATCATACTGTGGTATATCTACAGGTCCTGTGAGTACAATATCTTATTATAATGGAGATTGTGTGTTTTTCTGTCTGTAACCGAAACTATATCACTACTCAAGTCACAATTCCCTTATTTATTGACATCACATTCTAAATGATTTTATTTTTTATTTAAACCTCAATTATTAATAAAATTGTTTTACATTATTGATACTGTTAACCATATCTACAACATGCCATTATATTTATATATACAACAAAATAGCGGTTTACAGTGGGAACGGGAAGGCTAATTTGCATATTGATATTAAAAATGTGATTTTAATAAATATGTGTTTAGTATTATTGATTTCTAACTGTTTGGTTTTATTTTAATCAGTATAAGCAAAAATCTCTTCGGTGAATCTTAAATGAAATCCATTAACAAGAAAAAATAACTGTCATTTTATTCTTTACTTCCTATTTTAACTAAATATCTAAATTAGAAAAAATAACAATGAAAGACGAGAGTGATAAAAGAATAAGTTTCAGTTGTTCTATTTTTCGATTATACCCCCCTCTGTTTCAAATCTTTTTATCTGCATTCTTATTTAGTTTCATCAGCCTTTCTAATTTAATACGATATTTTATTACATTAAAACTTAAATACTTGCACCCGGAGGGTGCATATATTTGCTAGTTAATACAATATCCATATACAGATCAGATTCTGTTAAGTCATTCATCCAATAGTTCCTAAAAAAACCCTCTTAATTTCTTATTCTTACCATGTTTTCTGAAATAATCCAAATTAATCTTAATTTTTTTCTATTGCTCTGATTAGGCAATTTGTTCCAAAAATATATAAGACTCTACTAACAAAAAAATCCAATTGGTTAATAGACTTAATTTTTGAAATCTGCCTTGACAGTAAATTTCCAGCACAAGTAGAAATAAGGAAAAAAAAGTGTCACTTGTAATTAGAAATTCCATTTATTATTTTGAAAGTTTCAATTAGATCAACTTTCCCTATCAGTTGGGGCTTTAGAATATACCAACTGCACCTCTGCAGAGGGTAAGACACTCTCCCCAATGGGGCTATCTGCTGGCCGTGGGGGAACCTGTGATGCTTATGGATGGAACACTGGTGGCTGAGCAACACTCCACTTTGGCCCTTACTTAGGCTAAATAGGCAGTTGGAGAGGTCCTCTCCAATCAATCAGATGGTCACGTCAAGCCATAGCATTTATATGATTGTCCCGCCCTTATGGCAGACTCCCAGCACTTTTAATCATATATGTGCTAGAAGGTGGTGGCTGAGGATCTTAGTGTCCTGGGTATGATGTTAAACCCTATCTGATGGTGAATTCTGCATCTCTGGGGAATGTGAAGTACCCCTTTATCACCATTACTCCCAGGTCCACTCTAACTTGCAGTGGGACTACCTGTAAAGATTCTATCAATGCATTTAATAGAAAAATTGATTATTAAAAAAAGTGATTGAAAAAAAAATGAGTTTAAAAAAAGAATTTTCAATACCCATCAAGAATGAATCAAACAAAATGTCTTCAGCATAAAATAATCCTGCAAGGAGTGACATGCCATAAAATTCAACCAAACCAATTTGGATTTGTCCCAAACTCTAGCTGTTGTGATCAACTTGTGGAGTTCCTAGAAGACATCACCCAGATCATTGATGGTGGCTCATGGGTGGACGTTGTCTACCTTGACTTTGCTAAGGCCTTCAACTCCATACCGCACAAAAGACTTTTGGCAAAACTCTCCGCAATGGGGTGTGAAGGATGATCTTTTTAACTGGTTAAAGTCCTTCATTCTTAACTGGATAGAGGTGGTTACAGTTCTTGGGCAACACTCCTCACCATATGACATGTCATCTGGGGTACCACAGGGATCTGTTCTTGGCCCCCTTTTGTTTGTTGCATATATCAATGATATAGATGCTAACTTAAGGAATACCAGAGTACTGAAGTATACTGATGACATCAAGCTGTACCTTGAGATAAAAAAGACAGTTCCTGAACGCTGCAGATCTTTCTTGCAGTCAGACCTGGACACAGTGCAGCAATGGATCACTGACTGGCAACTCAAGCTGGCTGTAGACAAATGTACCACCATGCATTTTGGGAGAAAAAACCCATCATACATATACTCCCTCCACAACACTAATATCAAGGAATCTTCTTGTGAACGTAATCTGGGTATTACTGTCAGCAATGATTTACATTGGATGAAACACATCTCTAAAATTGTAAAGATGGCCGAGGATGTCCTGGCGTCACTCAGCAAAACATTTGTCAGCTGCTCACCGGCTATCTATTTAAAGCTGTATAATGCTATGGTGCAGCCACACTTGGAATTTGCATCACCAGTCTGTAATCCTTATCTCGCTCAGAACATTGACCTCCTATAAACTATACAAAGACATGCAACCAAACGAATACACTCCATCAGACATCTGCCATATTCTGAACGTCTTGCTGTCCTGGAAATGGATTCGTTGAAACTCTGGCATCTGACCTGGTAAATGCTTATAAGGTTATTAATCATCTTAACAACACATAACCTTGAGCACCTTTTTAATCTCCATGTTTCTAACACATGTGGGCATGCCTACAAAGTCAGAAAATAGCATAGCTCACATGACTTTTGGAAACATTCAACTCATCAAAGTCTCATGTCTAGTACATAGAATAATGTATTAGTGTCAGGAACATGAATAGCATACAGTAATAATATACATGTATGTGTGCGTGCGTGCATATGTGTGTGGATGAGGGGTATCAGGTATAGTGTTGGTGGACTACGGGAAGCATGGAGGCTTTGAAAGATGTTAAACTCTTTTCATTTTCTCTTAGACATCAATTTAAAAAGGGTTTGGTTTGGTTTGGTTTGGTTTTATGGCATATCAACCACAGTGGGTCATCTAATGCCGGCAAAGATTTTAAAAATTTGTAGTGATAGTTTGGAAGAAAATTTTTTAAACTCAATTTTTTTTTGTAAACAAATTTTCTATTTAATCCATAGATAATTAACAGTTGGAGTGGGGTGGGGGTCTTACCCCTCTGCAGAGGTGCAGTCGGTATTATAAAGCCCCACCCTATATGGTTGAATTTAAAAATGGAGAAAAAATCTTCTTTCTAGTTGTTAGTGTCAGTTTTAAAATTACCCACCCACCCAAATATTAACGGCTAGTCTTTTGTAATTTGAGTGTGTCCCTGTGTCCCCCCTGGGGGGTAATTCACACAGTCTTATCAATGGAAAAGCACTTAAATTTCGACCCTGAAATGAATGACTGGGCATCAACCAAGCAGAGACAAAGATTTGAAATATTTCCTTAAGTCTCTTGGGGGATTGCTGGTCATTAATACTTGGGAAGTCTGGTTTTATTTTGAGATGGAATTTGTGAATTATTATATTTAAGTTCTGCTGCATACCAAGCAAAAATGTCTATATTTATATACATATATGTGTGAGATACACACACACACATTTTATAATATATATATACATAGAGAGAGACTTATATATATATATATATATATATATATATATATATATATATATATATATATATATATATATACTTATATATATGTATAGTCTTTTTTCTGTTGTCATCATATATAAAGTTTTATGTGGGTGTGTTCGAAGAAGAGAGTTTTCACTGGTCTTATAAAAGAGAAAGAAAAGAAAAAAATAATTCCTCTATTCTTGTTTGTTTTCTCAGTCCTTATGTAGTAGGCTATCTGATGAGATGAGATTCATATTAAGTTCTGGTTGAAATAAATTTATAATAGCCAAATTATGGTTTGTTAAGTTTTTCTTTCTTATTGAAAATGTAAATATTGCTCTCTATATAATTAATTTATTAGTTATCATAGACTGAGCTCTCTTAGGGATTTGTACAAATCCTTGTATAAATCTTTAAGATTGCATCAACATGAGCATGCATTGTGTGTGTACAGAAGATATTGATGATCACAAATAGAATTATACTAGTCAGTTGGATACTTTTACCTTTACGTGAAGAGAAAAATAGAAGTGAATCTGACGGTATGTAATATAGTGAAAAATTTGAAAAAACACAGGATCAAATAAAATGAGCGGTATTTATTCAGCCAACACTGCAGTGTTTCAATCTGTTTAGTAGATCTTCTTCAGGGCCTTTTGCTGATATAAGGAAAAGTAAAAATTTTATCACAGGATAATAAGATGGCTGTTATCGGTTTGTTTACAAAGTTTTGAATGGAAAGTCAGCGTCTCCAGAAATAGATAAGATAAACGGTTTTGAAGTCGAATATTTTTTACATTGTGTGTGAGTGTATGTGAGAAAGATATATATATATATACACTAGAAAAACTGACCCATTGGGTCACCCATTGAGCTCTGGGTAGATAATTGTGATCAGAAAAGAAGTGAGTTTGCAAAGTGAATTAATTTAAAAAAAGAAATAGGACCGGAGAATTTTAAAAATGTCATTAAAATCATTTTGTAAGATTTCTAAGAAAGGGAAAGTTTGACCAAATTTAATTTTAAATGGACCTGATTCTTGAAATTCTGTTAATAGCTAAGGTGTGAGAAACTAAGGTGTGGGGATGACAAAAATCATTTTTTTAGTGTAATGTCAAAAGTAATCCCTCTCTACTTACTTCACCATAATTTTAATTGACAAACGAAAACAGTAGTGAAAAAAGTTTTGAAAATAAAATGTTTTTATACTTCTTCGGCAGTTAAATAATAATAATGAAATTTATTGTGTATAGTGCTCAGGTGCACCATAACTCATCAAAGTCTCATGTCTAGCACACAGAATAATGCACCAGTGTCAGGAATGTGAACAGTGTACAGTAATAATATACATGTATGTGTGCACATGCATGCATATGTGTGTGGAGAGGGGCATCAGGTATAGTGTTGGTGTACCACAGGAAGCATGGAGGCCCCGAAAGATGCAGTGCCTCGGCAGCCCACAACAGAAGCAGGCAGCCCACTCCATGCCTCAGCAATTCTGAGCATGAAAAAATGTCTCTGAATTAACAAAAACAAAAAAAAACGCTACTGACAATTTTTGACAGAAGTGAAAGGGAAGGTTGGGTATTGTTATTATTAGCTAATGGAGTGGTAAACAGAGATTTCAAATAACGGGCAGTAGTCAGGTAGTGACTCTCCAAATTTTCCAAATCATTCCCACAGAGATACTAAAATATAATAGCAAGGGGAATGAAGATATATATAGAGAGGGGTGGAAATTGATAGGCAGGTGATAAGTAAGAGATGGGTTACTTTATGACTTAATTGCAAATTACTGCTAATTAAAATGATGAAAATTAATTTTTTTTCAAACATAATTCAATCCCAAAAGTAAGGAATATTTTAGTATTTAATTTTAGTTCATTAAACTAAACAGGGAAAAACCTTAGGGAAACAATCATTGATTCACTCAGCTTTAGTATTATATATATATATATATATTATTATACTACATATATTACAGTGATGCTGATAGCTTTTTAATTTAGTACATCTTGGGATGCATGTATTTAATTTGAATGAGTCCCCAGGAAATTTGATGGGTCCCAACTAAAGTTTCTTAATAAATTGTTGAGTTTTAATCTATAAACAACTAAAACCGTCTAACCCCTACCTTGTACCCCATACAATGAAATTCGTTTCCAAGAAAATATTGATGGGAGAACAAATAAAAACTCTGGGATACATGGATGTGATTTTTCTGCATCCCTTTAGATTTTTATGTGTCAGTGATGCAGGGCGCATACCTATCAGCATCTCTCTCTCTCTCTCTCTCTCTCTCTCTCTCTCTCTATATATATATATATATATATATATATATATATATAACAACCTTCTCCTATAAAACAGATGGAGCATTCTCTGACGGCCTTTACATATATACGGATGTATGTATTTATCAGTTAAAATCCTCCTCCCAGCCTGTAACAACTCAAAACAAATTAAGGGTTGAAAAATCTTTCAACCCTTGATTTGTTTTGAGTTGTTCATTTCTTGCTCACTTTTCCTTTTATCTACCTCATATATATATATATATATATATATATTATATATATATATATATAACTTTCAAAGGAAGAAAAACTAAACAAAACATCCTCCCGTTATAATTTTTATTTCAACCAGAAACCCCCCAAAATGTTTTTGAGTTTCTGGTTGAAATAAAAAAAATGACGGTTTGTTAAGTTTTTCTTTCTTTGAAAGTTAAATATTGCTCTGTATATAATTAATTTATTGATTATTATACATTGAGCTCTCTTTAGGGATTTATAAAAAAAATCCTTGTATGAGTATATGTTTGCACCTACAAGTGCATACAGTATGGTTATACAGTGAGATTTTGAAGATCCCAAATAGAATCATCCCTTACAACAAGTCATTTGGATTACCTTACATTTAATATATATATATATATTTTTAATAATGTAATTTATTGTGTACAGTGCTCAGGTGCACCACAACTCATCAAAGTCTCATGTCAGGTACACAGAATAATGTTGTGCCAGGAACATGAACAGTTCACAGTAGTAATATGGATGTATGTGTGTGCATGTGTATGTGGAGAGTGGCATCAGGTATAGTGTTGGCGGACTACAGGAAGCATGGAGGCTTTGAAAGCCTCAGTGCTCCGGCAGCCTACAACAGATGCAGGCAGTTTATTCCATGTCTCCGCAATTCTGAGCGTGAAAAAATGTTTCCGAAAGTCACGTGAACAGTGCTGTTTTTCTGACTTTGTAGGCATGCCCACGTGTATTGGAGAGATGGAGATCAAAAAGGTGCTCCAGGTTGCTGTTGTTCAGATGATTAATGACCTTATGAGCATTTACCAGGTCAGTTGCCAGACGCCGAAGTTTCAACGAATCCATTCCCAGGGCTGCGAGACGTTCAGCGTATGGCAGATTCCTGGTGGAGGGTACTCGCCTGGTTGCACGTCTCTGTACAGTTTCTAGGAGGTTAATATTCTGAGAAAGGTAGGGGTTCCAGACTGGTGATGCAAACTCCAAGTGTGGCCGTACCATAGCTTTGTACAGCTTCAAATAGATAGCCGGTGAGCGGCTGACAAAGGTCTTGCTGAGTGACGCCAGGACGCCCTCGGCCTTTTTGGCAATTTTGGAGATGTGTTTTGTCCAACGTAAATCATTGCTGACAGTAATACCCAGATCACGTTCGCAAGAAGATTCCTTGATATTAGTGTTGTGGAGGGAGTATATGTATGATGGATTTTTCCTCCCAAAATGCATGGTGGTGCATTTGTCCACAGCCAGCTTCAGTTGCCAGTCAGTGATCCATTGCTGCACTGTGTCCAGGTCTGATTGTAGTAACGATCTGCAGCGTTCAGGATCTGTCTTTTTTATTTCAAGGTACAACTTGATGTCATCGGCATACTTCAGGACTATGGTATTCCTTAAGTTAGCATCTATATCATTGATATACGCAACAAACAAAGGGGGCCAAGAACTGAGCCCTGTGGTACCCCAGATGACATCTCATATGGTGAGGAGTGTTGCCCAAGAACTGTAACTACCTCTCTCCGGTTGAGTATGAAGGACTTTAACCAGTCAAAAAGATCATCCTTCACCCCCATTGCAGAGAGTTTTGCCAAAAGTCTTTTGTGCGGCACAGAGTTGAAGGCCTTAGCAAAGTCAAGGTAGACAACATCTACCCATGAGCCCCCATCAGTGATCCGGGTGATGTCCTCTAGGAACTCCACAAGTTGATCACAACAGCTAGATTTTGGGACAAATCCAAACTGGGATGGTCGGATAAGACTGTGAGAGTTCCAGAAATTCCAAAGTCTCTCTCTGATGCAGGACTCCATCAACTTAGCAATGCAACTTGTAAGACTGACTGGCCGATAGTTGACAGGTGATGTGCGGTCGCCCTTTTTGAACAGTGGAATTACACTAGCAGTTTTCCACTGTTCTGGGGTAGCACCATTTTTCAAGCAAAATTGGAAGAAAACAGCTAGCTGGTGGAGAAGGAAGTACCCGCCCCGTTTGAGAAGCAGGTATTTCACACCGTCAAGACCTGGAGAAGCATGGTTGCGTTTGCTCTTGAGGTGGCGTCGCAGCATAGCAGGTGTGAATTCTATAGTAGTTATAGAAGTTGATGTCAGAGGTGGAGGAGATGGTACATTTTGGTCCTCGACAGTGAAAATGCCTGCATAGCATTCCGCAATAAGTTCTGCACATTCTTTTGGGTCATCGGTGATTTGGTTTATATATATATATATATATATAGTCAACCACATACACTGTGTTTCAGTGTATCACATCTCTCCAGTGTGGTTAAACAATTGCAGGCTACCTCCAGCTGAGATGGAAACCCAATCAATTTATCATCAGTCAGGCTTTTTAACCACTCTGCTATCCGCACCTACAGGCTGGGAGGAGGATTTTAACTGATAAATACATACATCCGTATATATGTAAAGGCCGTCAGAGAATGCTCCATCTGTTTTATAGGAGAAGGTTGTTTATATTATATATATATATATATATATATATATATATTCCTCATTATTGGGTTATTCCATATTCCATTCTTGTAGATAAGAACAAATTATATCATTAATTTAAACTAGCAGGACCTGTGGATATACCACAGTATGATAATTTGATTATTACAACATTTGATATGTTTATTTAAGAGTTATTGAAATAGTTCAATATGTAAAAAGTATAATAATCTTGATTTAACTCTCTCTCATTCTTTTTTTTTCTTTCCTTCTTTTCATTATGTTTGATTGAAACAGATTAGCATTATCGCTTCCATGCGCTCACCCTATCTCTCTATCTTTCCCCAACTCCATTTCTTTCTTTCTTATTATATTTTTTCTGTGTAGCATGTCTGTTTTCTTCCCTTTATTTTTTTCTTTATAAAAAAAATGGAATGGTCTATTATTTAGCTGACGTGACGACACTTATAAGAAATAAGAATTTGGCGGATAAGTTTATCTGGTGTTGCACCAGATAATCAGGATTTACATTTTTGCATTTCATCTTGAAAGATTTGGATGCTTTCATTTTTAACCAGAGGGTGTTGCAAGATGATAATGGTCGTACTTTTGAGAAACACGAGTATCAATATCATAGATAGATAATTATTTATTCTAATAATACTGAAATTTATTGTGTACAGTGCTCAGGTGCACCACAACTCATCAAAGTCTCATGTCAAGTACACAGAATGATGTAGTGTCAGGAACATGAACAGTTTACAGTAGTAATATGCATGTATGTGTGCGCGTGTGTGCATATGTATGTGGAGAGTGGCATCAGGTATAGTGTTGGCGGACCACAGGAAGCATGGAGGCTTTGAAAGACTCAGTGCTTCGGCAGCCTACAACAGACGTAGGCAGTTTTATTCATGTTACAATTCTGAGCGTGAAAAAATGCCACTCTCCACATACACATGCACACACATACATGCATATTACTACTGTGAACTGTTCATGTTCCTGAGACAACATTATTCTGTGTACTTGACATGAGACTTTGATGAGTTGTGGTGCACCTGAGCACTGTACACAATAAATTTCATTATTATTATTTATAAATGAAACAGTTTTTGGCATAATTACAAATAAAACAAATAAACTTAGATTTTTATTTTATTTTTCCTTCTATTCTGTATTTATATATGTGTGTGTGTGTGTGTGATGCCTATACCGAGAATACTCGGGATAATAATAACAGGATAAATTTCAAAACTATTTAACTTAAAAAATATTTATAATTCTATAAGAAATCTTCTCAACTTCAATTAATAAAATATAAAAGGGATAATTAAGCAACTAAAAAAACCTGCCTTGTTTTGGACGGGTAATTAAAAAATAAGTGAAAGGGAAGAAGTTAAAATTTTATGAAGACAACATTCAGCAAAATGTTTAGCATTTTTACTTTTGTTTATTTAAGAAATTGATGTTTTATATATATTTACTAAGTTTAGCGAAGTCTGGTACAAGGCTAAGATTGTTTGGCACCCGGTGATAATCAAAATCACTAGAGTAATAACAGACTTTTACACACTTGTGTCTAACCATTTCCTTTCGCTAAGAACCTTTTAGTTTTTAATTTATGACTATCAGACACAAAATAAAAGATGCAGTACAAGGGAAATAACTCTGTAAATAGATAACTAAGTTTGAAAATTGTTACCCTTGTTTGATTATATATCCCAACTTATTTTTGATATATATATAAAAGTAAAAAAAAGTCTAATGTCAGTATCAGCCAGACAGAATATTACATTTACCAGTTTGGACCAGGGAGTAATGGCACCCATACTACCAAGAACTTCAAAAGCCTATGGTTGGGTGTATATAGTAATGTAGCTAATGTTCTGATTACCATACATGTAAGCAAATTTTAGTTGAAACACGTGTCAATACATAACAATAAATTTCATCCAAACTAAAAAATATATATATTTTTCTTCCATTTTTCTTTTCACCATATATATATATATATATATATATAAAGCTTACATTATGCATATTGTGCAAGATGATAATCTACTTACAGTATCTGTTTTTTTTACTGTACTTTCCAGCCTCCTTTTTCTTCAAATGTCTTTTTGTCATAGTAACCCTCTTCAGGGCATTTGGTACCAATATCCTTTATTCCATCCGCAGCGGGAAGAACGTTTTTTTTAATTTTTTTTATTTGTCTTGGATCATCTCATTCTCACCTTTGTTATTTTATCCTTGGAATATCACTTTTTTTTTTTCACTGAATCTGAGTCCAGGGATTGAACTCACAACTTCCAACTTAAAGCTGTAAACCAATACTTTATCCCTCAGGAGATGTCCTGTTTGACAATTCAGAAACCTTTTGTATTATTTGAATTTTCCGGGAGGGCACATTGGCCGAAATGTTGTGTATATAACAATAAAGATGAGGACAATAGTCTGAAAAATCCAAATTATCAAGCCTCATCTAAAAAATTCAGACAAATAATCCAGAGTCCATTTTTAAGAGCCTTAAACCTAATATCATTTTATTTGTCTGTATTTTGGAGATGAGGCTTGATGTGAATAATTTTGATGTTTCAGACTGTAGTCCTCATCTTTATTGTGGTATGTATAAACACATTTTGGCTGCTGTATCCTTTGGCCTTTTTTAGGTGTATAGTAATGATCCAACCTGGGAAAAGTTTGACTGTTGATCAAACAAGGCATCGATGAACTTTTGAAACGTCAATAAACATTTTTTTTTTCTTAAATGATCATGATTCTTCTCATGACACATATCGGGATGATAGGTGTGCAAAAAACAATGACGTCATTTTTTCAATAAGATCTTCATAAGTTCTTTGACACCTGTTTGATCAACTGTCAAACTATTAAAAAAATTTCCCAGGTTGGATCATTACAATGCTCGAATACACAGGGAACACCTGAGGAAAGATACAGTGGCTGAAACAGGGTTTATACATACCACAATAAAGATGAGGACAACAATCTGAAACATCAAAATTATTATTTTCATTTTGTCTAGCTCTTCAAATTACTTATCTCCAAAATCCAGATAGATATTATTCTAACCTTTGTTATTTTGATCCCTATATTTTTGTTCAATGTATTCTCTGGTTTGGTTTCGGTTATTTCCTATAACTCCAACCTAAAAGAAGGGGAACCACTCTGAATGAATTTTATCTGTTAATTAGTCTACCCATTAAACTAACCCTAAACCCAACCCTAACCCTGTCTTCTTTTTTCCTAGTAGATCAATATATAAATAAATAATTTATCAGTCAATCAGAGTGGTTCCCCTTTTTTATGTTGGAGTTATAGGAAATAATCTTGGTTTCTTTTGTTTAATGGTATGTCAACCTTTGTGGGTTATTTAATGTTAAAGCAATTCTTGTAGAATAACAGTCATCATCATCATCATGTCAAGCTAGTAGCACAGATATCCATGACATTTTCTCGCCAACTGTCCTTATCATTCATTGTGCTCAGGAGGTCCTCTGTGCAGCATCCAATATTTGCACAGAGCTGGTCAATATAGGTTTTTGCTGGACGGCTCACACTGGCATGCCCATGTGCAGTTTTCCATAAGAGAATGTCACTTATGAGTTTGTTCTTGCTTTTCCAGCATGTCTCACTCGGATGGTTTGTGTGACAGGAGGTTAGTGGCTGTACAGCTACTTTCTTGTGGCGTGTTGTTTCCACGATTTGTTTAAGATCGCCCACAGCATTCTTGTACAGCTCCCATCTAGCTTATTCTCTAGGTGTTTTGTTAGGATCTAAGTGGTGCAGCCATACAGTAGCACTGATACAATTATGGCTCAGAAGAATTGTCAGTGAGATTGGATTTTCATGACAGATAATGTGTCTATGGTAGATGGTTCCATCTCTATACGTGCATTAACATCGCTTATTTAATGAATAGCTAGGAGGATGAAGGGGTTCATACCTTTCCCAAGAGTAATAGCCCAAAAATGAACTTCATAATGGGACTGGAGTTTGAAATTACGATGATGTCACAGTCTAGCATTTTAGCCACTAAACCACGGGGCCTCCCCCCCCGTATTCTCTGGTATTTTTAGTATGGTGTAAAGTTCTAAGATATAGTTATCTACTAAGCTTAGTTGTAGCACAAGGCCAGAAGTATGGGGCACCCAGTGTGAATCAAACTCATTAACAATGGTCTGCTAATCTAGATGGTTAACCATTACACTGTGTAAAGTGCCTTCCTCTTTTTGTATATAGTTATTTACTAAGCTTAATTGTGGCACAAGGCCAGAAGTATGGGGCACCCAGTGAGAATCAAACTCATTAACAATGGTCTGCTAATATAGCTTGTTAACCATTACATGATATAAAGTTCCCACTCCTGATATATAGCATTGCTATTATTCCATTTAATTAGTCAAAATCCTGTCTCCCACTTTGCTTTTTTCATTACTGTTTCACCAGATTTCTTTATAGGGCAAGTTTTCAGCTAGTCACATATATGCAGTTATTTTACAACATCCCACCATGTCAGATGAATATAAAGTTCGATTTACATGAGGAGCCATGCACAAACTGAAGCTCATGTGGTGGCTAATGTTAAAAATTGCATGTATCCCCTTGGTATTCCACTTTTTAGGCACCTCAGGCACTGGGCAATAAATCTAGCCCTGCCCCTTTTAAAAGAGGAGGGCAGGTGTTGCCGCCCCCCTCGGGGGGGGGGTTAGGTCCCTAGGATTCATGCCAGTATTATATATCTTACCGATTCAATGGCTGCAGCAACTGGACACAGGGTCCAAAGGTCTGGTAAGAATATGATAACGTCGAAGAATCTTTGACTAGTCACATGACAATAATGATGTGAGCACTACTGTTGATATAACATAAATTACTTGTCTTTGATAGAGATGAGAACAAGTAAAGTCTTCAGGGTGGCCTAAAGTCGGTATCAGCCAATCAGCGAGGGAGTCTATCCCCTTTTCACTGGCGTTAGATAGAGGAGATTAAAACCAAGATTGTCCTTTTATTTTCACATCTCCCACCGCCTCTTATCTTTAAAAAATTATTCTTATCATGATTAACTAGTGGGACCTGTGGATATACTACAGTATGATAATTTAATTATTACAACGTTCGATATGTTTAGTTAAGAGCTATTGCAAATTACTTCTGTTACAATTTTATGGGCCATCATTTAGGATTTAAGCAAGAGCGCTTGTCCAGAAGAAATCCTTGATAAAGAATCTTTTGGTTCTCCTTAGTATTGTAAGTTCCTGGTCAATGGTTGCAAATGGACTATGGAAAGTATCAGTGTTTAAGTAGTCAATCAGCCACGCATTATGGCTGTTGATTGGCGGAGGAATAAACCACGTGACCTCGCCTAGTCTATAAATTTAGGTGGTGTATTGCAGGACACCTTATATATAAAAAATAGTCCAACAACTTCAATATGTAAAAAGTATAATAATCTTGATTTAATTCTTTCTCTCTTACTAATTTTTACTTTCTTTCCTTCTTTTCATTATGTTTGATAGAAACAGATTAGCATTATCACTTCCACATGCTCACCCTCTCTCTCCATCTTTACCCTACTCTCCTTCTTTCTTTATTATATTTTTTCTGTGTAGCATGTCCTTTTTCTTCTTTTTCTTTCTTTCTAATAAAAACAGAATAGTCCATTATTTAACTGAGATGATGACACTCGTAAAAAAATAAGAATTTGGCGGATAAGTAACAGCAGATAATCAGAATTTACATTTTTGCATTTCATCTTAGATGATTTTTATTATAAAGAAAGGGAAGAAAAAGGATATGCTACACAGAAAAAATATTAAAAACCAAAAGAGTAGAGTAAAGATAGAGAGAGGGGCGAGCACGCAGAAGTGATGACGCTAATCTGTTTCAATCGAACATAATTAAAAGATGAAAAGAAGGAAAGTAAGAAAAAAATAAGAATGAAAGAGTTAAATTGAGATTATTATTCTTTTTACATATTGAACTATTTTGTAATAGCTCTTAAGTATCAAATGTAATAATTAAATTATCATACTGTGATATATCCACAGGTCCTGCTAGTATTTATAAAAACATCATTAAGATTTTTTTCAATGAAGTTAAAAAAAAAAACAATGTTAAAAAGTGTGAAAAGAAAAAAGAAAAAAACAAAAGCAAAAAAAAAAAAAAAATCAAAATTTTTCAAAAATGTTTTCATTGTCTTTAGACTTTTTTCTTTCATCTTCAAGAGAAAAGAAAAAAAATTAAAAATTAACTTTAAAAAAAAAAATCCATTTGATTTTTATAAAAGTTCAATGTTATTTCTGATAACCTATCTTTTACTTAGTCGGTTTAGCTCAGTTGGTAGAGCATCCACCTAGGAGCCGCAAGGTTCTGAGTTCGATACCAACCTTCATCAACTTAGTGCATGAGTAGCACAACTTGGATATGTGTGGTAAAGTGGAGAAATGTGTGGTAAAGTGGTGCACCACTTCAGATGCAAAAATAATCTCACTGGTCTAGCACTAATGAAAAGGGGATAGACTCCCTTGATCACCAGCCAACCCATCAACTTATGACTTACTTAAATAAAAACAGATTTTAAAATTTAAATTATTGATTTCCTCCATTATTTGAAATATGACATAAATTAAATATTTTCATAAAAACCTGTTTTCCTAAAAATAAAAAGTTTTCCTAAAATTAAAAAAATGTTTAAGAACCAAATGGTAATTTTAATCTTTTGTCATCCCAGCCTCCTACCCTAATTTACACTATGTTTTAGCGAATCGGCATCAAGTGAATTTACGGCCCAACTAAGATATTTTATGAGTTGTGTTTTTGTCGCTTTTTGTCTGCAAATTAATGTAGATATTTTACGTTTTGAATTTTGGAACTCAAATAAGTTTAAATTGGATCAAAAAGGTGACATTTCTTTTGAATAAAAACACATCTAAATGTTTATAGGTGCTTTGTTTATATATATATTTGTTATATATGTTGTCACGTTGTTATATATATATATATATATATATCTATGTTGAAATCTCAGTTTGTTTTGTAAAAATATATTGTACAAATTCAATTGAAAAAAAAAATTGATTTCTCATTTATCATTAGGGGGGGGGCATTGTAAAATCAAATCACACAGAGTGTAGGGTATGAAAATTGTTTTAAAATTTAAGTTTGAGTTTTGGAAAAATTGAACTGAAACTTGTACAAATTTCTTATTTGTATTTTAATGGGGGGGGGGTGTAAACTCATATCACACAGTGTATGGTATGAAAATTGTTTTGAAATTTGAATTTGAGTAAAAATTCAACTAAAACTTGTACAAATTTTATTGAAACAAACATTTTTTTAAAAAAAGGGGTGGTGGAATTGTAAAATATCTACATTGATTTGCCAATAGAAAATGGGGGGAAGGGAAGTCGGTAAAATATCTACATTAATTTGCCAACAAAAAACAACAAAAACCACAACTTGGAAAACATTTAAGTTGGGCCAGAAATTCGCCTGACCCTGGCTAACTAAAACATAAGGTAGGAGGCTAGGATGACAAAAGATCCAACATTCCCAACCCAATTTATCAGTGGAATGCAACTGATATAATCTCAAACATCCTTTCAAAATGTCCATCTACCAACTGCTTAAATTCATCGAAGTTTATTCAGATTGAAAATAGAATTGATTTTAAATTATTGAATGATACATGTTTTTAATATTTGGGATTTATACAACTGGTGAATGGTACAATTTTAAATATTGCACCCCCACCCCTGATTCTTTGCATTTTCTTATTTTATTTTTAAAGGAAAAGAATAAATAAAGGTTTATCAAATATCAAAAAAAAAATTTTTTTTTTTTATTAATTATTGAATAGATTATTGGTTGGTTGTTTTGTTTTATGGCATATCAATCCTTTTCGGGTAATTTAAAGCTGAATCAAGTCATGTTGATATTAGGTCACTTACAATACCTGCTGTTGCTTCAATGGTCACCCATCTAAGTATTGAACAGGCTCATTGCTGCTTAACTTCAGTGATCTAGCAGGAACTGGTGCTTTCAACGTGACTTGACTGTAAGCAAATAATAGATTAAGATTTAAAAAAAAAAAAAAAAAAAGGCTTTACAGGTACGCTGATAGGTATGCGTCCTGTGTCCTTGATGCATAAAAATCTAAAAGGATGCAGTAAAATCGTATCCATGCATCCCAGTGTTCCCCCCACCACCATTTCAAGCTAACTGTAAATACATTTCAATATTTCCTTGGAAACAAATTACACGCTATGGGGTACAAGGTAGGGGTTAGATGGCTTTAGTTGTTCATAGATAAAAACTCAACAATTTATTAAGAAACTTTAGTTGGGACCCATCAAATTTCCCGGGGACTCTTTCAAATCAAATACATGCGTCCCAGGATGCACTAAATTAAAAAACTACCAGCATCACTGGGTTTAGAACACAAGGGATTTGTAATTCAATTAATTTAATATAGTTAGTATTTGTTGTCCAATTAAACGAAAGTTTTAACATTTTTGAAAAAATTCCTTATGGTAAGGCTCCTAGAGCAAAAGTGTTTAAATATGTATCTCTGTTCCAGTTGCTTGTGTGTGTGTGTATATATATATATATATATATAATGTAGTATGCAAATGAATATAAATGCATGTGGAATGTTCATCACATTTATTCATATAAAATTGTTCAGAAAATATCTTCATGCAATCTCCTTTACAAATATCCACAAATCAGAAATTGTTTAAAAAAAACTTTTCCATAATTTTGATGCTTTGTCATTCTGGCCTCCTGCCTTAATTTAAAATATGTTTTACCGTGCCAACATCAGGCGATTTTCTCGCACAACTTTTTGATATTTTCCAAGTTGTGTTTTGTCATTTTTTTTGTATCGTAAATCGATGTAGATACTTTATAACGTTCCCTTTGAATTGTATTAAAAGGTTTTGAATAAAAATAATACAGTATGAAAATTGTTTTGAAATTTTAGTTTGAAATTTGTATATATTCAATCGAAAAAAATCAAACATTTTTTTTAAAAGTGATGTTTGTAAAATATCTACATTGATTTGCCAAAAAAAATCGAAGAGTGGAGCCGTGTAAAATATCTACATTAATTACCCGATAAAAAGCGACAAAAACACGACTCAGAAAATATCTAAGTTGAACGGGAAATTTGCCTGACGTCACCTCGCTAAAACATGGTGTAAATTAGGGCAAAAGGCCAGGAGGAGCAAAAGTCAAAATTACCAACTTTTTCTTTTATCCAGAAAATGTTCTTTCTAAAAAAAAAAAAAGTTCCCCTATCCTAA
Organism: Doryteuthis pealeii; assembly: GCA_023376005.1. Lineage (NCBI taxonomy): Eukaryota > Metazoa > Mollusca > Cephalopoda > Myopsida > Loliginidae > Doryteuthis > Doryteuthis pealeii. The sequence continues at coordinate 72,376,473 of CM042151.1, read as the reverse complement.
AAATTTGACAACAAAATTTTTTTTTTTTTTTTTGTTCATAAGTCAATTTTTTAAAAGAGTTGTTTTAATATTTGACCCTCTTATATTCAAAATTATCTTCTGTATTTTTTCGTTTTTCAATAATTCTTTGAATTTTTTGCCATTGTCTATCAAGTTCGGCCTTTTCATCTTTGGGGCCTGTACGCCTGGTTTTTCTACCATCGGCCATCTTTACACCGTATTGGAAAGCTGCTTTAGGCATGGCTTCTTTGTTGGCCATATACTCACTGTATTCTTCTTGGGAGTCAAAATCCCAACGTCCAATTGGACCCTTTTTGTTGCCATGATCCATTTTGGTATAATCGACTTCATCATCGGAATCATCGATGGCATCAGCAGACTCCATCATTCCTGGATAGCATTCAGCGTAACTGTCGATCTCCATTTTTGCCTTCAGCTTACGCAGTCGTTCTTCCTCCTTCTTGTTAGCCGCCTTCTCCTTCTCCTCCTCGATCTCGGCATACGACTTGAAACATTCATTGATAGACTTCACTAGTTCCTTTGCAGAGTTTGGCATCCGATCCTTCTCTTCGTCCTCGTCGGTCGGCTTCTCGAAGTAGGTCTTCTTCGAGCTGCTGCTTGTGGAACCGGACCCTCCTGTCACACTGGACGACATTGCAGCACTGCTGCTACTGCGGTCACGGTCAGCACGGTCACTGCGATCTCGGTCACGGTCTCTGCGATCACCCCGTTCCCTGTCGTTGCGGTCATAGTAATCTCGACCACGATCTCTATCACGATCACTGCCCCTCCCTTGGTTTTGGTCTCTGTCTCGATCCCGGTCACTGCGGTCTCGATCCCTGTCTCTGTCTTTACGATCGCGTTTTGTTTTAGAGCTTGAACTTGATGACATCGAGGGGATGTAATCGCCAACATCTCCATAAATGCTTTCATCGTGACCTGGTAAAAGCGACTTCTCACCAAAATTGCCGCCAGACCCTGCATTACCAGAACCAACTGCATTATTCCCAAATCCAGACGAGACCCTCATATGACCACGCTCTTCCTCCTTCAGTTTATTCTTTTCTTTCTTTTTCATCTTTTTGTTTTCACGACGACCCTGACGCAAATAAGACAAGATCTGTGTCAGTTTGTTAATAACAATATCATTTGTGGTCAGTGTTGTGTCCGACTCTGGGGCAGGGCAGTCAGTTTTGCTGCGAATTAATGTTGTAGGGACATCAGACTCTGCAAATTCATCTTCAAGATCAACCACGTATGCCATTCGACTCGGCAAAAAAAGTTCATTTCGTTCAGGATACTTTGATTTGAAGATTATACGATAAACGTTTCGACCCATTTTAGTTTTAAATTGCATCTGATCTTCAGGGTCTTCTTCTTTTTCCTTCTTCTGGGTTAATGCTTTCTCCAATTCTTCTTCCTCTTCGCGTTCTTTGCTAGTAATCTCAGCCCTCACTTTCTCGAGGAGGGCATAATCGAGACCCTTTACAAGATGGGTATGTTCCATGTCACCTCCGAGGTATTTGGATTCCTGAATGATTTGTTTTCGGCGTTCGGCATAGTTCTCCCCCGTTTTGGCATCGGGGGCAACGGCCCTATAATCGGCTGTTGTGCTGATGATTTCTGTTTCTGCGTAATCGCGATTCAACCCATCTCTTCTCTCTTTGGCGCGATCTCTGTACTTTTGGGCCAATTCTTTCTGTCGATCTTCTTCCATACGTTTCAGACGAGCATAATAACTTTTTTTCTTTCGTCTCCTTGTTGCCGGATCGTCATCATCATGGTCGCCGACGTCCGGTTCATCATCGTCGAGGCCGCCCATCATACGCGACCCAACCGATAACCCTTCATCTCCAACATGGCCCTCTGCAGACCCAGCCAAATCTCCAAGACCGAGTCCAGCTCCGGCACCGGCACTACTGGTCCCTGTCGTCGTTCCACTCGACCCGAGACCTCCTCTTTCGGACACCGCACCATGACTCGCGGTTGAGGACCCCAATTCATGACTCCCAGCGCCGTGCCCGCCACCGGTGCTCCCTGAAGCTGCCGATGCCGACAAAGATCCGTGGCTGACAGAGGATGACCCAACAGCCACACGTGGGGTCATCAAAAGTTTTCGAAAATCTTCATTTGTCAGTGGGTGAGCATCATCTCCGAGTTCTTGATTGTAATCCGGCGGAGGCAACGGGTTAGAATACGCTTCTGTCTCTTCCTTTGGCATTTTGAGACAATTTTACGTATAGCTTTTTACTTCAGAAGTTTAATAATCCAGATCGCTTCTCATTCAATTTGTTTTTTCAATTGAAAAAATACAACTTACGCTTAAAAATCCTTCCACAACGAGACACAAGTAAGCGCAAAACAATGGCGGAATTAATAAACAATACAGAGTTACTTCCCTTGTGTTATTTTCTTTTGAATAACCGCAGTTTCGTATATAAAATATATTGTTTTCTTAGAGCTCAAATAACAAATTGTAATTTAAAAAAGAAAGTTTCATCTAATTGTTGTATAATCATGTTAAGTTGAGAAATAAAGTATTCTATTAAATGTAATATTTTCAAGGTGGTATTTATGATGATTTGTAGATGTTATAAAATACGAAAAAATAAAAGTTGTTTGAATATTTTTCATGCGAATTTTTTTCTCCACGAATAGAATAGTATTTTAGCAGACGAAAAATTGGGTATTCTAAGAATACCCAATTTTTGGTTCTGCTAAAATTTTTTAAAACGAATTAAAATTAATTAAATCGATTATCTAAGGTCAAATTTTTGTAAAAGTCGAAAACTAGTAACATAGTGAGCATCAATAAAAAAAAAGACAAAATAATATTACACATGTAATTTATTTTTAATACATTTAAAACGATTTTCCCGGTCAATTTCGATCAAGATGACCGCCTTTTTGGCCAAAATGTACTGGCAAAATGAGCCTAAACTGCGTTTTTGACAAAATGACTTTAGCCCCACCTACAGAAATTAATTTACCAAAAATCAGGGAATTATCAGATTTTAATGAAATTTTCAGTGTTTATTTATCAATGAATGATCTTTATAATGCATTATTTATTTTATTTCAAAACTTTCTCATTTTTTTCAGGTCACTTAATTTTGACCCCCCCCCTTATATTGGGGGCGTAACATTTTTTCAAGTTGGTCTTATACTGTACTAATTACAATATAAATAATGAGATAAAAGACCGAAATTATGAATAGAAACAAAAAAAGATTTTACGGTGGCTTTTCTATGAGAAAATAAGTACCTAAAATTGAAAAATAAAATGTAAAAAAATAATAGATAATTTATTTTTTGGAGATTTCTTTTTTACTCATTTCGATAATTATTTAATTGGCTATTATCTTATAAAAGAAAAAATTATACATCGATATTTTTTCTGCTTAAAAAGGGGGGGGGGTACATTTTCAATAGCGTTTTTCTTCAAAACTTATTACTTTCGTCTAAAAAAATAAGGTTTGCATTAAGTAGATATTTATTTCTAGAATCTAAAAATATAACATTTTAAACTTAACATCAGGCTTTTCACATTTTAAATGAATTTTATATATTAATTTTTCATAGCAAAAATACTAAATTAAAGTTTTGAAATAAAATAACTGATGCATTATAAAATTCATTAATTGATAAATCAATACTGAAAATGTCATTAAAATCGGATAATTACCTGATTTTTGGTAAATTTTTTTTCAATCGCGAATGTTACATTAAAATTGTAAACAAGCACGTAAAAACTTTGAAAAATAGACAGATTGGCGGATCGCGTCGAAATTGACCAAAACAAATCGTTTTAAATCTATTAAAAATAAACTGCATATGTAATGATATTTTTCTTTTTTTTAATGATGATCATTATGTTACTACTTATTGATTTAGACAAAGTTTGACCTTAAATAATAGATTTAATTATTTTTAATTCGCTTTTTAAACTCGTAGCAGACGATTTTAATTGCCAGTACCTAGTGTTTACAAAATAAATTGTAACATTCATGATAGCAAAAAAAAAAAATAATAACAAAAATCAGGGAATTATCCGATTTTAATGAAATTTTCAGTATTGATTTCTCAATTAAGGAATTTTATAATGCATCAGTTATTTTAAAATGGAACTTTTAAACAGAACAAATATTGGTGTATATTTTTTCTTTTATAGAATAAGAGCCGATTAAATAATTATCGAAATGAGTAAAAAAAAAACACACAAAAAATTATTTTTTTAGTTTCTATTTTCATTTTATTTTCCAATTTTCGGTACTTATTTACTACTAGAGCAGGTTCTTAAATTTTTTTTTTCTTCTATTCACACCTTCTGTCTTCTGTCTTTTTATTTATGCAGAAATTAGTATCAATCACATTTATACCACACTGATCTCTCCAAAAACAAGGGGGGGGGTCAAAGTTAAGTAACCTAGAATAATCAGAAAGTTTTGAAATAAAATAACTGATGCATTATAAAATTCATTCATTGATAAATCAACATTGAAAATTTCATTAAAATCGGATAATTCCCTGATATTTGGAAACATTTTTTCAAGCGGGGGAGGGGGTTAAAATTGTATTGAAAACGGATATTGAACGGATTTTTCAATGAATTTGGTATACCTAGTTCTCAAAATTGATAAATTTAGAAATATAAAACATTCTGTCAAATTTTCAATTCAAATAATTTTAATGATATTTTTTGTTCGACAATTGCAGAAGTTTAATTTTGATACTAATGCAGAATAGCACGCAAGAAGTAATGTCATTAGATTACATATAAAAAGCATTACATTTCATTACATTTCACGGAAATACCTGAAACATTTGATTTGCTAGGGTAAGCATTAAGTTACTTAGGGAGTTTCCGTAATCTAATAATATTATCTCTCGTATGCCATGCTGCATTTGAACCCAAAATACTCCATATTTTGTGGGTCTGAAATTGCATTTGTACCTTAATTTAAAGTTATGTATATATGTAGGTATGCGTAGAGATCGCAAAGGGAAGTAATCATTTTTTTTTTTTTTTTTTTTTAATTTGCAGCCTATTACCAAAAATTAGGGAATTGTGTGATTTTAATGAAATTTTCACCAAATTATTCATTAATGATTTAATTTTATAATAAATAGCTTATTTTATTTAAGGAAAACAAAAACATGAAAGAAGTTTTTTTTTATCAATTCAGAATACAGCACAGAGCGACCTTTGTTCATTTAAAGAAAACAATTTTCCGGTTCCTAATTTTTACATTTCTAGAAAGATTAAATCCTGAAGAACACAATGAAAAAAAAAATTAAAATTCAATAAAAAAAAAAAAAAAAAAAAACTGATTGGAAAATTCAAAAGTTATTTTCTTAAAACTCACAAAATAATTTTTATATTTTTTTTTTTTTAGCTTTAAAAACAATTTTATTTTTTGAATTGATGCAAAAAAAGGTTTTTCTCGGATTCAATTGGCCTATTTTTATTCACTTAAAAATTAAAAGTGAATTTTAAATGTCTTGCAAGAGCCATGTTGAACTCAATATTTTTACCATAAATAAAGTTTTAATTAATCTATCTGAAAATATAAGTTTAAAAATGTGCAATTTTGTGCAACATATTTTCCAAGATTTTTATATATTTAAAAAAATTATCACTAATGATTATATTTTTGTGTACGGATCACCAAATGAATTGAAAAAAAGTTATCTCCCTTCATGATTTGAACTACAAAGTCACTAAATAATTTTTACTGTATGGTCAACCATAGATTTTTATTTATTTGCACACAGAAATGTACTACTTTTTATATCACGTAAACACATTTATCTCTCTTACACAGTATAAATGCCTGTGGCTATATTAATGTATTTAATGTCTATTTCTCTGTCAATCTATATCTGTATCTATAAGCTTATTGGTTTACATAGTTCTGCATTGATGTTAGAACCAGGTGTGTCATAAGTGTATAACAAGTAGAGAGGGAGCATTCATTAAATCTGGTGGTTGGTGGGTATGAATGGAGTGTAGAGAGTAAAAATAATTTATGTTGTAAGAATTGGCAAGCAAATTAATTCACATCACATTCAAGGGAGGAGGAGGCTTAAACCCAAGTGAAAAATTTTGAAGGCAACCTGTTTCCATTCGGAAAACAGATAAAATATAATCTTCCTCAACTTTGGATAAAAGACTCCCCAAAATATTTGATACTAGAAATGGCTACCCTGCATTACCTGGGTAGAGGGAGAATTTTAAAAAATAGCTTCACAGATCCTTTAATATTTTTGCTCTTCCATAATTGATTTGTTTATGTTTGAATCATCGATGAAACCAATGATTTTCCCTTCTCTTAGTATTCAAATTCTATCTTTTTGATATCTTCACAAATATGAATAAAATCTTCATTATTTTTGCACAAAAAGCAAGCTCTGGTGATATTGAATGTGTATATATATTAAGGTAGGTCGATTTTTCACTCTTTTAAAATATCAAATTACATAAAACACCAGAAGTGTATTGGTCTATGAAGTACTGATACCAAAAATTGGATCTTTCACATCTACCAATTTTTAAGGAAATGACATCAAAGATTGTAGACAAAATTACTCTGAAATATCTTCGCATTTGCAACATTTGACCAAAAAATTGATCAGAAAATCTAACAATTTCAGTATTTAAACCAGGGAATGTTGTTATTTTATTTTATCAAAATGAAATTAAATGACGAAATTATAAATAAAGTTCAAATTAAAAATATGCCCCCTCCATTATTGCAAAACCGAGGATTTTTCAGTGCATCTGGCGGTGGCTGGTGGTCTTAGTGTCCTGGGTATGACATTAAACTGCATTAGTGGTGAGGTTCCAATACTGGAGCTCTGGAGAGTATGGAGTACACCTTTATCCCCATCAAAATGAAATTAAATGACAAAATTATTGTAACGTAGCGTCGTCGTCACGGTACCAAATAGATATATTTGTTATGTAGTGCCTTTTCTTGGACGGCACTAAATATCTATATATGTTATATACCTTCTTACGTCTTATTTTGGTCGTCTAGTCTTCTGGCCGGATCTGGTATATCTTCTAAGGTCTCGTCTGGTCTTCTATTGAGGGTTCCGGGTCTGGTCTGTTGGGGATCATTCCTTATCAGAAGCCTTGTGTCATTGATAGCTTTTAGTAATAACAACAAGACTTCGATTTACTTTTGATGTTACTTTATTCATAGAACCCCAGACCAGACAATCACGCAGTGAGTTTCACATCTTGCTAGCTTCGCTTCTAAGTTCTAACTCTTCAACTCTGACTCTCTAACTGAGTTGCTTACACCTTAAACAGGAAGGGCCTTCTATTGACTTCCGTTCTCACGTTCCATCCCCAGAACGCAAGGTGAGAGTGAGGTCAAGCATTGTCACTCACTCTCAAGGCCATCAGCTGTACTGATCGCCATAAGGATTTCTACACTACCTTAAAAAGATATTAGGGATCCATAATTATGTAACATTATAAATAAAGTTCAAATTAAAAATATGACCCCCCCCATTACTGTGCAACTGAAGTTTTTTCAGTGCATTTTTGTTTATGATCTTTGATGCCATTTTCTCAAAAATTGGTATAAGTTAAAGATCTAATTTTTGTTATCAGTACTTAATAAACCAATACACAACTTTTGGTGTTTCATGCAATTTAATATTTTAAAAATGTGAAAAATTAACCTACCCTAATATATATTTACTTTGTTGTTAATTGTTTTATTTCCTCTGGACATACACACACAGACACACACACACCAAGTGTCCTTTATATATGTATAGAGTGATAGATTATAATTTTAGGCAAGGTAGAAATACTTGAAATCTATGAGGCTATTTGCGTTTCACTTTGTGCTAATGCCCATGGAAAAGGCATGAAGCCATCTCTTCCCTCTCCCCACCCCTGCTATAAATAAATAGTAGGACAGATTCAGTCCTTTAACCTTGGTTAGACAATTAGTTTAGGTTGGTTGGGGATTATGGCATATCAATGGGTACTCAATTTTTTTTAAACTCATTTTTTTCTATTTAACCTATAGATAAGACCCTAAGAGGTACTACCACTCTGAGAGTGGACCTGGGAGTAATGGCGATGAAGTGGTACTCCACACTCCCCAGAGCTCCAGAATTGGAACTTCACCATCAGATAGAGTTTAACATCATACCCAAGACACTAAAACCTTCAGTCACTGCCTTCTAGCTCATATATGATAAAAACGGGTTGCAGTTTGCCATATTGGCATAGGGTTGGGACAATCATATAGGTGCTAGGGCTTGACATGACCATCGGATTGATCGCCCGTTTAGCCTAAGTAAAGGTCAAAGTGGTGTATTGCATATCATGGACTGCTCAGCCACCAGGGTTCCACCCTTAATCATCACGAGTCGCCACCCATAACCAACATGTGGGTCTTACCCCTCTGCAGAGGTGCAATCAGTGTATTTTAAAGCCCTAGTCAACAGGGCACAGTGGGTAAGGGAGAAGCCTGACAGTGGAGAAGGAACTCTGTGTTACGAAATACACACACCCAACATCCCAAGACAGCAGACATTCACTCGTCACCTCCTTGCCTTCCTTTCTGGTAACATCCAGTTGACCACCTGTTAAGTCTTTGCTTCTTTTTCCTTTCTTTACAAAGTCTGAACTATAACTTCCCACATCCATTAATATCCCCATCAGTATCACTTGAGTTTGTACAACTTTTTTTCAATAGAATTTATTAAAACCTTCAGCCTCTATTTGTCTTTTCCTTGCAGCCATATGCTTGATATAACAGTATTAATATGTATAAAATCAATACAAGGTCAACTTTTTTTATGTTAGCACAACAATTCAGAGTTGTCCTTACATAAAATAACACCAACCAACCAACCAACCAACCAACCAACCAACCAACCAACCAACCAACCAACCAACCAACCAACCAACCAACCAACCAACCAACCAACCAATCAACCAACCAATCTAATTAACGACTTTGTGAAGAGAGATAAAGAAATTCAAGAACAATAACTCTTACAATCATTAGAAACAAAGTTGCCGCCCTTTAACAATCAAACTTCGAAGAGAGAGACAATAAAAAAAGGAAAAGCAATTCGCTAAAATAAGAAACAGTTTTATTTAAATGTTGTCAAGATCAGTTATTCTTGTAAACCAAACATGTCAGCCAATCATTATTCGAATTCTAATAGATACAAGTTGATGTTATCTTAGATTTCGACAATCTTTGCCTTAAAATACTGAATTTACTCTTAAATTCTTGTTAATAAATGGGGAAATAGAAAAATAAACCTTATTATAATGGAGATTTGGTGTTTGTCTGTCTGTAACCGAAACTACTTACATCACAATACCCTCAGGAGTGGTGTAAGTTTATCTATTAGTATTTAATTCATAGTCAAAATCATTAATCCATAGAATATATCTTATTTATTAGCAATGTCTCTATGAAAATCTGAGTAAGATTTCCCTTAAAACAGCCCATGTTATTAGTGAATTTAAAATCTTGCAATGTGTGTTATTTATCACTAAGAAATAAAGGTTCACATAATATATGGTGTGCTTAATTTGCATACTGGTTGTAACAAAACCGGGTTTGATAAATAATTACTTGGTGTTATTGATCTTTAATATTATTGTTTTATTCTGCAACGTATTAAAATCAATCCTATGAATGATTTTATATAGAAACCAATTAAAATATAATTAAAATAAGTGTAATCTTTTTATATGTGTTCTTATCTAATTTTGTTAGCCTTTCTAATTTAATGGATTTCATTACTTTAAAACGTAAATACTTACACCCGTATGGGGGTGCATATTCTTGCTAGGTCAAAAAAAAAAAAAATTTGCTTTTTGATCAATCCCAAAAACTCACAATGCCTTTATATTATTCTTTATTCTTGATCCATTGATCCACTAATATACATATGCTGAAGTCAGAATACACAAAATAAGCATCCTCTTCCCTAGGGAGTCAGACTAACAGGGAAGAGCCGTAATTTGCATATGCCACATTTGTCTCACAAGTTTCACTTTTTAACACAAGGCCAGTTTTTTTAAATTTTTTATCAATTGTGACTGCAGGGAGCAGCCATGTTTTCTTTTCCTAGATATCTTGCATGAAGAACATGTATGCACCCATTTTATCTCAAGAGATAAGTTTCTCTTCTCATTACATTCTCCAACAGAATTATGACCAAGCGCTGGATTTGGCCAAAGAATTTATTGATGTTGAAGAAGAAAAAATAGAAATCATTACAAATTGCCAAAAGTCAATCTTATATTATAATGGAGGGGGCAGATGGACAGCGGGGGGGCCGGGGGGGGGGGGGGGCAGCATATACAACATTATAATCAGCATTTTTTTTTTGTGACAAAATTTTGATCTTGTCAGTTCTGGAGAATGGCATATATCTTCAATAAAGATTGGTTGGTTGGCTGGTTGGTTGGATTTTACAGCATTTCAACCCTTGTTGAGTTATTTTATGCTGAAGACGTTTTGTTTTATTCATTCTTGATGGGTACTCAATTTTTTTAAAACTCAATTTTTTAAAAACACATTTTTAAAAACTCATTTTGTTCTAGTTAATCCATAGATGAGACCCTAAAAGGTACTACTACTCTGAATGAGAGTGAACCGGGGAGTAATGGTGATGAAGGGGTACTCTACATTCCCCAGACCTCCAGAATTAGAACCTCATCATCAGATAAAGTTTAACGTCATACCCAGTACACCAAGACCTTCTGCCAATGCCTTTTAGCACATATATGATAAAAAAGGGTTGTGGCTTGCCATTAGGTTTGGGACAATCATATTGGAACATCACCACTAGATTCAGTTTAATATCATACTTTCTTTCTTTCATTATTACACTTTAAGAAAAAGAATTCAAGAATGTAATGTTATCAGGATTTTTTATTTATTACCTCAGTCACCACCTTCTAGCATATATATGATAAAAACGGTTAGGATTTGCAACAAGGGTAATAGGGTTGAGACAATCATATAGGTGCTAGGGCTTGATGTGACTAGCTGATTGATCAGAGGGCTCTCCGACTGCCCCTCTAGCCTAAGTAAGGGCTAAAGTGGAGTATTGCATGTCATGGACTGCTCAGCCATCAGGGTTCCATCCTTAAGCAGGTGGCTCCGTTGGGGGGGGGGAAGAGTCTTACCCACCTGCAAAAGTGCAGTTAGTGTATTCTACAGCCCCAGCCAACAGGGCTTCTTTGATAAAGAGAGCTCGGACTTTGCTATGACGATGGATTGATATTAATGAGGTGTAACAGAAGACAGATGGATTGTGATGGGAGAAGTGTAGAAAGACAGTAAAAGATTATTTCCTTTGAAAATGGGCGTGTCTACTGGGTGCTTCAAAGGGTGTCACATGACATACCCAAAAACCCTTTCTTGATCTCTTTTGCCTCTGTTCTATTGTAGTACAAATAATATGCAATAAATTATTTCTAAACATAAGATAAACATCTTAAATGAGCAGTTATAAATTTGTACACTTTCTTTATATGGATTCAAGTTCCAAGTAACTTCCCATTTCTTATTGTAATGGAGATTTGGTGTCTGTCTGTAACCGAAACTACATCACTGCTTATATCACAATACCCTCAAGAATTGTGTAAGTTTATCAATGAGTATTTAATTTATAGTCAAAATCATTATTACATAAAATAGAATAAATCTTAATTTATTAATGATAACAGCCCATGTTATTAGTGCATTTAAAATCCTGCAATGTGTGTTATATATCACTAAGAAATAAAGGTTTATATAATATACGGTGTGGTTTGGTTTTAACAAAACAAGGTTTAATAAATAATTACTTGGTGTTATTGATCTCTAATATTATTGTTTTATTCTGCAACGTATTAAAATCAATCCTAGGAATGTTTTTATATAGAAACCAATTAAAATATAATTAAAATAAGTGTAATCTTTTTATATGTGTTCTTATCTACTTTTGTTAGCCTTTCTAATTTAATATATTTCATTACATAAAAACTTACATACTTACGCTTGGAGGTGGGGGCCAATATTCTTGTTAGTAATAATAATTATTCTTTTATAATTATATACCTTCAATCAACAATTTACATATCTTTATAGGGATTTGAATAATTATTCCTATATAATACAAATAATTTATACCCAGTTAAATGATTTCAATTAGTTACAATATCAATGTTTTAAGAGTCAACATATTTTTATATAGGAATAATTTCTCAAAGACATGTAAAGGATGTGACACAAGGTTAATTTTTAAGCAGAGTAAATCTGGTTTGAATTCAGTTTTCCTTCTCTGAGACTGGTTGCCTAACTAAGTCTATAGAACCCAATCTGCCCCCCCCCCAAAAAAAAGAGTATGATAGTAAACTGTATCTGATGGTGAGGTTCCTGTTATGGAGAATTAAATCTTTGTTACCAACTACTCCCAATTTCATTCAGATCTTTTAGGGTCCCATCCAAGGGTCAAACAGATGTTACGTTCGCCTATCGTTTTCAACGTTTACACGCTGTTCCATCAGAGACCAAAGAAAATGAAAGGTGCACGTGCAAAAATTGGCAAAGAACAATAAGACACAATATATATTTTTATAACATAATTTTTATTCAGGATTTATAAGCCAGGAGGAGGATGAAACGGACGCCGACAGGCTAGGATTAATAAAGTCATTAGGCAGAATCTCTTTCATATCAAATAGTAACTTTTTTCTGACGGAAGAAACTTTTTACTTAGCTTTTATGGGTTGGTTCATTTTCTGTTGGTTATTCTTGGGATATGTCCTTCTTTTGGTTATTTATCTGATCTGCCTGAAGATGGCATCGAGATTCCAACTGTCTATAGTCGTCAAATTTTCTTCATGGGGACGATTTTCTCCCGTCACCAACGAAGTGAGGAATCCTACTGTCTTCACTGACCGGGTCCCGAGTAAAAACTAACTAAACTAATGATAGGGATCTCTTTCTTTCCTCCAAATCGTGACGTCACCTGTCTCTTGGTAAGCTTGGCCCTCCCTTTTCTCAAGCGTACATGAGGAAGGCAACAAGTGTAGTAGCGGTTGTTCACTTGGGGTCAATTTCTGGGACTCCCAACCTCAGCTCTGGCGTCAGAGAGTCTTAAGAATGTTCTAAAGGGTTCTTTTTGCTGACCATTGATTATACATAACACAGAGAAGGTCAGCAATTTTAAAAGTCAATATATTAATGGAGTTGAAAATCATTTTAAGTATCATCTCAAAAAATATTTATTTGGCCCTTTAGATAGGACCCAAACAGATCTGAATGGAGTTGGAAGTTAGGGCAACAATGTTTTGAAATGAAAAAATGAAATTTATTGTGTACAGTGCTCAGGAGCACCACAACTCATCAAAGTCTAATACATAGAATAATGTATTAGTGTCAGAAACATGAATAGTGTACAGTAATAAGATACATGTATGTGTGTGTGTGCATGCATGTGTGTGGAGAGGGAATCAGGTATAGTGTTGGCGGACAACAGGAAGCATGGAGGCTTTGAAAGATGCAGTGTTTCGACAGCCTACAATGGACACAGGCAGTTTATTCCATGCCTTGGCAACTCTGAGCATGAAAAAATGTTTCCAAAAGTCATGTGAGCTAAGCTGTTTTCTGACTTTGTAGGCATGCCCACGTGTGTTAGAAACATGGAGATCAAAAAGGTGCTCAAGGTTGCTGTTGTTAAGATGATTAATGACCTTATAAGCATTTACCAGGTCAGTTGCCAGATGCCGAAGTTTCAACGAATCCATTCCCAGGGCAGCAAGATATTCAGAATATGTTAAATGCCTGATGGAGAGTATTCGTTTGGTTGCATGTCTCTGTACAGTTTCTAGGAGGTTAATGATCTGAGCGAAATAGGGGTTCCAGATTGGTGATACAAATTCCAAGTGTGGCCACACCATAGCTTTGTACAACTTTTAATTCTCCACAACTGGAACTTCAACATCAGATACAGTTTACTATCATACCCTTTTATTACATAATTAATAGATTCCTAATACTTATGTACAATAGTGTAGAAACCAAAATGGCTGTTATAAGTTGCAGCCCACGGCCTTGAAGGATTGAATGACAAGGCTTGAACTCATCCTGATCCTTCCGGTGGATACCGTGAGAATCGGTGGAGAAGACCCTCTTCCGGTTGGTTGCCAAGACCACGATGGTGGTAAGTCGTGTTATGCACGCAGCCGACTCAATTTGCGCAGGTAGTCTGGTGGGGATTTCAGAATAAAATATGATCTAAGTTAAATCGAAGTCTTATGTTATTATCTAAAAACTACCAATGACACAGGGCTTCTGATAAAGAGAAATCCCCAATGGAACACCAGACACGAAGTCCCCAAGACAAAGTCCAGATGCTAGAAGAGACGCTAGAAGAAACGCTAGAAGAATAGAAGTAAGAAAGGAAAGAGAGTATACAACACTTTTTGAGGGGGTCAAATTGGGTTCTTTAGTTTTATTTAGGCAACCAGTCTTTGAGAAGGAAAACCGAATTCAAACCAGCTTTACTCATAATTTACTTAATAATTAACCTTGTGTCTCATCCTGCCCATGGGGGAGTGGTTGGGTAGATACAACATTATCCAGACTGAAAAAAATGAGATCAATAATTCTATATTCATACAGATTCTATTTCAACCAGTCGTATCGAGCCCTGTTGGCTGGGACTTTAAAATACACAGACTGCACCACTGCAGAGGGGTAAGACCACTGCAGAGGGGTAAGACCACAGACTGCACCACTGCAGAGGGGTAAGACCACTGCAGAGGGGTAAGACCACTCCCCCAATGGTAACCCGTAATGCTTAAGGATGGAAATCTGGTGTCTGAACAGTTCATGATGATATGCAATACTCCATTTTGGTTCTTACAAGACTAGAAGAGTGGTCGCAGAGACCGCCTCCGATCAATCGGCTGGTCATGTCAAGCCCTAGCACCTATATGATTATCCCAACCCTATTGCCATTATGACAAGCCCCCAACCCTTTTTATCATATATGTGCTAAAATGGGGTGGCTGAGGGTTTTAATACCCTGGGTATGACGTTAAACTGCATCTAATGATGCAGTTCCAATTCTGGAGCTCTGGGGAATGTGGAGTACCTCTTGATCGCCATTATTCCCAGGTCCACTCTGACCCAATGTGGTCATACCTGTTAGCATCCCATCTATGGGTTAAATAGAAAAAATGAGTTTAAAAAATAAATTGTTTTTAAAAAACCATCAAGAATGAATAAAACAAAACATATTCGGCATAAAATAACACAACAAAAGTTGACATGCCCAAAAATCCAACCAACCAACCAACCAACTGACTATCATACCTTTTTTGAGGTTCTTTAGACAGGGTTCTTTAGTCTTAGTTAGGCAACCAGTCATTGAAAGGAAAACTCTGAATTCAAACAAGCTTTACTCTGCTTAGAAATTGACCTTGTGTCTCATCCTGCCCATGGGGGAGTGGTTGGGTTGATACATTGACCAGACGGAAAAAAAAAAGCAACCATTTTGCAATGAGATCAATAATTCTATATTCATATAGATTCATCATCAATGATTGCTGGGTTTTTTCTTTTGTTTTTGTCTTTTATTAGTTTTTGTCTTCCTTCTTAGATATTTTTTTCTTTTCTTTTAATCCCTTACCCCCCCCCCTCCGCTCATAGGTACCCAAATCAGATTGGTGTTGGACACAGAAGACTGTAAGAGTAAGCATGTCTATGGCAGCAGCCCGGCGGCTGACCAGCATCACCTACTCCTCCCCCCCTCCTATAAACATGAATCTCCATTACTTGCAGTATCCTGCTTCTTCTTCTACAGCAGCATCACATCGTCTTTGTCTACCTTCAACCTCTCCATCAACTGACCCACCCGTCCCACCGTCCCGCCCATAATGCTGGAAACGGAGACAGAGATGCAGGAACCTAGACAGATTGTCAGTACAGAGAAAGAAAAAAAAAAAAAGAAGAAAAATATCGTTAATTCCTTCTGATGTTTTGGTATAAGTAAAAGACAGGAATTTGGGAGTTGGGGGGCAAGAAATATCTGAGAGTGCCGCTATTAAAATGGATTTTGTTTTTGTTGTCTGTTTTGATCAATTGGTAAGACATTTTGACTGCGGGAAATGGTAGGTCAAGAAGAAAGTGTTTATCTGTTTAAAAACAAAAGGACAATAAAAGGATAATAAAAGAAAACGAGAGAGAGAGAGAGAGAGAGAGAGAGAGAGAGAGAGAGAGAGAGAGAAGAGAATGACAAAGAGAGAGAATGAGAGGGAGAGAATTTTATTGATTCATTGGCTCTTGAAGCATTGACATTGCATTCCCTCCCGCTCTCTCTCTATTTCTCTCCCTCTCATTCTCTCTCTTCGTCATTCTCTTTCTTCTCTTTCTCTCTCTCTCTTTCTTTTCTTTCGCTAGTTTTCTTTTATCATCCTTTCATTGTCCTTTTGTTTTTCTCATTTTCTTATTTAGATATATTTCTTTCTCTTCCATTATCTCTCCCCCCCTTCTCTCTCCTTTTCTTTTGCCCTTTCTTTCTATTACGGTTCCATCCATAAATCTGTTTAAGATTATGTTTAAAATTATTTTAAACTTTATTATCACATTGTCTCTTGAAACATTGATATTGTAACTATATATGAAGTGTCTATAAGTTTAAAATGATTGTGAAGATACATTGTTGTATCGTATATATATGGAGGCGCATAAGTATTTGAACAAATAGATAATTTTCTCCTAACTTTGAATTAAAACTATTGGTTATTTCCTATAACATATTGAACTATTTAGCAATAGCTCTTAAATAAACATATTTAACGTAATAATTAATTATCATACTGCATTATATCCACAGGTTCTGCTAGTCAAGATTATTATACTTTTTACATGTTGAACTATTTAGAAATAGCTCTTGAATAAACATATCTAATGTTGTAATAATTATCATACTGCGTTATATCCACAGGTTCTGCTAGTCAAGATTATTATACTTTTTACATGTTGAACTATTTAGAAATAGCTCTTGAATAAACATATTTAACGTTGTAATAATTAATTATCATACTGCGTTATATCCACAGGTTCTGCTAGTCAAGATTATTATACTTTTTACATGTTGAATTATTTAGCAATAGCTCTTAAATAAACATATCTAACATTGTAATAATTAAATTATCATACTGTGTTATGTCCACAGGTTCTGCTAGTTAAGATTATTATACTTTTTACATGTTGAACTATTTAGAAATAGCTCTTGAATAAACATATCTAATGTTGTAATAATTAAATTATCATAATGCGTTATATCCACAGGTTCTGCTAGTCAAGATTATTTTACTTTTAAAATATTGAACTATTTAGCAATAGCTCTTAAGTAAACATATCAAATGCAATAATTAGATTATCATACTGTAGTATATCTACAGGTCTTGCTAGTAAGATTATAATATGTTATAACATGCAGTATAATTTTACTTTAGGCATTTGTTAAATATGTCTTAGTAGAATTCTCAATGTTTTGTGTGTGCATATGCACATAAATATTTGTGTAATATTTGTATTTGTGTTAGAGCAATACACTTAATGCCATCCATTTAAAAAAAATTTTAAATCATAATACTGTGTTATAATCAACAAGTCCTGCTAGTTTAAAATACAGCTCATAAGTATTTTCACAAACAGATAATTTGCTCCTGACGTTGAATTAACTCTTAATATCCTATACCACCTCATTCCACCCAGCTGGAAGTCTCATTCGTTTTCCTAATCAACCCCAAATGATAGCCTCTGTTTAAATGTAATATTAAACATATTTAGAAGTCTTTGATTTAAGGGAAATAGCAGGTTACTTTAAATGAAAAGGACATTTTTAACATTTTTGATAGATCCTTATAGGAATGGGGCCTTGGACTTAGAAAATTCTCAACAGGATGTTAAGAGTTAAAACAAAAACATTATCCAAGAATAAAATTTTATCATTTTTTCTATTTATTATTTTTATTTCATATTCATTTATTTATCTTATCAACTTATGATTTTTATCTATTGTTATTATTATTATTATTTTGCTACATTAAAGTTTTTCACACCCGCCATGGCCGTTGGTTCACTGGAGGCTGAGTGACAGCAACTCTTCTAAAATCTCCTGGACTCTTCTGAGTATTCTAGCCGATCTTAATAATGCTGTTGTTTGTATGGTCTCCATTCTTCCTCTGATTTCCAACTCATCCTGACTCTTTTCCAAATCCTTGGGGACTTTTCAAGGGACACTAATTACAATTGGTACAGCCTTTACCTTCATGTTCCACAGTTTTTTCAGCTCTCTAGCAAGGTCCAGGTATTTGTTTATCTTTTTGCTTTCTTTCACTTGCACTTGGTGATCTCTCAGGACAGCAAAATCCATGAGATGACAAGTTTTTTTATTTTTCTATTTTATCATATTTTATTTATTTTTTGGTTTCCAAGCCAGCAATAGGTGATTCGTCTGTATTTCAAAGTCCCAAAGGATTTTATACATCTCATTCTCTGGGACAGATTCCGATTTGTGTATATACCATTAAATAGTATGGTGAAAATTGAATTTTTTTGCACAATTCTCAGTGTGTCAGCTTTCCCACCCAGTCATGCCTAGTTTGCTGCATTTGCTTATAATATGATTAACCATTTCGTCTTTGTCTGGTCTTTTCTGGCTGGTCTGTCTGTCTCTAAGTGGTCTGGGCTTTAGCTGGATCTTCTGTCATTCGGGATCTATTTGAGGTGTTTTGTGTTGTTTATTTGTTCTTAGTAACAACACAAGATTTTGCTTTGTTTTGAGCACATATATATTTTATTTTCTTAAGATGCCAGATCACAAACATGCGTGTAAGAATTTAGCTAATTGAATGAGAGCTGCCATTGTGGTGTGTCTCGCTCAACAGCTAACCAAAAACTCATTTTCTAATGTTATATACCCACATCAACATCGTACATTGGGTATATAATCAAGAGTGTGAGAGAGTCTATTTACTTCAGAGTGTTGGAATTTTTGTGGATATAAGGCGTGTGCCAGATGTTCACCTCTACTTATAGACTCGCCGATAAGCACATGACCTGGGAAGGCAGCCTGTTGTCCAATCACTGGCAGTGCTCTGCTGCTGTTGTTGTTATTTATACTGGCTGATTCTAATCTTAGCTCACTACTACTTGGATCTTCTTGGACGATGACCTAAAGGATTCTATATATCATGGGACTTATTCACTTACCAAAGGATTGCATATCACGGGACTTATTCACTTACCAAAGGATTCTATATCACGGGACTTATTCACTTACCAAAGGATTCTATAACTTGAGACTTACTTACTTATTTACTTTAAGTTCTTTCAAACTGGCCAAGGATGGCGGCCAGATACTTAACACAGAGTGAGTTCTTTGGTGAGAGAGAGAGAGAGAGAGAGAGAGAGAGAGATATTAGAGACTTACTTGGTTAGGAGATCTTACTTGCTTCTAGCCAACTTCATTACTATCTTATCTGGCTTTCCTCTTCTTCTTCTTCTGTCCGACAACTCGTCTAGTTGCTGTCTTCTAAGGGCTTCTCCTAAGGGCTTCTATTAGGCTTATTTTAGTCATTGCAATTAATTGAATGAACTGCAAGACATTTTTTTTCTTGATCAAGCTTTTTATTTAGCCCATGTTTTTCCACATGGATGAGAGATCAACCTTGCAGCAGCTCTGCTTCAATGTCCGGTTGCATCTAATTCTCTAAACTAACTAATCACATGACGCATGAGATTTGTGCTTCTAGGGATCAGTGTCACCAACAGTCATGTATTTTTCCACTGGCCCCCTTGAATTAAACTACAGGATCTGTCAACAATTTATGACACCATAACATTGTAACATTAAACTCACTTCTCATGGTTTGAGTAGGTCAAACACAAGTCAGAAAGTGCCAATCACTTTTCCTCCCATGTTTCTCCATTAACATTATTTTAAAATCTACTCTACTGTACATAATTAATAGGCTATTCATCAATTATGTAACAAGTTTAACAGAAAAGAAATGTGACATTACAAAGACAAAATAATGAAGAAAGTAAATTAACTAATATGAGATATCCCAAAACTAGGATAGCAGGAATTGATTCCTTGAAAATTACTGACTAAAGACAGTTGAAGAAGATTGGAGGATAGAGCAGCTAAAACATTATAGCAAACAAGATAAGGACAATAGTCTCAGATGTCTAAATATTAAATCAGGCTGGTTGGTTGGATTTTATGGCATGTCAGTGCTTGGGTTATTTTATGCCAAGGCATTTTGTTCATCATCCCTCCCATATCTTTCCACTAACCATTATTTTAAAATCTACACTACTGTTCATAATTAATAGGCTACCCATCAATTATGTAACCTATTATCAATATATATATATATATATATATATATATATATATATATATATATAACAGTAATGCTCATTTCAGATTCAAAATCATGCATGGAACATTCCACGATCCGTCTACAAAATTTATTTTGTTGATCAAGAGAATAAATACCCACAAAATGCTAAAGACTTTCTTTGAGAGGTAAAGGGAAATAAAATCCATAAAATCATAGAATAAGTATTAAGAGCCTTGGATGATGCTACTCCCTGCTCATATGGATCACCAACTCAAATTATCTATCAAAATAGAAATTCTTAATACGTATAAATAAACTTATAACATGCTATCACTATAATCAACTTTCAAACTATGACACAAAAAAATAAAAAAATCAACCGAGGTTGTTCACTGCTATAATAGGCTCAATTCTAATTAGTGATCATCCTCCACACATTAATATAACAACCAATATTATGTTTTTTTTTTTTTTTGTGACAATGTTTATATTGTGTAGATTGTAGATTTGTGAAAATAAACAATTGTCTTCTTGTCTTCTTCTTTCATTCATCTTCTTTTTCTTTCATTCATTCTTCTTCTTCTTTCATTCTTCTCCTTCTTGTAGTTCTTGTTCTTTCATTCTTGTTGTTCTTCTTCTTTCATTCTTCTTGTTGTTGTTCTTCTTCATTCTTCTTCTTCTTGTTCTTTCATTCTTGTTCTTTCATTCTTGTTCTTGTTCTTCTTCTTCTTTCTTCTTCTTCTTCTTCTTCTTTTCTTCTTCTTCTTCTTTTCTTCTTCTTCTTCTTCTTCTTCTTCTTCTTCTTCTTCTTCTTCTTCTTCTTCTTCTTCTTCTTCTTTCTTTCTTCTTCTTCTTCTTCTTCTTCTTCTTCTTCTTCTTCTCTAGAGAACACTTAAGAGAACACTTACACTCCATTGGTAAATGTAATCTCATTGCCAAAGATAAAATTTTGGTGAATGTATTTTGGCTTCATTCTCTAAATATCAAGGTCATTGATTTGAACCGAGGTCACCAAGTCCATTTCCTATGATGATAACCATTACACCACAGGTGTCTCTGTTACGTGATGGTACAAATTAAGAGGAATAGTAGGTTGTAATGGTCATTAATAATCAAACTGAATATATGACGTGGCAGGATCTATTTGGAGTGGGTGTATGTATGGTCATTAAATTTTGATATGTGACATGGTGTCTAATTGAAGGAGTGTATGTAATTTCTATACTTATCTGTATCTGTGGTATCTGCTATTCTTCATATCAATTATGCTGGATTGGAGTTGCTGGGTAGCTGGAACTGTTGTTGGGTTGGCTGGCTTCTCTCCATTATTCAAGTCTGAAATTATTGAGATCTTCTAGGGATGCACTTGTATCCATTGGCAGTTATTAATAACGAACACAAGACTTTGTTGCTTTTCTCAGAGCTCATTTTATTTTATTATGGCTATCATATGGAATCTGCCCAACTATTTACCCCCATAGATTGTATATAACATAAATAAGTACAAATCATTATTGTTTAATGGCTGTATGGAATGGAGCATCACATAAAAGTTGAAACATCTCAAATTTAGAGACATGATTAAAACTATGAGAAATAATTAGATCCATATTTTAAAAAAATGGATTTAATTTTTTTAGAAAAAGGATTTCAATATTTTTAAAATGGATCCTAATATCTTTAAAAAAAAAAAAGGAAAAATCTGTTTTGGATTTTATTTTTTTAGAAATGAATCTTAATTTGGTTGGAATGCTATATACACACACATACACACACACACACACATAAGCTCACATACACACATAGCGATATTATTGATTGCAACATCTTGTCAGGCAATTGCCACTTCTTCATTCATTGTCCGTTTGTGAGCTCGTTCATGACTTTTCAATCCTGCCAAAGTCTTGCATAACTTAGAACATATCTGACACGCATAACAATCAGTGTTGACTGAGTCGACAGGTGTTGTATACACATCAATGTGAACTTTCATGTGAAGCTTGAGACCACCAGCTGTTTGTGCAGCAGGATCATAAAAAGTCCTCCTGTTGGTGATCATCCTGGGAATTAGAATGTGGCATGGTAGAGACAATAATTGCAGTTAGGTAGCTCTTGTGTGATTTCATGTGATTGACCAAGCCTGCCTTTGACAATAGGGTCTGATCACACTCCTCACAGATCCACACATCACCAGAATTTGGCTGGCAGAGTTTCACATTTTCAGCACATTCTCCTGAGTTTTGCCTGGTTCACCATTGCAGTTTGAAACAGTTCTGCACCCCTGTATATCGCAGCCCGCCACTTCCCCACGATCAGATGTCAAGAACTCCCAATTATCGACGGGAATACCAAAGTACACTAGACTCTCCTTCACACTATCACGAAACCGTTTTTATGGCACACATATGATCTTTTGCCAAAAAGGAACTCAAGCTGAACAAGATGACCTGCCCAACGTATCTGATTCCTCATCACAATTGCAGTAATGCTAGTTGTTTTGGCCAGAGATACATACACAGATACATGCATACAAACGCACATATACACATTGTCACGGCTGATAATCTCAGACACAAATTACATTTATATTTTGCCTGGAATCTGAGATTCAGTTTTCCAGAGTACAACTCCAAGGTTCCTGTAGAAGAGATGTCTTTACAAGTAGGAACACATTATCAGAATGAAGATGATAATTGGGATAGGAAAGATGACAAACACAGCATTTCGATATGATGAGTTTATTAATCAACGCAGAACAAAACAAACCAAAATTATATAGAGATATACATAGAGCGAAGTTCCTTTTTGTTTTTGTCTGTGTGAGGTGTGACCAATATTTCTGTGTGAAGTCTATGAAGAAAAAGAATTACTTATCTGTTCAATGGTGGATAGGTCAGCAGTTTTATATTAATGTCTTTTATCTCTGCTGCTTTTATCATCTTGTGTATTTTTCGAAGCACGGATGCCAGCTTGACCAGTACGTCAGAACACTTATTTTCTCTTTTTATATTTTTCAAAAAGAGCGTTTTTTAACTAGATCAAGCTGCCATGACGTGCACGTGCAATTAATTCTTAAGCTGCTGCTTTTTTGCTTAAGTAAAGTCTCTCTCATGTCACAATGTATATACACACACACACACACACACATATATATATATATATATATATATATATATATATATATACTCACACATACACACATATATACATATACACACTCACACATTTATATACATACACATACACACACACACACACACCAGTGAAAGATTCAGCGGAAGTAAAAAGAACATTCATGTTTATAAGTGAGTATGATTTTTTAAAAAAGGGTTTTATAATTTGCTTGAAGCATTGTGTTTATATTGGTCGTTGGTTGGTTTTGAAGGCTATCACAATGCAAGTGTAAAGAAAAAACAGGTAACTATGGTGGTGTTTGTTAACCTGTGATTCATTCTTAATATTTTGAGATAAAAATCTCTTCCACAGAAGATCTCTGAAACTGAAGTTGTCGCTAGTGACTGTCCATTAGATTCTGTCTCATGCCTTCCAAAATCTGGGGGGTGGGGAGTGTTTGTGTGTGTGTGTGTTTGTGTGTGTGTGTGTTTATGTGTGTGAGCCTGTTCAGTTTTTGATTATAATTCTAGATCTGACTCACCCTTTGAGCATAATTTTTTTTTGTGTGTGTTTACTAACAGGACCGCCTGATTATTTTTATTATTTTGCAATTTCAAGACAATTTTCCCCCTTTGCCATTATCAGCTTGCATGTATTCAAGATGCCAATCATCAAGACAAAACTGTGGGGATTATCTTCCCTTACTTGCTATGGGTTGCTGTTAGGTGGCGTTGGATGAGAATATATAAAGGCAGTCTTGTGAAAGTCAAACTCTCTTCCCTGGACTCTCCAGTCATCAGTACCAAACACAAGATGTGTCTCCATCCATTTGGACTGGGAGGGGACTAAGCCCCCACTGCACCGCAGCAACAGGCAATACATGTACATTTACAGGGGTCTTTTATACTCTATGGTTTCATTGAGGCTTGGCACACCTGCTGTGCCACCCCCTTTCCATATACCTGTTATGTGAGGCTTTCTTCACAGTAAGTGACAACCATTATTCTTCATTTTATAACCTCAGACTATTTACAAAGACTCTTTTCTTTAGGACATTTATCTATCCTGTTTTGTATTCTTTCTGTTGGACTTTGTGTTACAGAGTAGCTAACACCTCTTCAGCACTCTGCCAGATGGACTGGTTCTTAGCCATAAAATAACCTATGATTAAAGTAGATTAACAAGCTGAATAATATTCAGACTGACTTTGCTGCGATAGCTATACCAAACTGACCCTCCTCTATCTATTGTAAGTTTTGTCTTGTTAATTGTTTGTACTTATTTGTTATGTGTTTGTATGTATCCGTTTAACACCGAATGCTGGTGCTTAATAAATGTATTAAGCACACCATTCTTCTGTGTATCTTTCCACCCTGCAATACAACACTTTGCTTAGACAATAAGGTCTATTTGTTATTATAGAAGAAAAAAAAATAGAGGGGGGAAATACATATTTGTTTGTTCTGCTTATGATCAGTCTTTCAATCTCCAGTCTGTTTAAGATTGGTTTGGTTTCTTTGCACAATTATGGGGTTTCAAGTAAATGTTCTTTGTTGAGGGGGGGCAAAAAGAAGCAAATCAAACGCCTTATTCGCAGGCTACAACACTGTCGTCTACCAGCAGCTGAATTTGCAACACTGTTACTGCCATCACCCCACTTCTACTTATAATGCCATTTCCCCCTTATCATCCAGGCACATCAGTCGAACCTCGCATCCATCCAGCACCCAAATCGCATTTCTTTGAATTCGGAGAGCGCAGGTTCGACTCCGGCAGGCAAGACAATCTTGCTCTTTTTCTAAATGAGTACGGTAGAACTCGTTCTCCGTCACAGTTATAACTCTTTGTCGGGATTTGTTCTATGTATATGATCTGTGTTGGGCCACTCTCTTTTAGATAACCTAATGCATTATAAGAAACAGGTGTTAGCTACCAGTTAACAACCTCGCTAATTCTTATAAAAATATCAGTCAAACAAGAGTTCAGTCTGTCCATCTTTTCAGCAAAGACCCAATCAAAGATACTACTATGCCTGCCTATATGTTACTGTAGTGGTGACTACAGAGATTGAACTTGCAAGAAAGACTTGTAAGTAAGAATACTGTCACCCCTGTTGGCTAAAATGGTTCGGCTGTTGAGAAGCATACATGCCGAGGCGGTTTCTTTCTCGAAGAAGAAGAATGAATGGTTTTAGCGGTAAGAACCAGCTGTCTGTACCAGTCTGATGACATTGCTTGCAACGTGTGATGATATGAAGACCCAAAGGATTTTTGTTCTCTTTTAAACTCCTTATTCTATTACATAGAATAATTTGCCATCAAAGATGAGACTGTCAATCACATAAGAGTTCAGTCTGTCTGTCTTTCCATCTCTTCAGCAAAGACCCAATCAGAGATGCTACCATGCCTGCCTGTATGTTACATATAATATGTTTACTGCTGTAGTGATTGTCTGCCCCTGCTAGGATGGACTTGTGTCCAAAAGGGTTATCTTCCCTTGCTGCCAGAGTTTTCACCACTAAGTGACACTACTAGCTGGGTATTTAAACTCACCCCAGAAGCTAGCTCCCTGTCTCGGTCTGGCATCCACAAAAGATGGACTAGATGTGTAGTGTCTCTGTCTATTAAGTGGGGGGCTTTACCCCCCAATTATCAGTAAGTGACTCTCATATTCTTTATGAACTCTTTCTTACTTCCAAAGGACTTGTGTCTTATCTGTTTGTATCTTGTCATGTATATCATTGTTCCACATGCTCAGACAATAAAGTCTGTATTGTTATGTTGTACTTCTTTGTTAAGATTTATATATGTATATATTCACCTATGATGCAAGGTTACTCTTAGCCTTCTAACATATTATAGGAACCACATATTTAATTCTTATACTATGAATGCTTTAATTAAAAAAATATAAATAAAGAAACAAACTTACCTTTCTTTTAAATTTCTGAATCGTTTCAATCAAATTTATTCAATAGAAATTAATCAAATTTTAAAAAAATGAATATTACTGTTAGCCCCATCACTATGAGCCTTTAGAGCAACAATTTATATACCTAATTAATAAAATTCATTTTAAGTATAATGTGCATGATTTTAAGTTTTAATAAAGTCTGTATTGTTGTTATGTTGTACTTTTTTGTTTGGATTCATTTATTTATATATATTCACCTACATTGGAAGGTTACTCTGAGCCTTCTAACGTATCATAAGAACTATACATTCAATTCTTATACTGCCATACCCCCACACTTTTTATACTGCCATATTTCCACAATTCTTATACTGTCATACACCACAATTCTTATACTGCCA
This sequence comes from Doryteuthis pealeii, assembly GCA_023376005.1. Classification (NCBI taxonomy): domain Eukaryota; kingdom Metazoa; phylum Mollusca; class Cephalopoda; order Myopsida; family Loliginidae; genus Doryteuthis; species Doryteuthis pealeii. The sequence continues at coordinate 72,349,629 of CM042151.1, read as the reverse complement.
TATCCCACAATTCTTATACTGCCATATCCCCACAATTCTTATACTGCCCCCCATATACTGCATATCCCACAATTCTTATACTGACATACCCCACAATTCTTATACTGCATATCTTCTTATACTGCCACCACAATTCTTATACTGCCATATCCCCCAATTCTTATACTGCATACCCTTCTTATACTGACCTTATACTGCATACCCCCACAATTCTTATACTGCCATATCCCACAATTCTTATACTGCCATATCCCCACAATTCTTATACTGCCATACCTTTCTTATACTGCCCCCCCACAATTCTTATACTGCACACAATACCCACAATATAATCAATGAGTTTCTTTTGATTGGGCAGAAAAGTATGAAGATCTGTGAAGAGAACAATGTTTAAGAAATGGTTGGATGATCAATATATTTTCTATTGAAGTCGATTGCAGAGATTTTATTGCTAGTTTGACTTATACTTATAACTGACTAAACACTGGGTTACTAAAACAAAAAAAGGAGACCTCATCAGCCTACCATAATTTTATAAATGTTGCTAAATCTATATATAAAGGAGATTCAGTGTCTGTCTTTATCCAAAACTATATCACTGCTTGTGTCTCAATACCCTCAGGAATTGTGTAAGTTTAACAATGAGAATTTAATTTATAGTCAAAATCATGAATACACAGTATAGAATAAATCTTATCTTATTAATAGTCTTTATAAAAATCTGAGTTAGATTTACCTGAAAACAGCCCATATTATTAGTGCATTTAAAATCCTGCAATGGGTCTTATATATCACTAAAAAAAGGTTTACATAATATATGGTTAATTTGATTACTGGTTTTAATAAAACCAAATTTAATAAATAATTACTTGGAGAAGGAAAACTCTGAATACCAACCTATTAAACTCTTGTTAAGAAATTGACCTTGTCTTGCATCCTACTCGTGCGGAGGGGTTAATATATATATATATATATATATATATATATATATATATATATGTATTATACTAAAGCTGAGATAAACACCTTTCATTTCCCTAAGGTTTTTTTTCTATTCATGTTATTGACACAAAATTTAAGCTAAAATAGTCCTTGGTTTCAGGACTACTTAATGTTTGAAAAAAAGCCCACTTTAATTGGTTTTAATTAGTCGTAATTAGCAATTAAGTCAAAAACTGACCCGTCCCTCCCTGTCATTCTGCATATTACTCTCACCCTCTCTATATTTGAGTAAGAGTGAGAGTGAAAATGGAGAATTATTCTGTTAGAGACATTTAACTGTGTTAAAAGTAATTTTAAGATAGGGGGTGAGCGGACTGTGGTGTAACAGTAGTGGACTCGCCCTTCCAAGCCAGCCTCCTCTCCAGTAGACATATAAAGGATATTTTTGCTGCAACATCGGGGAAGGGGGAGGCAGATTCTAACGATTGACTTATGGGTAACGAAATCTGTGTTGTTCGAGCAAACTTTTTTTTTGGTAAAAGAGTTTGTAGCTCGTTACTACTGTCTATTGGAATCTGTGTTATGTCGGGCTAAAATTTATTTTGTGAAAGAGTTTTTAACTCGTAACTAGTCAAATTTTGTGTTTAACTCTGTTGTGCGAGCCATGTTTTTTTTTTCTTGTTTATTCTTTTCCCTAAAAAACGTTATGCTGTGTTTGCTGAAAATCCAACCCATGCTACTTAACTCCCTAACTGTTTTAAGGCATTTGTCACGAGTAGTTAAGTAGTTAATGTGATATGAAAGCGATATTTTACCCCCTCATGTCTTTACTCGACAAGTAAATGTAAATATTTTCTATTTGATTTTGTTTAATGATATATTTTTATTTTCAAAACTCGGTCATATTTACATAAATATTTTTTACAGTTGTTTTGAATAAAATAAAAAACATTTGAAATGGGGGTGGGTAAAATATTTGCATTAACTTGTTGATAAAAAAAAGGGGTGGGTTACTTTTATCGGCTTCAAACTATTAAAAGATATTAGTCAATAAAAACACTTTCAAACTGTTAAAAAAGATTAAATTTGTGGGTGGTAACATATTTACTTGTCAAAAAAACTTGGTGGGAGGTCGCTTAAATAATCAGTTTATTATCCCATTAACATTTCATAAAACACGCCTTTAAACAACTAGGAGTCTACACATCGAATTTTCAGCAGGCACAGCTTAGTGTTTTAGAGCAGGAGGCCAGGGCGCATTTATGCGATATGCACCTTTTTTGTCTAAGTCGAAAAGTAGTAACATGAGGATGAGTTTTAAAAAAATGCAAAATATTACACATGTTATTTAATTTTAATACATTCTATACTAGGCACTGCAAAATATCCCTATTTTGCAAAACACATCTACCTAAATAGGGATATTTTGCAGTGCCTAGTATAGAATGTATTAAAAATAAATTACATGTGTAATATTTTGCATTTTTTTAACTTTTTTTTTTTTTACAGTTTATAATACAAAACAAAAATCCAATTCTATCCTTCCAAATTATTGAATAGTATTGTATCATTAATACTTTCATTTACTTATACTTTTAAGAACATAAGTATTTACTTTTTTTAAAAATTATCCGGGCATATTTCTTTTTTATATATTAGTTTACTCTCAATCCTACATATTCCTTTTCTTTTTGGTGTTTCTGCAGCGACTCTTATATCTGTATTAATTCCTAGTCTAAGCACGCCGTGTGTTTTTTTTATTTTATTTTTTTTTAAGAAAAATAATAGCTGACGTCGCTTTTTTTTAATTTGATCCCAGTAATTTAAAAAAAAAGTAAAGTCGTCTTCCTGAAGTCTGTATCAGCCAGACAGTGAGGGAGTCTATCCTCTTTTCACTAGCGCTAGACCAAGGAGATTGTTTTCTTTGCATCTGACTTTACCATACAGATCCCCGAGCTATTCTTATTCTAAGTTGGCGAGGGCCAGTATCAAATCAGGAACCGTGAGGCTTCTAGCCGAATACTCTACCAGTCTGCTGTAAATAAATGAGAATAATCATTTGTAAAAAAAAAAAAAAAAAATTGAATATATAAAAATTAGGAAAACATGTCAGGTTTAACATAATTAGTAAACTTGCTTTTTTTTAATAATCTAAATTAGAGAATTATTTCAAATCAACTTATTTGCAAAACTCTAGAAGAATACTCTACCGTAGTCTTTAAATAAGTGAGAAAAATCATTAATATAAAAAGGAATATATATAAATTTGGAAAATATGTCTTATTTAACATGATTATTAAACTTACTAAAAAAAAATAGATTAGATAAATATTTAATTAAAAATATTTCATGTTGAGTAAAGGTAGTTACTGAGTTTTATTTAAAAATTACGGATTTTTATTCAAATGAGCAAACATTGACTCCCCCCACTCTTTAAGTGAAAATAGTTTTCTTCCAAGTCATAGTTGTATTATTGCTACTGTATGACTGCACCACTTGGACACTAACATAGCGCCTAGAGAATAAGCTAGATGGGAACTGCTCAAGAATGCAGTATGTAATTTTAAACAAGTTGTGGAAGCAACACCCCACAAGAAAGTAGCTATATGTCCACTTGCCACTTATTACAAAAAACATCCGTGTAAGATGAACAAGACATGCTGGACACTGATGGAGGATTTAGGAATACTCTTAAGAGACATTTTTTCTATGGAAACCAGCACACAGACACGCCAGTGTGGACATGTGAGCAAAGACATACATTGACCAACTCTGTGCAGACACTGAATGCTATACAGAGGACCTCCTGAAAGCAATGAATGATAGGGTAAAGTTGGCGAGAGATTGTCATAGATATCCATGATTAAAATCTTAATTACCTGTAATTAGAAATTAACTAAGTGAAACTTCCCTTGTTTTTTCCTTTGGTTAAATGAAAATGTTTACTCCAGTTTAAATAACTTATTTTCACAGTTTGGGAAAACATCAAATTAATGAAATTATTTTATCATGTGATTTTTCCAACAATCTAACCCGGGCTCAATGGGTGACCCAATGAGTCACGTTTTTTCTAGTATATATGTATAAATCTGAGAAATTGTTCCCTTATATATTTGTCAGTTTAATTATGTTTATCTCTACTTGTTTATATCTTCTCAGAATATGTCTCCCTCTCTCACTTTCTCACTCTGTCTGTGTGTATATATATTTATATATATATTAGAAGTTCTTTTAGTATTGGAGAATTTGAAATAAAGTGCTTGATTACAGGTGTATGAGCTGTATCTATTTGTTATAGAGTACAATACATTTAAGGTGCAATTGTTAACATTGGTTTCAAAGCAGCATATTGGCCACTTATCATCAAGACAATGAGCCTGTGAAAGAATTTACTACAACAAAGACTGAAAGAGAAACTTCATTGGAGGGAATTGTGAAGGCTACGATCATGACGTGAAGGTTCACAAATTTGAGGAGGGGGTTCCCAAGTTCGAGATGGTTCCTGAGTCTGACAAGAAATACCTAAAGAAGGCCGAAGGACACATTGTCCGAAATGTTGTGTAGATAACAATAAAGATGTGGACAATAGTTTGAATAATCCAAATAATAAAAATTATCAAGCCTCATCTCAAAAATCCAGAGAAATAGATACAAAAAACTGCTTAAACATATACATATATAAATGGATTGATATTCGCTGCATATTCTTTCACAGGCACATTGTCTTGATGATAAGTGGCTATCATGCTGCTTTGAAACCAATGGTAACAATCCCACATAAAATGTATCATACCCTATAACAAATATATATATATATATATATATGACAAATAGGTTTAGCTTAGTTGATAGAGCGTTCGGCTAGGAATCACAAGGTTCCTGGTTCGATACAAGTCCTCGCCAACTCAGCATATGAGTAGCACAGAGATCTGTGCAGTAAAGTGAGGAGTTGATGGTAGGTGTGGCACTCCACCTCAGATGCTAAAATAATCTCCTTGGTCTAGTACTAGTGAAAAGTGGATAGACTCCCTCGCTGTCTGGCTGATACCGACATTAGGCAGCCCCAACGAATAACCTGATCTCCTACATTGTGCTGGTCATAAATACATACACATGAATGTGCACACACACACACACACACACACATACATACATACATACATACATACATAAACCAAAACATTGATTTATACACTGATAAATTTAGTTGTATGTGAACCACACCCCATTAGACATGTCATTATTTCATTATTTTTAAGATTGATCATATATACAAATGCATATAGTTGTAATTATATATATATATATATATATATATATATATATATATATATACCTATGTGTGTCTGTGTGAGCATAGACAAGACCATATACACACTAACTGAATACTTTTGAGTATATGTTTTCTTGTTTTTTTAAGAAAGATAGATAAAAAGAAAGACAATGGAGCAAAAGACAATGACAAAGAGAGAGAGAGAGAGAAAGAGAGAGAGAGAGAGAGAGGGAGGAAGTGTGTGTGAGAGAGAGAGAGAGAGAGAGAGAGAGAGAGATGGAGTGAGAGAGACAGAGAGAGACAGAGAGGAAGAGGGGAAGTGAGTGAGGGGGGAAAGGGAAAGAGAGATTTATCTATTGTTGAATCAGAGCCAATAAACTCAGTCTTCAGGACAGGCGGCATGCTACACCCCCTTCCCCTATACCCAATGCTCAGGCATGCCCTCCCCATCAATTACTTTCCATAAATCCATAGTCCCAGTCAACCACTTCCCAAATGATCAAATGGAGTACCCTTCTAAAAAATCATTACCTACCAGATCCTTCCCCTAGAGCAACATAGTCATTTCTAAAATCACCCACCCACTCATTTTTTTCCCCTAACTCCCACCCTCTCTGGCATCAAATCCTATCTGGCAACCTTTGACCTCCCCTGTAGTGCTGACATCACTCCAGCCTGGAAGAAATTGCCAAAAATCATTTTCTTATCATGATAGATGATTGGGTCAGACTTTATGAGGTGGGGGGAGAAGAAGAAGAAGAAGAAGAAGAAGAAGAAGAAGAAGAAGGATTAGCATGGGGAGTAGTAAGAGATGAAGAAGCAGAACAGAGTAAGTGTGGGTGGATAAGTATTTATATCTACATACACATAAACTTGCATGAAAATAAACACATACCCATACACACACACACACACACACACACACACATATATATATATATATATATATATATATATAAATGTAAAAGTATCCAATCGACAGGTGAGTTGGAAATGATTCTATTTGGGATCATCTATATCCTCTGTATATCCACAATGCATGCCATGTAGATACACACCTATAGATTAATACAAGGATTATTTCAAATCCCAAAGAGTGCTCAATGTATGATAATTAATAAATTATATACAGAACAATATTTACATTTTCAATAAGAAAGAAAAACTTAAACTGTCATTTGGCTATTATAAATTTATTTCAACAAGGAATTCAATAAATGAGCCCAGATATATGTGTGTGTGTGTAAATAGTAATTAAATTCATCGCGCACAGTGCTCAGGTGCACCACAACTCATCAAAGGCTCATGTATAGTACATAGAATAATGTACTAATGTCAGGAGCAGGAAAAGTGTACAGTAATAATATACATCTTTGTATGTGTGTGTATGCATATGTATATGAAGGCGGGGATATCAGGTATAGTTTTGCTGAATTACAGAAAGCATGGAGGTTTTGAAAGATGCAGTGTTTTGGCAGCCTACAACGGATGCAGGTAGTTTATTCCATGCCTCAGCAACTCTGAGCTTGAAAAAAAAGTTTCTGAAAGTCATGTGAGCTATGCTGTTTTCTGACTTTGTAGGCATGCCCATGTGTGTAAGAAACATGGAAATCAAAAAGGTGCTTATATATATATATATATATATATATATATATATATATATCTTATTATAATGGAGATTGTGAGTTTTTCTGTCTGTAACCGAAACTATATTACTATACAAATCACAATTCCCTTTGTTATTTACATCACATTCTCCATGATTTTATTTTTTATTTAAAACCCAATTATTAATAAAATTGTTTTACATCATTAAGACTGTCGACCATATCTACATACTAATAACATGCAATTCTATTTATATATACAACAAAATAGCGGATTACAGTGTGAATGGTAAGGCTAATTTGCATTTTGATTTTAAAAATTTGATTTTAATAAATATGTGCTTAGTATTATTGATTTCTAATTGTTTGGTTTTATCTTATTGAATATGAGCAAAAATCTCAGGAATAAATCTTAAAAGAAATCCATTAACAAGAAGAAATAACTGTAATATTATTCTTTACTTTCTATCTTAACTAAATAGTTAAATTAGGAAAATTAACAAAGACAGATGGGAGTAATATAAAATGATGGAAGAGTTAGTTTCAAAGTTGTTCTATTTTTCAATCATACCCCCTCTGTTCAAAATCTTTTTATCTGCATTCTTATTCAGTTTCATCAGCCTTTCTAATAATATATTAAAACTTAAATACTAGCATCCTGAGGGTGCATATATTTGCTAGTATATATAATATACTAATCTTATTAGTAAACCCTTGTGGGAAGAAAATTGTTGGCATCCTTCCATCTACTATATATATATATATATATATATATATATATATATATATAATATAATTAATGGTGATATTATGATTTCACACTCATAACTTAAAGTTTATTGGTAGTCCAATCATCAGATGAGAAGTGGTTGAGATGTCAAAAACCAGTTGTGAAATGGTAAAAATCTCAGGAATAAATCTTAAAAGAAATCCATTAACAAGAAGAAATAACTGTAATATTATTCTTTACTTTCTATCTTAACTATTAGTAAATTTAAGTTATGAGTGTGAAATCATAATATCACCATTAATTATAAATCTGCTCTGCTTTATTAGCATTGAGCACCTTTCCATGCAAATACTTTTCTCATTTTGTCATTCACTATTCATTATATATTGTATATATATATATATATATATATATATATATATATATATATATAATATACTAATCTTTTATTCCATGCCTCAGCAACTCTGAGCTTGAAAAAAAGTTTCTGAAAGTCATGTGAGCTATGCTGTTTTCTGACTTTGTAGGCATGCCCATGTGTGTAAGAAACATGGAAATCAAAAAGGTGCTTATATATATATATATATATATATATAATATACTAATCTTATTAGTAAACCCTTGTGGTAAGAAAATTGTTGTCATCCTTCCATCTACTAAAGACGATGGCGTAGTGTCCATTTTTTAAAACATTTTTTATCTTATTTGCAACTGCGTGAGTGGCTGAACAGACCAATTTTTGAATGGCAATCTCTGGAGCAGTGACTGCAAACAAACAGCGATGCTTGCTGGAGTTGCTGTTGTCTCTCCTTCCTTCTGGCTTCTTTTCCGTGGCGGCTTCTTTCCTCTCTTTTTCACTCCTTTTTGTTCCTTGTCTGACAAGGAGTCGCCAGGTCGCATGGTCTTCTGCACAAGCCTCCCATGTGGTAAGAAAAAGCCCAAAAATAATCGATTAACACTATAACACTTGGTCAAAAGAAAAAAACAATTATATATAAAAATATATATATATATAAACCGCTAGGATTATCTAAAACTAAAATGTAAAAAGTGCACAATACCTGAATTGAGCAGATAATAAAGTTAAACCTAATGAGTCAGATATTCCTTCTAATAGTTTCGCTTAGTAGCTCATCAGAGCAAGAGTCAGATTCTTGCCCTGATGAGCTACTAAGCAAAACTGTTAGTAGGTATATCTGATTCATTAGGTTTAACATTATTATATATACATTGTTATGTGCACGCACCTGTTGGGAATGACCAGTGCACTGGCGCAACAATGATAATTAAAAAAAACTGCAAGAGATCCCAAGTGTAAAAGAATAACACAAAGGGTTGGGGAACTTTCTTCTCAGCTTTGATATGTGGACGAGAGATCGATATAGAACACAACGCCAGACAACAAAGAAACAAGCAGGATCCCACTAATAGAATCAAATATTTATTTACATCAAATACAGGCAGTAGAAAAGTATTTTAAAAACAAACAATAATAAAAGAAAATATACATATATATATACATGTAATAAGGGATATGGAAAGGGTGTCTATATTATCATATTATCATGCATGGGTGGGCGAGCAATTGAACATTTAACATACAGACAATCTTAAAATACAGAATGCAAAACAAGAGAGATTTAACTCATTGTGATATCATGGATAATAAAAGAATGTCCTTTCGGTATTCTTTCTTTTTTTATATATATATATTCTTTCCTATTTTCTCATATGCATCAAACATGTGTCAAAGTTCTTTAGATGTTCAAACAATTTGAACATTCTGCATAATCCAATAAAAGAATGTCTTTTTCTTTATTTCTATTCAGAGTTCTTAGTTTTTCTTTGGTGATAAGTTGATTTTCTCGTTTCTTTCTTTCTTTCGCTGCTTCATTTACTGCGACGTTTCACAATTACGGAGCGAGGCAATACACATCTCACCTCTCCAAGGTGTGTTCAGCTTCTGTGCTGGGGTCTGGTCTATTTGGTGTGAATCTGATCATCATGGTAACCAACTAAATCGTTATCTTCACAGAGTTACTTACTTCCTCTCATCGTTTCTGCGATTGGAAAGGGAATATTTGAAAATCATTGTCTGATAGGAGAATAGTATTATTTCACTAATACAATTTTTCCTGCTCACCCACACATTATATAGAAATTTATTATAAATGTACATATATATACTAGTTGACATACTAGAGGCATGTCACAACATATACATATATATACATATATACACACACACACCATCTACAAGTATGTTATTAAGAGTGACCTTTATTTTTTCTGAATTTTTTTGGCAATTTCCATTTGTGAATTTATATTTTTAAATTACTATAATCAGAAAATCCAGCAAACACCGCATACGCTATATGGAAACACTGAGCAGCTGTTTCGACCTATTAGGTCTCATTAACAGTATATAACATGATCTTCCCCACTGGAGATTGAACCAGCAACCACAGAATACAGAGCCAAAACTCTACCACAGAGCCACCAGCCAACACTACGCACACAAGGATGTGACACAAGGTCAATTTCTTAAGCAGAGTTTAACAGATTTGAATTCAGAGTTTTCCTTCTCCTAGACTGGTTACCTAGCTATGGTTAAAGAGTCCAGTCTGCCCTGCTATTTACCCATAGCTAGAGGGAGAATTGGATTCATACCTTTCAAACATATATTCTCAAGGGTATTAGCACCATGTGAAATGCCAACAGCTTCGTCCAGGAATTGAACTCGTGTTGGCGAGTCCATTTCCTACGACTCTAACCATTAGACCACGCGCCTCCATACCTATATATATGTAGGTATTCGCACTTTTTTAAAAAGTCATGGTAAATGCACAACCACTTAATTTTAATGTGTCTTTACAGAGGACAAGGTCACCTCTAGAACCACGTCTTCTCAGAGTTTGACTCTGCATTCTGTGGTTGCTAGTTTGATCTCCAATGAGGGAAATAAAAATTATTAAAAATCTAGATTCAAGGATCACTTTGAGCAGGCATGTCAAACATGCTGCCCGTGGGCTGCATGTGGCCCTTAGCAAGCACAGCTGCAAACCACATTCAGACAGCACTTTTACAGTAACCCCAGGCTTTTTAAAAAGATTTTTTCAAAAAATAATAACAGTTAAGACACAAAACATTTTTATTTAATAGCTGAACATTCTGGCTTCATAAAATATACCTTAAACAAACTACATTAAATTTCTCTGAATGTTTGAGATGAGGCTTGAAGATTAGTATTATCTGTGTTATTCGGACTATTGTCCCCATCTTCATTGTTGTACAAATAACAATGAAGATGGGGACAATAGTCCGAATAACACAGATAATACTAATCTACATTAGATTATATATATAATTGAATTACCATGACCAGAAAATCTAGCAAACACTGCATGTGATATATGGAAACACTGGATAGCTGTTTCAATCTATTAGGTCTCATTAGCATTGTATACCATGATCTCCCCCACTGGAGATTGAACCAGCAACCACAGAATACAGAGCCAAAACTCTACCATTGAGCCACCAGCCAACACTACACACACAAGGATTGATAAAACAACTAGTCATTGTAAATGCCCAGCCACTTAACATGTCTCGTACATTTTCTGGTTGATTGGATTTTCTGGCATATCAACTCGGATCTTTTTTTGACGGAGACGTTTTATTTTATTTATTCTTGATGGGTACTTCATTTTTAAGACTGATTAGGTATGATTTGTATCATTTGGATTTTTGGGCTGTTGTCCTCATCTTTATTGTTATATATATTTACCAACCCCTCCTCACAAGCAGGATATAATACAAGTTCAATTTCCTAAGCAGAGTTTAACAGGTTTGAATTCAGAGTTCTCCTTCTCCTAGACTGGTTACCTAGTCAAGGATAAAGAACCCAGTCTTCCCTACTATTTACCCATAGCTAGAGGGAGAGTAGTTGGATGTATACCTTTCCCAAGGGTATTAGTGCTATATGAAATGCAAACAGCCTCTTCCAAGGATTTGAACTCAGGTTGACAAGTCCATTTCCTACAACTGTAAATATTACACCATACACCTCCATATTAGTGAAATATAATTTAGTAATGAAAGTGAGGACATCATCTTTATCATTATATATAAAAATAAAGATGAGGACAAAAGTCTGAAAAATCCAAATAATGCAAATTATCAAGCCTCATCTCAAATAGGTATGATTTGATTACATTTAATAAATAAAAAAACTTTATTTTAGAACTCATTTTATTTTCTATTTAACCCATAGATGGGACCCTAACAGGTACTACCACTCTGGGTCAGAGTGGACATGGGAGTAATGGTGATAAAGAGCTACTCCACATTCCCCAAGCTCCAGAATTGGAACATCATTATCAGATAGAGATTAATGTCATCCCCAGGACAATAAGACTCTCAGCCACTACCTGCTAGTACATATATGATAAAAAGGGTTGGGGTTGTTCATAAGAGCAATTGGGTTGGGACAATCATATAGGTGCTAATGCTTGATGTGACTTGTAAGGGCCAAAGCAGAGTGTTGCATGTGATGGACTGCTCAACCACCAGGATTTCATCCTAACGTATCACGGGTCACTATACAGTTGATGTATTCTAAAGCCTTAGCCGACAGGGCTTAGATAGATAGATAGATAGATAGATATGAATATACTGGGATAGATAGATAGATAGATAGATAGATAGATAGATATGAATATACTGGGATAGATAGATAGATAGACAGATAGATATGAATATACTGGGATAGATAGATAGATAGATAGATAGAATACTGGGATAGACAGATAGATATAGATATGAATATACTGGGATAGATAGATAGATAGATAGATATGATAGATAGATAGATAGATATGAATATACTGGGATAGATAATAGATAGAGATAGATATGAATATACTGGGATAGATAGATAGATAGATAGATACAGATAGATCATTAAACAGATGTAAAACAAATCATATGCATCTTATAACCTTAAAATCAATTTTCTTTTCTCATAAAATTTTTGTTTCTGTATACAAATACTCCTCCCAACATACACACTTTAGATAGATATATAGATAGATAAATAGATAGGTAGATAAGCAGATAGGTGGATAGATAGACAGATCAATAGACAGACAAATAGATAGATAAACAGATAGATCATTCAACATATGTAAAAAGAATTATATGAAGCTTATAATCTTAAAATCAATTTTCTTTTTTTTTATAAAACTTTTATTTCTCAACACAAAACATTAATTTATGATTGACAAAGGAAAACTCAGTTTTTTTAAATGTTTTTTTTTTCTTTTCCTTTAACGAAATAAATATTTTTTTTTCTTTTCCTTTAACGATATAAATATGTTTTTGTCTAAGTCAAAGCCAGATCGACTTTTAAAAAAAAAAGAAGAAAAAGCCGATTGAACTGACTGATCATCTGTGTTTAATCATTATTACACGGTTTGGGCAGCGGCAGAAAATAACATTTTTGGCTGCTTTTCTTTGACTCAGACTCAACTTGTGTTGGCAATGTCAATTCCGAGGCGTTTATAAAATTAACAGCCATTTTATTCTCCTGGGCGATTTGCAATGTTTCAAAAGAAAAAGAAATTCAATGATTTGTGCCAATGGTTTGATTTATTTGCAGCACTGATTTTATATGGAGAAGTACAAGGTTTTATATAGAAGGTATGGCACAAGGCCTTATATGAGAGGGATGACACAAGGCTTTATATGCGAGGGATGGCACAAGGCTCTATATGCAAGGGATGGCACAAGGCCTTATATGAGAGGGATGGCACAAGGCTTTATATAGAAGGTATAGCACAAGGCCTTATATGAGAGGGATGGCACAAGGCTTTATATAGAAGGTATGGCACAAGGCTCTATATGCAAGGGATGGCACAAGGCCTTATATGAGAGGGATGGCACAAGGCTTTATATGCGAGGGATGGCACAAGGCCTTATATGAGAGGGATGGCACAAGGCTTATATATATTTATATGAGAGGATGGCACAAGGCTTTATATGTGGCAATATGGAGGGATGGCACAAGGCTTTATAGGCTCTATATGGCACAAGGCCTTATATGAGAAGGATGGCACAAGGCTTTATATAGAAGGTATGGCACAAGGCCTTATATGAGAGGGATGGCACAAGGCTTTATATGCGAGGGATGGCACAAAGCCTTATATAGACAGGATGGCACAAGGCCTTATATGAGAAGGATGACTCAAGGCCTTATATGCGAAGGCTGGCACAATGCACAAGGCCTATATAGTCAAAGCATAGCATTAGGCCTTATACCTGAGAGATGGCACACGGCCTTATATATATTTATACCAATCCCTCCACATGAGAAAGATGCGGCACAGGGTCAATTTCTTAGCAGAGTTTAACCGGCTTGAATTCAGTTTTCCTCCTCCTAGACTAGTTATCTAGCCAAGTTTAAAAAGGACAGTCTGCCCTACTATTTACCCATAGCTGGAGAGAGGGTGATTGAATGCATACCTTTCTCAAGGGTATTAGCGCTATGTAAAATGCAAACAGCCTCGTCCAGGATTTGCGTCCATTTTCTGTGACTCTAACCATTATACCACATTCCTCCAATAAAAGCTTTATATGCCAGGGATGGCACAAGGCCTTATACTTGAGTTCTTATAATGATATTCTTATAATGATATACCCGAGGGATGGCACTAGGGCTTATACCCATTGGATGGCACAACCCCTTATACCTGAGGTATGGCACAAGGCCTCATGTTGAATAGCACTTCTTAATTCTTATCTTACTTGAGTCTTTTTTTTTTCAATGGGAACCAGGATATAGAACATCCTGAGAGGAAGAAGTTATACTGGCTTGGCTGTGCATTGGCCATACAAGACTTATACACTCTTTTATACTCAAGCAGGAGGATCAACCATAGTGTGGGACATGCCAAACACCTTGCACTGTCAAACATTTACTCATGGAGTGTGGAGTTTTCCTTCCTATCAGAAAGAAATATTTCAACGCAAATAATATGAGGGATCTGTTTGAGAATACTAACATGGATGACATTTTATCTTTCTTGATAGGAATGAAAATATATTGAAAATAATGAATCAGAAATAAAATACATCTACAAAAATACATCTGTAAAGGAAACTTGAATACAAACTTTTATCTTACACTCAAACAGTTTTTGGCATTAAATAACCCACAGGGTTATTATAACATTAAACAAATATAACTGAACTAAACCAAATGAAATTAATGAAAATCATTTGAAGATATTAAGAACATAAAATTTTAAAATAGTTTTATAATTTGTTTGAAGCGTTGTGTTTATATTGGCTTTGCCATTAGTTTTGAAGGCTATCATAATGCAAATGTAAAGAAAAATGAAGTAACTATGATGTTGTTTGTCTACCTTTGATTTATTCTTAATATTTTGATATAAAGATCTCTTCATCAGAAGATTTCTGTTGGTCCAGAGTTCATAACCTACTGTTAGGTTCTGTCCATTCTGTTTTATTCTTCCTTGAAATTCTCTGCGTGTGTGTATGTGTAAGTCTGTGTCTCATTTTTCTTTACACTTGCATTGTGATAGCCTTCAAAACCAACCACCAAACCAATATAAAATTTTATCAAAATGATTTGTTTCAGCATTAAATGACCTGAAGAGGGTTGATATGCTGTAAAAAAACAAAAAACAAACCTATTTTGATGGAAAGAAAAGAAAGATTACCAACAAAGTAATTGACCTGAATTTTTGAGATGTGGCTTGATATGTATTATTTTAATGTTTTAGACTGTTGTCCTCATCTTTATTGTGATATATACATACATAAAGTTACAGCCGATATACACTCCAGCCTTCTTCAGGTGTTCTTGTAATCCATTGGAGCAGATTGTTCTCACCCCGCTATGAGTATTAACATTTTGTCTACCTGAACATAGCAATGATTCATCTTTCTGTTTCTTTCTTTTTTGGAGTTTATGGCATGTCAATCCTCATTGGGTTATTTTATGCTGAAGACGTTTTGTTTTATTCATTCTTGATGGGTATTGAAAATTGTTTTTTTGAACTCAGTTTTTTTTAAACACATTTTTGTTAACTCATTTTCTCCTATTTAACCCATAGATATGACCCTAACAGGTACTACCACTCTGGGTCAGAGGGGACCTGGGAGTAATGAAGGGTACAAAGGCGATGAAGGGGTACTCCACATTCCTCAAAGCTCCAGAATTGGAACTTCACCACTAGAAGAAGTTTAATGCATACCCAGGACACCAAAACCGTCAACCACCACCTTCTAGCACATATATGATAAAAAGGGTTGGGGGTTTGCCACAAGGATAATAGGGTTGGGACAATCATATAGTACCAGGGTTTGATATGACCAGCTAATTGATTGGTGGGGGCCTCTCTGACTGCCTGCCTAGCCTAAGTAAGGGCCAAAGTGGAGTCTTGCATATCATGGACTGTTTAACTACCAGGATTTCGTCCTTAAGCATCATGGGTCACCACCAATGCCCAACGGGTAGCCCTATTGGAAAGGGGGGTCTTACCCGTCTACAGAAGTGCAGTCGGTGTATTCTACAGCCCTGACAGGGCAATGAATAGTTCTGAAGAAAGCTGGAGGGTAAATTGACATATGTTGCATATGTCTATTTTACAATAAAGATGAAGACAATAGTCTGAAAAATCAAAATAATACATATGACATGGGCATACAAAAACTACCACAGCTACAAAAATTCATCAACCAAAATGGAAATTATTTAAAAAAAAATATACCTGTTCAAATTTTAAAATGATGTAAGCATCATTGACAATAAACAATAAACGTTTCTATGATTTCTAAATATTTTGTAGACCTTATTTTTGGGATTACCCTCATATATAACTGTTATACCGGCCGTTCCTACAGTGGAGAATATACACCGGTGTCTCACTATAAATAGTGAGACACCGAGGGAAAAGGTTGTACTGTTACCGTTAACGACAAGCTAGTCGTTCATGTACCATTATTGTAAATACACTTGTCTTATTTTACCCTATCTCGACTTGACTTCTTTTTTACTGTTGGACTAACATCACAACAATAACCAATTCCTACAACTTGATACAGCAAAGCCTCCATCAGAGGATAAGGATGATGATGATGGTGTTGACCCTGGGGTGAAGCATTGTTTTCAGGCCAAAGTATTATAACCCCTAACCCTGCATGACCCAGTCGTAATTTATGATAATACCAAGCATTGTTGGTTTTATGTTAAGATGCCCAGAAAAAACAGATCCAATTGGCCTTTACTTAAGTCTAGATGGGCAGTTGGAGAGGCCCTATCTGATCAATCGGTTGGTCATGTCAAGCCTTAGAACCTATATGATTGTCCCAACCCAATTGCCCTTATGAAAATTCCAACCCCTTTTATCATATATGTGCTTGAAGGCAGTGTCTGAAGGTCTTAGTGTCCTGGGTATGATGTTAAACTGTATCAAATGGTGAAGTTCCAATCCTGTTTCTGCCTGTTTTCAGTCAATGACACACAACACACCACTTTGGCCCTTACTTAGGCTAGATGGCTAGTCAGAGAGGTCCCCTCCGATCAATCAGTTGGTCATGTCAAGCTTTAGCACCTATATGATTGACTCAACCCAATTGTCCTTAATGCAAGCCCCCAACCCCTTTTTTAGTCTGAAAAATCAAAATGATACATATAAATGATGTATTTTTTTGTTTTTTTAATAGTATTAAAACTATCTAAAATCAATAGTATTTTTTTTTTCTGTTTTTTTTTTGCCATTGGAACTAATTCTATAATGTCAATTTGTGGGAACAATTCTTTAGCCATTTTTGCACTTGTAACAAAACTGTTTCACCTTCAGTTGCCCACTCCTCTAACACTTTAGAAATACCTGCTTTTCAGAGTGAAGTGAGATAATCGTTTGAACGTTGTTTGTTTTTTGTTTGTTTGTTTTCTTTCTCTCTTTCAATCATTTCGCTTTTGTATAAAAACGACCAATGACGTAAATGTCTCAAGTACGCTTGCAGCTGTGAGCACATTATCAACACAGAAAGGGGGGGTTATTAAGTATTTTACAAGCACATGAAGCATTATACAAGTACATCACCCAATCAAAATGGATGTGTGAGATATGAAAGACTTGTCAAACCCTTGAGAAATAGAACCAAGGATAAATACACAACAAACAGGTTTTTATTCTCTTTCATATTGCATATGTATCTTATTAAAAACTCTGACTGTACATCAAAGTAACCTAGGTATAGGTAAATAGTAGGGTAGACTGGGCTCTTTAGCCCTGCTGTGGCCACCAGTCTAGGAGAAGGCAAACTCTGCTATGCTACTAATGCACTGAGTTGGCCAAGGCCAGTATCAAGCCTGGAACCTTTTAGTTTTTAGGCGGATGTTCTACCGACCGAGCTAAATAGTAGGGTAGACTGGGCTCTTTAGCCTTGGTATGGCCACCAGTCTAGGAGAAGGAAAACTGCTATACTACTCATGCACTGAGTTGGCAAGGGCCAGTATCAAGCCTGGAACCTTGTAGTTTTCAGGCAGATGCTCTACCAACTGAGCTAAATAATAGGGTAGACTGGGCTCTTTAGCCTTGGTATGGCCACCCGTCTAGGAGAAGGCAAACTCTGGATTCAAACTGGCTGTAAGTAGTAAAGTAGGAAGTGGCCTATAGTTGATATAAGTCTGACAGCTTGGGAGTATATTCCCCTTCCACAAATGTTAGACCAGAGAGATTGTTTTTGTGTCTGAGGTGGAGTGCCACACCTACCATTAGCTCCCCACTTTACCATACAGATCCAAACTGTGCTACTCATATGCTGAGTTGGATAGGGCCAGTATTAAACTTGGAACCTTGTGGTTTCAAGGCGGATGCTCTACCAACCAAGCTAAATTGACCTTGTGTCACATCCTGCCATGGTTGAAAGGGTTGAGTAAATACATACATAAAAGCTTAGTATGAATAATAAGATAATAATAATAATTTCCAATGTATTTTCATTATAAAAATCATTTTAAATGCATTTTTATTGTAAAAATCAAATCCAATGCATTTTTATTCTAAAAATCATTGTCCAATGCATTTTTATAGTAAAAATCATTTGCAATGCATTTTTATAGTAAAAATCATTTGCAATGCATTTTTATTGTAAAAATAATTTCCAATGCATTTTCATAGTAAAAATCATTTCTACTTATACTTGTATGTATTTATGAGATGAGGCTTGATATGAATAATTTAGATTTTTTGGACTGTTGTCCTCATCTTTATTGTGGTATGTATAAACACATTTCAGCCGCTGTATTCAACAGCTTTCCTCAGGTGTTTCCAGTGTATCCGAGTATAGTAATGATCCAACCTGGGAAATCATTTTTAATAGTTGATCAAACAGGTGTCAAAAACTTTTGGTTGGTTGGTTGGCTGGTTGGTTTTGTTTTATGGCATATCAACTGTTTTTGGGTCATCTAATGCCAAATCAAGTTATTTCGATATTTGGTTTCTTACAGTACCTGCTGTTGCTTAAATGGTTCCCTATCAAAGCATTGAACAGGCTCATAACTGCTTAACTTTGGTGATGAAGAACTTTAGAATATCTCATTCAAATAATGACGTCATTGTTTTTGCACTCCTATGGAAATCATCTACACATATATAAAGAGCAGTTGGTGTGTATGTATTGGTGTATGTCTGGAGGAAACTATGAAAATAAAACAATTAATGACAAAGTAAATATATATACACATTAAATATCACCAGTTCTTGCTTTTTGTTAAAAAATCATGAAGATTTGATTTATATTTACAAAGATACCTAAAAATTAGAATATACATAATGGATCTGTGAAACTAACTTGCTAACTTTCTCATCGCATTTTTTTGTCCCCCCCCCTCTATCCAGGGGATGCTGGGTAGCTGCTTCTAGTTTTTAATAGTTGTAGTATGTGTGCAAAAACAATGACATCATTATTTGAATAAAAGCTGCAAATTTCCTCAATGCCTGTTTGATCAACAGTCAAACTATCAAAAATGATTTCCCAGGCTGGATCATTTCACAGGGAACACCTGAAGAAAGCTGGAGGATACAGCAGCCAAAACGTTGCGTTTATACATACTATAATAAAGATGAGGACCACAATCCAAAAGATCAAAATTATTCACATCAAGTCTCATCTGAAAAATACAGACAAATGATAACAAAGCTTCAGTTACAGGAAAAGGAAATCCTGGAAAATCCATCTGTTCTCCCTCTAGCTATGGGTAATTAGTAGAGCAGGCAAGGTTCTTTAGCACTGGTTAGGCAACCAGTCTAAGAGAAGGAAGACTCTGAATTCAAACCAGCTTTAATCTACTTAAAATTGACTTTGCATCACATTCTGCCCATGGGAGAGTGGTTGGGTAAATATGTGCTTGGGTAAATCGCATACAGTAAAAAAAAGGTATTGTCAATGGTCAGGAATTAATGCTAGCATTACTCTCAGAATATTTGGGATTACCTTTGTATATAATAAATTCCTACAACTTACTACAACAAAGATAACGTCATCAGTGACACAAACAAAGCCTCCATCAGATGACGAGGATGATGATGATGATGACCCTGGGGCCAAGCACGGTTTTGAGGCCAAAGTATTATTACCCCTAACCCTGGGTGACCCAGTCGTAATTTATGATGAAACTAAGCTTTGTTGGTCTTATGTTCCAATGCAGGGAATATCAGATCTCTACAGATGCAGGTTCTGATTTCAGCCTCTCAATATATTTATGTTTTTTCTTTCTTTCCTTTTGCTAGTGACAAGTGTTGTATATGCAGAAGTTGAATTAGCAATAAAACCTTTTGGCATTTGATTTCAATGGGAAATACATTGGTAACACATGGAAGTATCCACACACACACACACACATATATATGTATGTGTGTGTGTGTGTGTATATATATATATATATATATATATATATATATATACATTTGACGCGTAAATTACATCTCTCTTCCTACCTCTTACATATCAAACGCTCACAGCAACTCAAAAAGTTTAAAGAATATTCTCTTGCTACCTGAAACATACATTGTTTTCTCAATGGTAACCATGCTCACACACACACATACACACATACACACACACGCACAACCTTGAGGTTTGTTTCACTGTCGTTTATTGCAAATGATTCATGCACACATGCGCAGCCACACACCTAAAAAAAAAATGCACAATTCTTTCTTTTTGATACACACACTTACACAGTCCCATACTCACACCGTAAAAGAGAATATTTGATATTAACCACACATTTTAAACAGACTAAATAACAAGGACTACCACTCTGTGATAAAAATTTCTTATTACCTTCCATATACCAACAAATGCCCTAAAGCTGATCTAATTAATAGATCGAAACACTGCAGTGTCGGCCAATAAACTCACCACTTAACTCATTTAAACCTATGTTTTTTCATTCATTCTTAATATACTATATATATATGTGTATATGTGTGTGTGTGGATACTTCCATATGTTACCAATATATTTCCCATTGAAATCAATATAAATATATATATATATATATATATATATATATATATAGATAGATAGATATATTGTCAATTTTTCCGAGATGAAATAAAGGAAAATAAAGTGCTCAATTACAAATGTAAGAGCTGTATTTATTAAATATAACTGTTTATACAGAGGTTTTAGGGAGCATTTACCTAAGGTTTCTGGCTATTGCCTTCTTCAGAATGCTTCATCTCATGTCTCTCATGTGTTGGTAAACAAACTATTAATATACATATATATGTATATATATACACATATATAATACACACACAGGGTGATATTCGTTAAAATCGGATAATTACCTGATTTTTGGTAATTTTTTTTTGCAATCGCGAATGTTATATTAAAATTGAAAACAAACGATTAAAACCATTGAGAAAGAGACAGAATGGCGGATCACGGCAAATTAACCAAAACAAATAGTTTTAAATGTATTTAAAATAAACTGCATATGTAATGATATTTTTCTTTTTTGAATGATGATCATTATGTTACTACTTATCGATTTAGAAAAAGTTTGACCTTAAATAATAGATTTAATTATTTTTAATTCGCTTTTAAAACTCGTAGAAGCTGATTTTTTTGCTAGTCCCTAGCTTTATGCTAGCAGTGTGTGATGGAGAACAGGAGTCAGATGGCAGCAATGCACGGCAACTACCGTATTCTCTGAGAAAGAGAGTAAGACATTGTCTTGCCTGCCAGACATTGTCTTGCCTGCCAGAATTGAACCTACATCCTCCCAAATGCAAAAAATAAGACTTAGGTGTTGCACAGACACTAGGTTGGACTCAGTTGCCTGGATGATTGTCCTGACCATATTAACTGAATTGTTTCTAACTTGGGTACCCTGGATGTTGAAAGCTACGTCCATAAATAGTGGGAATCCAAAGAAGACAGAGCACTGCGGGGCGTGCACCTGACTGACCTACAAAGCGAAGGAGGAAAAGGAAAGGAAGACAGACAGGTGACGAAAGATTACTCTATCAGTTAACGTCAGACTTGATTGCAAAGCCCCCCTCCCTCAACAAAGAGCTTGTTTTTTTTTAACAAAAGTCAATTAAAATTAAATTGAAAGTCAATTAAAATTGCTCCTAGAGAGCTCTACTGGGTTTTGGGAGCATATATATATATATATATATATATATATATATATATATATATATATATATATACAGAGGGTGATTGTAAAATAATTCCGTTCCCTATTTTAAAAATCTTGTTTATTTTTTAATCATTATTTTTACAAAAAATGAATATGAGAACACACATAACATGGAGTTTTATTTAAAATTCTGTATGGGTATCAGCGGTCGCCTCCAGCCTCTCCGGGATTAGAATTAAACTAGAGTTAATCGTACAGACATCTTTATAAGGCAAAGTAAACAATCTGAAAAGAAAAACAACACACATTTAATTGCCATATATTAAGGAATATACATTAAAGAATTAAGAAAAATGTAACTGCATATAAAAAAAAATTATAGATAGTTTAGAATGGGGAGTTACTTTTTAATCACCCTGTGTGTGTATATTATATATGTGTATATATATGCATATATATATATGTATGTGTGTGTATATATATATATATATATATATATATATATATATATATATGTGTGTGTGTAAAAATTGTGTATTCTGCAAAATATGAATGAAAAGAAGTGAACTAGTTTCCAAATGTGGACATTTAAATAAATTTCTCTTGTGTCACCTACCACCTGACCCTAATTAATCCCATATCTTATACACCTCTATTAATTCAATTTTTTGTCTTTACATCTGAACACCACATGAATTAAGACCTAAGCATGTTATGTTTTTATATATAAGTCTATCACATGAACAAGCATCAAGTTATACAAATGCAGGCACAGTTGCTTTTCTATATTCAACCCTTTGAGGATTGCCTAATATGGATGAAACATAAGTAATGGTAAATTAGTACCATAATATTGTATTTGAAATTTTAAATCTGCTCTGCTACTTTAGTATTGAGCATTTTTGTATACAAACACTTTTCATATTTGCTATTCTTCATTATACTATATCAAATTTTATATCAAAAGTGTTGTTATGGTTCCAACAGGAGAAAATTGAATATTTTATAAAAAAGAAGTTCCGCAAAATGGATTATGTTTTGTTTTAAATTTTTTAATTCTAATTTTTTTATATATATGGTTGGCATCCTTCCGTCTACTAAAGATGATGGCATAGTGTCCACTTTTTTCTTTTTGCAACTGCATGAGTGGCTGAACAGCCCATTTTTGAATGGCAATATCTGGTGCAGTGACTGTGAACACTTCGGCTGGCCAGATCGAATGCCTTCATTAGGTCTATGAATGCGGTGTAGAGTGGCATGTTCTTCTCCT